>CM073134.1:41614012-42814012 GCA_037039145.1 Fundulus diaphanus
TTTCTATCTCAATGACAGGGCTTCTGTAGTTCACGCTGGACTTTATTTTGATCATCAGGGAAGCTAAACAGCAGAGGTGACAGATCTACATGAATTTAGAGACTACTTTTAGCTCTGATTGAGACACACACTGCACATTGTTCAGGGAGGCTCAGAGTATTTATACTGTGGCACAGAAGAAATGAATGTTTCTTAATAACTAAAGGGAAGTTTTTAGAATATAAATATAATTGATTTGAATTAAAAAATGACACAAATAAACACAATTAGCAGTAAAAACGACCATGTAGTGTTTGGTCAAACTGATCAGGTAGTACCTATCCTTCTAGATAACAGAAAAATATCAATTCATAACAACAATAATGAATCATTTACTGTATGCGTTGTGTGTTTAGCACTTAATAAGACTGCCATCTCTTTCCTTGCTCATGCCTTCAAAGCCTCCTGGTCTCAGTTTTAACCATGACGTCATCCTCCTAAATATAGCTTATCACTAGTAGCGTGTATCAAACAAGACAAACGATTGTTAGTGGATATTTGGGAACATGCTGTGATTGATCATATGCGGGAGAGCTGAGCGGAGACTCAGATGCTTCAGTTCCTTTAGAAAAACCACAAACAGATCAGCGTGACTCTTTAAAACATAAATCTATGGAATAACAACTTTTCCCCCTGTGTGCCTGCATATGTATTTGGTCAAGATGACATGTGCGGAATAAAGGGTTTCTTTCCAGAAAGCAGCAGACAGTCAATAACAGCAATGTGTGTGATGAAAATATTGTTTTTAGAAAAAATAAATAGATAACGAGAATAAAAAAGCATAAATCCTTCATTGTTTTCATGGAGCGGCGAGAATTGTGAGGGTGCGGTGGCTCAGTTAACCTAACTCTTATTTTCCAGCAGCTGTTTCAGGGCTACAGGCCAAATTTAGATCTGAGCTTTTCTGTCATAGAATGAAGCTAAGTGGTGATCTACTAAACTTAGGGAGGTCTGAACAATTTAGGGATTTGGACAACTTGATACTGAAACATTTTAGTGCTCTGGTCTGGTGCAATTTCATGGTTTAACTTCTTAAACTGCAACTTCAAAGTTTTGTATTTTGTAGTGACGGGGAAAAATATTTTCATGATGGCAAAAAATTAAAACCACCTCCAAATTATGCCAGTTTACAGCAAGATGCGTAACTAAATATACATATTTTCTCAATCTTAACAGATAAATAACTAGCAGCTCAAGGTTGCAACAGGAACTTTGGACTACAGATGTATATCCAGGCCTAAACATGAAGAGCCATTTTGCCTCTGCTCTAAGCACATTGTTGTGGAATCTACAGGTGCTTTAATTTTTTCAGAACTCTGGCTCACCGCTCAGGGCAGCATTCCACCAGGGGTGGCATGGGAGCAAACACCGTAAAACAAATGCGGCTCTGCAATATGACTCCCTGATGCAGCAGCAATAGGTATCTGATTTTTAAATAGTTTAAACGAGTCTTGGAATGATGCCATACCCAATCTAGAGCATTTGATTTGCAAGTTGGAAAACTAGTTGCATTTGTCTTTTTTTGGTTCTGACCCCTGCAATAGACTGGCAACCTGTCCAGGGACAGCTGGAGATAGGCACCAGCACTCCTTGCGACCCCACAAGGGATAAGCGTGTAGGAAAATGGATGGATGGATGGTTCTGACCCTTTCATGGTCCTTGTTTCTTTCTGAACTATTAGCTCAGTCCTCTCCTCAGTCACCAGCCACCAGTCATCAGACCAGACCAGCTCCACCTGCTGCCACTAATCAGTACCTGCTCTGCTCCGCTGTTCCCCAGCCATCATGAACCTGCCTCACTCACCCACTCACAGGCAGATCGTCTCGTCACCTCACTTTTTGTGCTCTGCTGCCTTGGCGCCCTCAGCTCTTGTGTGCTCAGCCTGCATCTGGTCAAGTCTGGTTCACCCTGCAACTCCTGGTCTGTCAGTATTCAACTTTTCAATAAACCTTTTTAAACGTACTCTGTGTTGGCTAATTTCGGGGTTCACACCCCCAAACCTGACAAACCCAGCTGAACACACCAATGGCAACGTGTTCTTCTCCATTTTATGTGTATTTTGAGTTTAATTTTCATTTATGTGTGCAGATTGTTTAAAGAGATAAAAATCCACCAGAAGTGCTACTAAGTAGTTTAAACCAATAACTTCCACTTTTTTTTTTTACGTGTGGCAGCCATATTAGATACTGAGCGTAATCCCAGGGTCGCAGTCGCATTTTTCCTGCATACCTCTCCCTGTGACCGCCACAGAGCCTCAGGTGGCCTAAATATCCCCTTCAGAAGAGTCATATTAATAAACTTAAATTAAACGGGACAGTTTGCTGACACTGCTGACTTAAATGAAGACCCATTGATGCGAATATATGTGCGATAAAATCTCTACCTGCTGTTGAATTATTTCTCAAACATATGGAAACATTTAGAAGGGGCGTTGTCTTATTTTCTCAATAAAGCTTAAAAACTAAAACCAGTGAATCCGAAGTTGCGCAGCTGGAGGTTGCATTAAGTTCAAAACACAACCGCTCGGTTTGTCTTTACAATTTAGGAACTGTAAAAGTACAGAAATTCATGCAGTGCTGAAACTAAACAGGCTGCATTTCCTGACGTGACCCAGACACCAACAACCAGATGACTTAATATGACGAAAACAATGTTGCTTCTGCTCCGATATTACAGAACAGCTTGATGCATAAAAAGGAAGACGAGAACAAAACTGCACGACTGCACAAGTAGGGCGTCTTAGACTCACAAATTAATCAGACAAAGGCGTATGAATTTTTGTTATGAATGTGCTAATTTAACAGGGGGTGATTATTGCAGAAACGTTATACATACTTTTAAGTATATATTTTTTAAGACAAAGATAACAACAAAATGACAAATCACGCAGCAGGCGATTCAATTTAGTGTTTATAAAGCATTTAAAATCCAGCAATATAAAAGAACTCAGGTGAATCCAAGAGCACTGGACCCTCTGCAGGCACACATGCACCGAGCAGTATTTGTGTGCCTTACGCAAAACCCGACTTGAAGCCGGATTCAGATTTTTACGCCATAACTGAACGCAAAGCCCGAGCATTTACCTTTTCAGGATGATGCGGACAAAAAAGTGAGGATCCCTCAGCCATTCGGTCCTCGGTGCAAAACCTCCTATACGCCGGTCACCTTTTCTCTCCGCGCAGCGCAGCTGGACGACTCCTCCTGCAGCTTCAGCCGCAGCAACAAAGTGTCCACAAGTCCCCGCTCCACGACGAGCCATACTTGTTCCTGTAAGACAGAAAGGCAGGTCAGTCGTGTCGACCGCGCTGAATGCTAGGCTGGAGGCCTCGCACAGTCCGGAGGAGACATCGGCAGGGAGAGCAATGCAACTTGATGACCTTCACCTGACACAGAACCTGCAAACTGTCTTTACGCGCCGAGCTGAAACAAATCTACGCGATGCAATGTGATAATCACGCCTCCCTTTCTACCATAAATCACTTTCCCACCCGGGTGGCAGCACGTTTTCTTATACGTGGTGTTTATGCCGTCTTAGATGCCAATAAAATGCAAAGAAAACGGGGCCTAACTCTTCAGGTCAGAGAGTGGCTTTTATTTCAATCTGTATACCTTCGGCGTCGCTTTCCTGTATACATTCTTAGTGTTTTTAAAAGATCGTTGAGAGCAGGTGGGCCGTGCTTCAACCTTCTGAAGCATTCCGGCTTCGTTGCCTATAAAATAGCGGGTGAAGATGAATGGAGGGCTCCCCTGAAGATCCACACAGTGCGCAAGAATTTCCAACCCGCACGGGAGTCACGGGTCTGGGATTTCCTCAGAGGGTGGGAGTGGATGTCACACTCAAATCTTCAATTCCCAGCACCCATTCTCTCCTTTTCCCTGTTGTTTTCTCTTGTTTTAAACGCGAGTTGTTACCAAGTTCAAAGTTCATGGAAAAATGGACACCAAAAAGGCATTTGGTTAGTTTTCAAGTTGTTGTTTTTTTTTTTACTGTATTAGGCTGTCTTCCTCTTTAGGTCCAATTGCAATAGTTTATTTTACTGTAAAGATTGATGGGTTCTACATTTTCAGCTCTTGAACCAGAGAGAAGGGGGATTCTCACACATGGCGCACGTCATTTCCTCCTGCCTTGTGACTGCTGGCTGGGGCAGTAGATGAAACAGAAACTCAAGGCAAAGTTTGCCCTGTCCCGTTTTTCTCCGGGTAAAACTGCGCCGCGTCTTCATCTTTGATTTTTACTCTGTCTGTCGTTTGCGTAAATCTTCGGTTCTTGCTTTTATTTTCATTGATCTGACTACTTTGGCGTGCGAGACGTGTTGCGTTACAACGCAGCTTTATGAGGCACAGTTTTTGTTTTTTGTTTTGTTTTTTACTTTGTTGTATGATTCAGGAGTGCATGATCGAGGAGTTGCCGCAGAGATTTAGTGCGGTTAATATTTTCTTTATTGCTGTTTCTGTTTTGTTTATATACTGCTCATCAAAATGGGTGGGGAGGAGGTGGGTCACGTTGGAGGGACGTGGTCGTGGAAGTGGATTAACTGCTATTCACAAACTTGGAAGGGAGACACGTGTGCGCTTCCAGAGAGTGCGTGTGCGCAAACGAGAAAGCTCCTTGGATAACCATAATAATAATAATAATAATAATAATAATGATAATAATAATTGCACGGTCAGTATTTAAGTAAGGGCATGTAGCTGCTCGTATCCCTCCTTTATTTGCCAGTTCGGGGGAATCCCTTTGCACCGTGCACTTTACTAACAGATGTGCACGCCGGGGCGTGTGTGTGTGTGTGTGTGTGTGTGTGTAATTCCCACAGTAAACTTTATGAATCGGTTATTATAGGTGTGAGATTGTAGGAGTTTTGTGAAGTGAAGTGACACTTCAACTCAACCTTCCACGCTACACGTGGAGGGGTCTCCCTGTGTTTACCCTGCGCCCTGCTGGGACCCTCTCTTATTTGCTCAGTTTGGAAAGAGGTGTGAGGGGTGGGTGGGAGGTGTTTGGTTGGAGGAGGAGTGATTTAATGTTAAATGGTCCAAAGTTTTAGGTCCGACCACATGTTGTTGTTTTTTTGACAACAAAGGAACAAAACTAATGTTTTCATAGGCCCGTAAGACAGTGATAGCTTCGTCATAGTGTCCAACAATAAATAAATCTGAAAATAAATGGGACTCTTAAACGGGGGTAGTAGAAATGCAACCATAATAAAAACCTCACTGTTGTGGTAATAGCGAAAATGGCCAGGGTAAATGCGGATATCAATTTATCAGAATAAAAAACTGGGCAGGAAACGGAGAAAAGTCCATTAAGAAATACGATTTTTAAATTCCACGAGTGGAGCATCCGGTCTTTCGCGTTGAGCACGTCTCGGCGCGGCGATTGCACCCTCCGCAAATGCTTTTTGGGGTAAGGGCTTCCCAGATTAACAGTAATGAACAGCAAGCCCAGACCGCAAAAAGATTCGTGAAGGACATTATCTGATGCTGCTGCTGCTCCTGCTGAGGTCCCACGGAGACTCCGTGACACCCGGGCAGCCCCGCTCTCCAGTGTCTCCAATCCCGGCTCAGTCGGTTGTATCTCCAGCTTTCAGCGCGCCGCGGCTTATATTTCCTCCAACGAGCACTCGGAGGAGGGAGAGGAGAGGCTGAATGATAGAAGGGGGAAGATGCATCTCCGACTACTGCTACTGCAACTGAGAGCTGCCCAAGGTCCTTACGCTCCTTTCTTCAGTTTGAATTCTCCTCTATCATCCCCTCACGTCTCTCCTCCTTCAAGCATCTCCATCCATGTAGACTGCTTTTCTTTAAAATATATGTATATATTTTATTTTCACCCCCATTAGCCAAACGCAATGCTGTGCAAAACCCGTGTGATCGCAATGAGCTGTGCACCGATGCGTTTTGTTGGTGTGTGTGTGTGTGTGTGTGTGTGTGTGTGTGTGTGTGTGTGTGTGTGTGTGTGTGTGTGTGTGTGTGTGTGTGTGTGTGTGTGTGTGTGTGTAATATGATCTGCTCGCTGTATAGTAAAAAAGCGCTGGCTGTCTGCAGCCGCTCTAAAGCTCTGGGTGAGGAGGGAGCAAGGCTGTAAACTGCTGGCAATAAATAGAGAGCAGGGAGGAATCTGATTGGAGAATACTCAATCTCGTCATCGGCCAATCGGTGCCTTGCTCATATAGGGACCCCCCTTTTTTTAAAAAGGGTAAAAAAAGACGATAAACCAAATTGTAATCTATATTAGAAAGTATATACTTAGTTCTCATGTTGATACAAATTCAATGAGGTTTGCGTTTGAGCGTTTTTCCGCTCGGGGGTCCCGTTTTGCTGGTGGTCCAACAAGAATGCGAATCTGACACCAAATCGTGATGAGTGGAAACGAGTAAATAGGATGCTAACAACTATAAACAACATATGTGACAGCAAGGATGAGCCATTTCCACCTAATTAAGAATACCACACCCTCACACACACACACAAACAAACAGAAAGATACACCCTTTCTGCAGCCAGAAGAGTGATAATGAACAATGTAAACAAGCCAATTTATGATCATAAAATGAATTACAACAACTGGATGTCGGTCTGACAGGATTATACTCCCACTGCTCTCCAACACAGCACCACAGCACAGAGCCAGACTGAGGTCGCCCATTCACTGGGTAGAAGCGCAAAAATATCACAGGATTGGTAGGAGCGATAGGGACTGGGCTGTGAGTTTCTGTACGGGGCAGGAGGGGTGGGGGGATTCTAAGACTGTCCAGAACGATGTGGTTGAGGTTATAGTGGCAACAGGAGCCGTATCACCACTGCAGTGCAACGCAACAGTTCACTGCAATAATGCAAAGCACAGTGAACAGCACGTCCCAGAACACCACCAAGACCTGAAGGAGGAGAAGAGTTCTTGGCGACCACGAATCCCTTATTCTCACACACAATCGCACACAGTTCAAATAAGATTTAATAGGTTCTCCTCTTCTTTGGTGTTATTTTAAAGTTAAGAGCGCCCAAAGGAAAACTGAAAAAGCAGAACTTACCTCTACCTTACTTTTTCCCTGCAACAATCCAATTAGTTTGAGTTGAGTTTTCTTTTTTTTCTTTTTAGTTTATTTAGTTTTTTGGTCAAAAGCAGCTGCAAAACGTACATCATGGCTCTTCATCTGCTCACTAAACCGTCTAGTACCCCTGAAGGAGAAGTTACTCAGGTGGAGGCCATGTCACGATCTGGACCGTCCCCCCCTTTACCCCCCCCCCCCCCCCCCCCCCAGCCCCACCACCCCTCAAGGTTTGTTCCCCAACTCTCTCTCTCTCTCGCGCGCGCTTTCTCTCTCTCTTTCTCTCTCTTTCTCTCTCTCTCTCTCTCTCTCTCTCTCTCTCTCTCTCTCTCTCTCTCTCCTCTCGATGGTCACTGATGAAACTTGTCTGCGTTCAAGGAGACCGCCAGCATGCCAAAAAGCAGCAGGACAGGGGGGGGAGGGGAGGGGAGATAACCGGAGCTGCTGATCGGGTGAAAATGGGGAGGTTGAGGGGAAACTGCTTAACGCAAAAGCCCACGCAGAACCTAAGCAAGACCCCTTTCACATTTTCCTATCACACGCACCCCCTCCACCCCACCACCCACTTTTCCAACCAATAAACCTAACATCCCTCAAGGTGTGAGTATGTTTGTCCCTTGTTTTGTTTATACGTGTTTTTTTGCTTTTCTGTTCTTTTTTTTATTGGGTGGTCTTTTTTTACTTGCAGCCTAGTCAGTCACGACTCTTCCCCCTACCGTCGGCAGTGCTCAGTGGCTGCCTCTCCTGACGCAGCCAACGCGCACATGACTCACTTTGGCAGTCACGACTCGGGAATCCGTGTTGTTTCCAGCAAAATTTCACGCTTGGCGTTGCATTATTGAGCAAGATCCACTCTCTCGGGTCGATATTGGCGCGTTTGGTGCCGCGGAGGACAGGAGAGTTGTTGTTTTTTACGGTCTGTGTTTTTGAGTAAATGGAGAAATGTTTTGCAAATGTCGCCCGAAGAGCAATTTTTTTTTTGCATAATAAAGAAATGGCGATTTTGTGGCTTTTTAATCCGTCTTTGTTGCATGGAAGCCTAGTAGCTTGCATGAAAAAAATGCTGAGAAACGTGGCCTGGCACGGGCTTGCACTGATCGTAGGGAAACGCATAATCCGCTGTCCCAGCCGGGCTGCAGAGCCGTGCGTATAGACGCCATGGCGTCTCCACCACAGTCAAAAAGGGCGATCCCTTCCGTGTCTTTCTTATGGAGCCACGGTGGCAGCTGCTGTTTTCGATTCGTTTGCGCCCTCTGCTCGTGTGGAAGCAAAGTTATCGTGACAGCACGCAGAATATTTCAACTCTTTCATAGCTGCACTGCAAAAATGGGTGATCTGAAAACTGTTTTTTTTATGAACTGATCGTACACGGGAGGAAATCACAATGTAGGTGTGAGACGAAAAGCTAATCCAAATCGGGTTGTTTTTGTTTATCCCTCTTCGTCTTCTCTCTCTCTCTCTCTCTCTTTATCTCTGCGGTCTAGGATGAGGCAATTCAAACTTAGACATTTGGAGAAAAGCTCTTCTATAGTGTTTTTTGTTCTTGCCAAACGTCCCTGGTCATTGTCTGCAGGCAATATTATGAAGGCGTTGTCTCTTCAGGAAAAAAGAGAGGATTCTCTCAGTGTGGAGAAATAAGCGGTTCTCCCAGCAGTGCCAAAACAACACCAACTAAACTCCGTGTATTCGCACACACATGCACATAATCAGACACACGTACAAGCATGCACAGCAACAGCCCACTACTGCCACTTGGTGTAGTTTCAAAAACACTGCTGATGGACAGCTCCCGGGTTTCCCCATGCGGTGCGCCTGGCTCTCTGCTGCTGCTGATGCTGATGCTGCAACAGCTCCTTAACTCCCTCCGCTTCTTCCTCCTCTTCCAACGCTTCTCTGCCAACACGACTCGTCTTCTTCACACAGCGAGAATCAAAATTAAACCAGAAAACGATGGGAAAGTCGTCCTTAAAGCATTAATCAGAGAAGGATCCCCCTCGCTTTCACGGTTATGCACAGAAATTGAAGGGGGGGGGGGGGATTAAACGCGTAATAGAGACTCAACAGCGCCAACAAACAAAGATACTTTTTTTTTTGCTCTAGCTTATTTACTGAGAAGGGTGATTCCTACTCTGCAGGAAGGGCTGTCTGTTCTACGAGCAAGCCCCCAAACATCCACCCGAACGACTGGGAGTCAAGTGCATAAGACAGAGCAGGGGGAAGGGAAGCGGAACAGTCTCCGGGAAGCATGCACATACACACACATATATATAGATGTATATACACAAAAAGTACAGGGGACTCAACATTGCGTGTGCAGATGCCTCTCTCACCGTGAATCTGGCACGTCCTTGTCCTAAACTGCAGAGAAAATGGGGGAGATGCACAAAGAAATATTGAGATTTTTAGTGAAAAGCTGCAGCAGAAGTCAGGGGGAAAATGCAACAGATTAACCCCCCCCCCCCCCACACACACACACACACACACACACACACACACAAATGTTTTCACTAAGCTTACAGTGGCACGTCGAAGTTGGATCGCCTCTTTTTTTTCACAAAAGTGATACCCGTCTGTTTATTTCTGGCACACGATCAAAACTATGATGCTATTTTTAGCAGTAAAAAAATAAAGACACGCACACTCACGAACGCATCGCTCGGGATCGTTACGTGAAGTGCATCATGTAATATAAATGAATTTTTGCTGTCTGCTTCTTCAACTCTGCTCAAGAACGTCGATTCCCCGTCCGTTGCATCATCGCAGTGTTTTTAGAAAAAACGTCCATTTGGTTCTTTAACGGCTACTTTCCTTCCTAACAACTCAAATCTGGACACTACCGCCACTATCGGCTACATCTGATGTCTTGTCGCCCTCTTCAGAAGCTTCTGGTCCCAGTCTTACTTCAGCACACGAAACTCATAAGCGTTAAATGTGTCCAAATAGTGAACAACACGGACTACCCGGCGCTGCCTGCAGGGATTTTCTTTCCTTTTTTTCTTTAGTTGACGGAGCACTGTAAATTTTAGTAATTAAGCTTTGCTGACGAGAAGAGAGGAAGGGAAAAAAATAAATAAAAAGCCATTTTATGTTGAAGGGCTGCGTCAGTTACTAGGCATTGACGTCACGTTTAGATTCTCTCACTTTTCAGCCCGTAAAGCCTGATTAAAGGCTGCCTCTCTGCGCTCGGCTCTATCCAAATTGTGCCATGGAGAGAGAGAGAAAGAAAAAAAAGAACGAGTGTGAAGACGGGCTAATGTGGCGTGGACTCGTTGGAAACTGCAGCTTGTTGGAGCAGGTTATCTCCAGGTAAAATCCCTCCTCTAAGACTGGAGCATCTGGGTTTCCAGCCTCCCTCCTCTTCCCTCCCTCTCCCGTCTCTCCCCTCCCAACCGTTTCTCTATATCCGAGTATTGGTGCTGTTTTGGTCCTGGAGAATTTTTAACCCCAGCATCCAGTGTATTTGACGGGTAAAAAACACAAGACGAGCCACGGCGAGCTGAGCCGGCAGCCCATCGAGGATCCACGCAGCTTACCCGCGGATCAGAGCGCGCACTTGTCCGTGCAGAGGCGCACAATAAACTTCTTTCCACCGTGCGTTCGGTCTGTCTCCCCAGCCCTCTAATATATACAGTGTGAGACCCTCTCCATACACCAACTCTGTCCATCTACACGACATACCTCGTGGACAAGAACGCGGTGGGACAGGGTGGGCTGTGGAGGGGGGGGGGGGGGGGGGGTTACGTCTGTGGCGTTGAGTATCCACTGAGTGAAAGCCTAGAAAAACTCGGATCTGAAAGAGGAAAAGGGCTGCGCCCGTCAGTGCTATTTTTATCCCTGCCTGTAGGCCAACTGTATAACCGTGACCGCTGGCGCGTGCCAGGATGGATGTATGGGGCCACGAGCGAGTTAATAATAACAGTATGTTGTCTGTCCCTGCCTAATTGGATAGTCATGAGAAGAAAAGGACGCTAAAAGTATGAATCGACGCCACATGCGAATAAATCTGTACAAAAAGACCTATAAATAAAAATAGTTCCTGTGCTGCTCTGTTATGTGGCGTAGTGTGCCTTAATTTACCACTAGGTGCCGACAAAATCGAGACCACGATCTGCTCATTGAAAACCCATCCCACTCAAGAGGAGAGGAAAACTATGCCCCCTTGACTGAAGAAAGTTTCTGGCTAAAGCTGATACCCAATATCTCACCGAAGCTGCCAAACCTCCAACTAGACGACTTTCCTCCGAACATTGTAGTGCAATGAATGCGCAAAACGTTTATGTCTCTCAAAAATGATTCGATCCGGGTTCTGATGTGACTTTTTCGCGTACAAAATGGATCTGTCAGCCACGGGACATTTCGTGCCCACCTTAAGTCAGTTCGTACCCCGGACGTTTTGTACCCACTTGATGAGTTAAAGTATTTTTCCAATTTCTACTAAGAGTAGGAAAATGGGGTTTCATGACTCCAACATCTATCGGATGTCTATCAGCAGGAGATCGGTTGAAGCTATTTTGGTATAAGCAAGGGTCATATTCGCTCATGTTTCAGAAGAACGAACGGGACCAAAACGGAAGTCTGACTCAAAATAAACGACACATGGATAGCCATCAGAAATTGATACAACCAAAGAGAAAAAAATACTCAATTAGAGGATTTTTATGAATGATCTTCCGTGTAATCATTGAACAAAATGTGATTACAAAGCAGAATAAACTGGTATGCAATCATTTAAGTATATTGGCGCAAAAAGGTTAAACAATTTCGCTCTTAAACATTCAAATGCAGCTTCCTAACGGTTGAAAAAGACCACGATGTTCTTGCAGGACCAATGAGCACAAAATCAGAGTTAGACTTTGACATTTTGTTCAAACTGGGAAATTTTACTTTAAAATAAAAATAAATAAATGATGATCACAACAAGATGAAGCCTGCATTGTGTTTGTCTTTATGTTATGGTTACTGAAAAACAATAAAACGTTTAAAAGTAGACTCTATAGTCTATATAAAACCCTTTTAAAGCCATAAATGTAGTAATTTTTTTTAATAATGGTTGCACTAGAAATGGTCAATGGATCATAATAATAGTGATTACATGGTCAGTGTTTAAGTAAGGGCGTGTAGCTTTACTTAATAAAACACATATCTGTTACCTCTGAGGGTTCAGTGTCTTGCCCAAGGGTAGTGTAATACCTGTTAGGACTGGGGATGGACCACCGATCGGAATGATCTGACGTAGAACATCCACTGATGTTCCACCGATTAAAAAAAAAACATACAACTGTTGCATCGCTTCAAAATATCGATTTTCAAGGTATAAACCTGTGCGACAAGAGAGAGAGAGAGACACACACCAGGTTCCCCGAGAAGAGCAAGAGGAAACGTGATGGGACCTGTCCTTGGTGCTGAACAGCTTGTCCGCTGACCGCTCTGTGTCATCTTCAGCCTGCTAAAGCTTCCTCTAACGTCCACGGCATCTCTAAATTGCAAATGACTTTCGATATTCACCAATCAACGTGTCTAAATATGATTCGCCCCAAGCCATAATGGAGATATATGGCCATTTAAAGAATATTAGAATGAAATTCAACTGGATTTAAAGAAACAAAGACAGGATAGATGGATCTTGGGTAAGATTTCCCGTCTGTAGACGCTTCATCATAGAGCAGGTAGTCAAAAGCAAAGGAAATCCAACACTCATCAGAGGAGCCCATTTTCTATTAGCTACAAAACTCCTCATAATTACGATCTCATTCCCGTGTTTACATCCTATTCTTGTCAGCTACCGAAGTTAGAACGTGAATATGCTATTCTGCAAAGTAACGCAGCCTCGGATCGGTCTATGTTAAGCGTTTTTAAGACAAACTTAAAACAAACACGATTGAAACGCATAAAACGTTTGTACTAGTTCTCCTTCAACGTTGTCCACGCCATTATTCCCCCTTTTTGCTGAAAATGTAGACTAAAGAGCTCCTTGGAAACGACGGGTGACCTGTAGTTACGATGGTATTCCCCGCTACCATTTTCCAAATCACTAGGGTAGCCTACTACCACATTATTCTTGAGATCAACAAAAAAGTGCTAAAACATCGAGTTGATTCCCTCTTACTGCAAACTTTACTGAGAATGGCAACACAAACGAAGGCACTTACCTTTCAGATTTAGTTTTTTATTATTGCAATTATTTCTACAAACAAATTGATGTTTGCAGGCTGAGACAGAAAGAAACGAGGCAATGCGGGATCACCCCACTCTCTCCTCCCCCCTGCGTCCGTGTGTGCTTCGTCTCCGTGTTCTTTGGTAAACTGACATATTTGTGCTTACCATTTATGATTCAAGGAGCCTGCTCTCGACTGAGGGGTGGGTTTGCCTGGGAGGGGCTAAGGGTCTGGGAGTTGAAAGGTGGCGGCGGTGGTTGGAGAAACGGAGAATGTAGCGAAATACAAACGCAGCCCAGTGAATAGTGAGGTCCCGCCAAATAAGGGGGGGGGGGGGGGGGGGCGTATCTCTCCGCATGTGGAGAGACGCACACACGACTCATCTCTCATATAGACGCTCAGTCTTTGGCTCGCTTCTACGCGCGTATGTGTCTTCCAGACACGGAGAGCATTTAGAGAGAGGGGGAAGCACCCCTACGCACGAATATTGCTGGCATTCAAATAATAAAGTAAAAAAAATTATAATAATAAATGAAAATTAAAAAGGTTGGAAATATTGTTGCCACCAAGCAGGGTCGGGATTTAGATCATTAACCGCCATTCTCCTTTCTACTCTCGCCATCTATCTGTGTGTTTTCCTTCCGTTCTCCGTCCCTCTTCCCCAGCAGTGTGCTATTGACCTGCATTGACGTCATTGCGTCATTAGGTATCCCTTAGAAACACTGACTTTCAAAAATAGTATCAAATTAATTCAGCTGGCAAGAAGAAGTGGGGGAGATGGGGGTTTTGTGGGTGGGTGTGGAATAGCATTAGATTTTTTATTATTTTATTTTATTTTATTTATTTTTTTCACACCCATTCCCCACCATTTCCATGCTGTCCAGAGCAGACACATTAATATCTCTATATAGCGCAATGTTAAGGTAACATGCAAATAAAAATAAATAGATAGAAAAGACAGGATTTCACACATCTATTGAGCTTACTATTAATAAGGAGGGAACATGAGCAATATGAATTTAAATGACAACAAACATCAAGAAAAGAAGTTTCAGTAATTGGGTCAAAGCAGTCAGAATAGATACGTTTCTTTCTGTTTCTGTCTCTCTCTCTCTCTCTGGCTAAAAATATCCTCCAACCTCCAGCTGACTGTGTTTAAACTCTCTCCCCTATTTAACCCGAGGCACCAAAACCCCAAAAGAAACAGAAAAGAGAAAGACTTGCAGGGAAATAGGGAGTATACATGGTCATGGTATCTTTAAATGAAGACAAAACTTGAGGAACCCCAGGGGTTTGAATCCCACCCTGGGGGTTTTCTGCATGGAGTTTACATGTTCTGCCCGTTCTTGCGTGGGTTTTCACCAGCTACCCCGGCTTCCTCTCACAGTCCAAATATTTTTGCAAGGCATCCTATTCACGAGGGAAAAAAAATACTGTAATGATTAGTAATATATAAAAGCTTTTGTCACGCAAACTTCATAAGCAGTTGCACTTTAATAAAGTATAAGTGTAGAAAACAACTATTTGTCAAATAGGAAAATGCATTTTTAACAAGGACACCCACTGTCTCAACCTTTTGGGGTGAAAGCACACACATTCAGGTTGTCTCCATGGATTTCACTTACTTCTCTATGAAATTTTGGACTCTATCCTATGCCAACCCGAGCATAGTCACCTGAGGGCTTTTGTTTCTAAGCCTGGGGTGTGGGTGTGCTTTCGTTGGTAATATATGAAATACGAAGAAAGAAGAAAAGACTAAAGGATTGAGTATAGATATCAAGAGTGACAGAGGCAAGAAGCACTGCTGTGGCAAAAATAATTTTCCATTAGGACTGAATTAGGCCTCATGATTCATCCTCTTGAATTGAGAGCCACACATCTCACATGTCGAAGGATGCTCCAACTCACGTTCAGTAGCCACTCAGCACCACACCTTTCAGGTTTTTGCTGCCAGAAAAGTGTGCAAAACAGACTAAAAAAGGGTACTGGTGGGGGAGGTGGAAGAGAAGTGGGTGATCAGGAAAGGGTTTTTGCCTACCCCCTAATAGATAGCCAAGCCACCAAGTAAAAGTGGCGAAAAGAAAGAATTGGAAGGTCTCTATCTGAGATGGAAAAAGCATCTGACCCCGCTGAGGGACCATGGAGCCCTTGTGAACATTTGTTTAATTTATTTTATTTAACAAGATAACAGTGATTTGGTTAAACAGTAAGGGGACAAAAACAGGCTTTTGCAGGTAAAAAGTGTGGGACTCTGAAATGTGTGATCACAGGACATGCTGGAAACATGGGAAGCGATGTATCACAGGAGACGTCATCAGCACCAGTGGAAGTCACGCAGCACTCAGGGGTCAGTGCCAAGGCTGACGACACACTTGGAGATTCAGATAGAGATCCTGTGACTAAGACACATCATCAATGGAAAAAAAAAACACTTCACAACAACATGGCATACAGGTCAGTCTGCTTGAGACGTGATTTATTAATCCCTCTGCTTTCCTTTTTCAGAGCATGTAGAACAATACAAATATTTTTCTAACATTTTCTTCAGGTGTGTGTTGGTTCTCGTCTTTTTTTCCACTCAGATCCTGTCAGCTTTGTGTGTATGTGAGTGTTCAGCTGTTTAGACATAATGGTCCTGATTTGTTTGATATCTCCTCCCTACATTTGCCTTCTGGCTTTCGGTTCTAACCCGTAGGCTTCATCCTTCTTGGAAACAGTACGTTTTCTGGTTTAATGTTTACTATTGGTCCTGGGTTTATGAAGACCAGTGCACATGCTGAGGGGAGGGGACGATAGGGGACCTTCAAATGATCAACGATGCGGCACCTTGTTTTGATGTGTCTTAGTCAGATTAAAGTGTCAGCATACTAGAATTCAAACACTAACTTAAATAAACATCCATGAAGTTTTTTTTTTGTTTTTTGTTTTTTACTTTCTATCACATTACACCCACAAACCTTAATGCATTTCATAGGGTTTTAAGTGACAGATCAACACAAAGTAGCACCCAGCTGTGACGAGAAGCAAAAATAACATGCAGGTTTTTCAAGTCAATACTTTGTAGAGCCAACTAGCACCACGGCTACAGCTGCGCGCCTTTCGGGGTTTGTCTCGACAATCTTTGCACATGTAGAGAATTATTTTACCAATTCTTCTTTAGTTCAGGCTCAGCAAGACTGGTTGGAGATCATCTGTGAACAGTAAGTCTGGCTACAGGCAATTTTCTTCAACAATTGCCCTGTTCTATCCATGGTCCCATGTTCAACTCTAAACAGCTCCCAGACTATTAAGAAAAAATAAAAATCTATCTGTATGGTATGGTGCTGTCACCACAATATTTCATTGTGTGGATGGTTTGTTCATGCTGAATTAAGTGTTTATCTCACCAAACAGTTTTTTTTGTTTTTTTTTACAAAATAGAGAATTGTCCATTAAGGGAAAAATGTTGGACTTTGTTTCCATTTAACAGGAGCAATGTCTCACAAAACCCTTTATGTCCTATGCATGGCTTGTGGCAAACTGTAAATATGACCTCCGGTTGCCTTTTTTCCACAAATGTTACACTGAAAGCACCCTATCATGCAGATTATGTTACAACAGTGTATAATAACCGTGGGTCAGAATTTACTGTATAAATAAGATTAACAACCGTGACCAGTTTTGCGTTTAGAACCAGATTTGTGGCGTGCAAGGCGTGTGAGGATGGCTTGCTAGGTTTTGTTTGAATTTCAAACCTAGTAGGTTAAGAAAACCTGTGCCCTGTCCTTCCTCCCCTCCCCCTATTTATTTTTCCATCTCTCCTGCCTAAATGATGTCAATGGAAACAGTGCTATAGTGCTATTTATAGACCTCCAACTTACACACACAATTGGATGCTGCGCTACACACACACACACACACACACACACACACACACACACACACACACACACACACACACACACACACACACACACAACCCGTGCATGGCGTGTGTTTGTTCTGGTTATTGCTCGTGCAGCCATACTTCCCTGAGAAGGAGAGGGAAAAAATGAATAGGGGCGAAGAAGCTACTGAAAGGGACAGGAGCAAGGTGCGCCCCCTGCGTTTCGCTGCTTCTGCTGCAGCCGCTGCTTTTCATTCACTCACCTCGAGCAGTCATTCATTCATCCCTTTCTTCCCCACTCACTCATTCACACAGCTTCTGTGGCGGAGCCTGTGAATGGTAGGGGAAACAGCGGGGTTTAAAGCAGGGAAGCCACCAGTTCAGCTGCACGGGCGCCAATTTACTGTGGTTCGGCTTATTTGTGTTCAATGGGCTGCATTTGCGAATCAGCAATTTGGGCGCTTGCGCGCGCATGTTGTTGCGTGTGTGAAAAGGGGGGAGGGGGTAAACATAGTTTGACCTGGCAAGTGTCGCGGGACAACACGGCACACAGTGTTCCCTGGGTACAGGGTTCGTGTGAATAGACTCTTTCCAAGAGTCGTTCTGTTGACATTCACGTGCCATATTACGTAAAGTGGATGGCGTGCGGGCGCGTGCATGTCTTCCTGTGCACGTTTAAAGTCTCCCTCCATTGCAAATGAAACACACGGTTTTGCTGCACAAGCGACTTTGGCTTGAAAAGGACTCGTGAGTGACATTTTTTTAGACTACCTTCTATTTTCGAAAGGCGGCTCTGATAAAAATAAAGCAGTTCATCCCGCCCCTCCCATCCCAGAAACCTATCATCCACCCCCACCAATGTTAGTTAGACTCCAAGCCGCCTTTATTCAACTTCGTCGTGTAAATACCTAATAGACGGAACCTGGAGATGATATGGGTTTCATGTCAATCATCATTTTATGGGCTCATAACTTGAGTCTGTTGAGATTGTTAACTCGCTCCACCAGCAGTGGAAAAAACAGCGATTTCAGTATATTTTTAAATACGTATGTCTCTTT
Source organism: Fundulus diaphanus (assembly GCA_037039145.1). NCBI lineage: Eukaryota > Metazoa > Chordata > Actinopteri > Cyprinodontiformes > Fundulidae > Fundulus > Fundulus diaphanus. The sequence goes on from CM073134.1 coordinate 41,632,176, forward strand.
CTTCCCGTCTTGACTTAATCGCTATTTGTTTTAGGGTTTTTTTCCCCGTGGTGCCACCTGCGGAATTAAAACACATATTTTGGTTTATTATTAAACAAACCCACCCTGGTTGTAGAGTGCATTGGGTGCACAGAAGCAGCAGCATAGAGTGAAGCTGGTTGGTATTTATAGCCAAACTCTGTACATCCACGGCGTCCACACGTGCAGCAGCCGCTTCCCTGCACTCCTGCTCAAGTTGACATGTTAACACTCACTGGCTGCTATATTTAGCCCAGCCTCACAGTGCTGTTACTATTCCCAGCATTGTACATGAGGGGGCGGACGGCAGGGGCTGTTTTTCTTTCTAAAAGGGAAGAAAAAGTTCCCTTTTTCACAACTGATCTATTTTTACACGTACATTCCGACCTGCAATCCGCCACTGACACCGAATTAGTTCAGGGACGCTGCAGTTAAAGCCGTCACGATTCCGTGAAGAGGAAAGCAGAAGGGCTGAGACGAGCTGTGAATGGAGGAACATGCGAGCAGATTATCCACACAGCTGAGGTGTCCTTCAGAAAAGCGCTTGTTGTCTGATGGAATGGTGTATGTTGACTGAAAATACAAAGCAGATCCTGTTGAACTTAAACTTGTTCACTGCAGAAGCAACGAGATCCGTTCAATTATTTCAAAAGGATGTGCAATTTTACAAACCCATCATTGCTTTTTACCCCCAACAAACGTCTGAAGCTTCTCTGAGTCGCACCGGTGTTCACAACCTGAGACAGTTCTGCGTGGTTAACATAGAGGTTCAGCACCACGGACAGATCCACCCCAGCTGAGCACCAGTGGCGACTTTAAAAGGTGGAAAGAGGGTGGCAACGATCAGACCTAAATGTACCACAACCCCGCTTACGTCCATCCACTTCCCGGCTCAATTGAATCTTATATGCATATTTTAAGGATGAATTTGTGACAGGAAAGGACAAGCTTCATAAGTTGCCATGTAGTCACTAGCTTCCATCACAAAACACTTGTACCCAGGAGTTAGACACATTTCCACCATTTAGAGCATGGCCAAAACCCGCTCTAAATGGCAGATTCAAGGCAGATTTAGGGGCTTATTTGCCATCTTCGTGTGTTTTGAACGTTTGTGTAGAACGGGTTTGAAGTGAGCCCCCCTCTATTACGCTCCTGAATTGCAACACAGGGGAGTCACAGCTCAAGACTCAGAAATAATTTTAAAGAGAACTGTAAGAAGGTATTGAATGTCATTTAAGTGTGAAATATTTGCTCCAACAAGAACAGGATCACTACCCTGAGTTTGTCCGCAGTCAGTGTTTTGAAAAGAATACTATGACGAGACTTTCAATGCAGATTTCATGCTTAGTTATGATGGCAATGATTCACCAAGCATCCTGTCAACCTGCGCTGCTGGCTTCATTCCTGAAAGCTCACTGTTTTGCAGGATATCGAAGTGTCTATTTGTGATTCATGAATGGCCAGAGGGAGCTAAGAGGTGGCTCGTCTTTGAAGATTGATGATAGAAGGTGTCTCTAATTTGCCCTTAGGCATAAGTGTGTGGTTGTTTGTCCTGTGTGTCTCTGTAGCTGCCCGGAGACAGACTGACAATCTTTTCAAAGTGTACCCCGCCTCTCGTACAATGACTGCCGGAGATGGACACCAGTGTGGTATATTATCTAGTCTATCATTTAATGCATACACTTTTTGCGAATCCTAAACTCAACACACGCAGCGTTTCGAAGACTACATACTATGTCCCTGCCACACAGCACCACCGAAGACTACAAGTGGACGTAACTAAAACAGACATGCAACCTGTCATTCTCTAGCTCTTCCCTCAGGTCTGTTTGTTCACAACATTAAGTCATAGTTCTATTACCATTTACACCTTCTCGAAGGTCGTTAATAAAGTAAGGAAACCCATCGAGTTCTACCAAGTGCTTCAGGACTATTGATTCACCTTCACTTCCCTTCTCACATGGGCTGGTACAGTCGCTTCTTCCATCTCTCCCTCTCTCTGAGGGCCGTCTTCTCTCCTGCTCCCGGAGCTGCCGCCCACTCCTCCTCCACCACTTGATTATTTTCAGCTCAGTCCTTGTGTGTATGTGCGTGCTCATAAAAGCATGTGCTAGGCAGTATGCTGGCTGACTGACTGGCAGGCTGGTTTGGGAAATACCTGGTCACGATCTACTAGGAGGGGGTTTGTCGTGGTAGTGTGGATCCCCCTATCGTCCAGGAAATAAAACAGCTGTGCAGAAGAAGAAAAGGAAAAAAAACTACAAATATTAACCAACAACAAAGGGAATAGTTTTACTACTTCAGTAACGAATGCAAAAAGGTGCATTTGCATGTGATCAGTCGCAGAAGTCATGCTTTCATCGCTATAGACAAAGAGAACAATGCATTCATCTAGTTAATTCGAGGTGCTTTGCCGCAATTTCGGTTACTAATTTTTTTAAAAAAACATGTTCATATTTAATAAGACATTTGATAATACCTTTAAAGCCGGTGCTTTTCTGCCTTGAAAGATTAAAAGACCAGATTTCTCTGTGCTGTGCACCCCAACAGTAATACATCGACACGAAAATACATCAGTCACTTTAAATTCAGTAGGTTTAAAAATAGATCCGGATGCTTTGAGAGGAAAGCCCTAATCTGGAGCGCCCTCTTGAGGGGACACTCTGCCAATGCACGAAGTACTGAGAGTGGCCCAAAAGGTACAGACCAATATTCTGAGCGTTACAGTAATATTTTTAACATGTACCTGGATATGTTTTATCGCTGGTTGAGGTATTGGCATCAGACCATGACTTTAATACAACTTGGTTCGAAATGGTTGCCGTTGATCTTTGGTTACGAAATCTTGCCTTCCAGACTGGCCTGGACTTCTATACAAATAAACACCTTTGCTCAAGGAATTTGATTTAAAAACATGCAAATAATTGTAAAGAAAAACACACGGCAATAAATTACTCACAAAACCAAAACTTTTGCCTTCCAGAAGCATGTCAGCCTGAAAGCTTGTTCTTGGGCGGGTTATTATCTCAGTTGACTAACAGATCACAAAAAAAATGACATAATTCCCTACAGGTTACAACCTACTGGATCTCGATGGGGAGTTGATATATTTTATAGCAAAGCGTGGCAAGCAGCATTAAAAAAAATGTTGGAACCGATTAAGTTTCGCTCATTTTATGAGCCACATCGCAGGCAAAGCAGTACTAGAAATTTGACTGAAACGCACTCAATAGATGCAACCAGTGTGATTTGTTTTTATGTTCTAAATGTTAGAATTTTAAAATTGAGTGCAATCTCATAATCACCGCTTTTCTTTCTGGTGTAAATAAGAATCTCAAACTATTTTACGGGCGAAAACCCACAACCAGATTGTGTAAAATGAGCATCCTAAGCATGGTGGGACCTGTTTACGGCTCATTTATTAAGGGCTAGATTCTACCCTTTACCACTTCAGTCAGGGAAGACAGCCTCTTCTTTGAGCCTTTGAGCATTATAAATATGCGCCATATTGTGAGCTAAAGTAAACAAAGGTGAGTTTAAACAGGTAGATTTCAAAATGTAAATATAGGGTAAATGATACAGCAATGTGACTGGGTGCAGTTGCAAATGCTTTCGAGACCACGATTTTCGAGATTAGGTGTGATCTGAAAATGAGGAGGAAATGAAATGCAGAAGACCAGCATAGGGTGCTCTATCTGGGCCCAAACATAGGTTTCTTATACAAGCAAGGGACATAAGATTGTACTTCCATTTAACTTTATGATAAAAACCCAATGAAACAGTGTCATTGATTTATACAAAGAAGCAGTCGGCCAATTCTAATCAAGCTAAAAATAAAAAATAAAAAAAAGGAAACGGTTAAATAAAAAGTTAGAAATTTAAATCAATTGACATGCTGCTAAACAGAAGACCTTTTCCAACAATGACAAAAATATTTAGTTACAACTTGGCAGTCTTTTGATCCACAAAAATCCACGCAATGTTTATAAATTTGGAAAAACAAGGAGGGGGAAGAACAAAAAAAAAAAAAAAAAAATCCACACATTTACTAGATTTACTTTTACCTTGGCCAAGGGAAATACAGCTATTACGGTACATGTGGTCATGACAAGAAGAAAAGTTGGAGCCAGAAACTCTGAACACAGAACCTCAGAATCCATAATGAATGGTAATAAAAGTAAAATAAAAATACCACCTTTTAAAAACAACAGAAAAGTAAATGAATATAATGTATAGGGAGGTGACAAATAGTCCATTCTGGTGAGGAGGTCCTGATGTGATGCAGTTCAAAGGGGAAAATGTACACTTCTGCCTCAGTAGATTCGGCCTCGGCTCCTGCTGCCTCTCGCCCCAAAGCCTCGTCCTCGGCCGCCCCTGAAGCCACCGCGCTGTTCTGCATCGACAAGGCACCAAAAAAGATTCAGTTAGTAAGTGTTTTTCACAGACACAAAATGCTTCACGGTAATAAAAATACAACAACAATATAAAACGATAAAATAGAAGAATAAGAAAAGAGGCAACATTGGGTCAGAGTGCCTGCCTGGACACGTTTCTTCACCGCCTTTCCACGCTCACCGTTGTTCTGGACTGTTGACCCTAAGTACTTAAAATCCTCCACCTTCTTGATCTCTGGTCCCTGTAACCTCACGGCTCCACTTGGGTCCCTCTCATTCACACACGTGCTCTTCTTCCTACCGCTAACCTCCATTCTTCTTTTTTCCAGGGCAAACCTCCATCTCTCCGAATTTTCCTCCCCCTGTTCCCTGCTCTCACCACAGATCACAACGTCATCTGCAAACAGCATAACCCATGAAGATTCCTGTGTAACATCTGTCAACCTGTCCAAGAAGGGAGCCCCCCCCCCTCCACTTGGACTTCCTGTCAGACCTACGGCACACCTCACCACTGTCTTAAAGCTCTTGTTCTGAACCACTCAGACGTCAGGGTTTCCCGCAGCGCTATCTTGGCGAGGCGGCCGCCTCGCCAAAGTCACGCTACCGCCTCGCCAACATTCCAAAAAAAAAGTGACGTTAACACGCGGTTTGTTGTTGTTGTTGCTTTCGCGCGTGCGTGAATGGCAGGGAAAAAACACATGGATACCCCCCCCTCCGCGAGTCGGTCCGCGGACAACATGTCGTCCACCCCCCCCCCCCCCCCCCCCCCGCGAGTCGGTCCTTAGTCTAGCTTCCACTACTCTTTCACATGACGTCATTGTTTTGGCTCATCAACTTTAATCCCTCTGTAGATGCCACAACTCTGCACATCTCCCTTGCTCTTGAAAACTGGTACCAGCATCCATTCCTCAGGCATCTTCTCGCTCTCTAAGAGCTCATTGAAGAGCTGAGTCAAACTGTCTGTCCTAGACACGTCCATACCTCCACAGGTATATCATCAGGACTAACTGCCTTTCCAACCAGCACCCCTCGAGACCCCACAAGGGATAGACGTCTAAGAAAATGGATGGATGGATGTAGCAAAGCTTTTTTTTTATTCTTATAAAGCTTTGCTACTTTCTGAGCCACAAGGGTTGCAGTCTCTCCTTTTCCTCTTTCATCAACTCATCTCTGTCTCTCCAACCTGTACGAATCCTTCCCCCTCTCCTTTCTGTCTAACCCATCACACAAGTCATTGTGTTCCTCTCTGGATCTAGCTTACTTGCTTGAAAATTATGCGGCATGCTTTTATTGTATTGTTTGAGAGAAACACAGAAAAGTCAGTAAAGCTCTTAAAGGTGCATCAGCGCAGCTATAAACCCCCCAAACAACATCAGCTAGCGCTAGCTGTTGTTAGCTTGACGAACAGCCCTCTTCTAGCTGCACTACGCAACGCTCCGCTGCGAGAATGAACCCAGAGAAGCGTCGAAACGACACACCATCTCACGCACCAGCCCCCTAACCCCCACACAACCGTGCGCACCCCCGCCCCCTGTCATCCACCGTTACGCTGAAAAAATAAATCCCGGTGAGGAACCTGAAAGGTGAACAGAGACGTGTCACCACACACTCCTCACCGTAGTTAAAATTGCCAATAGAGGCGCTGTATTTGCCACTGGGGGGGTTGTAAATCTGTCTTGCGTCCCGCCGTGGCAGAGGCGTGATCTGTTTTTTTGCGATAGCACCAGCTCCCATTTCTTCCCCCGAAGGACGTTTGGGCCTGTAAGACAAAGGCGCAAGGAACAACATTCAGACATTCAACAAATGTCTACTTATGGTGGTTAAATAATGTCTTCTATTTAATGTGGAGGCTTACGCTGCTGCGTCTGGTTTCTGGACAGGTTTCCAGGACAAGGTTACTGTGCTCTTGTATGATGGAGGGTTGTGGAAAAGATCCTGGAATAAGAAAAAAAAAAAACAATTAACTCAGTTAAAGAAAAATATGTCATTTTATTTTGAGACTATAGGCTTGCATAAAGTTTAGCGTACTGCCTTTAAAGCTGCAGTACGTAACTTTTGAATGAATGTGTATTTTAGATTGTTGTTAAAACTGTCCTGACAGTAAAATAGAGAAAATCTGTGGGCTCCTCCCACGGGTCCTGCTGCTATTTACAGAAATACAACGCTCCCGGTCTGAAACAACCAATCAGGGCCAGGAACAATGTCCGCCTCTGATCGGCTTCTGGAGTGGCAGCTGCTCAGAAAACAAAGACAGGTGAACACGAGGAGCACGGCAGCCTCCGCTGTGGAGGGAGGGCTGCAGCACAGCTGAGAGCGAGGGGGAGGGACCTGTAAGGTGTTCTTGTTCAAATGTTCAGGCCAAGTCCAACGGGTTGTCTTTCTGTGTAATTCGTATTCTCCAATCAGAGCACACCATGAAGCAAACAGCCACACCCCCCTCTCCCCGACGGTAAGTCGTGCTAGCACGTCTGACTGCTCCACTTGTGAGGTGGAAGGCGGAGCAGCGAGCAGACGGCAGCCCCGGATCAGCCTCGTATCAGCTGGAACAGGAGGCAGTCCCCGTAGAAGCTGCGGAAAGCGAACATCCCATATTCAACCTCCGCCGCAGTCACCGCGGTGAAGAGCTGGCAGCCAGCTGCATAATGTTTCTGTGTCCCGGGACCGGTTTTCCAAATATGGTTGTAGCCAATCAGAGTGAAGTCATCTTGGTAGAGCGGCATATCATTACTGCACCCTACCTTTTTACTGAGGAGGGACATTTAGTCTGACAAAACAAGCTGACTTTTTTTTTTTTAATGAAATTCTTTGGAGAGTTTACACCTGCAGCAATATCAACTACATGAACTGGTTTATACAGTGATGTCATGGCACCTTTCATTTTATTAAAGCTCAACATTAGGTGGCTTAGATGAACTGGAGTTATCCCTTTAATTATAATGCAGAACAGCATCATTACTCATGATTTACACGCCGCATATTCCACTACCTTTGTGTGTTTTGTGCCAATTTCTATTTCGTTTTGTTCCTTCACACCCTTGCCTGTCGAAGCAGATACCTGCTGGTCCTAAACCTGGGTCATTTTCTTCTCCACTGCCCTCCCTACAGGCGCAACATGAAACATGCAAAAAGAAATGAGAATTTAACCTCAGCTTTAGATCGACTACCACTGACTGAACATGGATGTATCTCAGTCCTTATTTAATAATTCTAGTTGAAATTATGCCAGCATGTTTAAATGAAACTTATTATGATCGAGCCAGTTGCAAAAAAAACCCTCAATAAACACCATTTACATAAAAAAAAAAACTTATATTATGACAATATCAATACTGCCTGTAAAGAGGGGATTTTAAAAATCCCCGACTTCGTCCGCTCTGTTGACGAATCTCTTACCTTGATGAGAACATTGATGTTGTTTGTGATCTTGAGGGCCACCACTTTGATTTTGTTCTGATAGAAGAAAATGATGTATGAGTCACGAGGAGGTTTTACAGCACAAGTGTCCACGCCGCGTTTTAAATTTAGATCATTTTTAGCAGTACAGCAGCCAAGAGGCTGGACAAAAAAAAAAAATAGCAGATAACTACCTCTTCTGTCTTCAGAGCATCTCCCGTCTTCCCCTGCAGAGCAACTCGCAGTTGTCTGATGTAAACCTGAAGACCTCTGGCAAAATACTGTAACCTGTTTCAAACAAAACAAATAATCAAATATCAATAAAGCACATTTAGATAAAAACTAATGTAACCTTCTGTGTACTTTTACATTGACAGTTTACGATCAATCGCATTTTGACGGACGGCTTTAAAAAACAACAAAGGTGCTGCAGGAGGATGCCGTAACCTCACCTGATCTTGAAGTCTTTGAGGCGCTCGGCGTTTACTTTGTCCACGAGGAAGTCGGGCAGCTTCTTGCCCAGCTGGTGGAAGCTAAAAAGGAGACACTCCACGTAGCTGAACTGCAGCTTGGGCTCCTCACTTGCAGAGTTCTCCCCGTTCTCGACCTCTTCAGGGGGCAGGGGCATAAACTCCTAACAAACCACAACGAGAGTCAGTCAGTGGAAAAGGATGCCTGCGGCTAAAACCGTGAGCTCCAGGCGGGTTACTGGCTCTGCTGGGACGAATCGCTGTAGAGCTTCACTTCAGGTACCGTGAGCGGGACATTTTAGCTCTTGCACACAGCGTATGTACAGTACCAAAGAACAATGACCGGAAATAAAACCATTACAACTTTTTTTTTTCTTTTAAAGAAACAGAAAAGGTAAAGCGGGCTTTAAGTTTCAGTGAGGGAGAATACATCAGGGAAGGCGTTGGGCTGACATTATTTAAACCTTTTGGCTACAGGATCAACATATTTCAAACATGGGAGTAAAATTGATCCGCTTTATTTTAAGCGCTTACTCAAACATCTGGATTCTTAAACAGTGCTGCAAAGAGGGTTTTTGCTTCAATTTGTTGTTAGTTGAGAGACTAGTGTCCCTCCAACTGTTTTTAATGTTTGCTTTTAGTTTCTATTTTTCCATGTTCTATTTTGTTTCTACATTTTATTCCTACTTGCTTTTTTTTGTTTTTTTCCCTGTATTTTAATCATGTAAAGCACTTTGCATTTTCTCTGTAATGAAATGTGCTATATAAATAAAATTTGCATTTGCCTCAGTGCTTAAGAAAATTGTAATTATATTTCAATTTATTTGAACTGTTATTCAAACTGTTATTGAAACTATTGTGATAATTACTGCAACATTATTAAAAAAAAATGGTGGTATTTTCAGTCCAAATGAAACTGGTCACATATAAACAGGTTTTCTAAGAAACTTCTTTCTTCTGTGGGCTCAGAGTCCCAAAGTTTTTAAATGATCGTATGGGAAATCTCTGACGAAACTCGACGCCTGATACAGGACGCTGGTCTACCGTCTGATTTTGGACCCCGATCTAGAAGTGCAGCTGCACTTTTCTTTAAGCAACCGCAGCCTATTTTCAGCGGCACAGTTTGCAAAACAATGCGACACTGCTTGCATGTCACTTTGACGTTTGAATTTGAGTTTTCCTCCTGAAAATACAAGCCCTGTTCGCCTTTTATCCTAGCCCATTTCAGATAGATTACTCCACAATAAAAGCGCAAACATGAATCTCCCAGTCACTTTGTGCTTCCACGTCCCACAAGTCAACCTCCACGAACAACCCTCAGCGCAGAAGAGTGCTGAGACGGCCATTTTTGGCAAGTCTAGTCAAACTAGTAGTGTTTGTCCACGTTTAAAACTAATCGGCAAGTTTACGAGGCGGGAGGACAAAGTTTTATGCACGTTTTGTCTGCACACAATCAGCCGGGAATCCCTTCGCGACACACTACGAGGCAAATGACCGGTGTCGTAACGAACGAGTGAGGAGGCCTGAAATGTTTCGTTGTCACCGGCATTTCTGACGGATAAATCTAACATGGGTAAGTCTTACCACAAGCTTGGTGAACAATGTGTTGAGGTTGGCCTCCAGCTTCTCCATGTCTCCGCAGAACGGACTCATCTCGGCCAGCAGCTTCAGCACCTACCGACACAAACACGGAGCGGATCTTTACGCCTCGCCAAATATTCATTGCTGCTGAGGAGCAGAGCTGTGTTAGCGATATGCAGGTGGCCGCCACGTCCGACAGGCGGCTGCCCCGCTGCCTGCCACTACAAACGCTCAGCAGCGGTCAGTTCAACAAAGGTCTGAAGTGCTGAGTCAGGCTGAAGCTACACAGGTGTGGGCTTTAAAGTCTTTCTCACATTGTACATCAGATATGCTTTTCTGTTTATTAGATTTTAGACTCAAAGCTTACAGACAAAGTGTGCAATTGTGAAGCACTATCAGCCAAACACTCTGCAGCTTTTGGTTAGTAGCCCCTTCCAGATCAGACGCCTGCAACGAGCACGCAACCATGAACCCACCCTCAATTACGGCTCGCTATTTTGTTTCACGCCGCGCCAGTCGAATCGCCGAGATAACGGGCCTCATGCGCTTTTGGATCATACAACTGGGGTTGCAGAAGCAAAGGAGTGTGGGAAAGTGATGATCTGAAAGGGGGGGTACCATAAGAAGTTTAAAGCTTTAAAACTATTAATTATCTTCTTCCTAGGGGACGATTCATTTTGCATGATTTTTTTAAGTCTCTGATTGCAACCTGGATCGGGAACAAAAGGGCAAACCGGAGGGGTTGCCAATTGTTGCGGTGTCAACTCAAGTGGAAACACGAGGTTTTTGTTTTTTTTGTGTAAAACGTCAAAAACTGATCACAAATAGGTTGTATTGTACTGCGATTGTCATTGATTTAAGGACATAGAAAACATGAGAACATTCACTATTTTATTGCCCCACAGCGATAATGGAGTGTGAAACTGCGGTTGCTCAGGTATCTCCAACTTTCCTAGCAGAATTCTGCAGACACATCTTCATACATTAAGTCAGGAGCTTCCAGCTGTAGCCCTAAAAGGCCAGGGTCCTTCATATTCAGATCTGTCCCTGATGAACGGGTCAACTAGCTCTTCAGTGTAGAATCAAGAAGCCTGGGAATGAACCATCCATGTGCCTCAGTTGTGTTAAAACAGGGAACATCTAAAACATGCAGAACAACGGCCCTTGTGGACTGACATTGGACCACGCAGCATTAATACTTGACATTTATAGAGGCTCTCACTCTCCCTTATTGAATCCTCACCCAAAGAGCAAATAATGTTAGAAATAAGCCGGCATGTAGCAGCCACTGGTCTCTAGCTCTTCAACGGTTTTACAATGTTATCGTTTTAAAATAATTCTTTCATACCTAAGGATCAAAGTCCTGTCTGATGCTTTACGCTGCTGCATATTTTTGTATTTTACTACAGGTCATCGTGGCGTGAGAATGTCATACCTCCAACTGAATGTCCAGCTCTGCCACAGGACTTGTCAGGGTGCTGAGGTTAGGCAGGACATGTTCGCAGAAGTAGGTCACAAACCGGGTGGAATGGACATTTTTCTGCAAAACAAAGACGGCTGTGATGGATTTATACTTAAATTACGATAAACTAACGCATAATCCGTTTCACTGTTACAGGTAACTAATGTGAGGAAGCTTAAATAAATACAAAGTTTCCAAGCACCAAAAAAATTCAGGAACCTAAACCTAACTTCAAAACGCGTAACAGAAGCTTCTCTTGCTACTTTAAGACACCGTCGGAGTTGTGAAGATCTGGCCGTGCTTACAGAGAACAGCGGTAAAGCTTGCCGAGTGCACTGCAGGAGCCGGTCCACTACGTCTGGGTCTGCTGGATTGAGGGCTTGCTCCAGGTCAGCTTGCTCCACCACCAGCTCCACGAGCTGCTGTCGTCCGTTTACTGACTGCAGCACCCGCAGGCCGGACACGACGCGCATCAGAAGCACAAACTCCTCGCCTGTGACGTCCTCCATCACCTGGGGGACAGCAGGAGCGTCAGCTCTGTTAGAAAACCTCTCACCGAACAGTAGCGTTTGGTCCGGTATTTAAACAGGCATCTGGCAAACGGCTGGCACTCTTGATATAAACTCACACCAGCCTATCATGGGGTGTTGAATTATCTCCGTTTGAGTTGGCCTAAATAAAAAGAACGATCGAAGGTCACTGATCCGTTTCCCTCTGAACACAAACCTTCTTTGTCTCGGTGAAGACGTACTCCTCCACCTCCTTCGTCGTGACGTCTTCTGGTAAGGTCTTCAGCTTTGTGGACAGAAACTTGATGGCCCTTTCTCGCACGATGTCCTCGCCCTGCAGGATCTGTGAGAAGAGGCCTCCGAGCGTACCTGGATGACAAAGCAAAAACCAAAACAGGAAAGTTTTCAAAGAGATCATTTTAAACAGGACAAACGCCCTTCCACCAGATTCTGTCGTATAAAATTAACTCAAACATCAAAAGAAGCTTACCCTTAGCATCCATTTTGAAGATTGAAATCAGTGCTGCGTTGACTTGGTTGAACTCTGCTGTATCATCTAGAAGCGCAACAGACACGATTAACACCACTTATCCATCGGATGCTTCGCCGTCCTCTAAAAGATAAGACGCATCCACACTGCAGTACCTGTCTGAAGGAGCTGGGTCAGGATATCGGCAACCCTGAAAATGTTTTCGCCAGTGGCAAACCGGGGTAACTCCTTAATGGCTTGCCGTCGAATCTGGACAAAGACAGACAGCATTGTTTTTTTTTGGTTTTGTTTTTTTTAAATCGTGGAAATCAAACATTTCTGTAAAATAAGCCCCAAAGAAAAGCCAATCAATAGAGACGCATGGCAGTAATGAAGTAATCTGCTAGAAACCTGACAGTAGGACGTAAGAATGAGCAGGCGGCCGGTTGTGAAGCTGAACTAAGGCTTTAAAATGTTCTATAATCAATAACATCTTCCACCATCATGTTTATGTTTCATAGTTCATTTAATCAGTTACCAGAGAGACGGGGTTTTTCCACAACTGCATGGAGAAAACGCCAGTCAAGCTACACGTGACATTTCAAGACTGTAGAACTGGGAAAATCTCATACTGGCCCAGACATTTTTTTTTTTTACTTACAGACACATCTTCATCCTCACAGAGATCAAGCTGGGCATTGATGGCTGCGTCAGCCAGCTCCGGAAAGCTGCTGAAGAACTTAGGAATAAACTGTGCCGCCAGCCGCTTCTCTTTGGGACCACCCTTCACGCCGTCCAGGATTCCTTGGTATGCATCCTTGTGCTGCAGGATAAAAAAAATAAAATAAAAAACAGGAGACCGTGAGGCTGATGGGAACAGTAACATGACGGACGTTTGATTCTTGGCCTCCCATTGCAATATAAAAGGTGTTTTACGATCAGCGAGCCTGAAAATTCCCCTGTCACTGTTTTTTAACCTCAAACGTCTCCTTCTGGAGTAACTTGGCGTGACTTTTTTTTTGGCTTAATAAAGAGGACATTCTAATCGGTAAAAATAAAAGTGAAAAATTCAACAAAGATGGTTTGACATTTCGTGGAAATATGGGTAAAAAGTTAGAATTTAGCGACTTTGGTTTATTAACTCCCCACAACTTCTCATGTAAGTTGAGGGAGACGATTGACCCAGATTTTTAGTTTGTAAAACTTAAAAAAACAACAACAACACTGGTCTGGTAGTAAAAATCACTTTCACTTCATTGTAGAGGGATTATTTTCATGAGGCTCCGCAGCCTGACAGAGCAAAGGTCCCCAGCCTGATGCAGAGGGGTCACACATGACCAAATTCCGTTAAAACAGTTTATTGAAATTAAAAGTCCCGGTAAATCGGGACATGTGCGGTTGCGTAGAAACCACCGACAGCCCTCCGCCGGGATGCATTTAGAAAGTTGCCAGCGCAGCTCCTCCGGAGACCCTCACGTTAGCCCGGCCGCCGCTGCAGCTAGCCGCAGCTAACAGAGTCCGCACCGCGTCAACAAATCAGCCAAAGCCGAGCAAAGCAGCCCGGATGGCGCCCAAAGAATTTAAAACGCAGCCGGCTGCCTCTTCCTCACCTGGCTCAGGTTGTCTTTAGCGTCGGCAAGGATCCCGTAGTTCCGATAAAGCTCCTCGATTGTGACCGCCATCAGCGAGCGTCCCAGTCTCAGGCGTTCTCAGAAAAGACCGCTGATGAAACCACGGGGGGAGGAAAAAAAGGAGAGAAAGATAAGACCTCACAGAGCGGCTGTAGCTCGGTTTCGGAGGAACGACACAACGATGGACGCCGTGATGTCAAATACTATGATGACGGCAGCAGAGGCGCGAGGACGAAATTTCGAGAAAATCGTCAATGGACTCCCCTCCTCCGACCGTCAGTTTTCCCGCAATGTTCTCTCTGGCTCAATGGCTACGGTGCTACGGAAGATGACTGAGTGCGCACGCGCCGCTCTTCTTCCTCTTTCCTATACTGGTTAATGGCAGACAACTGGAAGGTGCATACCGCCACCTATTGTACATGAGTGTAACGTCTACAGCTTCCGCCAGCTAGAGTCTGACTTTTTAGTTTTGCATTATGAAGATATAAATAATCATTTTCAAATCATATAGATTTTCACAGTTTCCTTCAGTTCTTGGTATTCCTTCCATACTCCATTCTTGTCCTGCCTCTCTAACTACTGCCCGCAATCTTTCTCCTTCAGTTGTAGGCCAACCCTTCAACTGCTTTTGAAGCTGTGCAACCACCAACCTATCCTGTCTAACCTCCTCCACCCACTGAAATCTTATTGTGACTGCCAACATCTCTGCAGCGAAAACTGATTGTTGGTCTGATCAGCGTTTGGAAATGTGTATTTGATATTCTGGAACATTTATTCCTATTTCCATCCCCCTTTGTGTTCTTAAATCAAGTGTAGCGCTACTTCAACATATTTTTACTCAAGTAAAAGTAAAAAGGAGCCAACCAAGAAATTACTCTAGTAAAAAAATAGCAACTTTAATTATTCAGTATACATCCTTGTGGGGATTTTATTTTTTGTTTTGCTGTTGTCGTTTGTTTTGTTTTCGGGGGGGGGGGGGGGGGGGTCCATGGTTGTATATGAAAACCAGGAAGGGTGCTCTATAAGCTGAAGTCAGGACTGTGCAGGCCTGTCAAGTTTATCTACACCAAACTTTACACACTTGCAGCCACGGTAGTGATTGAAACACCCTGATCCACTGAATTTGGTGGTGTGACCCAATGTTTTGGCAATATAGTGCATGTTAGAACAGTGCAAAGTACTTCCAATGACAAGACCTACTGTTAACTGTATTTTCACTGGATCACTAAATGGCTCAAGGATCTCAGCAGACAGAAAATAACTTTCAAACAATAAAGCTTGTGTATCAACAAGAGGTCTCACTTTAACAAACTGTAGACACGTCTTTCTGGTGCCTGTTCATTATTCAACGAAGTGACTCACGTGGGTAGAGCAGCCATTAATTTTACTCAATTAAGAATAGTGATACTTATTAATAAGATTACTCAAGTGAAATAAAAAAGTACAGTGCAGTAAAACTACTCCTAAAAGTACATTTTATTCAAAAGGTTACTTAAGGAAACGTAACTGGTTGTAAATAACTATTATTGATGAGCCGTTTTCTCATATACTCACCTTAGTGTCAACAACAGTGGTCACCAAGACAAAATGAACAATATCACAAATTCACCTGGAACTGGTTGCCCCAACAATAGAGAGTCGTTAGGCTCATGGTTTGCCTGGCTCACATGTGAGGAAGTGCAAATTGGGGTTAAACTTGGCAGGAATCAAACCTATCGCTGTGTTGTAATTAAGTGTGAATTACCATCTTTCTTGGAAAGGCAAGTTTCTTTTCAAAAGCCACACCCAGACTAGGTTTGGTCTGGGAGAGAATTTTTCAATCTAACAGCTTTTAAAATAAAAACGTTTCTTACAACATAGTGACAATCAAACAAGGTGGTGGTAGTGTGATGGTCTGGAACCACGAATACTGCTCTCTGCCAGAAAATCCTGAAGGAGAATGTCCGGCCATCGGTTTGTAACCTTAAGCCCGAGCACGCTTGGTTTATCCAGCAGGACAACGATTCAAAGAACTCAGCACTAAGTCCATCTCTGAATGGCTAAAAGAAAAAAATAGACATGTGATGTTGGGGTAAAAACTAGACACTAATGCACCATCTACTCTTTAATGATGTTTCATTTACTTGATGGTAAATCAACTCCTGCTCTAAACAAAGTGGTGTAGCATTAACCGCTTTTATTAGTATTTTTGCTGTTTCTGTGCATCCACATGTTAATACAGAATTCAATCTATAAAACGAGGTGATTGTTTTCATGGCAGCTAAATCGATATAGAAAAATAGGTTAGCTTTAAATTAAAGAGCAGTGAAACATAAAAAAAAAAAGCTGGCCAAAAACAGTCAAAACCTCCTGCGGTCATTGGGCCAGAGACACGGAAAACCCCGGACATGGGCCAGTGCATCACAAGGCTGAATTCCCAGAGAACCCTCGCATGCACATGGAGAACATGCAAACTCCATGATGAAAGACCCAATAATAATAATAATAATAATAATAATAATAATAATAATAATACATACATAAATAAATAAATAATCAATTCCACATACTGTTCTGAACACATTTCTTCTCATTTCACAGCAAAAAGTTAATAAAAGATGCATCACAAATTAAAGTCTGATGAGACATTTATTGAACTAAGTTTTTCCAACAATACTGTACAAGCAAACTTTGAATACAACTGATAAAAGGCTAGCAGCTTCACAAGAATCTAATTCCTGCTCCAAACTGGAACCCATCACATATCCTGCAAGGAAAACAGAAAATAGTTCTGAGAGCTAAATCAAAGCAAGCCAGAAAATATCTCAAACATTTTAACAGACGACTGCATTCCTTTTCAGAATCCATAACTTGATCAAAACATTTGACAGTGTAGACGAAATACTCAACATATATAGTCAGGTAAAAATTTGTTGGTATTCCTCGTAAAATTATACAAAAATCATTCTATTATCCTTTAAATTATTTTATTGCATAAACATAATCTTACACAGAAAATTGTTTAGAAAACCCAACCTCAAATTTTAATTAATTCGTTCAATAGGGAAAATACCCAATGTTTTTTTTTTTTTTACATCTCCCCCAACAATCCTTTTAAAATTAATTTATTTGGAGCATTTTCAATTATTATTCTGTATACTTTTATCTTTTAAAGGTCATCAAGATTTCCAGGAACTATAAATTAGCCAGACTAAAGGCACCCACATAGCACAAAAAATATTTATGAAACTAGTTAATATCATACCTTTTCCAAACGACAATAATAATAATGATAATAATAATAATAACGTTGGGTAGGCGTTTTCCATAACTTTAAAATAGTACAAAAGTCTAAAGGTCCTACCTGTCTCCACTTTGGACTCCCATGGGAATGCAGTAATTGAGTTCTAGCCTTGCAATGTTCCCCAAACGCAGCACAATGCCCAATCCATATGACCAGCGGATGCATTCTGCCAGTTTCCTCAAATGTGCCCGAGGCCCCTCACCTTGATAAAAGCAAATATGGGATCTCAGCCAGAACAGAAAAAAGGAACTGAAGTCTGTGTGCCAAATTCGAGCTTTGCTTTGCCTCATCACCATAGTTGAGGTTACAAAGGTTTCCAGCGTTAAGGAAGAAATGGGTTCTGAAGAGATCACCAAAACCACCCCGGCCAGGTCTGAAGGGTAGAGGTGTGTAGAGGTGGAGGCCTCCTGCCCAGTAAGCTTCGCCTCCCAGGTAATCCCCTGTCATGTCAGTAATATCACCACCACAGCATTATAGAAAAACAACTTCCACCTGACCAATGAGCAGCTAAACAAAGGTCATGTCTTACCATCACTCTGTGGGCCCATGCTGTACATACTAAACCCCCTTATACTGGTGGGGCCACCAAGGTAGAACCTAGGAGGTTAGCAAAGACACAAAATAATACAGTTTATATTGTTTTCTGTTCTTTATGTGTCTAATGACTTTATTGAATTGATCTTTAAACTTTGAAGTGTTTTTATAACAAACCCTGATGTAAAATTTAATCAAAAAACTTCTGTAACGTGTTTTTTATCCTGTTGTTTGTGTTTGCAGGTTTGTTTGCAGTGTAATTCACCTTTAGGTGAATAGGTGGCTGTCACCTTAACGAATCTCTGTCTGGATTTGTCACAATATGTGGTGCATGTCGTTACCGTAGCTCTGCTTTAGTTAAGGCAAAGCTGTATAAATAGGAATAGGGGCATAAATAAAGAAGAAAACATGACTATGACATGCTTTAAAGATGAAACGTGCAAAAACACTGGATGGGTGAGTGAATAGCTGACTGAATGAGGGGGAAATTTGTTGAAATTAAATTCCAGGCGGTGTATAAAGCTGTAAGAAATAAGCAGAGAAATGTGGACCTGGTTCTGTCAGAAACTTGTCTGGCCGTAAACCTGCATAAAACTAGAATTACAAGCTCTGGTGCACGCTCTACAGCCACATGCACACAATCCGTTCTCTAAACGCAGTGCTTTTATGTACCTGTCTGCAATGCATGTTGGCTTGTCACCAATGGGTAAAAGCAGGCCACCCCACAATGAGCCAGAAAGAACCTGAATGAAAAGATAAGACTGTCAATAAATTGTGTATTGAAACAAAGCATCAGGCCGTTTTTTGTGACTTTTCCATCTAGTCAGAACCTCTGCTAAAAAGTGAGTTTTTTTTTTTAAACCAAAGAGTAGTGATTGTATTCTGATAAGATGAAACAATTAAAAATAAAGAGCTGTATTAACTCTGGTTATCTCTGATGTTATTGTTTTTTAAATGAGCCGAGACATTTAAGTGTAACAGCAAAGGAAAAATATAAGGAAAAAAAATTGGTCAGACATTTTTGACGCCACAAAAAAATACAATTACGAAATATTTAAATCCTATTGTGCAACAATCAAAGTCTCCAAAAAAATGTATTGACTGGATGATGATCCTTAAATAGTGGATGAAGAATCAAATGTTGAACCTCACCGAGTCCCAAATGAGAGATTTGTTGAGTTGAATCTCAAAGTCCTCCTTCAGGAAGCTGGCGTCACCCCCAGTGTAACCAGCCAGTTCCTACACAAGCACAAAACATTAATGCTATATACAAGATCCGTCACACTGTTATTAAGTAGCAACTAAGAATTTATTGCAAATTTTTCCGTGAAGACCAGACCTGATGAATCTTCAGCAATCCACCTTTCCTCGGCAGGATGGAGGAGTTTCTGGTATCAATGACCATAGCATGCTGGAAGACAAAACGACACAAGGGAGGCACCAAACACATTTTATTTGCTTTTTCTTCTGAGATATTTCATTTTATACCACTTGACAACATCATCTAAATTAGCTAAATTAAATCTCTTCATTAAAAGATAGCCATGAAAACTGGGTTAAAACTGAAAACCTCTGCTTTCAATTTTACAAGCGTTTCGATATCAGAAAGAAGACAATTACCGAAAGGGAAGACTTGAGGGAATGACCGCTCTCCTCACGGATGGCGAAAGAGGCCGTCTGACCCAGAGAACCCAGCTCTCTCCACACCCCTTCCCACTTGAGGGTTTGGTTGGTCTTCCACAGAGGAAACTGTAAGTGGTAGGTTTGAAATGAGACGTTGTGTTTTGACTTCTTCGTTATTAGATCTCCGCAAGAGTTAATTAGCCTGCAGTATGACCCGCGACACGCTTTTTCCTTCATTACAGCACAGTAAGTTCTGTATGAATGTGTGAAAGACGAACAAGGCATTTACTGACCAAATCAGATTAGTAAATACTGACGCAAGGCATTAGTGGAGAAACAAAGTCGAGCTCAGTTAGACAATGAGTTTCAAATAAATTACATTTGTATGCCCACCGTTGGAAATCCTTCCCCCTCATTTTATTAATTAATGGCAATATTCAAAGAAAGCCCTTATTTGTTCAGCCATATGCAAGAAGAAAAAAAGCAACATTTTCACTTTTCAAAACAGAAGAAGAACTTACACTAAGTTCTGTAGAGACGCCTCGATCCGTCTCTCTTAGTGAGCTCCATGGAAACTGACCTGTTACTTTGTACGCATTAACAGAGACACTGCAAGTAAAAAGGAAAGACAAAATTAGACGTTCTCCCGGAGTTCTTTTGCAGAATAAATACATGACTTCTTGGATTTTATGGCTTAGATTTTCTTAAACTTCAAACTCCTTGAGTAATGAACGACAAGTAAAACAGGTGTCTACCCATCTGGGGATTTTCCAACCACTTGGTTATTGAGAGTAGGCATGAGCCGGGTCTCAGTATCAAGCTCTACCAAGGTTTAAAATGTTACCATTTCAACCCTGTTGAAACCTCTAATCGTATCGTATCTAGGGTTTAAAGTCTAACTAATGAGATGCCAGAGAAAGTGGCAGTGACTGGAAAAGCTGGAAAAACCATAGTAATGAAACGCTGCCCCTCTACCACCAGTTGCTATATTGCTGCAAGTCAGCAAGTGGAAAGAAGGCATCAACACCCTTATGACCCCTAGTTGAGAGCAGAAAAAAAATCTACTTCAAAGTGACTTTTTTTTTTTTTTGCAAATGTAAAAGACACATATTCCCAGCGATAGAGAGAATGCTTGCCGAAGCTATGACAGCGCACATTATTTTCACATGTACACATTAAGTTAGTTTGATCTCAAAACTATTTTCTTATCCGAAGCCGTTTGTATCTTACTTGCGTTCAAAGTTTCCTGGTTGGGGTTTGAAGAAGGAGAGTCCGTAGGATGTCTCTTTGGTACCGTAAGAGAACTGGAATGTCAGTTTTTCTGCCCGACCAAGTGCATTTGGTAATTTGAGTCCGAGTACCTGAAAAAACAGAAAGTAAAAGCTCAACGGGAAATTAGTACTTTCAGCATAGCCTAATGTTAGAACTTATATATCATAGAAAAAATATTGTTCAATAAAAGAAAACAAAAGAGACAAAATGTGACAAAATAATAAACGTTAACTTTGCTTGAAACACTTACCATGCTTCCTTCATTGTTTCCCACCATAGTGTTATAGCTGCCTGTCAAACGCCTCAGCTCAGTGACCTCGAAGGTCACGTCAAGGCCATTAGGAAGGGCATCTTCACCTGAAGGCAACAGGAGACGAGCTATGAACATGTGAAAACAGCTTTTCTACAGTAAATCAAATTCTTCCAAACAAAAGTGTGTTGCCCTGACATCGGACGCTACCTCGCGAGGTGTCGATAACAACTTCCACCTTTCTGAAAATACCGAGACGCAGCAGCTTCTGTCGAGCTTCGTGAGACCTTCGCATCACCTGCGTCATAAATTGAAGCTTGCGTATGTCACCGAGTGCGCCAAAACATTTAAGCACTGAACAAGAACTAAATAGTGCTGTGGAAAAAAAGTGGACATACGTCAATCAGGTTTTTTGCCCTGAACACTTCTGCGATTTCATAGCTCAACAGGTCCTCCTTGGTTCTTCCGAGTCCGTCAATGTGCACTCGCTGAACGACAACCTGAAGAACGGGAGAAACAGTCTGAAACATCACGCACATGCAAAACAAAATTTAACAGGGAAATAATAATAATAAAAAGATAAAGGGAAGGAACTAATACACAGTACTACATGGTCATAAAGCAAAGAATCCATACCTTTAAAAGACTAAACAAAGCTTAAAATTAAAAATAGGGACATTCTTACATCTTTGTTTTCAAGAACTTCTTGCCTAGGCTGCTGTTCAATCTCAGGAGCTTCAATGTCATCTGCTTGGACACCCAACTCTGGCCCGTGCATGGGCAGAGGGTCGAGGCTCTACAGAAAACAAAATATGAGAAACGCAATTAGAATCCGCCAAAAGCACACATAGTGTTTTATCAAACAAATAGGCTAAATATGTAAGAACCAATATAATTATTATGACTCCATGTTGCTCTTAGAAGTGCTACAGGACAGGACGGTTTGGCTGAGCAACACACCAACAACAGAGGCAAACGTCATATGGCAACATGAACAACGCACATAGCCCTCATTTAGATAACTGAATGTGTTTTGAATACATCGATTCGGGTACTGAATTTTCCAACAGGCTATTTCCAAATTCCATGTTACCAGATACGGTATAAGAATTTTTTTAAAATCATTGTTTCATAACTGCTAAAATTTTCCTCCACACCGTTTCTACAGTTTAAAGTCCTAGATGAAAGACAAATGTAGCTGGACAATCATGGAGAGAAAAACTAAAGGCCCACCCAAAACTCCTATTGAGGCAACACTATTTTAAAACCACAGTCTGATGCAAAGGGGGGACATCTCTGCTAAGCAGCTATGCAGTATGGCGGTGGCTGCAGACAGAGTAATTAGCCACCTTAAATCCACTTATACTTGTGCTATTCCAAAAAATAATCACAATAAGCACTTGAAAACCACCAAAAATGTATTCAAAAAAATTACTTGTCCATATATCATAATAATTAATACAATGTAACCAGGTATATTTTAAGTGTAAAAAGCAATATTCCACATTAAACTTGCTGCAGTAAGAATAATTGTTCCTTTTCTGTTTCAAATAAAAACTAGATCCATGGTTATACATTATAAAACGGGGGCTAACGCAGAATATTATTACAGTTAGTGCAATAAAAAAAATAATGCAACAGGAAATCACTTTTACATGACAATTACACGTGGGTTTTAGTTATAAAGTTTAAAGCGTGGGAATGTTTTAAGAGTTTCAGGCTAAACATGTTCAAACAGTGTTTTACGCATCTGCTCTCGGAGTTTTGAGCAATGGAGCAACAGAGCAGCGTCGTCTGTGTCTCATCGTCACCGACAGGAGTCAAAACATAAACAGTTGCTGTTCTGGTGTTTGCATGAATTAGTTAAGATCAGACCCAATCTAGCTGCAGTTAATAATCTTGTGCTTTGAAAGAGCGGCATGTAGGAGCCCGGTTAGACCTGGCTGGGTGCACCGTGTCGGGGCCTTTTCTTTCCGTCCAGAAGCCGCTCTGACAGGCAGACAGACAGACAGACAAGTCCCACTGAACACCCGGAGAGGTCAAAGTCCTGGCTGACGCCGTCCCCGCGGACTGAGCCTTACCCTGGCATGGACGGTGCCCATGCTGAGCTCCGCCGGGCGCGGTCTCCCGAAAGTACTGCCGAAACTTTACGTGGAAACCTCCAACTAGTTTAACCTACAAGTCACCGAGGGGCAGCGAGGAGCCTCCGTAGAAGGAGGCGGCCATGTCACTTCCTGACCACGCCCCTTCCGGTGAGCTTTTTTAACAAATCAGCGCTGCGCAATCTAAACAGACTTTTACTCACAGATATTATAAAACCTGGTGACATTGTTTTATTGTGTTTAATTTAAACGATAGTAGTTGTTGTTTTTTTACAACTATGCAACCCCCATCAGAGAGATAGCCAATAGGTCATGGGAAAGCCAACTTATAAGTATTAAATTTAGCCTTATAGTCATGACATAATTGTTCTTTCTTCATCAAAGTGATGTAAATGAGCTTCCATATGAAAAAAACATTCGATTTAGCATGCACAACATTACAAATGTTACAATAAAACAATTTATAGTCATTGAAGATCCTTTCAATTAAGTCTATGAAATCTATTTGACAACAAGAGATGCTGAAGAATATTTATTAGAGTTTTTGTTGACATAAAAAAAAGAAAATAATGCGGCACAGAATTTCAGCATTTTCTACAGGCTTAGCGAGATTTTTCCCGTTGTTGCAACAATGGCTCAACAAACATCCATAACATAAAATACGACAGCGGCCACAGCGGAGAGGAAAGCTTTCAGAGCTGTGCATACGTTGCTGAAGTTCTCTGTAGGCCTTCCATCCTAAAAAAGCAAACACAAAATGAATTCACAGAACAATACATGGAAAACTCTATGACATAGTAGACTCTGCAATCTTCGCTTACGCTTCGGTTTTAAATGTTTCATGGGATATTCTGTCTTCATTCACACCATCGGGACATTCATTGATGTCTTTAATGCCGAGCATGGTCAGAGCTGTGAGGAGAAACAGTTTTGTAAAATGTGTGCAGTTTTTATTTTGTTTTCGATAACATACACACTGAAACACTACCACTTGCAGTACTTGCTGGAATTATTATCATTTAATGAATTAATAACTGAATGGCTCTGCAAAACCTGATTCAGAAGTAAGGGCATATTTAGACAGGCTAGCACCTTAATTTAAAACAAGGACCTATTTTTAATTATGTTACAAAAATATTTGTTGCCACTTTCTAAATGAGTACAAATTAGATGAATCACATCCAAGATACCGTATACATAACAGACGTTTCTTCTTTCCCAGCTTCAAGCAAGTATTTGTTGTCAAGAGCCTTAAAAAAATGTTTAACTCCCACAAGTGAACAAGGTGGTCTGGTTATGGTCGAAAGCCAGTTAACTGATAAATAAAATGTTGTTCAACAAAAATACTATGGCATTTCAAATAGCTCAGTCCTTTAAATGTATTTAGTGAAATGGGGGAAAAAAAATCTACTTTGTTATAAATGACGGAGTGCAGAGATAGTTCTCTGTTGTAAGACTTCCTAAAGTAACCAGCACCACTCACCCTGCTTGTACTGCGCAAAAGTGACATATTTTTGATTAGCGGGATCCAATATCCCAAAGACTGCATCCAGGTCGGAGCTGTCGAACAGATTTGGCCCTCTGACACCAGACTCCCGCGACGTCTTCAGCTGCTCCAGCTGCTCAATGAGAAACGCCCTCGGATTCTCTGTCAGACACAACCAACGGACACGTTAAGTACAAGGGCAAAACTACAAAAATATTGTCTGATTTACAATGTCAATTAGCAACTTCATAAATTAACATATAAATATAAAAGATAAGCTGGTTCCAGGGCAAACAACATCTGAATAATCCGAATAAAAGTCGCAAAATATCGCTTATTGTTCCTTTAATATTAATGTTGTCTCTCTTCAGTTTTTCTTTGACTTTCTGGGGGGAAAAAACGACTTCTCATTTCTTCTCGCCCCTTGACCAATCACTGAAAAGTAATGTGTTCACGTCAAAACTCCGCTGGAGTCCACTCGGTTTGACCCTGCTCCTGAGCAGGGCCCGAGAAATGCTCAAAAGTGGGCGGAGCCAAGTAGAGCCCGGCCAAACCCAGCAGGTGGAAAAGAGGCTATTTATCAAATGTTCAGTAGGGTAGAGGTAGGGGCTTTATTAATGCTACTCTTTAGCCATTCCAGACCCAGTTATAAGTATTTAAAATCATTGGCTGTTGAACTAAGTTCTAATAAAACATAGGGAGGTAGTCCTCTTTTACATGCAAATATCACAATCACTGACAGCTGGTAGTGTTAAAATATTTAGGCAAACGTCTGAACTCTGCAAATTTAAGCCTACTTGTGTAATTTTGTGCATTACAGAAAATTTGCTGATCGCATATTTGCAAGTCATGCTCCTTAAATCCTCAAAAACCGAGGACAAGCATTTTCCAGTCTGTCATCACATCTACAAACACCACAGCCAGCTCAATTTGTGGCAAACTGAGCTCGGCCCTGCTGCAAAGCATTTAGTTTGGTGCATGAATATGAAAATGTTTGTGATTCCCTCATGTTGTTTTGAATTCAAACACATTCATTTCTATCAAAGAGCATGCAGAAGGTTGTTCTTTTATAACCGCTGGGTCTCCCAAAGCAGTTGAGTTACAGCTCATAAAATTGACCAAAGAAAGTCTGAATTGCTTGGTGCATCTCAAAAGAATAGAAGATATTGTGAATCCTTAATTACTCATGATGAGTAAAAGTATAGAACAAGAAGAAATTTAACTTTCAAAGTTTAAAGATTCCACTTTTAATGCAATATCTAAAGACATACAAACTTCATCAACATCTCTCTAAAGCAAATTGAAAATCACAGAGGACTTAACATTAAAAAAAAACTCAATAATTGGTGTCAGATGTCTGATAATTTGAACAATTGGTAGCTTTCCACTGCTAAATAAAAATTCAGCTTATAAAGCTCAGGAGAGACGGACTGGGAAGGAAATAAACTCTAACCGGGTCTGTAAAACAGGAGCATGCTGGTCATGTTGTCCATGAGTTCAATAATCTTGTGTTTCTCGACATATTCTGCTGCGTCTTTCTCTCTCGGGGTCGTCATTTTTCCTCTGTTTTGTTGGAACCGGTTGCTATGATACGACCCAGGCGCGCGCATGCGGTCATTGAAGGCTAAGCAGGGCCCTGTGCACCATAGACATAATCTATGCTGTTGGAGCTATTTATTCTTGATTTCTTTATTCATTTGAATTTTTGTTAGATAGTTCTTAAATGTATATTTTTTGTATTATTTACAGTATTTATTTGCAGGTTAATAATTGTGGATTTTGTTTAATTTTTTGTTTTATTATTTATTTATTTATTTATTTATTTTTTCTTATTCATTCTTTGAGTTAGACAGGAAGTCATGTGGGTTAGTCCACTTTTCTATAAGTATAGGGGCCTGGTAAAGGACCAGCAAGGCATTTGGGTTTGGGGCCTATGGTTTTTACCAGAGCAAGAGAGCAGAGTGTGATTGACAGAATGAGAACAAAGGAAAGTTTGAAGTCTGTAATTGTGGCTGAAAGGAAACACAAATAAACCTTTCTGAACAATCAACAAAGTTGGACATCACAGCTTCTTTTGCCTGCGTATGGAATCTGGACCCCATTGCCTCTTAGTGGCTGGAGGAACGTTTATTGAAAGTTTGGTTTGACAAACAATCGCCACTACATCAAGTAAAAACCTCCCCTTGGATCAAGTTAGAAACCAGCTCGTGGACCAAAAGGAATAATCCCTCATCAATGGACATGTTGGATTTATGGATCTCAAGGATTACCATCAAACAAAAGGTTTTTGGATCATCTTTGTTGAAATCAAGCGACTTGCTGCGTCAGGCCTGGATTGACACGTCACTCATTCATCAAACTGGTACGTGGAAATATTGTTTAAGCCGTAAAGGAAAACGGTGAAACTATTGGAGTTTAAAGACATTATTTCACTGCAAAGACTGATGAGATGAGTTTCATGTGACAAGTTGACGCTTAATTGGATTAAGACGTGTGCCGACGCCCATCATGGAAATGTTTGTTCATACGAATCAACCTCTTTAAATAAAGAGACACGTTTGTGCTTTATCCTGTGGATTCCTTGTGGATTATGCTGTTGTTGAATGTTTGAAATAAGCAAAAGGATCGCTAAAAATGTCTGATGTAAAGAGCAAAGAAGATGACACTCAGATGCCGCAAGAGAAAAGAAACATCAAATTCACACAAAAGGGTTTGGAGTTTTACATAAAAACATGTCAAGAAAGCCGAAGTTTAAAGTGTAAGCAAGCTTCAAAATTTATGGAGAAAATCTCCGCATCAATGACGTCACGAGAAAATGTTAAAAAAGTGTCTTCTGACTTTGTCAAATTTATTAAATGCTATCAAGATGCAACCGATTTACATAAATCCTTTTTAAGCTTGCCATTACCAGAAGAAGAAGTGAAAAGACAAGCTGTGTATTTTCAGACCAAGTTGACGGCATTCTCTGATTTTATGGACAATGTAAAGGTTTGGTTGCATGAAGCAGGATATCCATATACTGAACAGAAAAATGTTGATGATGATCAGGTTGTTGCTGATCAGGATGAAATAAACCCGGAAGACAGTGTCTCTAATGTTTCAAGTGTAAAGCCACGTTCAAAAACATCTTCACAGCAGTCTCGGACTTCATCTACCTCCTCTGCACGCATTAAAGCCGCGGCTGAAAAGGCAGCGCTCATGGAGAGATTTGCCGCGTTGGACAAAAGACATCTGATCGAAACTCAAGAGGAAGAACTGCGAAAAGAAAAGGAAAAACTGAGAAGAGAAAAAGAAAAATTAGATTTGGAAACAGAGTTGGCAGCAACTAATGCAAAACTTAATGTTTTAAATATGAATTCAGTTGCTGGTTCTAAACAATCCGATGGCATGAACTCTTATTTTGACAGAGCCCAAGTAAAGGACAGGCCCCTGTTAAATCCTCGTGTTAACGAGTTTGTTCCGAATGAAAGAGCAAATCCTTCATCTGACGCTCCTGTCGTTAGACCTAAACAGAGGCAGAAACAATTTCAAAATGACCAGACGAGAGTAAAAGTTGATTTTTCAACTCGAGCAACACAGCAAACGCAATTTCCTTCTTTGACTGAGGACTGTCAGAATGACATGGTGAACATCATGCAAAGACAAAATGACATCACTGCCTTACTTGTAAAACAAAACTTATCATCTGTTCTCCCATCCAGAAGCATCCCTGTGTTTGATGGGGACCCCCTGCAGTACAGATCATTTATGAATGCTTTTGAGAACGGAGTGGAAGCTAAAACTGACAACTCGAGTGACTGTTTGCACTTCTTAGAGCAGTTCACTAGGGGGCAGCCTAAAGATCTGGTGCATAGCTGTCAGCACTTACCTTCTGATCAAGGTTATTCTAAAGCCAAATATCTTCTTGAAGAACATTTTGGAAACGAAAATAAAATTGCTTCTGCATATATGGAGAAGATTATGAGTTGGACACCGATAAAAGGTGATGATGTGAAAAGTCTTCAATCATTCTCTCTTTTCCTTCAAGGTTGTTCGAATTTAACACAACAAATTGTTCACATGAAAGAGTTGGATTTACCTTTAAATATGAGAATGATCGTCATGAAACTCCCATACAAACTGAGGGAAAAATGGAGAGTTACGGCATTTGAGCTGCAGGAAAAAAATGGCCACAGACCGTTGTTCACTGATCTGGTTGCTTTCATAGTAAAAGAAGTAAAAGTAGCCTCAGATCCAGTGTTTGGCAACATCCAAGACCCACCAACTGTGAGCAACTCTAAAGCTTCAAGTTCCAGCAAGCAAAGGAAAAGAGGAAGCAGTTTTGCCACTAATGTCAGCACAATTCCAGAAGCCAGAACTCAGTCAACTGAAAACAAGACCAAGTCTACTGTTCTTCACAGCTGCTTGTTTTGTTTACAAAGAAATCATCTATTGGAAAACTGTATGCAGTTTAAAGCAAAAATGCATCGGGACAAGTTGACCTTCATTAAACAAAAGGGGATTTGTTTCGGTTGTCTGAAAGTTGGTCACACAAGCAAAGACTGCAGGAGTCGTTTGGATTGCAACGTGTGTCACCAAAATCATCCAGGGGTTCTTCACATAGAGCAAAAGGAGCCAGGAGCCTCTTCAGAACAAATCCAACAGACAACAAGGTCTCATGTCAACTTCTCAACTGCAACCACTCAGACATGTGGGCATATTGGGGCCGGTCATAATGATGATGCTGTTTTTTCTATTGTTGCAGTTAAAGTTAAAAGTCAAAAGAGCAACAAAGTTGTACAAACGTATGCATTTCTTGATCCAGGAAGTTCAGGTACGTTTTGTACAGAAACTCTGGCAAAAAGTCTGAACTTAAAGGGCAAAAGGACAAATGTTCTGCTGAGAACAATGAATCAAAATAAGATTGTTAATGTACAAGTTTTGTCTGGTTTGGAAATCTCTGAATTGAAAACAAATGACTTCATAGCATTGCCAGATGTTTTGACTCAAAGGACTATGCCAGTTTCTACACTGAATATTCCCCAGCAAAAGGACATTGATCAGTGGCCTCATCTTAAACCTGTACAGCTTCATAACATCAATGCAGATGTGGAGCTACTGATAGGAACTGATTCTTCAAATGTTTTAGAGCCCTGGGAGGTGATAAACAGTGTGGATGGTGGGCCTTATGCTGTAAAAACTAAAGTTGGCTGGGTCATAAATGGTCCTCTGCGCAGTGGAAACAGCAGAAATAAAAATATCTGCACTGCTGTAACAGCCAACAGGATCTCTGTGGAGTATCTTAAAGAAATGCTGGTCAATCAGTACAATCATGACTTTAATGAAAGATCATCAGAGGAGAAAACTGAAATGTCTAGAGAGGATTTGCATTTTATGAAGATTGTTAATAACTCAACAAAACTTGTTGGAAGTCATTATCATATTGACTTACCTTTCAGGAGTGAAAGTCCCAGCTTGCCAAATAACATCTGTGTTGCAGAGCAGCGCCTCCAGAGCCTCAGGAGGAGATTTGAAAAGGATGCTCAGTACAAGGAGGAATATACTGCATGTGTGAACAACATGCTGCAACAGGGATATGCTGAGGCTGTACCAGCAGATGAGCTACAGAAAGGTAATGGACAACTGTGGTACATTCCTCATCATGGAGTGCATCATCCCACAAAAGGCAAGTTAAGAGTTGTATTTGATTGTGGATCAACTTATAAAGGAGCATCACTGAACAGTCAGCTTCTGCAGGGACCTGACCTCACAAACTCTCTGGTTGGAGTTCTCATCAGATTTAGAAAAGAACCTGTTGCACTAATGGCTGACATCGATGCCATGTTTCACCAAGTGTATGTCTCTGAGAAACATGTCAACTTTCTCCGTTTCCTGTGGTGGAAAGATGGTGACACTTCAAAACCTGCACAGGAGTTCAGGATGTTGGTTCATTTATTTGGAGCAGTGTCTTCACCAAGCTGTGCAAATTATGCTCTGCAAAGAACTGCTGATGATAACGTACAACAGTTTCCAGCTGAAGTGGTTGATGCAATCAAAAATAACTTTTATGTGGATGACTGTTTAAAATCTGTTCCCACAGAAGAGGATGCAGTGCACATGGTGAAGAGTCTGACAGAGCTTTGCTCTAAAGGAGGATTCATGCTTTCAAAGTGGGTAAGCAACAGCCGCACAGTGCTCATGTCAATCCCAGAGGAAAGGAGAGCAAAAGAAATTAAAAGTCTGGACTTGGACAAAGATCAACTTCCAGTTGAGAGAGTACTGGGTTTACAGTGGAGCATTGAAACTGATGAGTTCAAGTTCAGAACATCTGTGCAGGACCGCCCACACACCAGAAGGGGCATTTTGTCTGTAGTTAGCTCGCTGTATGATCCTTTGGGAATCCTGGCTCCCTTCAGTATGCCAGCTAAACTGTTACTGCAAGATCTTTGTCGACAGAATTTGAAGTGGGATGAAGTTATTCCCCATTCTCTTTCTAGGAAGTGGCTTGATTGGCTGGAGGATCTCCAGCTGATATCCAGCTTTAAAGTAGACCGTTGCATCAAACCAAGCTGCATTAGAAAACCAGACAAAGCACAACTTCATCATTTCTCTGACGCAAGTCAAGATGGCTATGGAACAGTGTCATATTTAAAACTGGAAAACAATAACATTTCACATGTTGCTTTTATTCTAGGAAAAGCAAGAGTTGCTCCTATGAAGCAAACAACAATCCCCAGGTTGGAACTGACAGCTGCTGTTCTTGCTGTCCGAGTGAATAAACTGTTGCAAAAGGAGCTGCAAATACAGTTGGAAAAACCTGTTTTCTGGACTGATAGTACAACGGTACTAAAATACATCTCCAGTGAAACCAGAAGATTTCACACATTTGTTGCAAACAGAATCTCTGTCATCCGAGAAGCAACAGACGTGAATCAGTGGAGATATGTTTCCTCCAAGGAGAATCCTGCAGATGATGCATCCAGAGGTATGAGAGCTGAGGAGTTCCTCAAATGCAGGAGGTGGATACATGGGCCTGAATTTCTCCACAGATCAGAAGAGGAATGGCCTAAACTGGATGTGGATCACCATGCAATTTCTGCAGATGATCCAGAGGTCAAAAGGGACCTAACAGTGAGTGTTATTGTGAATGAATCACAAAATGCTACAAACTATCTGATTCATTATTTTTCATCTTGGACAAAGCTTAAAACCTCTGTTGCCTGGTTTTTAAAGCTGAAGAACATCTTGATGTTGTTGCAACAGAAAAGGAAAAAGTTTGCTGCTGCAGATCTGAATAACAATAATCCAGGAAATCAAAAGAAAGAATTGGAAAAGCAGATGGAAAGGTTCAAGACCACTCTGAAGAAAGAAAATCTGACTCCTGAAGACTTGGCCAAGGCAGAACTATCTATTGTTCGGTTTGCACAACAGCAGAAATTTACAACTGAAATTGCTTTAATCAACAGTGGGCTTAAAGCAGTATCCATGAGAAGTTCTCTATACAAACTTGACCCAGTATTGGATGCTGGGGTCCTCAGAGTGGGTGGCAGGTTGAGTAAAACAGCCATGCCTGTTGAAGCAAAGCATCCTGTAATTTTGACAAAGGATATGTATGTATCTATCCTGATTTTACGCCATATTCATCAACAGTTGGGACATGCAGGAAGAGCTCATATGCTGTCAAGATTACGACAAAAATACTGGATAATAAATGCTAATTCAGCTGCCCGAAAAATCATCTCTCATTGTGTTGTTTGCAAACGTAACAGAGGAAAGTTTGTTGAACAAAAGATGGCAGATCTGCCAGAAGAAAGAGTTCTGCCAGCCACCGCTCCTTTCACAAATGTTGGAGTGGATTACTTTGGTCCTGTAAGTGTTAAAAGAGGACGAAGTCTCCTGAAAAGGTATGGAGTTCTGTTCACTTGTTTTACCAGCCGTGCAGTACATCTGGAAATTGCTTACACCCTCAATACAGATTCCTGTATAAATGCAATCCGCAGGTTTATCTGTAGAAGAGGCCCAGTTTCAACCATCAGGTCTGATAATGCCACAAATTTTGTTGGGGCAAATCGAGAGTTGAAAGAGAGTTTGGCTGAACTGAACCATGCTAAAATTCAAAATGCTTTTGTGCAGGACGGAATCAAATGGAACTTTAACATCCCAGCAGCCTCTCACCAAGGTGGAGTTTGGGAGCGTCTGATTCGTTCCATAAGAAGTATTTTAGTCTCAGTTCTTAAAGAACAAGTTTTGGAGGATGAAGGGCTTCAAACAGTCTTTTGTGAAGTTGAAGCTATATTAAACGACAGACCCATTACTAAAGTTTCAGATGACTCAAATGATCTTGAGGCACTCACCCCCAATCACTTGTTGTTGATGAAAAACAAACCAGTTTTGCCACCAGGATTGTTCAATCAAAAGGATCTTTATGTCAGGAAAAGGTGGAAACAGGTACAATATATGGCAGAGCTGTTCTGGAAAAGATGGCTTTCTGAATATTTACCTTTAATGCAGGAAAGACAAAAATGGACAAGAACTAAAAGATGTCTAATTCCTGGAGATATTGTCTTAATTGCAGACTCTACAGCTCCAAGAGGATCATGGATGATGGCCAAAGTTTTGACTGTAAACCAGGACGGACAGGGCTTGGTGCGTTCCGTGCAGTTGCAAACCAAGACCAGTTTGTTGGAAAGACCTGTGACCAAACTTCTGTTGCTACTGGAAGCATCACCCTGAGGAATTGAGGACATGTTTGAAGGAATAGCTCCTTTTCCTTTTAAAGTAATTGTGACAGTATTCACAATTAGGGGCCGGGGTGTTGGAGCTATTTATTCTTGATTTCTTTATTCATTTGAATTTTTGTTAGATAGTTCTTAAATGTATATTTTTTGTATTATTTACAGTATTTATTTGCAGGTTAATAATTGTGGATTTTGTTTAATTTTTTGTTTTATTATTTATTTATTTATTTATTTATTTTTTCTTATTCATTCTTTGAGTTAGACAGGAAGTCATGTGGGTTAGTCCACTTTTCTATAAGTATAGGGGCCTGGTAAAGGACCAGCAAGGCATTTGGGTTTGGGGCCTATGGTTTTTACCAGAGCAAGAGAGCAGAGTGTGATTGACAGAATGAGAACAAAGGAAAGTTTGAAGTCTGTAATTGTGGCTGAAAGGAAACACAAATAAACCTTTCTGAACAATCAACAAAGTTGGACATCACAGCTTCTTTTGCCTGCGTATGGAATCTGGACCCCATTGCCTCTTAGTGGCTGGAGGAACGTTTATTGAAAGTTTGGTTTGACAAACAATCGCCACTACACTATGCTGTCCACACTCTTCTTGATTTTTCTTTCTTTCCTGCAGCCCTCAGAGTCAATGCTTGCTTTTAATATCATCTATTTTTTTCATTTTACGGTAATTACTTTGAAGACTAAATAAGTGAACAGCTAATAACCACCTGAAACAAGTGAAGCTTGACGAGTTGCCGCTGTAGTACCTTTGTCCTCCACCAGACAGCGCTTGCACTAAACTGGTCTGGAGAAGAGCGAACTTTTATGTTTTTGGTGGTTGTAGTGTGATTACATTCAGGGAACGAGATGTAAAGTGTTTACTGTCAATTCTTTAAGGACAATTACTAGAAAAAGTCTGCATCTATGTGCTGGCATCGTGCATATAATGATAAAAAGAAAAATCCATTATAGCTTTTACTGGCTGCATTTCTTTCTTTTTCTTCTTTATAGTAAATACACAAAAATATGTAGAGGGTAGCTCTTCAGTGTCAGCTGACAGACTCCAGGGTGAGTCGGCATCAAACTGATAACTGGCCTAATAGTTTATGGACTCCACATATAATTGAATTCAAATACATATTTATTTTTTATACATGTTGAAAAGAATGTGGAAAGGGTTACATTACAAGGTCGAGGCTGAAAGCTTTGGGTGGGAGCCAGACGCCAACATGATGAGGACACTACCACAAACCCGTGTGACATATATGTGCTTCATCTGTAGACTTCATAATTGCAAGGTTATCTTCCGACTTTCATGAGTGAGGTGAAATGGAGCTGGTAGCAGTTTTCACAGCTAGGCTTATGGCAATTTAATGAGGTCAATATTAAATCTTTGTCTAAACTATGGTTATTAAGCTCACTAACTGACACTGTGACAATTTACAATATGTTGTCCTACTGGTACCCTCCATATAATTATAAGTATTATTTTGAATTATTTAATATATTGTCCAAATGTTTTTCCTGTATTCTCTTTTCCCAGCTATCCAGTGCTATGGCTGCCTATCCTCAGCATGGTTCTGCTGAGGGTTTAGTCCGGACATTGAACGCTGTCAGGCATACAAAGCATCATTCATTGACCAGAAAAAAGGCTGTTTTTTCTGCGCTCATAAAGTGCTCTTAAAACAGTGTACAAAAATGGCGTCTACAGCGCACTTATTCAGTTTCACTTCGCTCTATTCGCCTAATTCGCACCATCCACATTTGAAAGGCGTAGTTTGCATCGCTGACTGTTAATGTGCTCCTGATCCTGATTCAGGTAAAAAGTGTCAATCATCCATTTCTAAATGGCAATGGTGAATAGAAGTTTTCTATATAATGGCATGTTAGGAGTCATTAAAGTGCAATGTTGCCATTGAATCTGATCCAAGATCCTAAATGTATTTTCTGTTATAGATTGTAGTTGTTGTCTAATTAGTTACTTGTCTGTTTTTTTATACTCAATCCGAGCTTTGAATCTGCAGTCAAATTCCTCTTTCGTACCTTCAAACATGGCAGTTAAAGTTGATTCTGATTAAATCCCACTCCATTGACATTACAAAGGAGTAGTTAACATAACAAATGCTAGTTTGATAAGAACAAAGCCAGTTCTGTAAATATATAATAAGGTGTTTCTGTTTATTCGGTGTATCCCGCTCCTTGCGCAAAGACTGCTGGAGACAGGAACCAGACCCCCGCCGGCCCTCCATGGATAACCGGGTAAAGATAATGGATGAATAGATGTTTATTCTGTGTACCATAAACATTTGCTTTATTTACAATAACACCATACACAGAACCACATCTTTAAAAGAAAATGCATTTCATCATCAGTCCAACTTTTGCTCCTCTTTAAGCCTCTGTAAAGCTGCAGCAGCTTCTTCTCTGGCTTTGTAACCATGGAGTTCTGTCCGAAGCTCTCCAGGCTTTGGTGGGACTTCTGGTATACTCTGAAATACAAAACAAAAACCAGGCAATCTTGGTCTGAGTAACACACCTCCAGTCATGGTGGAAAAAAAAATACTTGCATGAAATCCTGAAAACATCCTTAGATGTGCTCTGGGGGCCTTCTTTGGTTTTACATTTCGCAGAGGTATTATATGATTGCTAAAACCGTGGCTTTAAACATGAGTGTGTGAGTGTTTGTGCTAACAATTCTAGCCCAAATGGGGATCAGCAAAAAGAGCACAAAAAATTGTTACAATATGTTAGATAATGACCGTTTAAGAATTATTTTAACACGCATGATGATGACAGTCTGTAAACTTCTGATGATCAGTATTTCCCACAGTTTCATGTGTGTGTGTGTGTGTGTGTGTGTGTGCGTGTGTGTGTGTGGGGGGGGTGATAGCCCATACAGTCACATGCTGCCTCTTACCAGATCAGGAAGGTAGTATTGGTGGACGGCCTGTGCTCCTGCAAACATAGCCAAAACACTGGCTCCCAACATCCGGATGTACCGAGGCCACGACACACCAGCAGGCATCTTTACGGAGTGATCCGATCTGACTCAGCCTGTGGGCAAGATGGATGCACAAATTTAATACTGGAAAAAACCTGGCCGACATAAACGCTTTCTGCTGTCTGTTGATACTGGGCTTAGTATAGCTTTTACCTGTTTTAGAATTAATGATCTTAGTTCGCCCTATTTATCTGATCTCCTTTTACCCTACAAACCCTTCCTAGATTTTATGAGAAATGTCTATGGTTGGTTCCTAACATAGACTTAAGCTCACAGTGCAATGTAATTTTGTTGTTATGACTATAGCACACTATATATTCATCTGACTGAATTAGAAGTGCCCTGTGATGGACTGGTGACCTGTGCATGTTGTACCCTGCTTCTCGTCCATCGACCGCTTGAGACAGGCACCAGAGGAAATCTAGCATCCTTTGTCAGAAAGTCTGCTTACAACAATCTTTTGATACATGTTTGGATTCATGATACTCGGATTTCTTCTATTTGGATTCTGTGGATTTTTGATGTATCAGCACATTCAGCGGATGTCGGTAGCAATTATGGCCTTGATCAGGCTACCGGCCGCATATGACGCGGTCACGAAGGCCGTGAATGAGCAGAGCCGCAAGCCGGACGCGCTGGAACGCAGGCTGGCTACGGTGGTGATCAATAAAACTCCCCTGGATGTTATGGCGAGAGGGCCCAGAGCTGCTCCCCCCGCTCCCTCCTCCCCCGCGGACATCTGTGGATGCGTTCAGAACTGTGGCGCCGGTTGATAAACTTTCTATCATATCAAGGACAATGGCCTCTAGAAAGCGTTCATGGACAAACAACAACTCTCACTCACACACACACATAACTGAAGCCCTCAAAAATACATGAACTGCATGCGACACGTCTCCAATGTTATAAATGTTGCATAAATGTTGTCTCGTCATATGTGCTTTTCTCGTGCGGAGGTTTTTTTGATATCTCAAACTGTATCCTGGAATAGGATAAAGTGTGAAATATGTCTTTTTTTCCTCTCCCTCCCCAAATGTGGCTCCTATCTTTCCACAGAGTTAAAGGCAGCGCCCTATGGAAACCGTGTCAGGCGGGGTCGTTGGCAGCAAGGCCTCAGTCAATCGTTCCCCCGAAATGTTTGTGATGTATGTGATGGATGGTTGTACTGGAAGTGTAATTTCCCTCTGGGATTATTTCTGATTATTATAATGCTATTTCACTGGTAGCCATTTTTTGGAAGCACCAAAACACTGTTGAATGTTAACTTTATTTAAATAGGGTCTGCATTTCATAACCCACAAACATGATTTGATTTAAAGCTTAACATTGTAGCTCTGGCAGTTTAATATTGTTGTCCTGCAGGACTGTTTTGCAGCCAGGATTGCACTGGCTTGTACTTCATTCGTCTTACCATCAGCTTCCTGTGACTGCAGGGGAAAAAAACAACAACATCCCTACGACGCCACTATCAGGTTCCAATTTGGGGATGATTTCAGAGTGATCTGCACTGTTAGTTTTCAACCACACACCAAAAAACAACATTATACAGAAAAGATGATAATTTTTTCACTTGTTGGGTTACCTTCATGGCGTGGTAAACTAAAAACAGGACTTCTGATGGTTTTCTTCATGCTTCTCTCCCAAGATGGCCAGATTTATGCACAATTAATAACTGTCCTGCCAATAGTTTCTCTTAGCTGCTTGCCACTTACATTTTTGACTAACATCAATGCTATATAATTTTTTTAATACCGTCTTTCCTGAAGTCACTAAAGCGCTTTAAAAACATTACCCCTAAATGCAATAATCATACAATACAAGAACATCCCAGAGGCGACGTTTTTAGTTTTCACAAACGATACAATGTTGGCAGAAAGAAATAAACCATTAGCCTGACCCAAGTTTAGACATACTAGTATACATGAATCATGTCTTTACATCCTTACCTTGTTTATTTCATCAACATGCTATATAAAACTGCTTCTAGCCTTCTTAACCCACAGTATCTGTCATTGACACACACGCATCACGCAGGTCGCATAATGTTTAGCTAACAATTAAACGATCTACGAGTGCTGACGTCTCACTCTGTATCTATTTACGGATCTTGAGCTCTGCTGAACCTTTTGTCCACTCGCTCCTGAAGCAGAGGATTTCAAAATTCTGTTTCTGAACGCGCAGGTTTCTGCCCATAGCCAAATTACCAAACCGAGGGACACCGATGCAGGGCGCACCGTTTACAAACCACACCGTTTTAGATTTGGGTATTGTTTTTGCAACGAAGTGATGAGTTAAATCGATATACAATCTTTTCCTTCAACTTTCTTCCTGTCTATTTATTTGTGTTGTCGCATGCATTGAAAGTGATCGCTATCGCCCTCTAGTGACAAACTGAGAATCCATGTCATCCGTGTTCCTGGCTTTATAACATCGTGTAGTATTTCTCACATTTAAATTCATATTAAGTAATTACGCACTTTGTTGGTGCTCACTGTACGTAAAGGTAATTTAAAAATTAGTCGGAATAAAAAGCATAAAAAAATGTGCCTCTTGCAGTATACACCATGAGCACCAGGGGGCAGAAGAACGTCGGGTGAACCAGACAGAGAAGAAAATATTGAGGGTTTAAATGGTCTTTGTTTTGCGGCTGCCTCGTTTCCTTTATTTTAACCTTTATCAGAAAAATGTACGACAGGTATGTTCCTACACTCCAGTACGTATTTGGTTCGGTAACGTACAGATCGACCCACAGTTTGGAGACATTCAAATATTACCTTATAGCTGTTAGCATAGTGCAGTGTTAGCTCTTCCCCTCCTTTAACAACGATGATTCCTCTTTGTGCGTTGATCGGAGGCGCTATTTTGTAATCTAATGTGTATCAGTGAGTTTTAGCAGCACTACATATTATATTAATGCACTGAAATAAGTCAACAGTTAATATGGAGGAAAAGCAGTTTACAGCATTGACGGTTCCCACGGATTATTTTCAGCAGTGGTGAGTTGATGCTGGAGCCGACTGACTGACAGGGGGAACTTCTCATCTTATCTCCCTCACACACTCATTTTCATGCATGATGGAGAAAGTGATGCGACATCAGGCGTTCAGGCTTTACTCTTTGGCTTCTTGTGGCTGCCCGTACCGCAGCTGGACATCACACCGACTTATCAAAACCACAAAGTTATATATGAACTTTTAAGACCTCGTCCTTAAACTTTGTGTGGACAAACTTGCAAAACATCCGCATGTCAATGTAAGGCAATGGAGTTGAGAGAAACTGACTTCTTATCCGATAGGATAGATGCACCGATACATGATGATGTGGATGTATGCTCAAAACAAGGAAGAAGAGATGCAGTGCCTAACAAAAATCTGAGTAAAGGGCTGTGTGGTATGCATTTACAGTCAATCCCTCTGGGTCAATACTTTGTAGAACCTCTTCTTACTGCGATTACAGCTGGAAGTCTTTTCGGCTGTCTCTCCACCAGCTTTTTGCACACCTGTCTGAAAATGTTGTCCAATTTTAATCCGGTTTTTAAATAACTGACTAAATGGAAGAGCTTGCCTGGACAGCAGTTTTTTTTTGTTTTGTTTTTTAAATCTCTGCACATATTCACAATAGATTTCAGGTCTGAAACGTGAATAGTCTTATGATCCAAACCATTCAGCTGCAGCTCAGGCGCTGTCGTTACAAAGGTCGGCCTGCTAGAAGGCGAGCCTCCGCTCCAGTCTTAAGGGGCTTTTGGAGCCTCTAACAGGTTTTCTTCCAGGACTGCGACATGTTTAGCTGTCATTGATGTCCCCGTCGTGTCCGACCAGCTTTCCCCGTGCATGCTGAGAAAAGCATCTACACAGTATGGTGCTGCCGCCACCGCGCGTTGCCATGCAGGCGGTCTGTTTATTCCTAAAGTATTTTATTATTATTAAAGTGTTTCTGATTCTGATTCTGACTGAGTTAGTGTGAATAGCAGTGTTCATTTTCCTCTACACAAAGCGTTTCTGTAGGTCTCCACTAACGTGACATAACAGCTCTATTTATATTGAGATTAAATTACAGACGGCTGAATGCTATTTACTGACTAGCTGCATTCCTAAAATCATTTGTTGCACTGTATTTTATCTAGGGTCATAAATTGGGCTAAGTGTACGCTCCCCTATTGATTTCCTCCCCCCCCCCCCCCCCGTCCACTTCACAGAAATGCACCGTTTTGTGTTGCGTCAGTCACGTAAAATGCGCATAAATTATCTTGCAGTTTGTTGTAACCGTGACAAAATATGCAAAAAATGGAGGGGTGTGGATACTTTTGTAAGGCACTGTATATGGTATTCTTGCTTAAATGAGCTACATAAATGAGTTAGATATAATACACAGATTACAAGGTGATGTACATCAGTGCATGTTTGTTTGTAAGTATTGTCTTGTGGAACTGCGTGCATCCCCCCCCCCTCCCCCACACACACACACACTGTTGTTGAACATAAGACATAAAGGTTCTTCTTGTTTGTTTGCGCGCCATTCTCGGAGCTCACGTGTTTTCCCTTCTCCTCTCTAGGTACCAGGCCAATCAGCAGCACCCTGAGGCCCAACATGTGATGCCCTATCACAGCTTAGGCCACTACGCCGATGGCTACATGGAGGAGCCCGTCATGACAGAGCTGTCTGTCCACAGGGAACCATCGGAACACCACGAACCCTTTTACCACAGCTACCCTCCAGCCTCAAACCATTACCAGGAGCAGATCACCCAGCCCAGCTTCACAGAGCATCAGCAGCACCTGCAGCATCACCCGGTCCCCCAGCCTCAGCATACCATCCGGCAGCAGGAACCTGACATTCGGCCTCATGACCCACCTCCAGGTAAATGAGCCGCTTATTGAGTTGACTTGGCTCGCTGCGACATCAGTTGTACATCCCGATATCTGCTTCTTACCAGAACGAAGCACTTAGGTGGCAGAGACGAGACCAATTTCTGGATTTTGTTCAGTTTTTTTTTCTTTTTTTTTCTTCCCTCTGTTCCAGCCGTGACGCCGGTAAAGAAGAAAAGAGGCCGACCCTCTAAACAGCAGGCGGAGGCGAAGGAGATCAAGGAGGAGGTGGATGAAGCCGAAGCCGCCAAAAAAGCAAAAAGGGTTCTGAACCGCTTCAACGGCATGAGCGTCGCAGAAGTTATGACTAAAACACTCCCTGACGTTCTGACCTACAACCTCGACATTTTAATAGTGAGGGTTTTTTTTTTATATACTTGGACTTGGCTACAGTGGGTTTGATGGTTGTCTGTTGATGAGTATCATCTTGAAAGATGTCATTTGGCTGCCATGGTAACCCCTTGATGTTTCTCCTCAGATTGGAATTAACCCAGGACTGTTATCCGCCTTCAAAGGACACCACTATCCAAACCCTGGAAACCATTTCTGTAGGTTGAACTTCAGTTTCCGTACAGACTACAGGGCGACCCTCGCCAGTGTTTGCTGTTAATAGGTTTTACCATGCTGGCCCACGGCGCTTGCCCCATCTCCGCCCATCTGTCAGCGGACCTAAAGTGGAACAGAAGCATGTTATTTTAGAGGCGAGAGAAAGAAGAATTAGCACCGGGTTATTTAGGTCAGTAGTCGCGCTGGACAAAGCCAACTAGGTGTTGAAGCAGAGAGCTGGCGTCGCAGACTTGTGTCACAAGTTTGCTTCAACATATCAAGTTTGTTCTGACCAAGTGAGCTGTCTATAGTATTAAAAAGCAATCATCTGACACGGCGTCCGCACACGGCCATGTGGGGGAAAAAACAGAGCAAACCTTTAATCTGACGATGTACTTGTGATGCACTTTCATATGCAACAGGCGAGGCTGTTGCTGCATAATCTGACACACGATGCTCCCATGTTAGTTGTGTGTGTCATTAAACACCTCCCCAGGTGTCTCCCTGTTATAACTGCTCTGCTCCTTGGGCTTTATGATGCTGTTTGTTCAATGCGATTCTCTATCGAAAATCCTAAAGAAATGCATTAAAGTTTGTGTTTGTAATGTGGGAGAAGTTCCCCTGGTGGGAGTATTTCTCTAAGGCCTCCGTATATTCTTCTAAAGTAGTCATGTAAGCATAGTAAAATTAAACCTGTTTGTTTTCTTTCACTACTTTAGTTTTTCTGCCCCTTAGTGGTACTAAGGTGTTTTTTTCCCCTGTTTTAGGGAAATGTCTGTTTCTGTCTGGTCTGACTGAGCAGCAGCTCAACTACATGCACGACCAGAGCCTGCCTGAGAAATACAGCATCGGCTTCACCAACATGGTGGAGAGGACCACGCCGGGCAGCAAGGACCTCTCCAGGTGAACAGTCGGACCATGTGTAGTCCTCAAACATCTGAGGGACACTCTTATATTTCTTATTTCTGTCATATTGTTAAAACAAGCTGTTCTCTCTTAAGTTTAAAGCATATCCGTTTTTCCAAATTCCGGCATCTTTTCAAATCTGACCTTTTCTGCTCGCCAGTAAGGAAATTCGAGAGGGAGGTCGACAGTTGCTGGAAAAGCTGCAGAAGTACAAGCCATTGATCGCTGCTTTTAATGGCAAAGGTAAAAAAGAAAAGGATCAATGTACCCATCGAAACAATTAGATTCAGTATTTTTACAATAGACACAACAATTTCCCCAATTTCTTTTTTCAGGCATTTATGAAACATTTAGCAAAGAAATTTTTGGGGTAAAGGGCAAAGCTCTTGAGTTTGGCCTTCAGCCTTACAAAATCCCCGAGACTGAAACGGTAGGTGGCAGGAAGAATGCATTTTATTGTCGAAATCCCAGCGCACTCTACCAGATCTTCATGGCACTTATCCTGTACCCCAGGTGTGCTTCCTAATGCCGTCGTCAAGCCCGCGTTGTGCCCAGTTCCCCCGCGCTCAAGACAAGGTGCATTTCTACATAAGACTGAAGGAGCTGCGCGACCAGATGAAAGGCCTGACGCCCAACGGGGAGGTGCTGGAGACGCAGTACTCGTTTGACCTGCAGCTGGCTAAAGGTAACTGGCTCCAGCTGGATGCTACGCCTGGACGAAACGGCTTCCGCTTGGAAATTTCTGTCCTTTCAGGAGAAGCTCTAACTCACAGATGGTGTGTTTGTGCCGCAGAGGATGCTAAAAGGATCGCAATCAAAGAGGAGCAAGTGGATCCGGAATATGAAAGCTGTAGTGGGCTTCACGATGGAGCGAGGCAGAGCAGCTGAGACAGAGGAGAGGTGAAACACAGGCCAGCTACTGTAGC
Source organism: Fundulus diaphanus (assembly GCA_037039145.1). Classification (NCBI taxonomy): domain Eukaryota; kingdom Metazoa; phylum Chordata; class Actinopteri; order Cyprinodontiformes; family Fundulidae; genus Fundulus; species Fundulus diaphanus. Next base: position 41,675,602 of record CM073134.1, read on the forward strand.
ACTCAGGTAGTGTGCTTATTTTAACACTCGTACTGTAACAATAGGAAACGACTCTTATTCAAAAGAAGTTTAAAGGAGCAGTAAGGGGAAATTCGCCACTAGGTGTGCTGTTGAGCACTGTCTGTAGACTAAAAACAGGATGTGTAGCAAGCCACGCCTCTCTCTACCTCCATAATCTAAGCAACACTTTTGCTCAAAAATGATCCCCTGAATGTACGCGAGGATCACGGTGGGCAGCTCCCAGCCCGCCGGCTGCATTAAACAACGCTGTGTTAGCCGGGCTACCGGCTGGTCCACTGCTGGCCAAACTCCAACAACTAACCCACAGTTGTAGCATTACATTGAATCAATCAACATAAGTCTAATTGTAACACCAACAAAACCAAACATTTGACTTCGTGCTGTTACTCGCCTGTCCAGGAGGAGAAAAGCTAGCTCCCAGTCAGACTGGAGCTGCTTCTGCTCTGAGATGCTCTCCACCTTGGAAACGCGAGGCCAGTGTTAACCCTCCTTTTGTCTCTTCCCTCATCTAACAACAAAGACCGTTGTTGTTTTGTGATAACGGGTCCTGATCAGGTGAACGTGGCGTTTAATGGGCAGAGGGGCTAAGCCCTGAGTGGCAGCTGTTCACATGGACGTACAGCCGGCCCTGCTTTGTAAACAGGAGACTGGAGAACACCACAGAGACATGGTGTGTGACGTCATACCATCTAAAAATACCTTTAGTTCTTCACAAAACTGTTTATAGTTATTTCTATCAGAAACAATGAATTATTGCTTATTGCTCCTTTAACTTCTGTGTATAATACAGACATGAATGTTGCACCATTCACCATAATCATGCATCGGTGTGTCTCAGTAAAATGAAAATATCAATAGGTAGAAGTTGAAGCCTGGAGATACTGCCCTCCTCATTTGCATAATGAGGCAGAAAGGCATACAGAAATGTAGAAATGAGTGAATGAATGAATAAATAAATGAACGAATAAATGTATGAATGAACACACAAATGAATAAATAAGGAAATTCTAAGATAAAGTATCCAATTAATCATACTTATCGAGCATTAATTTATTTCTTCATTTATTCTTATGTCAGTTTGGTCCTCCATAATCTGCTGACCTGGAATTTGAGAAACCATGCGGTGGACCTACCCTAGCAGATGACATGAATTTTATTTAGATTCATCACACATAAAGTGCAATATTACAAGCCTTATTTTTTTGTAATTTTGGTGATTATGGCTTACAGGACATAAAACCAACCTTCACAGCTCATGATATTAAAATATTCTGATAAAAGTTCAATATTGGAAACTCATGTTGTCACACCCTAATGAGCTAATTAAGCCAAAACACCTGCAGAGGATTCCTAAGCCGCTAAATGGCCTCAGTAGGTGACACAATCATGGAGAAGACTGCTGACTGGACAGATTTCCAGAAGAGTGCCACAGACACCCGCAGGAAGGGTGGTTTTCTGAAGTCCACAGTCAACGCAGCCATCTATCAGGAAACTCTGGAGCACTTCATGCTTCCTGCTGCTGACAATCTTTATGGAGATGCTGATTTCATTTTCTAGCAGGACTTGGCACCTGTCCACACTGCCAACGGTACCCAAAGCTGGTGTAATCAGAATCAGAATCAAGTTTATTGCCAAGTAGGTTTGCACTTACAAGGAATTTGACTTGGTGCTGATGGTGCAGACAAAATAGATATATATACAGAATCTATAGCTATATACACGGTAGGCTGTGCGTTAATGTAATGCAGAAGGTTTGGAGATGCTACGTTAGTGTAGCTTCCTGACCATGGTGGTACTGTGCTTGACTGGCCAGCAAACTGGCCTGACCCGAACCCCATAGAAGATCAAGATGAGGACCAGACCCAACAATCCAGATGACCCAAAGACCTCTATGAAAGCAACCTGGGCTTCCATTACGCCTCGGCAGAACCACAGGCCGATCGCCTCCATGCCAGGCCGCATTGATGCAACAATTTATGCTAAAGTGGGCCCAACCAAGTATTGAGTGTATAAAAATGAACACACTTTACACAAGCCTGCCTGTTTAATATACCCTTTTTATTGCTCTTATGTAATATTCAAATTTTCACGGATACAAAGTTTGTTTACAGGTGTGAAGTAGGAAGGGACAAAATGGCCATACTTGAGTCCAAAAATGGAGTAGAAATTGGCAACGGGGCTGACTGACCTGCAGCCACCGTGTGAACTCCATACTTGGACCTCAAGCAGTTAAAAATCTGAGCATCTTTAATCATCTCCAGATGTCAGAGCCTTGATTTCCTAAGGAATCTTTATATCATAAACTTTAATTGCAGATATAAACTAGTTGTCAAGTAGTAATTTAATTTATTGAGATGCACCGGTACTCCCTGCTTACGTACTTGATGTTGATATACATTTTTGTCGATGTTAAATTAGCGGCACTCTACTAGAGTTATGATTGATAACCTTTAAATGGCTTGTAAAAAAAAAACAAGAACAAACTGTGTGTTGTGCTTTCTTTCACAGACGTTGTCTATATACACCAATCAGGAGACAGAAATGCGCAGCTGCGGTTGTAAGCTTAAAGAATATACTGCACATTACCTGAACTAGTCACAAGGTATATCAGCAAGGAAAGGATAAAACGAAAGACAACTGTGCTGCACCCAAGGAACTGCATGCAGAGGCAACAACAGCTATTTTTCTAACACTCTGGTATCTGTTTTTATGGTATCTTTTATTACTATTTATTGCATCTTGTACATTTGTGTCAAGTTAATTATTTTGTATTTTGATACAACTGTAACTTATCATTTATCTGCTGTATACATCGATAATTGAAAATTTTCTTTGATTTGTAAGCACCGCTTTATTAAATCTCATGTTAAGATGTTCATTGTGTATTTTTTTTAAGCGAGCAATGGCTTCCGAGCTATACTGAAAAAAATCCATAGACTCTTTAAGAAAACTAAGGTACACTTTGAAAACGCATCAGGTCTCAGTAGGGGGAGAAAATAGCTTTCAATAACTTGTAAAACGGACTGGGGAATGTGTAAGAAACCAAAAGATCACACATAATGGATATTAAACTGATCAACCGGAGATCAAAGAAGATCCAAAAATCACTGCGAAACAAAAGGATACGACAGGCTAGTCCATTTTGCCAAACCCTTGTTGCAATTGCTCAGAATGGTACTCAGTAGTTTATATGAATGCATCAGGACACGCTGCTTATTTCACAGCAGGAGGCCCTGGGAAATCTTCGGGCATTAGGGTCCCTGGAGAGTCGGAGACACAACCTCTACATTCAGATGGGCTCAGTTAGCATAAAGTCCCAGAGGCATTCTACTGGATTCAGGTCAGATAACTGTGGGGACCAGTCAATGCTATTAATGCATTCACATCCAAGAGCTCCATGCATGCTCTCAGCACATGGGCCTGGCCAACGTGTTGCACCAGGAGGAACCCAGGATCCACTCCACCAGTGTAGGGTCCAAAGATTTCATTCTGATAGTTAATGGCATCAAACCAGTCGTCAATGATGACAAGCAGCATAAGGTTCTTCGGGCCTTCATCAGACTCTTTTCACGCCTGCCACGGATGTGCAGAGTCAACGGTAGAGGCTTGTTGGAGTTCTGGCTGTGACCATGGTCCTCCTCACACAAAAGAACACATACTGACAATAGGTATCAACGTAATCTTTAGACCCATTGTTGGACACTGCGCTGGTGCAGTGGGTTCTGGGTTCCTCCTGGTTCATAATGCTTAGCCTTATGTAGCAAGAGTATGCAAGCAGTTCTTGGAGATTAATATCACTGACCTAAGTCGCCACCAGTTGAGTTGGTGCGCTGACATTTCACCAAATTGGACCAGTCTGTTTCACTAATTTTTCAATTTCACTTCCACTTCCACTGTGACTTATAAGCCCTCTGCGGGTTGATCATTTCCCTTTTCATGAAATAATTTGGGGTCCTTTGGTTGATAACACATTACCTGTTCCACATCAGTATGGATATCCAGCTGGATCTTTTTTTTCTTCCTTTTTTAAACAGTGTAACGATAAATCATCTGACATGATCAGACACAAGCTAAAATGAATATATATATATATATATATAAAAACTTTATAATTTGATAATTTTTGTTTTCGGGTTTAAAAAAAAAGTCAGGATGTAATATTTTGTGGCCTGTGTGTTGTGGCAGCTTTCCTCTGTCCAGAAAATAATTATCCCAAGGAAGACAAATATAACCTTGGATCTTGAAAGACTCGTCATACCTTTGCTAAAATACAGAAATTAAAGCTAGTTCTAAATCTATAAAAGTGTAGTTTAAAATAAGGGTTTCTGGTACTTTGATAGACTTTTTGACTGAACGTGGTCCTTTAAACATTACTATCGGCCAATAGGGGACAATCTCGCGGTGTTTAAAAGTTGCGCAGCTCGTGCCAACGCTACAACCGGGGTGGTGTGGATCAATTCTTTGGGGTTCGTGGCGCTTCACCAATTAAAAATAAAATTTGTAAATATAAAAAATATTTTAAAACATCACAAAAGTTTTAATCACAAAAATATAATGTTATGGTAAATTTATCATGAAAACATGGAAAGCCGTGTTTTCCTGCCCCCCCTCCGTGTAAGCCATGAGCTCTTCCCATGTCAAAGTTGACCGGTTGGCTTGTCATGTCTTTGTTGCTTCTGTAGCGCCGCAGAAACTGTGAATTCATGTGTGGAGCTGATGGAAAATAAGCCACTATTGTCACACGAGAGGAAAGCTTAAACCTTACCCGTACAAGGTATGTTGACGTGAATAAAAAAACAAATGTATAGAGTTTCTTCCGGGCTTTTTCTCAATGAAGCGAACCTCCTCAGCCATGCTAGGGTAGTCGACCAGCTAGCTGTGGGCTAGCATTAGCTGTGTTTAAAGCTCAGTTGGTAAACAGCGCGGGACAGACCATTCTCCTGAATATGAAACTGTTTTTTTTTTATTAAACTCGTCCAGTTATAGTATGTTCCACACATGTAATAGCAAAAGTTAGGCTGAAACTATACTGAGTCTATTTTCATTAGTTATGTGTTAGCATTGTGTCGGATAAGAAGAATAGCTTGAGCAACTGCATCTCCTCTTTGTTGTCAAGGAAAATACTCTTGATAGAGTGGCATCAACAAAATAGCCGGTCGACTGTAATGTCATCGCCCATCACCATTGTCTGATGTTATGTTTCTTTGTTCTTTATTTTGTACTTTCTTTGTTTGAATAATGTGAACGCTAGCACATGCATTCACTTTCATGCCCTTCCCTAGACTTGCATGCTGAACAACATGTACACTCACTAGCTATGTCTCCTCAACATGCATGTTGATTTATTTGATAAAGTCCAAAGACCCTAAAGATGGAAGAAAAGCTGAACGGATCTCTGCCTGTTGTCTCCCCGGAGTATCTTCATCAGTGGTGAGTCCTCCTCCTCACCAGTATGGCCAGGAAGTGATCAGTGTGTGTGTGTGTGTGTACAAAACCTCTTAGTGGAAATGAAGGCATGTGCACTTATTCACCTTTTTGTTTTCTTTTTCCCACTGTCTTGATCATGCAAATGGCTGTTGACCATGATTGATGATTGACAGTAATACACGTTGATCTCTCATATAATGTCGACCGATCTAGGAAAAACAGTATGTTTTCTCTCAAAACAGACATTTTTCTTACTATTTCATTGACTGCTAGATAGCTGCACAAAGTTTTCCAGATGTAAAGATTTCAGCCATAGCTTTAGTTATGGCTTTGCCTTTCCTATGTATAATTACCTAAATGGCTATGTGTACATTTTTTACTACTTTGTGATTTCTTATAAAGATCTAAAAGCAGCATTCAAAATAGTTTTTGTGGCTTTCCTGCCATAAGCGATCACAAGCAGAGAGTGGTTTGAACCAGCAACCCATCGGTTAAAGGACAAACTCCTAGCTCATGAGTCACCGACAACCTTATGTTCTTTCTCACTTCAAAATGACTTCTGTCCTGACGAAATCTGATCTTGAAGCCGGGTCGTTTTTTGACTTTCGTCCCATTTCAAAGCTGCGTTTTGTGTCAAACCACATGAGGTTGTGGTTGCGTAGGTCGCAGATCTGGGGCCCCTTTCAGTCTAAAGCAGCTCTCCATTGAGACTGCTTTAGTAAAACTTTAAAATGATCTCTTAATGGCTGCTGATGTGATAAAATGCTGTATTGTTTTTTACTGATTACTCTCAGAGATGCTTTTGATACTAATGACCACACAACTTTATTGAATAAGCTGATGGATTGGCTGGTATTTTTGGCTCTGCATTGGTAGGGTTTTCTTCTATTTGTCTGATGGGACATTCTGCATCAGGGCAGAGAAGTTATTCCCTGAATCTGTTCCTGTAACCCGGGGGTTCTCCAAGGCTTAGTTCTGGGCCCGTTATTATTTACTTTTTACATTCTTTCATTCGCTGGCATTATTTTCTCTCTTTCTGACATCTTTTAAATCTATGTGGATGATGTCTTTTGTATGCATCTTTTAAGCTCCACCAGGTGGATAGGCCAAAGGTTTGAATCATTGACTGGCTTTGGGGGTTTTAAACACCAATAAGACAGAAACCTGCATAATGGCTCCTAATCATCTACATTCTAAAACTAATCAGAAAATGGATGTTGTTGTTTTTTGCCAACTCAATCAATATTAATAAAATGTTGAGGCTACATTTTTTTGAAAGACGTTGGTCTTTGACTCACACATCGGTTCTGTTGCTCATTCCTGCTGCTTTCATTTTAGAAACATTTCTAAATTACGAGACATGGTCACCTGAGCAGATCCAGAGACATTATTCTTGCATTTGTGTCGTCGCATTTAGACTACTGTGATGCTCTTTTCACCAGTCTGGACAGATCTTCAAGTTCACGTCTCCAAGCTGTCCGAAATGCAGCAGCCAGACTTCTTACTAAATCTAGTGATCTAGCACCTCGGTCTTGTACTCTTCACTCCGGCTCTCAGTGGATCTTAGAATTCGGTTTCAAGAACTCGTTCTCACCTACGGCGCCAGGCTCAGAATGAGTTGTGCCAGTTTTTAACCAAACTCACTGCTGCTTTTAACCTTTGAGCCCAAGCCCAGAATCTCCTGCTTGGTCTTGGCTAAAAACTTCCGTGGACAGTAGGGCTGGGGATCATCTAGGATGAGCTGATTCGATATGATTCTCGATAAAGCTCAGCTTGATTTGATTTGACTCCAATGTCGATATTTATTACTCTCCAATTAATGCTCAAAGTCATTCAATCAACAAACTAGCCAAATATTATATTTATGTTCAATTTATTGAACACTGATATATCAACAGGATAATAAAGTGCATTTGGTTCAATGCATTTAACGTATCACAGAAACCAAAAATGTGCCCAAACGTCTGATTTTAGGGACGAAGGCGCTTCTAAAATCAGCAATTCCACAAATTCATCTCACTTGCACTTCCTCGCTATGAACAGTAATGGTGCGCTGTAATAGCGCCCCCTAGGGTTTGGGAGGTATATCGATATTGAAAGCCAGCATATCGATATTAAATCGTTTTTAAAAACATCGATATTAATCATTGTATCAATTTTTTTTATGCACAGCCCTAGTGGACAGGGTCTTTCAGTTTGTGGCTCTCAAACTGGGGAACAGTTTTCCCCTGCAGCTTTGCTTTGCTCTCCCCCTGGACGCCTTTAGATGTTCCACAAGGCTCTAATGTCACGATTTTATTGTGCTTCTCCATATTTGCTCGCTGTTATTCTATGTGTCACTTAGATTTATGTCAATCAGAGCATTGCGTCTGAAAAAGGACCTTTTTATACATAAACTCTACTTACTTGTCGCCTCCTATATGCATGCAAATTCTGCATACGCATAATATATTAGGCATGTTGGATGGACATTAACTGTCTTGAATTCCCACAATGGATGTATGTTTTTTTTTGTGGCTTCAATGCTCAAACCTACGAAGAAAACAACGCTTTAAAGGACTAAGTATGATCAAGACAGGAAAATGTGGGTTAACCGTAACTGATAAGAGCATCACGATATTCATCAGCAGTATCAGAATTACATGTTTTTCTGAATCGTGCAGCTCCACGCCTCTGTGATACTGAAAACGGGTAACTTTAACTCTTCTTCACTCAGTTATAATGTCCACACCAAGGAGCGTTGACGTCGGTGTGACCCGGTGGTACTTGACACGCTCGCTGATCTGAGAAATGATCGCTCAGGACCAATCAAGCTGAAAAATAAACCTGTTTGGTTCAATAGCAATTTCTTGGATTATTTGTCATTCTCTTGCAACAGCTTCATCCCAATATGCGCCTATACGTTAAATTTGCTAAACTGATTCAATTCCTGTTGAAATAGTTCCAGAAAAGTTTGATTTCACTTCACATTTGTGAATAATGCGTGTAAGGTGACTGTAGAAATGTACATGCATTCCTAAAAGACTTATTGCCACCATAATATTAGCTTCTGCAGATGAACATAAAGTTCCATATAAAACTAAAATGCTTGATATTAACATGAATAACTGATAATTAAATGTATTCTGTTATCGTCTAATGTTACTTAAAAGGAAATGCAGTGATTGGTTGAACAAGGACTCTTGGTCAACGGCGGCATGCTCACAGAGCACGCCTCTGCCACGTTGCTTGATGTTCTGGTAGTTAACCTCGTGTTTCACCCTTATTGTCCTACCGCAGGGTTCGGTCCGCCCAGCAGTTCCAAGCTCTCCAGGCCCAGTACGCCAGCCTCAACCCTCAACATCAGTTTCACTACCCAGAGAATCCGCCTGCAGAGGCAGCCGTGGCACACATGGCCGCCCCAGAACCCACGACGGAGCAGATGGCGCCGGCTGACCTCACCAAACGTACTAGGATTCTTAATTATTAGCAGTAAAAATACAACATACTTAGTGTATCTAGAGCATCTAGTTCTACTTTAAGACACAATTAACGTTTATCGACTTTGGGTCTGCACCTGAGTTATGTCAATGACAGTTCGCATTATTGCCTGTGCAGTTGACCTGTTGAATATGTGTGAAAATGTGACGTGTCATCGTTTACGATTGAACATGGTAGACCAATATTAAAGAAATTAAGCTATCTAGAGACGTCTTAGCGACAGCACTTTATCGCACTTCGGGGAGACGAAAACGGTCAGTCATGAAGTTCTAACCGATGGTTTTTGTGATACAACATTTTTCTTTATAGCTCCAGCTAAAAAGAGAGGGAGGGCAGCCCAACCCAAGGAACCAGGCGTACAGAAGCCTCCCAAAGTCCCCAAAGTCCCGAAAGTCCCCAAAGCACCAAAACCCCCTAAACCCCCCAAGGACCCGAATGCACCTAAAGCTAAGCCAGGTCCAAAACCCAAGAAGGCCGCTGAGGCTCAGGGTGAGGGAAAGCAGGAGAAGATTGATGAGAGCTTCAAGAAGGTGAAAAGGAAAGTGGACCGCTTCAAAGGGATGACAGAGGAGGAGGTCATGAAAAAGACGTTGCCCGACCTGCTGGATTACAACCTGGACTATGTCATTGTACGGTCTAGTTTTCACTCGGATTCGTTGTTTGGAAAAGGGTGTGCTTGGAGGGAATTCAGTGTTGTTAACCTAATAACGTCTCTTTCGTTTGCAGATTGGTATAAACCCAGGACTGATGGCAGCTTTTATCGGCCGGTGGTTTCCAGGTCCTGGGAATCATTTTTGTGAGTTCCGATTCTGGGGGTAAAACAATATTCCTGTACCGCTGGAGTATTTTTAAGGTGGCAGCTTAAGCACACACGTAACGTGAGCTAAAGCCACCACTAAGGCGTTTCGTGTACTTTCTCGTTATTTATTATCCTCCTTATTACGTTTAGCCGACACAGTTGGCGGGTTAAGTTGAAGTTATCGGGGCTGGCCAGGAGTTGAGCTGAGTTGGTGGATGAATGCAGCGTTGCATTTTGGGAACAATTCCTGTTCTTTACACAGTTGTGTCGCAGCATATTTCACAATCACCTCTTGTTTCTTGGAAGACCAGACTGATCCTGTGTTTATGCCAACATCCCTTTATTTAGTCCGTATAAGTCACCAAAGCTGAGCAGCAGGGGTTTAATCAAACCGCCTTCTTTCACTCAGAAACCTGGTGCATTCTGGGACCAACAGCACTAAATACGGCTATGAAGGCCTTCAAGAAGCGTTAAGTGCAGCTCGGTTCTGACCTCTTTCAGCGGTGCTCCGGGTCACCTTCATCTGCATTACCGTATTTTTCAGACCATAAGGCGCACTTTCAATTTTTGAGAAAATTTAAGGATTTTAAGTGCGCCTTATGGTCTGAAAAATACTGTGGTTTAGCAGTGTGAATGCAGTTCCTCCTGAGACACACGACATGACCCCCTCTGACGTGACTTAAAATGATTAAACAGGAAATGGATAAAAAAATTTAAGCGCTGTTAAAAGCCTATAGAAACTCCTTTTTTTCTATAACTAAGTATTTTGTCTCAAATGGGGATTTTATTGATCAGAGGACATGGCATGGGTGATTTTTTTTTTTTTTTTTTTTTTTTTTTTATAAAATGCTGCATATTGTGACTACTTTTGGAGCTGTTTCCATTCATGGTTTTGACTTCTGCCAGATTTGTTCCTTTACCATTTCATAGTTTAGTACTTAGCTCATATTCCATCGTAAGGAGACGTGGTTATAAAACTCAAATTCACTTTGTTTTGAGCGTTATGAGCTTTTTATCGCTCACATTTTGTCAATCAGTGGGTGGATGATAAAGTTGACAGAAAATAATATGCAATTAGAATAAATTATAATTAACACTTGTCTATTTTTTTGAATCTTTTAACAATAAAAATACTTAACTAGAAAGAAAACCCATCAGATTGGCGCAAAATGGAAGTAAAAAGGGGAAAAAATAGCAAAGTTTGGCATGAAATGGCAAACGGTGTGATGACCCTGAGCTGTAAGAGTGTTTTAGAGCACCTGCCAGCGAGCCATTAGTTTTTACTGTGATGGACCTTTTATGGGCAAAAAAGTGCTGACTCCAACCTTTTTGGAGTCCCTCTTTTTTTTAACTCTCCTTAAGGCGTTAAAGGGACCTGGTATGGCTGACATTGTTTAATAGAAGCAGCTTTGGTAGTTTCTGTGACTAGGATTTTTTTTGGGGGGGGGGAGATTTGGAAGATCAACTTGCTATACAGACTATTGCATACGTAACAGGCCGCTGCACCTCATAAACTACTGTGTGTGTTAGGGATCAAGAAAATAATAATACACAATTGCATGTAGATGCAATCTAATATCACCTTTGGTTGTTTTTAGGGGAGGAATGTAACTTTTTATGTGCTACACTCAGATTTTTTTCTTTTTTTTTTTTTACAGGGAAATGTTTGTATCTGTCTGGATTTACAGAGGAGCAACTGAACCACATGCATGACACAACACTGCCTGTTAAATACAAAATGGGCTTCACCAATATGGTATCCAGGGCCACACCAGGGAGCAAAGACCTCTCCAGGTAGGCATGTACACGGGTAGGGGCAACAAAAGCATAAGTGAACCACTTCATTGGGGGGAAAAAAACAAGTGTGTTAAGCTCAGATTTTTCTAAAATGCGGCTTCTTATTTATTTTTGTTTTGTAACGTTTTTTTTTTTTTCCCCCAGTAAAGAATTGCGAGAAGGCGGCAAAATTCTTGTGGAGAAGTTAAAGAAGTACAGACCCCTCATTGCTGTGTTCAACGGGAAATGTAAGGCCCTCTTCCAGCTAGTCGGTGACATTCAGAGATGTGAAGCTGGTTTGCTCCAACGTAAGATTGCATTTCTTTTTCCAGGTATCTATGAAATGTTCTGCAGGGAGCTGTTTGGCAAAAAGCCGCAAAAGCTTGAATTTGGTTTGCAGCCGCACAAGATCCCAGAATGTGACGTGGTGAGAACAGACGTCTGTCTTGACATTACGCGCTAGTATGAAATGACCAAGATCCCAACGCAGCAGGGGGAACGTCTGGAGAAACTGAGCACTTCAGCACCGCTGTCGGCTTTCTATAGTAGCATTCATACCTCTTGAACTTTTCCCCATTTTCTCGTTACAAACACAGTCACCGGTGCATTTTATTCCAGTGTGTGTGACAGACCAACATGTATGTTTGTGAAGGAAAAGGAGGTATGGTTTTCAAGACCTTTGCAAAAATAGATCTTAAGTGTTGTGAATATTTTCTTTCAGCCCTTCTCATTCCTTATTTGGTAAAAACACCATTTACTGCATTTACAGCTGCAGCTCTTTGGGGGATAAGTCTCTACCAGCTTTGCACATCTGGAGATTAAAATCGTTCACCATTCTTTATTTGCAGAAAAGCTCAAGATCCAAAAAAAAAAAAATCCCTGAAGATTTTAGTTGTAACTTTAGAAAATGTGGAGAAGTTCAAGGAACATGAGTGCTGATGCAGGGCAGTGTATAGTGTGTCTTACAATGCTATCAGCACTGTGGGGGGAAAAAACTATTAGGTATCTTCAAACTTAATCCCACCTGTGTTATTAAAAAGTTAGGAGATTAGGACCATCCCTACAACCAGTTTTATTTCCACTTGTCAGACATTTTAAAAGTATGTTTTCATTTTAATAGCACAACATTTTCCATTAGGTTTTTGGTTAGTAAGACTAAATGGAAATACATTATGGGCAGGTTGGCGTTTTTAAACCATGGAGTTGCTTCCAGAGCGGTCTGTGCCGGGATGAATCTTATGTGTTGCCTCTACAGGCCTTGTTCCTGATGCCTTCCTCCAGTGCTCGTTGTGCCCAGTTTCCTCGAGCTCAGGACAAGGTTCACTTCTACATCAAACTGAGAGAGCTCAGAGATCACCTGAAGGGCATCCGCAAAACCACTGAGATCGAGGAGGTCAACTACACATTTGATCTTCAGTTAGCTAAGGGTAGGCATGGTTATGAATATGTATATGTAAGTTAGAAGGTGAGTAACCTTCACCGTTAGTTTACAGTAAGTGTTTTTAGGCTTTATACACTGCCTGACCAAAAAAAATGAAGTCACCACCAAATAAAGGTCACAAACTCTAATATTTCTATCTCATGCTCCCTGATCCACTCTTTCACAATTCAGCCCGACAAATCCTGGCATCTTCATCTTTGAATATGGCCGTGCCATCAGGGTAGAAAACATCCATTGACTTTGACTATTAAACGTAGCCCAGAGTTCTACTGTTTTAAGTGATCGCCGATCATTCAGGATTTTTTTCCGGCCACATTTTTTCCTCGAAGATGATGGGTCCCCATATCCTTCCAGTTTTTAATTCTGCGTTGGGCAGTTCTTCTTGGTTCTTGCCAATGACTTGACTCTTCTGAAACAGACTGACATCTTTTCCACGACCACGGGATGTATCGTTCCACATGGTCGCTTATGAAATGAGAAGCAACTCACTGCACCAGTTGGTGTTAAATAACTTGCTGCCAGCTGAACCATAATCGCCCATGCAGTTATCATCCAACGGGAGGCTCGTATCTATTTGCTTAGTTAAATCCAGGTGGCGACTTTATTTATCTATTTTTTGGCCAAGCAGTGTACTCCTCTATATTAAAACATGAGATTCACTTTGGCTGAGTTTTGTCTGGCATCCAGTGCATTCTGCCTTTTCCCCCATCCACAGAGGATGCCAAGAGGTTAGCAATAAAGGAGGAGCAGTATGACCCCGGATATGAAGACGCCTATGGCGGAGCGTATGTGGCGGGAGGCGCTGAAGGAGGCCAGCCTGAAAGCCAGACCAACGGCCACTGTACGTTCACCTCTACCGCAGCCTCAGGTAACCACCCAGATAACCAAACCTGAAACAAATCCTTCTCAAATATCCAAACAAGTTTTTTTTGTGTTGTTTTTTTAAAGCATGAACCATTGACATGATTCATCAAGACATCTTGACTCCTTTATCCATTCCAAGCCTTTTCTCTATCCAGGATTGGTTTGGCGTAGTGAATTCAATAATTTGGCGCCTGTGGGCTGTTTGTCTCCCCTCCTCAGAAGGAGCACAAGAGGCGAGCACGTCCCAGTCAGAGGGCCAGCTCCCAGACGGACAGTGGATGACCCAGTCGTTTGCAGATCAGATTCCTACCATAGGCAGCGGACCAAATGACGGCAGCGTGTGAGGAGGACAAGAAGAGCCCGCGTTGGCTTCCAGAGACACCAGCTAACTCAGTTTTTAGACCTCAGTTAGTTAGATCTTACATGTTTCCTTTTTAGCAAGGTGCATTATATACACTTTTAGGAGTTTTTTTTTTTTTTTTTTTTTTAAATGGCAGAATGTTTTTTTCTGCGCGGTTTATTTTTGTTTGTTTTTTTACATATATGATGGTCTTCACTGCAGCCTGTTTAAATATGTGAAATCAGGGACATGACTCACTGTCTTTGAAGAAATGTGTGTATTTAAGCATTTGTTTTTATCTCTGTGAACTGCACTGTGCTGCAGTTGGAATCAACATTATAGTCTACTGTTTAACAGTAGACTAAACAGGTGACCTTGAAGCTTGACTTCTCTGTGTGAGGCGGTGCAGTCCTCTGGAGGGAGGGAGGATGGACTCAGCATCACTGCTGCATTCATGGTGCTATGAACTGATGAGATGCAAAATTCTGACTTGTTAAAACCACACACATCAATGCCGTCGGTCCCACAGCTGGACCTCACGAGCCTTTTAATGTTACACAGCTTATAATGGTTTTCATTATTCGTTAATGTTTTTTTTTTTTTTCTTTAGATGGTTTAGCATTATGGTGTTTATTAAATTTCCCTGTCACTGAATTATATGAAACATTTCTTGATTAAAATGTTATTCTTCTGCCCCATCAGGATTTAATGTGATTTAATTTAAAATTGCAAAATGTTCCATAACTTAGTCGTTCTCCACGTATGATTGTATCCCACTTTATACCCATGCGCTGCCATTCTTCCCTTTTCTACTTCCAATTGATCAGAAGTACCTACCTGTTCCTAAAGGGGTTTATTTCAGTTATAAAAATAATCACTCATATAAGCTTATTGTGTTGCATAAAATGTAACTATTTTTGCTGAATGGCAATCAGGGCCACCCCGCGGCGTAAGCAAACCAAGCTGCTGCTTAGGACCCCCAGGCCAGCAGCCAACTGCTGACGATTCCCTATAGATGAGCTTGAGCTGATAATAGAAAATGTATTAAAATCATCCACCATCAAAGCATAGATGTATCCAGGGTCAATAAAGACAGGCTTTGATAGAATGCTTGACCACGTTTGAGATCTGATGGTTGAAAAGATATTTCAGTCCCTCTGAAAAGTTGACTTAAAAACATTTCCCTAATGAGCTATGTGGTGCGGGCAGGACAAGAAGGTACAGAAAACCGATCTCAGCACCCAGGATCAACCCGTTCCTGTTAAGAAGCTATATGCCAACGAGCAGCGTCATTGCTCTCCACCTAGTCCCTCCCACCCATGCTCCACTGAGTCATTTCTAAAGCGCACAAGAGACAGGAATGTTAGAAACACAGTGGAAATAAAGATGGAAAATCATCTGTAGGTACTAAGAAGGGACAAAACCTAATAAGGGAAAGATGATATGCACATATTAATTATTTTTGGGAAATTAGAATGTTCCAAAAATTGAAAACAGCTGAGGGATAAATCCACAAGAAAATAATTTTAAAATATATTCAAAGCTAAAGTGTAAGCTAAATGAGTATTATTACTGAGGTCAAAAGTCGTAGCTGATGCCACATTGCTCTTGAGATCCAAATTTTAACTTCTTTACTGTTTTTGTTCCATTTGTTGCCACAATACTTTATAGAGCCATTTCTTCTGTATTTACTCTTTGATGCAGCATGTGTGGTCCTTGACCTAAAAGGGAAAGTCTGAAATTTATTTATCGCAAGATTTCACAACGCGATCAAGAACCGGAGGTTCATGGTAAACTTTGTGCACAGAAAGTGGCTGAGTGTGCACACATTCTGTGTTTTACTTACTGTGTTTCCTCTGTAAATATCACACCCAGTCGCTTAGGAATGCCCACTAGGAAGAATGAGGGGAACTAGAATGCTATCTCAGCAGCTTGAGTAAAATAATCACTGTGCACCAGGGTATCACGACGCCACTAACCATTGGGGGATGCAATTGTGTGCAAAGAACACAACCATTCATGAAGATTTCTCCTGTGTGAGACCGTAAATTGGAAGTAGTGATAGTGGTCTTCAAACCTGGAGTGCATCATGACCAGTTATTGGCCCTTATCCCCACCAAGAGGCAGATTCCTAAGGTGTGGTGTGAATTGCTGTGAGGCTGACGAGGTATCTTTGCTTCAGCGAGGAAATGTATTCCCCTCTCATTCCTTTTTGTAGAGCTGAGTTGAAAAAAATAAAGTGGAACAACGTCTCGTTTCACATCACTTCTCTCTAGAGGCTGTAGCCAAGCTGTGCCAAAACACAAACAAGCAAGCCGCCGAAAACCTTGCAGAGGAGGAAAAGCACAAGTGGACAAAGCTGGATGAAGAGGATTTTTTTTTTTTTTAACAAGTCTGTTGGGCATATTTGCTATGTGGTCCTGGTACAACTTGACAGCATCCAAGGTGATTTGAGGAAGGGGGATCTTCTATCTTTGAGCCTTCCAATACAGATAATGTCATGTGATAAACACCTCATAGTCTCTAGAAACCTTCATCTCAGTTACCCTGATGAGGGCGATGGCAAAGCTGACTCCAAGACATGCAATCATCCCCACAGAGATTCAAAGATTATTTATTGCCACCACGCGTTACCATGGTGACATTTATTTTTGTCCACTCCGGCTAAGAGTACATATAATAAAGACAAACAATTAGCCAATGAACAAGGGTTACAGTGTTTTTTTCCCCATTATAACGTTATTATATAAGATGAGGATTTAAAAGATCAGTCAGTAGATGAGAAAGTGGCTGCAGCTAAAGCTGATCCGGTATACAAACTGTTCGTTTTGACAGATTGTAGGAATGGCTATGCGTTGGACTTTTCTACGTACACGGGCAAGAGTCCGACTCAGATCCCTTCTGCAAACAACTTATCTTATGACGCTGTGAGGTCTCTTGTCCCGCACGCGTTTCTGAGGACAGGCCATCACATTTACATTGACAATATTAACACTAGCCCAAATTCAATCCACCTGCAGCTCTCTAGATACACACACACACATATATATATATATATATATACCTGCCTCAGACTGCCTCTCTGGTACTTTCTTGAAAGTCGTGGTGTGAGTAAACTTTCTGGTGGTCTGTGGCTGCCTTGCCAGCTAGTGACCTTGTGCTGTTTCTTGGATTCTCTTGGTTTTGCCTTGACCTTGTCAGACTTTCTCCTGTTGGCCTCAGGATTCTGGACAACAACCTCAGAAACCGCCTTCTGACCAAGCCTTTTGCTCCGCCCTCTGATTACCTCTGCCTGCTTCTGCTCGTGGTGTTTGACCCTTGCCTGGAAAATGGATCAGCTTTTACATAGATTAGACCACAAGTGTCAAATTTGACTGCTTAAAGGTTGGTTTAAAAAAAGCACTCCCATAAACCAGTGTTATGTTTTGAGATTGGAGCTGTTTTAAAGGGGACATCATGCTTTTCAGTTCTACCTTTTCACCTTGAAATCATTCAGTAGTGGTCTATATAAAGAGGAATTTTAATGCTTTGGTCTGAATTCTTTGTTGTTCCTGTTCTGAGGTGTGTCTAAGAGCACCTTGACTTGGTGCTGTCTCTTTAAATCTAAAGGAGGCCCTTCACACGCCGGCCCCCTCCACGTTGCAGAGCACTCCATTCGGCCATTTTTGTAGTATGCTGGAGGACGGTGTTAAAACCAACCGATGACTTATCCACTTGTAACTTCGGCATCCTTCAGCTTGGACTACAAAGCTCTCAGAGAAATAAAAATGGTGGCTTCATGAAATTGGTAAGCCAGACCTCAATGAACTTGTTCAGCAGTTCTGCAGCAATACTGTGATCTAAGTGTTCAAAAAACGTAACAGAAGCTGAACGGCTTAAAAAATTACCAAAAAAGAACAAAGATATCTAAGCAGCTCCTGGACAGACTACGTTCACATTTCTACACTCCTAGAGTCTCCAAGAACACAATCAAATGTATTTAAGGGTTAAAAAAGTGGATTTTTCATGTTATGTCTCCCATAAGACTGGAAGTCTGCTCTGGTGTTGTCCTTTCACGGACAAGCTGTTAGGATAGCCATTGTGGGTCTCATTTCCAGTCCATAATAAGTCCTCCATCTGTTTCCCTCTCTGCCGTTTCTACTGTCCAGCAACTGTCAAAGTCCACTAATACCACATTTCTTAAAAAACAATTTGCTATGCCTTCTTTACTTTCCATAACAAATCCGATCAAGAGATTTTTTTTTTTTAGTTTGCATTTTATAGAGAATCCTAAATACATAGGAGAAGGGTTGCAGAACATATTCCCTCTTTTGTTAAATGAGGGAGCATTTTGATATTACAAAGTAAAATAAAAACATCGGAAGTTTTGCAGATACTTTTTTATAGTTGTGTGTTTCTACACCTGTGTCTGACATCACTTTGCCATTTTCCTGGGACACAAAAGGCAAGGGACCACATTAACTGTTGGACTTAATGTAGTCTGGGTTCAGCGTCTGTCTCCATCTGTGATGTCAGCAAGGTCCAAGTCAGGGGACCTATTTCCACTGTTCATTGAAGAAAGGATAAGCGAAAAGGAGAGATAAGCATTCTGTTAGGTGCGTATTTTGCACTGACTTAAAGCTTTGAATTTATTAGACAAACCTGGGGTTATGACGCCTAATGGTCCATGTGTGTCTGAAGAGACCTGCTACATGCATCGATAGTTTGTTCGTTCCACAGCCTGACAATCAGAACATCCAAATAAACAAAATACAGTTTAAAGCGGATATTTAAATACATTCTACAAAATATCCCTGTCTGACAATAAATCTGACTGAACCTTTACTGTACAGGTAGGATTACCTTTTTTCCTATTTGCTAAATGCCAGAATAATCTAGAACCTGTTTCTTATTACTTTCTACAAATTAAGAGTGTTACATAAATTGCCTTTTAACTTTATGGCTCAGATCAAACATTCTGGGTATCCTCCCACCAGATTTTCATCCAGCCAGGCACAACTGGCCTATTCCTCCAGAAAGAACCGGTGCAACTGAGTCAGGATCACTGGCCAGCCTTTCAGCCCTTCTCTCAAGCCGGGCATACACTGTACGATATGTTCAATCGTTGTAGTCAGATACAGCTCAAACTGTACGATGACAACTAAGAAGAAGAAGAAGAAGTCCCTTGTTTGCACATGCGCAGTGCGCGAGGTCGGGGGAAATCCATCAGAAGCTTACAATGCTAACACATCATCAAGTGGGCCTTTCCAGATTCTCAAACACATATTAATCTCGGGGAATGGAAATGTCCTTATCTGAAGAAAGTAGTAAAAAAATTCTGATTGTATTGTGACTGACTAACTTGGATAATCCTAACAGCTAAAACAAGAAACGTTTCATATAACAGAGAGTGGGGGAAAAGGTTTCATTTGTTACACAGTGAAGATACAACACCTGATTTCAACTGTATGGTACATTTAAAAGGTTCTAAAAGTGTCACGGTTTTCTTTCTGCTGTTCCTGTTTAGGAAAAAAACAACTCAAATCCACTTTACCTTTGGCCAAGCAAGAGGCTCAGCAGGAGGGGAAGGGTCAGCATGTAAATGATGAGTTTTGTTGGGAGGAGGTCAGTGAGCGGAGACCAGCAGCTGCCAGTGTCGGGGTTGTACCGGCACGCCTCACACAGCACTAACGCATGCAGACACAATCAAAACCCCACTTTTACGGTTTGCATCAGAAAACATTTGAAATGCACTATCTTCATGGTGCATCTGTGACCTCATGCTTCATGCTGTTTAACCTTACAAGCCTCTGGGCTGCAGCTAGGAGACGGTGTTGGTTCACGGTCGTACCTTTCCTAACACTGGCGGGGAGGATACCGGTGACTTTGCGGTTCAGCAATATCTGATCTTTTTGCTGACGGTTTCTTGCATTACGTCGCAGCTTCGCCCTCAGCCTGGCCTTCTCTGCGTTAGCCAGTTCGTTCCCATACTCGCAACGAGGAGGTTTGGTCCAGCCTTCCCCAAGCGCTACACTCCGGGGGCTGTTCTTCACACTGAGCAGATCTAGATTAATACATACATGACCAACGGCATGCTTAGACCTGATATTGCAGAGGGCAATAAAAACTATTCAAAGGCTTGCGCTAATGACGATGGAAGTGGGATTGCTCACCCCTTTCTTTTATGAAACGAAGGGCATCCATGTAGCCGTTTTGGCAGATCTCCGCCAGCTTCTGATCGACACAAAAGCAGAGGGAAGAACTGAATGTTTTCTCTGTTGCCTCAGATCTCAGTTGCACATCCCTGGTAAATGTCGACAATAACGTTAATTAACAGTGAGAAACTTTATGGACAGATTTGCTCCGAGGCTGACATCAGAACGAGAGCACCCTTTCCGAAGCTTGACTTGAACCTGAATCGCTACTCTTCCTACATCTCATTACAGACATTTGTCATCCAGATCAAATTTCTGCATCTCCACTCACCTCTAGACTAGGAGGGAGGAACGACGTACATATGCGATGGACGTTGCCGGTGTTGACCTGAATGCTAACGTCGCCGTAGCTGACCTCAAAAAAGTTGAATGTGCCCTCCCTGGGGCAGATGTCGCTCTCGCCCGAGAACGGGGCCATGGTGATGGTGTTTCTGTGCTCAAACAGAGGCATGTTGTTGCTCAGAGCTCCGTCCACGTAGCGCTGAGAAAGAGGAGGTGTATATGAATGTAGGTGATCAATTACAAAAGCTCCTTTCAGGTTGCACTTTTGTTTCCTAATCAAAATGTGTTCTTTACGCTTCAAAATACACTAAAACGTCCCACCATGCAACCAAACAATTTTACCATTGCTGATCCACCTTGGGAGGTGGTCACTAGCCCGTAACAACTATGAAATGCGAGGGGTAAAACTGAATTGCAGAACAAGTGTGACATAGTAATCTGACACTAAGCTAAGAGAGCAGCACAGTCATCATGTGCCCAGAATATAGCCCCAGGATGCTCCTTGATCCGTCACTGACTGTAGAAACTTCACACCGGACTTTATGCAATGTGGATTCTGTGCTTCTTCACTCTTCCTCTAGACTCCGGGGCCTTGATTTCCAAATGAAATGCAAAATTTCTATCTGAAAACGGGACTTTGGACTAGTGAGTTCTTTTTCTCCTTAACCCAGGTAAGAGGCTTGTAGCCCATGTGAAGGATTCATCTGTGCGTACTAGCTCTTGAAGCACCGTACCCAGCCTCAGTCCACTCCTTGTGAAGTTTCCCCAAATTCCTCAATAGATTGTGATTGACA
Source organism: Fundulus diaphanus (assembly GCA_037039145.1). Taxonomy (NCBI): domain Eukaryota; kingdom Metazoa; phylum Chordata; class Actinopteri; order Cyprinodontiformes; family Fundulidae; genus Fundulus; species Fundulus diaphanus. The sequence continues at coordinate 41,697,020 of CM073134.1, forward strand.
ATCCTCTCAAGGCTGCGGTTCTCCCTGTTCCTTGTACACCTTCACCTGCCACACTTCTTCCTTCAACTCAGTTTCTGTTTATATGCTTGGATACAGAACTCTGTGAACAAGCAGCTTCTTCAGCAATTACTTTTTGTGTCTTCCCCTCCTTGTGAAGAATATCAGTGGCTGTCTCCTGGACATCTGTCCAGTCAGCAGTCTTCCCCATGATGGTGTCGCCTACTAACCCAGAGTGAGAGACGGTTAAAGGCTCAGGAAACCTTTGCAGGCGTTTTGAGTTGATTAGCTGATCAGGGCGTGACACCATGAGTTTCCAATAATGAACATTTTCATTATGTGTTCAAATTTTCTGACACTGAATTTTGAGTTTTCATTATAATCATTACAAAAAAAGGATTGAATATATCACTCTATGTGTACTGATTCTATATATGAGTTTCACTTTCTGAGATGGCTGGTAAAAAATATTGTACTTTACGGACTTTAGTGGGCAAGCAGTGCTAGATTGCTGAAAGCCTTGAGTCAGCAGTTGTCCAGTTATTTTTTCCTGCCTGATTTTGTCTTTTTAACATCTTTATGGACTTTCTCTGCCTTGCCATAACCATGATGGACATCCACACTGAGCCTTCTACATTCTGGACTGTGACCTGGACTGTCTTCTTGAGCTCGTACCTTGCCTAGCCCCATGGATCTGCCTGCCTCCTGGTATCGACCCGCGTCTGTCTAACAGATCTGGTTTTAGCCTCTGCTCATCGCCTGCTGCTGTGGAAGCCAGCTTTTCTCTGCCAGGCTTTCTACAATGGAGCTTTCCCTCCCTGCACCAAGTCTCTGCGCTTTCCTTTATCGATAAACCTTTTAAAGTGCAACACCGTGTCCGGTTGGATTATCAGGCTTGTGTTTGTGTGGCACATGACACCACGAGAGCAATGCATTCGCTGACAAATGTTTGTAGAAGCAGTCTGCACGTCTAGAGGCTAAACTTTTATATTCATGTGGCCGTTGAAATTATTGGAAAAGTCCTGAATTCTGTGTTTTGCAAGGATGAATATTGTTGGTATTTTTGTGCATAAAGCTGATTCAGATTTTAAAATGCCTGCAAATGACTTTTAACTTTTGTCGGTTTGTAAATCCATTTTCCAAGTTGGGTTACTGTTGAATTTCTCATGCTTGTCTGTTGCTTGTTTGTGTTTCTCTTGTACAGCACCTTGAGATGTCTGTTTACTTGAATGCTGCCATGAATATAGCTGGGTCAAGCTGAGCTGAGTTTATCATTGACGTGAAGACAACGCACAGGAATCACACTCACCACTCCATGGTATGACAGCGGTATAAAGCCACAGTAGACCGGAAAGAAGCAGCTGCACATGAGAACCTGTAATGGGGACATGAAGCACGCTGACTTAGCAACGGCTGCACTTTCTGCAGCTTTCTTCAGTGCATTCTACGGCGCTGTGGTTGAGACAGCCCTGCAGAGGACAGTGAGGGGAGCTGAGATGTCCCTGGAGTGTCCCTACCCACTACCAGGAACTGTGTTGCAGTGCTGGAACAGAGGGATAATCTTTCCCTCAATATGTTCCACAGCTGCCATCAGGGTACGGCAACGTCCTATGCAGAACCAACACACTGCTACAGTTCTTTTTACTTCCAGCAGTCAATGGTTCTTTTATGCTTGATTGTTATTTCATCTTTTACCTTTTTGTTCTGTATTGTTTTTTCTTCATAGTGGGTACATCTGGTCTGGCGTTCTGTAGCTGTGACATCATCCAGGGAAGACAGATCACCCGCTATTACCATCTAACATACAAAGGATTACTGGATCAATGTGTGCTTCTGTGCTTATTGTGTCTCTCTTATTGTGTCTCTGCTCTGTCTTCTCTAACCCCCAGTCGGTCGAGGCAGATGACCGTTCACACTGAGCCTGGTTCTGGTTCTGGTGGAGGTTTTTCCTTCCCGTTAAAGAGTTTTCCTCTCCACTGTCGCTTCATGCTTGCCCTGTATGAGGGATTGCTGCAAAGCCATCAAACGACTGTCCCTGTTCCTGAAGAAGGCTCTAAGCTTCTTCAGGAGGAGTGAATGCTGCTTGTCAAGACTTGATGCAATCTACTGGGTTTTGTTAGGTAGGAACATTTTTTGACCAATCTGTATAATCTGATTGAATTTGACTTTGGAGAGTGCCTTAACATGACATGTATGTATCATGAATTGGCGCTATATAAATAAAATTTAATTGAATTATTATTCAGATTATTTGTTTTAAAACGTTCATTAAGCATTACTTCATTTAAACCAGCTTTGTTTTGTTGTGTGCCGTTCAGTTATGGAATAATGCACAGGCTTGCGTGTTGCTGCCCCAATCTGACCATGTGTGCTTGAATCCCCAGTCTGTACCTGAATGAGCTCCTCTCTGGTGTCAAACGTCGACACCAACACATTCCCGCCATCTGCCAGTCTGGTGAGGGACACACAGAGCTTCCCCGTGGCCCGGATGTGGGCGTCCTCCGGGAGCATTTCCAGCAGAGAGTGCCGTACTGTCTGCAGCATCCTGAAGGTTGGGTGAAAAACTCCCAGAGTGTGTTTTCTGGCCTCCTTCGCCAGGTTCAAAATACCGATGCAAAGCTGTTCTGAGGGGGCAAAGATATCACAACAGTCTTTAAGGAATGAAATAAATCACAACTACTTTCACTACAGATTTAGAAATAGTTGTTCTTAGAGGGTATGAAATATGTTATAGCTTCATATTAATTTCCATTAGCTTGGAAAATGTACGTTTTTCAGAATCAAATTGTTAAAAAAATCAATGACCTGTTGTGAATATGGTGTTTTTGCTTTGACTCTCTTCTGTTATCTTCAAATATGATGTGAACTGTGGAATTTGCCCTCACATTAGCACGTGTTCAGAGGTCGTCAGTGAACTCGCAGAGTACAGTATTAATAACAACACGTGATTTGAGATGCCGTATTCCTAACAGGAAAAAAAGGAAAACTAAAGGGTTTAGCTTCAAAGATAAATGTCAAAGTCTTTAATTTGGAGCTGTGTGGTAGCATCATGCAAGATTTGTTTTATACAGATGAATTTTATGTTAGAAAAAAAGCCAATTCCTAATGAATGTGTGATTACCATTATTCATTCAGGTAGAGATGTGAGAGATGCCAAGCAGCGTAGCGCTGGGACGTGCAGTAACTGACTCACCAATAGGAACACCCACAGCCAGAGCTGCTGCCACGAGACAACCAGAGGAAGCTCCCCCAAATTTAGAGGCTCCGTGCACCAGCTGTGGGACCCGCTCGAGGAAACAGCTCAGAGCACCGACATAGTAGATACTCCTGAATCCACAGCCAGCAAAAGAGATGTTCCACTCCTCTGACGGGTCAAACATTCTCCCGGCATCTTCCGTTCAGAAGCACTCAGAACATTCTTTAGCCCCTTTTCCTCTGAGCGATCCCCACACCCCAGCTGTTTGCATCTGGATTCGCCTGTAGACTGAATGAGTACGTGGTATCCACCCCACCTGTCCACACGTACACAAACACATTTCTAGACACCAAAGCACGCTGAATGACCTGTGGCCCTGCGCTGGTTAACAGCGTGCGAGGGGGAGATGTGTTACATAACCAGACCTTGAACTCTATCACTGGCTCATAGTTACTCATATCATATTGGGCTGGAAAATGAGCATGTTCTTTAATAGCCTGTGATTGTTTTTAAATATTTTAACATGTGAATGTTTAATATTAAGTTTATAAATCCATAAAAGACTTTCGTGATAAAAACCTTGGGATGGAAACCGAAGAAAGCACTTTTTGTAAACTTCTGTAATAGGAAATGAAAGGAAAATTCAGCTTCTGATGGGTATAAATTAGGACATCCCCACATTCATTTAGTCAGAATGGTTTAAAACACACACAGGCGTGTCACATCAGGGCCACAAGATCAGAAGATCGTAAGTCAGCTTTTTTGGAAAGGGTTCAACCTCATTAAGATCGCTGTGCTCCTGACTGTTTAGGTGTGCGTCAACAGCAAGGTGAGATCCAAAGACCCTTTTTAGCTGCCTTCAGAAAAAAAAAAAAAGATTGTATCAGATAAAGATCCAGACTGCTTCCTGGCCACGCCTTTGACATGCAGCTGAAACCTGATTTTTACATTAACTGTATACACCGACACAAAGAAGGTTCCCCCTCACTTTTTGAAATGAAATCTGACTTCCTAGTTTTAGAGGATTTAGGGTTACCCAAATTATTTCTCAATGCTCAAATTCTCAATCTCAGAAAAATGAGTGAGTGAATGAGTGAGTGTTCTTTAAATTTTCATCAAACTCTGACATCAAAGATTACTAGTTGCTTGCCTTTGAAAAAAATGAGAAAACCCCAATGATGGTGTGCTGGCTCTGTCTCACTGCTTAATTTACACCATTTGAGTTGTAAAGGGAAAAATCTGTCAATAATTTTAAGACTACACATTAATCACACTTCCTCCTTGTAACATCATGGAGTAATCAAAAGTAATCTGCGAAAATATGTTCTGAAAGTATCCTTAAATTTTACAGCCATAGATGGACATCAACACTAATGCTGCTAATATTTGCTTTGACCACTTGGGGGCAGCAGATACAAGCAACAACTTGTTTGAAAGAGCATAAAAATGAATAAGTAGCTTTTTAAAGGGAGGTGACATTAGAACAGGATCAGAGAAACATTATGTAAAATCATCAAGACTCATCAAATCATAAATGATAGATTCGATGTGGAAAACAATGTTTTTCATCTGATTTATTCAAATTACCCAACAAAATTATCACATAACTTTAGAATTACATAATTTATTCCTCTGTGCCCATATTATGTTTTAATTAGTAACCTACTGCTAAACGTACATTTAAAACGCCTTCATATTCACAGAAATGTCAGAAAAGTGTATTTTCTTCTGTAAATTATGAACGATTTGATCAGTATAGCATTAAAACAGGCAAGCAGCGGCACATTTTTTTTTGGTGGAGTCATCATAAAACATGCAACATATGTTGCGTTTACAAATTACAACTTGAGTGCAATATTGAAAAGAGTGTGTTAAAAAAAACTGCATCTTTAGTTTATTTTGGGTCTGACATTTTCGACGATCCCAAATTTTGGAGTAGACCCATCACTCTGCCTAAAGCCCAGCCTCTCCCTTCAGCTGGAGGTGACTTGACCGTGGCTTCACCGGTCCTAGAGCTGCCGTTGGTAGATGAGGGGGGGCCTTCTGGACTCTCCAGGAAAGCATTCATTTCCTCTGTTTTTCCACATAGGTGCAGGTCAGACGGAAGGCTTGAGCATCTGCGCAGACGTGGTCGACTGAGGAGAAAAGAGAAAACCACATACAGAAATGTTTGACAATTTACTGAGCTGTAGTTTGGCTTTACAAAGGTCATATCTGATGACTGGATGCAATAGTCTATTCAAGACATACCGTAAAGACAACAGAACAAAGTTTAGCTCGTGCAGTTCTTAATGTATAATATTGTGTAATGAGAAGGCCCAAGTTTCATTCATCAGTGTGCAAGAGAAACAATGTTTATATGTGTTTTGAGACACCAAAAATGTCTGAAGTTAAACAGCTTAACAGCCTGATTATTTATGAACAACCAAAGATGGAACACATTTCATTCATTGCTTACCCTACCTGGTTTTGTATTCCAACCTTTCCGTCAAAGCTTGTTTGTTTGCATCCAGGCCAAAGAGCCAGCTAATATCCCTCGGCACATCACGAATCCAGCCCCTCACTCTGGAAATTGAAGACAATATTTTAGGAAATGATTTCTAATCAAAACTGCAGGAAAAAGACTCTAATTAATTTCCTGTTGGGACACAGGTTGGGTTATTTTAAGCAAACACAGGGGAAAAATTGTCATCCATTTCCTTTGAGTTAAAGGAGATTTTTTTTCCCACATGCCGCCCTTTCAAAATATACAAGTGGATTGTGTTAATCATTGTTTCTCGTACAAGAGTATCAGATAGAATCATCGTCTTACCTGCTATGAAGTGCAAGGAAAATGCTAGCTTTGTTTGACATTTACACTTTGACCTTACCATGGATCATCAGATCTATGTAGAAAGGCTAAAAAGCTTTTTTGTTTTTCCCTTCTTTAAGTTTTCTTGAAATTGAGTTCTAACATTACTATTTTTTTAACATTACTATGTTAAACTAAATAATCCAAACTGTGTTGTTTTAACACAGCAGTTTTTAAAAGTGTATGAAAGTGTGGTTGACCAAAGTATTGTCCATTTATTGTCACCACTGGCTAAAATCTGTGAAAAGCTTTAAAATAAATGTCTGCTGAGAGACATTTCAGCTTTTTAAGGTAAGGTAAAGCAAGGCAAATTTATTTGTATAGCACATTTCAGTACAAAGACAATGCAAAGTGCTTTATATGATTAAAATAGAACTTCCCTTTAACTTTAAACTTCCCTGATAATCCTCCTCACTGCGTGTGTTGGTAAGATCCACTGAGTTCTCGTCTTGCCCTTTTTTCCTCCAGTTCTTGATATTTTTAAATGTTTAATCATTGGCCTTTTTGCTATTTTCTTAGAAGCCTTTTTCTGAGTTATGAAGAATGACACATACAGTATAGCCCCTACTTGTCAAGCATGTTTTCTTCTTTTTCCCATTTTGGAGAGTAGCTATAAAATAGGAGCCAATGCAAAGACCACATAAATACCATTTCATATTTAGGTCAAAAGGAGACCATTAAGTCATGTCATAATTAAAGTATACAATAAATAATTAATCACTTACACTTCATTTATCAGTATCAGTATAGGGAGCTCCACTGACTTTGTGAAAAAGATGCTTTTAACATGATTTTTCAGGTTAAATATATAAAAAAAAAATTCAGTGTCTTAAAGGCAACAAAAGATCAAATTGTTTTAATTCTCTTTACCAGAGGTGCCGATAAATGTTGAGCGCAATCTAATTAAAAATACATATCTAAGCATGTGGAAATCTAGGTATATCAAGACGATGTGGCCCTGTCCCATGTTTCAGTGTGACGGACTGGATTCGGGGAGGTACCTCTGAGCGACGGAGCGGGTGGAGTCAAAGGCCAGATAAGACGTCACTTTCTTTGGCAGGTACTCAGTTATGTGAGTCAATAGGCCCCCAGCAGTATGTGTCTCCCTGCAGGCCTTACACAAGACTGGCACATATAAAAGGAGAGACAGATGAGTTGAACTGGGTCATATGTAGAATATTGTAACGCCCCCTACCCCTGAGCAAGAAGATTTCTTTTTTCTATAAAACAACCAGACCCCTTACCCCTCTGAAGGTCAGCTGGGAGGTTCTCTGTAAGCTTCGGATCGAGCCACAGGTGATCTCGCCGCCCCACTTTGTGCTGACCTGACCTTTCACCTTCCAAGTCTTGCATTAGCTCACAGCAAGCATGTTTAGCTGCGTCGCTCCGCAAACCCGTCTGGGGAGCCTCGCTGCTGATCAGGTCTGGGGTGGGAAATTGGAAAAACAATCAGAGATCAGCAGCACCAAACCAGCGGGACTCATGTTGTTTGGACGTGGTTGCTGATGTACAGATTATGCTCTGTCTAATGCTGATGACGAAAGGGTTAAACACTCCCTCTTCTGTCCGCATGTTCGTACCGTTCTCTTGAAGGAAGCGAAGGGCATCCAGGAAGCCATTCTGGCAGATTTCAGCCATCGCCTGCAAGTTCCAAGAACTCGAGAAGTAAACATCTGTTCGTTCTATCCGAGCAAATTATATAAATGGGTAATTTCTATTATTCAAAATGCATGCTGCGTGTCCTCCCTTTCTTTTCCTCTCATTTTGTTACAATACAGAACATTCCCAAAGTGTTGCACGTTATAGACATTTCTTAGATTACATTTTTTTTAAATTGAAATTTAGTAGACATACACGCATTTAAAACCTTTGCTTTGACACTCAATTGGGTGAATTGAGCTGTAGTGCACCTGTCTTTCACTGACCATCCTTGTAAGTTGAGCTGTGGTAAATTCAGTCAAATTGAGCAGAGCTCTCTGTTTAAAGTCATGAAGGTGACAGTGCATATCAGAGCAGAAACCATTCTTTAATCTTGATGGTGGCTAGCAAACAACGATTCGGTGCATTACCTCCACGGACTAGTAAGGAGTGTGAATCTAAATAAAGTAAACACTGAACCAATTGCCTTCAGATAACAGAAAATCATCATCACATATCTTACATCTAAATGATTTTTTTTTTAATCTTAAGAGCTTTATAAGACTGTAGTGTTCTTTTTATTGTATATACCGGTACGTGCATTTCTTGGATGTTTATTTTTGTGAAATACAAGCATTTAAAATGTGTTAAAGTCATCATTTGAGTCTCTTGTCATAGTTGTTTTTTGTTAGATGATCAAACCTATAAAACTATCAAAAAAAAGAAAATGATTAAAAGCTGAATTGCTTGGCTCCAACCAAGAATAAGACAAGATAAATTAATTCAGAGATATCCTCTCCATGATTTCTCCACCCGAGTTCAAAAGGAGACATACAAGTGGGGATAAAAAATAAAAGAGGAAATCTTGTTGAGATCTCACTTTAAACTCAGACAGAGACTAAACTGAGACTTCTTCTGCTTTATTTGCCTAATGCATGAAGGAGATCTCTCCAGTGTCTCATTCTGAGCTGAAAAGGAGACATAAAAACTGAGAGAGGAGAGCTTGTTAGGACCACTTTTTAAACTCATGCTGAGACCAAACTGAGGCCTTTTCTACTAGTTTTAATTTCCCCTGGGATAGCTGATAACCGAAACCCACTCGTGTTCGACTGTTAATAGAACGGATGGACTGGATTCAAAAGTTCCTGTTTGAAGTTGATCGTTACAATTTCCATCAAAGTTGAATCTACTAACAGTTCCCTCCAGGTGGCCGTTGCAGTCAGAAACTGGGGCCAGCTGTATTTTCTCACCTCAGGTTCCGGGGGGAAGAAAGTGCTGGTCACCCTGTACAAGTTCTCCGAGTTGACGTGGATGCTGACGTTGTTGAAGCACACCTCGTGGAAGGTAAGCGTGCTCGCTCTGGGGCAGAGGTCGCTCTCGCCAGCATACGGAGAGACTGTGATTGTTCTTCCCAGCTGACAACGAGGCAGGTTGTCACTGACGGCACCATCCACATAATACTGAGAGGAATGATTATATGACAAAAAGTTAATTGATAAACTAGAATCAGATGCACAAGATTTAGAGTATCGAGAATTTCCTCAATCCACAAATGAACAGCCTCAAATCTAAACATACACCCACACTAATATTTGGATAAATGTCCATCACCAAGTAGCCCAGAAACCACACGCTTGTTGTTGCCATCAATCAACTTCTGAGATAATTGTGGAGGGGGGGGATGTCGGACCTTTCTCCTTGACACACCCGGCAGAATTTAAATGTGCTGGTTTCTCAGCATGCAGTCCGCCTTGGAGCATAGATCACGAATCCTACACAGGGTTGGAGTAAAGGCCAAACAGACTGAACGTGAGTCAGAGGTCTTCGTCCAGTTGGAATACCCAGCTGGGTCCAAGTGGTGTTGAATCCCAGCTGTTACCCTCAGACTAGTTTTTAGTTTGGATGTTCATGTACAGTTCAAGGCATGGCATGAACTGGGAACTGCTGAAACACCAATACCGCTGTCCACAGAGAACCAAGGTTAACATCGGTATAGACGTAGAGCAGGAGACTGCAACCTGTGTCTCAGGAGCCGCAAGTTGCTCTTTGGAAATGATAAAGTACCAACTAATGCTTTTAAACATTTGTATAATAAAAAAAATCCAGGATTTAGTGGTTGTTCTGTGTATTCATGGAATAATTGCATTGAATTTTCACCTCTGCCTATCTGCCAAATTTTTAGATCTGCTTTTCTCGTCCTTAGGTTGGAAACTATCTGCTTTTGTTACATAATTTTTCACTAAATATTAACATCCCATTGAAATATCCTGTTTTTTCTTTACTTTAAATGTTAAAAAATAGAAATAAAGTGATGGTTTTTAAAAAATGACAACACATTTCCTCCAGTAGAGTTTAATTAGCAATTAGCTCCGGACGGGTTTTATTTAGCTGGACTGAGGACAAAAGTGACTCTTTGGATTGCAAAGGTTGCAGAGCCCTGACTTAGAGGATGCCAACCAAGAGAGAAGCCCCTGCTTCAAAATCAGCATTTTCAAGCTTCTCTTGAAATGTGCACCAACCCACACACACTTCTCCGATGCCTTCTGGAGAAATGTTTCATGGTCAGATGAGACAAATGCAAAAATATTTAGCAGCAAAGATGAAATATGCCTGAGGGAATAAAAGTGATCCTTTCCAACTTAGAACACTGTTCATATACTGCCAAGCATGGTTGTGTTAGAATCATGCTGAAGGTCTGATGAGCCAGAGGTACTGGTACATGAAACAACTGGCTGGAGTAATGAAGATAGAAGGCTACCCCAAAGTTTTTCAGTGGTACCTCAAATCATTTAACAGATGACTGAAACCCAACTGGGTGTTCCAACAGGACGATGGTCCCAAGAACGAATCTAAACTGGTTAGGGAATGGATAAAGATGCAGAAAATTAAGACTCCACAATGGGTTTCCCAGAGCCCTGACATCAACCCTGGTATTACAAAACTAACTAGAAACTAAACAGTTTGAAAGAGCTCTGCCTGCTCTGGTAGGTAAAGTAGTCAAATAGCAAAATAATTCTGTCAAGAACTTGTCGGGGTCTAAAATAACTTGAGGTTTCTCTACAACTTGCTAATGGACATTTATTCCAGTATTGCTAAGAGTTTTTGCATAAACCTGAGTTTGTATACATCATTTTGACCTGGTGTGGATCAGAAAATAAGAAAATTCATAAGAATGTCACTTTGTGTGCCCAATTTTGGTTTTCCAAAATCATCAAATCATTTTTCCCCACAAAGTCTCTGAACTTCAATGCTTTATTTTTCTGTTTGACAAATGAAAATGCATTCAGTCTCGGCATCCTGAATTCCTTTGTGATGCAAGAAGAACGAAAAATGACAGGATGGTGCGGGGACTGAGGGAAGCTCGTCCTTTATGGCCTGATGGTATCAACGCGTGTGCTGCAGGTTGAGGTCTGCTAGTTCTCTCACCACTCCACGGTAGGTGGGGGGAACAACACCACAGTAAAGCGGGACAAAGCAGCTGCATATGAGGGCCTGGAAAAAAAGAAAGGTTTCAGTAGCACAAATCCCACTTTACCAAAAAATAAACTGGTTTTGTCTGCCACTTTTTACCTATCCTTTCATCACACTTCAAAATCTCTAAAGACCATTTTAACCTACTTCTGAATCATAAAAAAAAAAAAAATATCCCAACATAACCGGCTCCCAGTACTCAGCTACACATATCTGCGCCTCCTTTGATACTCATTATGCCGACTTCTCTCCTGACCTCAAAGGCAGAATACAGCACATCTCATCATCCGTATACCTGAATGAGCTCATCTCTGCTGTCAAACTGAGACACTAGTAGGTTCTTGCCATCAGAGACTCTGGTCAGGGACAAGCAGAGCTTCCCAGAGACTCGAACGTGAGCGTCCTCTGGAAGTTTTTCCAGCAGGGACTCCTGCACCAGCTGTAGTAGGTTGTAGGCTGGGTGCAGGGGCCCCAGCTTGTGCTTCCTGGCCTCTTTGGCCATGTGCATCAAATCGGTGCAGCATTTATCTGCACACACATCAAAGAAAAGCAATTAGAGGCTGAACCTGCACCTTTCAGAAGCATTTATACCCCTCAAATCTTACCACATTTTGTCCCCTTACAGCCATAAACTTACATGCGCTTGATTTGAATTTTATGACTAAAACCATAGCTGGACATAATCGTGAAGTGGAAGGAAAAGCATGCATGGGTTTAATTAAAAATAAAATATAATCTGAATAGTTTGGCATGAATTTCTGTTTAGTCCCTTCAGTGTGATATCCCTATGTATTTTTTTTCCCCTTTACACCAGTGTGCTGATGAATACACCATTACCTTAGTGAAGTATGGAGGTCGCAGCATAATGCTATAGGGAGGCTTTTCTTCAGCAGGGACAGAGAAGCTGGTCAGAGCTGATGGGAAGAGGCATGAAGCTAAACAGGAGATCCTAGAAGAACACCTGCTAGGGGATCTAAAAGACTTGAGACTAGGACAGCGACACCAAATTCACAACCAAATCTATATAGATACAGACATTGTCCATCCAGTCATACTGAGCTTCAGCTATTTTGCAAAGAGGAATGTGTAACGATTCCAGCCTTTAGAAATGCAAAGCTAGTAGAGAGGTACACTAAAAGATTTATTGCTCAAATTGTATCAAAAGGTCAATCGTACAAGGCGTTGACTCTAAGGGGTGAAATGCGTGTGCTGTACTTTTCACATTTCAATTTGGAAAATGGTTAGAAAGCCACCAAACTGGGCCTGTTTGTTTCACAAACTGCTGCAAGATGGCGTGAACGGGCTCAACATAAATAAATGCAATTAAACTGCAATTGAACTGAATTTTAAGCTACATTTCCAATAGCAAAATGGGAGCAGCATTTCATTCTTTCGGATAGAAAGCCTTTGAGACTAAACTGTTTCTGCGAAGCCCAATAAATGTGCTAAAAGGGAACTTCAAATCAGAAATTACTTGGATCAGCAAAGGATTTAGAAGTTTTTTTTAATTATTTATAGAACGTTAGTTTTGTGTGTGTGTGTGTGTGTGTGTGTGTGTGTTTTTCTATTTAGATTTTCAACCAGATAATTAGTTCCAAAAGCATTTTGAAACTCTGCTGTGAACGTGCTAAGTGTTAATATGCAAGCATATATAGTTTGTAATAACTGGAGAAAACATAAGATCAAGTTGAAGAATATTTTTGATTGTCATCAGAGGCTTATTTACCATACCGTACCATACCCACTTTATTTATAAAGCACTTTAAAATAACAAATGTTGTCAAAGTGCTGAACATACAACTGAAAATAAGAGTAAAATTAAAACAGACAAGTAAAACACAGACAAGCTAAAATAGAAAAATAAGATATTTAGGTAATGCAGGCCGGTGAGTGAACTTCATGAAGGACTCTGTAGTTAAACCAAACGATTATAATTTGATGAGGAGAATCAGTATTGATCAGTAAACCCAAAGCAGTTTGGTTAATAATAAAAGGTCCATAAGCGAGGCCGCCCACTCACCCAGGGGGATTCCTAGAGTAACTACAGCAGCCATGAGGGCCCCTGCAGAGGCTCCATAGATCTTTGAGGCATCTTGAATAAAGCGAGGAAAGCGTTCAAGGATGCAGCTGATGACTCCCACATAATAAATCCCCATGAAACCGCATCCTGCGAAGGAGATGCTCCACTCTGTGTTCAGGTCAAACATGCTCTAGGCTGGACCTTACAATATGAACGCCAGGGCGTGAAACAGAACCACTCTGACAACGGAGCCGCTCTTCACCTTTGCATTTCACCTGTGAATCAACATCCAAAGGTGAAAGAGCGACGCGGCGTTGAACCGCTGTACGGCTCCGGGAGCCCCGTTCCCATTGGCTGGATAACGTCACGTGATTCCCACCTTGCGAGCTGTCAGCAGCGGCCACTCCGCGTGCATATTTTACTTTTTTCCCCCCTCTCGGACGGTTTTAAGCGGACCTCCACAGAGATGAGCATCCCTGTGGTGGACTTTGGCGTCTACAGCCTGAGTAAGGAGGATGCCACGGACGAGCAGCTGCGGACCCTGAGTGTAGAGCTGAAAAGAGCCTTCTCACAAGTTGGCTTCCTCTTCCTTCAAAACTCCGGGATCTCGGAGGAGGAGGTGAAGCCACCCGAGACAACTCACTTAAAAGGTTTGGTAATAGCGTCTAAACGGTGAAATGTGCCTTTCACAGGTGGAGCGTGTAATGGAGACCTCCAAGAGGTTTTTCCTGCAACCAGAGGAGCTGAAGAAGCCCTTCACCAGAAAGAGCTTCTCTAACAACCCTAACCACGGCTGGGTGGCGCTGGAAACTGAGAGGCAAGTCATCCAGATGCGAGATCGGGCCTTCACTCTTACTCAAGTGCCTTCTGAAAATATTCACACCACCTTTAAAATAATAATAAAATATAAAACAAACTTTTCCTAGAATCTCGAACTTTGATGCATTTTATACTGATTTGGCGTGATAGACCAACACATGGGAGTGAGAGGAAAATAATACATGGTTTTCAAAGTATTCTTTCAAGTAAAATCTGAAAAGTGTGGCATACATTTGTTTTCAACCCCTTCCAATCGGATGCCTTTACACGAAATTCACCAAACCCAGATTCCACCTGTGTGTAAGGTGTGTGCAAACGTTGTGGTGGCAGCATCATCTTGTGGGCATGTTTTTCTCCAGAGAGACGTGAGACTGGGAAGGAGGTCCACCTTCCAGCAGGGAAGCAACTCTACAGACACCGCCAGAACTACAGCAGAATTTAGACAGGTTATCTCATTGAGACCGGTGGTGTCATTTACAAGAAAGCCCTGTAACATGGACGCAAGACATTAGTTACATATAATAACAACACAATAATCATAAAACATTATTTTAGCAAAGTTTAAAGCTAGAGTCGGCGATATTTCTGGAAGTCCCTTTTTGAATAACTGCGCATGCACAAGACCGTCTTACCGATCTCTTCCGCTCCTCAGGGGGTTCGCATAAAAAATTTCCCAAATCCACTCTGGTCTTATTTCTTTCTACTGAGGCCTTCCTCTTCTTCTCATAAACATGAACGCCGTTCGCTTCTTGTGACTCTCAGCCATGTTCAAAGTATGAGGTGAGAGCAGCGGAGCTACAACGAACGGCTAACCGCTAACCTAGCCACAGAGCCAACCGGATATATAAACACTAGGAGTGTGCATGCGCAGCCAGCAAGTGGAAGCCAGGGAGGAAAGAGCACAGACACTGGCATTACGTGAGCACGTCAGAATGATTGGCATGTGGGACAACCAATAGATAAAGGTGATACCCCCTTGAGGAACAGAGGGGGTGAGAATATAACGTCTATGGGTGAAAGTGGGAAGAAAACTTGACAAATCCATGCCCTTCGGACCGGATGGCAGAGAATGGTTAGAGGCCTGCAGCTCCCGCAGAGAAAGACTCTTTAACCTCCTTTTTGTGAATACATAGTGTACTAACTACTTTCAGGATGGAAGGACGATTTTACCCAGAGTAACAAAAAGTGCTTCTGAACAGGATTACCAACTATAGCTTTAAAGCACTGCTGTGTTGTAAAATGACTCAGTCCGAGTCCATATCTGAATGATACAGAATCTCTGCCACGACTTAGGGGGGGAAAAAAATCAATTTAAAGACAGTCCAGTCTGACTGAGCGTTTTTGCTTTTGCAAAGAAGAATGGGCTAAACCTTCAGTCTCTAGGGTGAACGACACATGCATCAAGGGGCTTTCAGCTGCAATTGCAATAGACCCCTTGCATCTGACGTCACAGTCACGTGATCGGGGGCGCGCGCCTCCATCTTGGTGGGCACGCTAGCCTGACAGCCCGTCTACTACATGACAAAACGGGTGATTTAGAGCGTACTTTTAGTTAGTTTATTTTTGGAATCTAAACAATGCCTACGACTTGGTTTTACAAAGTATTTACTCACTGGGCTGAGTGCCCATGCATGCCACAGTTTTTATTTATGTTATTTGTGGAAACTGGAAAGGTTTTTCTTCGACTACACTATTATGCGCTAATTTGTTTTCGTCTGTCGCAGGAAATCCCAATAAAATATACAGACGTGTGGTGATAATTTGAAAAAAAGAAAGAAAGAAAATGCTCTAGGGGTATAAATACTTTTGGAAGGCACTATAAAATAACTTTTTAACTTCTACTGATTGTTAATCTAGATAAATGCTTTTCAGGTTGAATCCCAGCCAGCCTGGAGACCTAAAGGAGGCATTTAACACTGCATCATTTCACCCTGACATTGTAAGGAATCACTGTAAATACTTTATGTTGCGTGCTTTTCTGTGTGGTTAGATGTGTTTGTGTTCAGTGACGTAACCAAAAGAGCTCACGGCAGTAGTTATCGGTGTGAGGTTAAAGTACAATGCAGTATGTAGCTGTTGCTATTGGCTATCTCTGTAGGATCTGTCTGTAATAATGACCCACTTTAGCTGTGTATTAATGTTGTGGCTCAGAGTTTTACAGCAACCCTAAAAAAGGAGGAACATTCCCACCGTATGGTCGCGCCACAAAGTGTCACTGCTGGGACTGTGTGCTTAATGTGAAAAAAGTTAAAAAAGGTTATGGATACTTTTGAAAAATACTGAACATATCTAGTTTTGCAGCTTTTTTTTTTAATCTACAGTCATTGTACAGACAAGTTTTTTTCTGGTGACAAAAATTATGTTTTGTGACTTCAACATTCTTTATAGTTTACTTTATAATAGTTGTTTAGACCATATAGTGAACAGAAAGTAGAAATACTTATGCAAAGAGTCAATATTTCTCCTTTATAACATCTAGAAAATCCTGGCTAGAGTGAAGGTTATTTGCTGACCTTTTGAAATCTGGAGGCTTGCCTGCTTATGAGGCCAAAGTTTTAATGTTATTATATTTTGCCGTGTGACCAGGTTCTCTATCCTGCTCAAACAATAAGCCGACCATTACAAAACTATCTGGAATATTGGAAGAGATCGCCCTTTGGAGTACGTTATGTCCCCACTCTATTTTTCTAACAGCAGAATTAGGATTCCTGCAGCACATTCCTGAGGAGAAGACGGTCATTGTGGTTGCTGGGCTTCACTGGATGACCTGAAAAGCCTTCTTTGCTGCAACTGAACCTCTCGCCTTCAAGTTCTTGATCATTTAAATAACTGGGTGCAATATTTTTTGCAGCAATTCCCTCATATGTTAAGCAATACCTTGGAAATTTTGCAAAGCAATGATGGTTGCAGATGTTTCTTTGGAATTGACCGTTGCTAATGAAAGACTGTAAAGATTTTAAGCTCTGCTCTTTCGCAACACCACTTGAGCTTATGTGGAAATGAAATTATAAGATGTTTTTGTAATCAGGAAAAATAGGCACTTTTTAAAATAATTTTTTATGAAGATAACTTTTTAAGGTAAATGTTTGACAGCTAAACACATAAAAATAAGCATCATAACAACTGCAGAGTATCACTTTAAAAACTAAAGCTGCAAACTTGGCAAAAGTCAGCATTTCTGTCTCTAGAAAATCTTTAGGTCATTATGTGTCCTCTGGTGAGGCTAATCAGGTGTTCTCTGTTCTGCAGAAATGGCCGTCATCACATGCTGTCGTTGGTTTCCGAGAGATCCACACATCTTTCTTCCAGCGCTGTAAAGAGCTGAGTCTGCGGGTGCTGAGGGTGATGGCCCTAAGCCTGGGTCTGGATCCAGATGTGTTCCTGCATGCACATCGTTTTATAGGAAGTATGTTCTCCACATTCTCTCAATGTATAGGCGCAGCGATCCGTGTAACCAGGGCTCATGGTGCATGTCCTGGAGTCTTTGTGTACAGGATGTATGCTTTGCGAGCTTATACACTTTTTACAGTGCTGCTCTCCCTCCTGCAGCTGATGAGAACGGCACAACACTACGCTCTCTCTTCTACCCGCCAGTGAGGAGTGCGACGGCAAAGGAAGGTCAGCTGCGATGTGGAGAGCATTCAGACTACGGCAGCATCACGCTGCTCTTCCAGGGCTCTGAGGGTCTGCAGGTACAGTAACTCTACCTCCGTTTATGCATGTTCAACAGAGGCATAAACAGGGTTTCACAGTAACATTTTATATTGAAATCTACTGTATTTCTAACTCAAAGAAGTTTCAGTTTATTTTTTGGCATCTCTCTGGCTAAAATGAATTCCTAATGATCATATCCATGATCTAATAATTGCAACGTATGTTTTGTGAAGCGTTTGGAAATAATTTTAGATCATTTAATTTGATTTAAATAGTTGATACTGTATGGGTTTAGTCATGTTATGTACCTTACCCTTATTCCAGGTCTGCACACGCTCAGGTGAATTCGTCTCTGTGCCCAGTGTCCCTGGAGCCGTCCTGGTCAACATCGCTGACCTGATGCAGCGCTGGACTAGTGATCAGTTAGTCTCCGTGGTAAAACAAAATGAACATGCACATTTTCTTGTGATATTTATTTGATTTTATTTGTATTTTATATTCATATATTATTTAGATATTTGTATTATTCAAATGGTAACAGGGAGGTTAAACAATCGTAGTTTTTATCCTTGTGACATTTAGCTTCAGTGCCGGCACACTTATTGGCAGCGCTTGCTAATCCCGACTTTAATTTGAGAAATTTGTTCACTGAGGGGGGTGGGGGTAGTAGGGGTGTTTGGGAGTGATGCCACAAAAAGAAAAGGCCTTTCCTGTTCTAACATCAATTCAACGTCCCCAGAGCATTAATACTGACTTCAGTATTGAGGCTGCACGTAGACATGATTTAGACCTGGGTCAATATTAAATCTATATGTAGCTACGGTTTTGGCATACATATTTCATCTAGGTTGAAACTATGCAAAAGTCCACATCAAAACGCCAGACAGCACCAACCAAAATCTCAATACAATTCAATGTAGTTAATTTATATAGTACCAATTCATAACATAGGGACTAAAGACACTTTACAAAAAAATGAAATTCAGTTAAATTATACAGAGAGATTGTGAGTCAGTTACTTACCTTCCAATTGATCTTAGTTATGAAATAATGCTGTCAAGTTCAGTTTATTATTCAAATTGGCTAAAAAGTTTTGTATCCAAGGAAACCGAGCGGATTGCATCGAGTCATCGACATGCAACATTCACTCCTCCAGGATGAGCGTGCAGCCGCAGTTGTTTGCATTGCAGCAATCCCTCATACCAAGCATGCTTGTAGCGACAGTGGAGAGAAAAACTCCCCTTTAACCTCCAGCAGAACCAGGCTCAGTGTGAATGGCCATCTGCTGTCTGAGCCAGTTTTCAAGTGTACGTGATGAAAGAGAGCACACATGCAGTTAGTTGCAGTAAAAGTTCAGCCAATACCTAGGTCTAGGAGAGAGACAACCTAAGCCACTCTAACTATAAGCTTTGTCAAAAAGGAAAGTTTTAAGATTAGTCTTAAAAGTAGACAGGGTGTCTGCCTCACGGACCAAAACTGGGAGTCGGTTCCACAGGAGAGGAGCCTGATAACTAAAGGATCTGCCTCCCATTCTACTTTTAGAGACTCTAGGAACCACCAGCAGACCTGCAGTCTGAGAGCGAAGTGCTCTGTTAGGAACATACGGGGTAATCAGAGCTCTGATATATGATGGAGCTTGATTATTAAGAGCTTTGAGTAATTGGGTTGTCGGAAAACCTGTAAGGTTTGAAGTTTGAGTGAATGTGGTTTGTAATATTGCTTCCTGCCTTTTCAGCGTCACCGGGTTTTGCTGCCCCCCGTTGGAGACTCCAGCACTCGTCAGTCTTTGGCTTACTTCGTCCAGCCAGACGATGAGGCCCTAATCACCTGCTGCGATGGCTCAGACAAATACCCTCCTATCACAGGAGGGGACTACCTCATGCAGCGCTTCAGCGAATCATACGCAAAGAGCTGAACTCGCTAATCTGCTCAAATGTTGCACAAATGGCTAACATCTCCATTACATTACGTCCTTCACATGCATGTAGATTTGCATGTTTCCCTTTAGATTTCAAATCGGCTTCAGTTGATCTGGATAGGATCTACATTTCCTGCACAGAACGCTGGGAAGTGTTATTATTGAACAGTGAAATAAAGCTAACTGAATTAACATTTTTCTATATATAAGAATGCATTTATAAGAAAACATGTGAGCTAGTGTTGACAAGATACAAATGTTACACTTGCAAGATCATTCATTTTATTAGCAACATTCAGACCATGTACACCATGATGTCATTCCACAGGACCAGGAAAAAAAAAACTGTTCTACGAGTTTTCTGTTTAGCTGAATTGTTTAAGAAAAATAAAATCAAGATTAAATAAAACAATCTGTTGCATCTAAAGTCCCCTGAGAATTAACTCGTACTGTTCTCGTCTATCTTTAAACTTCTGAAGGTTAATTTCAAGTAGATTTAGAGAATAAATAAATTATCATGAGAACACAAACTCTTCTGAGCAATAACAGACACACTAAACACAAAAACCCACGTTAGAAATCATAGACCTGACATCAGTTGTAAAAAATAAAAATTAAATATACAGTGTAGAGAGGATCTTTTCTTCGGTCAGCCAGTGCAGAGGACACAACGGCTACAAAAAACAGTAATGCGTAAAACAGGAAGTAATTTCAACGGAAATGGTTCCTTACTGATATTAATTTAGTGATTATCTCTTGACAACAAAACTACATGTTTACAGTCTTTGCTATAGATGATCTCTTCCACAACCAACCACAGTGCCCAAAACATTAATTTGTCCCATGTTTCACTGGCGAGAATTTCCCACACAGGACACAGAGTCCTTGCTGTGAAGGAAGTTTGTAATAACCAAGACAAAAGAACCAATTGTCCATAAAGGAAACTCTGGCTCGTTCAGCTGATTTGGCCAGAAAAAGGAAGGTTGGCACTAAATCTGAGCCGTGAATCAGCTTCCTTCGTGGGCTCCTAATGCTTTGGCTGTTTTTGTTTTTCTTTAATCAGGAGAAGGTTTTGGACTTCCAAACAGAGAAATTGGTTCACAAAAGGAAAAACACAAAGACGCTCACTCATAACGGACAGGGCGATGGGGCCTAGGAGTGTCCTGGCACTGGTACGTCCTGCTGTTGGTGACCAGGAGGCAGTGGTTGGGAGTTCCCTGGTACGACTGGTGCCGGTTCACCCTCAGCTATCGGGCCTCCAGACTCTAAAACAGGAAATCACACGTGCATAAGCTGATTTAATAGTGTTTTGTTTAAATACAAAGAAATACACACCTTAGGGTTTTTGGGAAGTGTTTAGTCAGACATAAAGAGCTAACATAAAACACTTTTCCTTTGATTTGCACCAGAGTCCATTCAGACTCAGTCCCAATTAATAGGTTCTGGTTGTTTTCTCCCAAAATGTGAAGTGATGATCACATTTTGTTGCATTACAATCTCAAACATCAATAAAACTCAAAATAGTGCATAATTGTGTGTGGAAGGAAAATGATACATGGCTTTTATCTTTTTTATACTACAGAAAATTTTAAAACTGCCCAGTTATCTGTATTCTAATACCCCTAAATAAAATTCAACTTCTTTCCAAGTCAACTAATAAGTCAGTGGAGGACAC
Organism: Fundulus diaphanus; assembly: GCA_037039145.1. Classification (NCBI taxonomy): domain Eukaryota; kingdom Metazoa; phylum Chordata; class Actinopteri; order Cyprinodontiformes; family Fundulidae; genus Fundulus; species Fundulus diaphanus. Next base: position 41,718,259 of record CM073134.1, read on the forward strand.
CTGGGTGTAATTTATCCTCAGGATGAATCCAGCTGTTCTTTGAGGGCCTCAGAGAAAGAAGAGCACCACTGATACCAAGGAACACAGCAGACAGGTCAGGGAGACAGTTAAGAAGTTTGAAGCTGGGGTTTGGCTGGGAAAATATCTCAATTTTTGCACATCCCACAGGGCACCGTTTGAGCAATCTTCTGAATCTGGAAATTGTGTGGGACAAAGCCGTTTTGAAAGAACACTACAACAACTCTTCTTTCCAGGTTGCAACAAGCCATACAGGGGACACTTGTGCTCACATGAGGCCAAAGCTGAACTTTTTTAGCCAAAACGAAATACCAGATATGTGGAAGCTGCACATCAGCTTGAGTACACCGTCTTTATTGTGAAGCACTGTGGTGGAAACATTATGATGTGGGGATGTTTTACCTCAGCAGGGACAGAGAAACCGGTCAGAGTTGATAGACTTGAGATGGAGGTTTAAGCAGGACATGCAGATCAAAACATCATCATCACATTGTGTGAGAATGGCCCAGTTAAGGCCCAGGGCTAAGTCCAGTGGAGAATCTAGGACGACTGGATCTAAGCTTCAGCTGCTTTGTAAAGAATGGACAGAAATGTCTCCTAATCTATCCTAAATGAGAAACGGCTGTAATTGTAGTGAAAGGTGGTTCTGCAAGGTGTCCACTCAAGGTGGGGTCAATATATATGCACGCTGCACTTTTCAGATTTTTATTTTTGACAATTTTTTTTAAATTATAACCTTCCCACTTCCGAACACTCCTTTGTGTTGGGTCTATCATATAAATCTGTAATAAAATCAATTTAGGTTTGTCACCTAGAGTGTCTTTTGGAATGTAACTCACGTCAGAAGCTAAAAACACGACTGTGTTCCTTGTTAAATGTTTCTACATTTCTGCGCCATACAAAACTTAGTCCTTTAACTGAGTCAGTATTTTTAAAGCGTATTAACCTCTCTGGGAGAAACTGACAGCAGACAAGAGTTACCAATGTCATACTTACGTTTTACTTCAGCTTTTAAGCTCTGGCCTTTGATCCTTTCCATTTCTTCCATTGCCTGAGCGAGGAAGGAAATAAATAAATATAGCATACAAAGGAATGCTCTCATTAGAAAAACAATGATGTACTACAGTACATCCGCCATAAACAAGTTCACAGTTTCAGATTCATTTAAAAGAAGCGTCCACAGTTGGTGAGCCTTTGCTCATCTCAGGTAAGATGTGAAAACCCTGGAATGAACTAATTATTCAGTGCAGTTATTAGTTATAAGAAACTAAGTTCTTTTGTATAATACATTCTGTTAGAATCTGAAATATGGATTGCCATACAATGTCTGCGCTGCAGCTGCAAATAACTAAATAATAAAGTCGTTTCCCCTTTTTTTGCACACTTGCAACAAGAGGTTTCTTTATTCACCTGCTTCAGCCCCAACTTCTGGGTATTAAGTTCCTCTTGTTTTCTTTCAAGCTCCTCCCTCTGTTTCTGCAGCTCCGCCGCCTTCGTGTTGATATCGTTCTCCTCGTAGGCGAGTTGCCGCTCGTACTCTCTCAACTCCTCCTCGGTGTAAACAGGGTTCTGATCCAAAGTCTGTGTGTGTGTGTGTGTGTGTGGGGGGGGGGGGCACAGGAAGTAAACAACGGGACTAACTTTCAAATGAGCCCTCGTGCTCTTTTTCTGGCATAACCTCACTGTCAGCACAGCAACCTTACTTCAATTGCAAGAAAAGTCAAAATCCCATAGTATTTTTAACTAGGATCATTCTGTTTGATATCATTGCTGATATCATTGTATTTTCACCGACTTTACAAAATATTGATTTTCTAAATCTGATTTTTGTGTAAGTTTTACTGTCCATCTACATGCAACATCATTCTGATTCTGAGGCTACCCTTCATTAAAAATCTTACATCATGTATTTGCCAACATATTACAGCTCTAAGTACACACCTCTCCAAACTGTGGCTTATTGAATATAAAAATAGGATAAAGAGGCGATGATCCTCTTTCTGAGATGAGCCTTTCAAATCTCACCTCCCACTCGTCCTTTTCGTGGAACTCCTCCTTCTTGGTTGCTGCTATGAACTCGCTCAGCGACACCAGCCTGTCCTTGTTGGTGTCCACCTAATGATCCGCATGGAGAGCAGCGTTCATCAATAAATGATCGTTGGGTTAAGGCTAATGGATTTTCTTTCTCATTTATAAAATATATAGATGCACACGTTTATGTACCAGTCATGAACATCACTTCTGAGGAAAACTTTGTACATTAATAATAATAATAATTCAAATAGTTTAAATTAATGCTTTAATAAGTGCTAAAACAAGTGACTGAACGAGAACAAAGAGCTTTGGTTGATTTTAAAATTTTTTAGACTGAAATATTTGATTTTAGACTGTAATACGCTGCCGGGCTAACGGCCATGACCTCATTACTTGCCGGGCCTAATCAGCGCCGCATTAATAACAAACAGGACAAAGGCTCCCTGCTCTGTCCGGCTGTTCACACTGACCTCGTTCATGACGTGCTCCCTCATCCTCAGCCTCTCTTCCTCCATCTCAACCATGTCGTCCTCTTCATTTGCAGGGTCGTACACCTTCTCCAGCTTGAAGAAACATGCAACCGTTACAACGGAGGCCTCTTTGTTTATCTACTGTCCTAAAACGTCACAAAAGTACCTCTTTTGTGAAGAGAGCTTCCAGCTCGCTCTCGTCAAGGAAGCCATCTCCATTGCTGTCTGCAAGACAGAAGACAATAATTGAGGAGTAATTATCCATACTAATATTTTTTCTCTGGAAAGATAGTATATTGATACAGATAATTTTTTTAGATTCAGAGATGGTTACAGATTAAAGAAAATGGCGACAGAAATAAGTGAAGATTATTGTCATTGTGGGATCTTTAGGATCTGTGGTTACCGTGCATTTTAAAAAAGGTTTTGGGATCAAAGTCTTCTGGGTCCAAACCGTCTGCCTCCTGCCACACCTCCTTCAGCTGGTCCTCACTACCCTGAACACACACACACACACGCCACCTTAGTCCTAAATGTGGCACCCACTAATGTTTGGTAAGTAGTGGAGACACAATAGTAGCCATCAATTCAATTAAATTTTATTTATATAGCACCAATTCATGAAACATGTAACCTCAAGGCACTTTCCACTAAGTTGGTAAAGCCGATTTAAAGTGGTTGATTTCCTGCCATGAACTCCTCTTTTAAGTAAAATCCATACATTTTCCATATGGTCGAGGTCAGGGCCACTCCAGAACGTTAATCTGCATCGTCCAAGTATAAACCATTATGATGTGTGGTTGGCTTCCTTCTTGTGTTGGAATGCAAAAATATGTGCAAGTTTCAGCCATCTGGCCTGAACAGCCATCCTCAGATAAGAGGAAGCGTATTTGAATGTCCAAGAACAACCCAGGAACCACCATGGCTCAAGGCTATCATAAACGACACGACTGTGTCTTTGTTCACCATAAAGTCAGGTTTAGTATCAACATAGGCTGAGAGGGAGCTGAAAAATAAAGCTACACAGCATCCTGCATGGACGAGCCAAGTGGGTACTGGATAACCGCTTTACAGTAAGATGGAATAAAAACATGTTTTTCTTTGTGTTAAATCGACGACAATCTATTTTATTCTACAAGTTACTGGAACACCAACCAATTAAAATTAATTCCACCATTGTTGATGCTAAAAACATGAAACATAAAACACAAACATATACCTACCCAGGGCCTTGTTAATCTGTACAAACAGCCTGTATTTGCTCTAGGGCTGGGCAATATGTCTTAAAAATAAAATCTCCTATTTTATCATACCGAATCCGAAAGAAAGAAATAATGAAAGAAATTATTTAAAAAAAACTTGCTTTTATGCCAAGCATGTCATCTGGGAGTTGACTTGCATTCAAAGTGCAACTAAATACAAGCTGTGAAGCATGCTTGTAAAACAAGATGGCGGCCCTGCCGTTGAAAACAATGACGATATAAATGTATGCTGCTAGTGGTATTATGCAATGAGCTAAGAACAGGCTTCACTTCACTTGTGTAACTTCAAGCTAACTTAAAAAAAAAAAGTAAATTGAAGTGCCTCGAATTATGGGAACAAAGGGTTTCCTCTTTAACATATTTTGACAATATATTGCCATTCTTTTCATGGAAGCCCAATAAGTGCATTAGTAAAATAAAATTCTGATTTTCCAAAAACGAAATCTTAAACTGTAAATTCAAATTTTTCACTTAACTTGATATTTTGCCTAGCCCTGAATTTCTCTGAAACTTGCTAAGGTACCTATATCCAAAGCCTAGTTGAGTGTATATGTTTGAGCTGATGTATGTTAAGCTAAAAAAAAAATAAAAAAAGTGTTAAAGTATGGTTCAATGAAATCATTGATTACATTTGTACAGTAAAGGAAACGCCCTTCACAAAATGCAGACAAGCCCACGAGACAAACTCAAAGCAGCCTTAGAATGCCACCAATCAACCACTAATCCAAATTAAAGAGGGTATTAAAAAAAAGATGTTAAAAACAGTCAATTTATCAATGCAAGCAACATTGCTTTAAAAGACAGGAGGACACAGGTGTACAGGGCTTTCAATCAACTTGGTCGCTTGTTGTTGGCTGATGACAAAAGCAGATTGATTAATGAGAAAATAAATTAGATCTACCCTGTCTGACACAGCCAGATGTGATGGCAGACTATTCTTCCTACTGTCGTTTAATGTTGCAGCAAATATGCTCTTTTCTAGGCTTTCATTTAAGCGGTTGTCTTACAGGGTGGTTAACTTTAGAATGGTTGGCATGTTTCTTCTTCAACTCCTCGTAGTGCTGCTCCTCCTTCCTGCGGTCCTCCTCGCTCATCGTTTTCAAGCGCTCCCTCCTCTCGTGCTCCTTCGTCATCTCGTACCTCTTGAACTCGTCGTGGTGCTTCTTGTCATAGTTTTCCAGATCACTTGTTGCCTTAAATGTTAAGAAACAAAAATTAGTTTTCTTCTGGACAATACTGATTACGAGAACTGGTTGTGGCTTTTGTTGTAGATGTAAGGCTAAATAAATAACATTTTTGCTGGGGTGTTCGTGTGATGGGCTCAGAAATTACGCATTGATCAAACTGTTTAGCACCAACATACTCAAAAAGTCAGAGTGGGGGCTTTTCAGGCGCTGAATGTTACATCAGATCATAGGAAAACACTGCAACCCAGCCTGCTCTCAGCGGACTGCTAAAACATTGCGAATGGCAGCTTGGTGATATTTCTAGTATGAGTGGATAAAGAGTGAAATGCCTTATAAAGCGCGTTGTGCACAACTGACAACTTGAAGATACACAAAACGGAGCTGTAAATCCTTGAATATAACATGAAAATGCTTAAAAAGAGCTGATTGGTACAGTGCCTTGCAGAATTATTCAAACTACCTGAAACTGAACCCATTTTGGTCACGTTATAACCACAGACTTTAATGTATTTTATTAAGACAGCACCTAATGGACCAACACATTCAGGCAAGGAGAGCAGCCAAAAGGCCCATGATCCCCCTGGAGGATCTGCAGAGACCCACAGCTAAGCTGAGAGCATCTCCACAAACTGGGATTTCGTGGAGCAATCCTAAGAGGAGAGCAATATTTAAAACAAAGCCACCAGAAGTTGTGTTTGCAGTTTGTAACAAGCCACGTAGGAGACACAGCAGACACAAAGGAAAATGTGCTCTGGTCAGAAGACACCAATATTGACATTTTTGGCCAAACATGCAAAAACGCTTATGGGGGTTAGCAAACTAACACTGCACATAACCCCGAAGAAACCAATCCACATGGCGGCAGGATCATGGTGTGTGCACGGTTTTCCTCTGCAGGGACAGAAAACCTAGTTGGAGCTGATGGAAAAAGGAGTGAAGCTACATAAACGGCAATCTGGGAAAAACAACAGTTAGAGGCCGGAAAGAACATTGAGACTGAGGTGAAGGTTCATCTATTAGCAGGACATTGACCCTAAACATACAGCATGAGCTACAGAGGAATGCTTAGGATCAAAGCATAGCCATGTGTTAGAAAGCCCCCCTCAAAGACCTAAGTCTAATATAAAAAAAATCTGTGGCAAAACTGGAAAAATTATGCCTACATACGCTGTCACAAAGAATAGGCAAAATGTAGATTCTCTAAAGGAGGAAACTTGGACTCTCAAACACCCTCTAATCTGTCAGCTCTTCTCCACTGAGCCATCATCGTCCCAATAAAAAAAAATTATATACATACACACACATATATATATATATATATACATACACTACCGTTCAAAAGTTTGGGGTGACATTGAAATGTCCTTATTTTTGAAGGAAAAGCACTGTACTTTTCAATGAAGATAACTTTAAACTAGTCTTAACTTTAAAGAAATACACTCTATACATTTCTAATGTGGTAAATGACTATTCTAGCTGCAAATGTCTGGTTTTTGGTGCAATATCTACATAGGTGTATAGAGGCCCTTTTCCAGCAACTATCACTCCAGTGTTCTAATGGTACAATGTTCATTGGCTCAGAAGGCTAATTGATGATTAGAAAACCCTTGTGCAATCATGTTCACACATCTGAAAACAGTTTAGCTCGTTACAGAAGCTACAAAACTAACCTTCCTTTCAGCAGATTGAGTGTCTGGAGCATCACATTTGTGGGGTCAATTAAACGCTCAAAATGGCCAGAAAAAGAGAACTTTCATCTGAAACTCGGCAGTCTATTCTTGTTCTTAGAAATGAAGGCTATTCCATGCGAGAAATTGCTAAGAAATTGAAGATTTTCTACAATGGCGTGTACTACTCCCTTCAGAGGACAGCACAAACAGGCTCTTACCAGAGTAGAAAAAGAAGTGGGAGGCCGCGTTGCACAACTGAGCAAGAAGATAAGTACATTAGAGTCTCTAGTTTGAGAAACAGACGCCTCACAGGTCCCCAACTGGCATCTTCATTAAATAGTACCCGCAAAACACCAGTGTCAACATCTACAGTGAAGAGGCGGCTGCGGGATTCTGGGCTTCACGGCAGAGTGGCAAAGAAAAAGCCATATCTGAGGCTGGCCAATAAAAGAAAACGATTAAGATGGGCAAAAGAACACAGACATTGGACAGAGGAAGACTGGAAAAAAGTGTTGTGGACGGATGAATCCAAGTTTGAGGTGTTTGGATCACAAAGGAGAACGCTTGTGAGACGCAGAACAAATGAAAAGATGCTGGAAGAATGCCTGACGCCATCTGTTAAGCATGGTGGAGGTAATGTGATGGTCTGGGGCTGCTTTGGTGCTGGTAAGGTGGGAGATTTGTACAGGGTAAAAGGGATTCTGAATAAGGAAGGCTATCACTCCATTTTGCAACGCCATGCCATACCCAGTGGACAGCGCTTGATTGGAGCCAATTTCACCCTACAACAGGACAATGACCCTAAACACACCTCCAAATTGTGCAAGAACTATTTAGAGCAGAAGCAGGCAGCTGGTATTCTATCGGTAATGGAGTGGCCAGCGCAGTCACCAGATCTGAACCCCATAGAGCTGTTGTGGGAGCAGCTTGACCGTATGGTACGCAAGAAGTGCCCATCCAACCAATCCAACTTGTGGGAGCTGCTTCTGGAAGCGTGGGGTGCAATTTCTCCAGATTACTTCAACAAATTAGCAGCTAGAATGCCAAAGGTCTGCAATGCTGTAATTGCTGCAAATGGAGGATTCTTTGACGAAAGCAAAGTTTGATGTAAAAAAAATCTTATTTCAAATACAAATCATTATTTCTAACCTTGTCAATGTCTTGACTCTATTTTCTATTCATTTCACAACGTATGGTGGTGAATAAGTGTGACTTTTCATGGAAAACACAAAATTGTTTGGGTGATCCCAAACTTTTGAAAGGTAGTATATATATATATATATATATATATATATATATATATATATATATATATATATATATATATATATATATATATATATATATATATATATATATATATATATCAAATAATCAACATTCTGTACATCCTGTTTGTAGATCTTTTCTTGAAAGTTTTATTTCACAATTTGAAAAGAAAAAATAGAAATATAACATCTTTTTTAAGGCCTGTACATCCGAAATGTTCCTTGTGTTCAGGTCAAACACGGCAAGTTGTTAAAACTGTTCAACCCTTAACTGTAAACTGTGAGGCAACTTCCTCATCAATCTTAACATACAGGAAACGCATTGCTCTATAAAAAAAATAAAAAAACTGTTTTACTTTCAGAAAGCCTGACCTCTCCAAATATGGCTTCAAGTTACAAAATTTAAAATGAAGGAAGGACAGAACAAGTGACAGAGCCAACACAGGAGTGTTTGCTCTGCAACTGTACATTTCCTCTTCAGGACCTTTTTTGGTATATTCACTTATCTTCTAATGACCGATAGGCCTTACAGGTGTGTTTAGGTTTAGAAGTATGGTGTGAATTAAGTTTTGGTTAAGGTCAGGCATCTACTGGTTTAAGGTAAGTGTTAGGGGTAGGTATAAAAGCAGGTCCTAAAATGAATGGAAGTCGACACAAAGCGCTAATATGGGTAGAAACACAAACTTGTGAGTGTCTGTGTGGGTACCGATTGGATGAGGCGATCCAGGTCCTCCACCTCAAAAGTGTGTGGGTTCATGTGGTTGAGGTGCTCAAACTGTTTCAGCAGGGCCTGGTGGTCCAGTGTGTTTCCTGCATAGAAAGAACTAAAAAGTTAAGTCAAATAAGAACGAATAATGATTACTGCGCATTTTTAAGTCGTAAACTGAGAACTCAGCCCAGTATTTCTGATCCTTCGCCACACTTCAGCTAGCAATAATGAAGAACGCTTAAACAATTCATGTTTTCTTTCTGCTGAGCAGTTTACAAAGAGCCTTGGAAAAGTATTTGACTCTTACTTTAGCATGTGTCTGTCACATAAAAACCTCTAGAATTCGCTGATGTTTTTGGGTTTCAAAAGGATGAAATGTTAAAAAGTTTAAGGGGGTACTAATATTTTTGCAAGGAATTGTAGCGCTGCATAGCTCCTGCATCTTGAGTCACGTCTCGCGTTTGAGCAAACCTCTGAATTACGGTATTACGGAACCTGTTTTGCCATTTTATAAAGCCCAGATGTGCCAGCACTAACTGACACCCTGCCCTCACCGTTCCCCTCCCGGAGGTCGTGTTTGGCTTTGATCAACATCCGCAGCCTGTTCATCTCCTCCCGCTTCAGCTCGTCCAGCTTAGTTCGAAAATTGTGTTGAACAAAGTCCAGCTCTTTGGAAAGTTTCCCTTGCTGGAGGCAAAGAGTGCACAACGGCAAAGTTTAAACTACAGAGCAAGTGCAAATAAATAGATTGCTAAATAGAGGGGTTCTGCCAGTGAGCAGGTACCTTGATGTCATCCATGTTGGCGTTTTTCAGTTTCTCTCTAAAGTGGGGGTCTTTCTCCAGGTACTCGATGACCTCCCTAAGGTAGCGGTCATAGTGCAGGCCGGTGTCCTGAAAAACAGAAGATAGCTCACATTTATTTGGAAGCCTGACGCTAAATTAGAGTCATTACAAGAATATCTTCTTGGTCATTTACCGCCGACTAATGACTGCTAAAAGCTTTTTTTTTTTTTTTTTTTTTCCATCAGCCTTTTCCTCACAGTTGAGTGTAATTTGCATCCGTCTGACACAACAACCCAGCCGGTTTTTATGTGCGTGGTGTAAGTAGCTGTAAAACCTCTTATTAGCAAGCATATCCCTGTGTTGGCCAAACTGTCGCTGACTCACAGCGCTTTGGGGTGGCTCCAGCTGCTCCACCTCTGGCTTGTCTTTGGCCTTCTCCACGCTGATAGGCACCGAGTGGATACACAGCCACAAACTGAGCAGCACCAGCCCACAGCGGGCCAAGGCTTTACTCCTCACCATCTAGTTACAGAAACAGGAAAAAGAACGGGAGGAAAAAATGTTGGAATAAAATCGTAATTTGGTTTATCATACATAAAGTTTGTGTTTCTGTTGGGAAAGCCTGATAAAGACGTTGACATTTTTTTATTCTCTTTTTACATTTTGTCACATAACACACAAGCTTCCGTTTATTGGGATTGGATGTGATAAACCAACACAAAAGTAACTTGTGATTGTGAAGTGGAATGAAAGTAATGATACAGTGTACCCCAGTGCTTTCAGAAGTCACCTCGTTCTGTGACAGCCTCAGAGGTTTGTTGTTATTTGATTTCAATTTATTTAACCTTTATTTACAGAGGTGTTCTCATTGAGATCCAAGATCTCGTTTTCAGGAGAGATCTCTTGTTAGAGAACATTATTGAACAAAAAGCAGACTCCAAGGAACCCGGCAGACAGGTCAGGGTTAAAGTTGGAGATGTCTGAAGCTGGTAGGGCTGGGCGATATGGCTTTAAAATAAAATCTCAGATTTTATTATACCAAAATCCGATTTTTTTCCCCCTCCTTTTCATTTCTTGAAGAAATTATTTTAAAAACGGGCTTTTATGTAAAGCATTCCTTCTGGGGGTTGACCTGAATTCAAAGTGCAACTAAATACAAGGAGTGAATCATGCTTGTAAAACAAGATGGTGGCCCTGCCACTGTAAACATAGAAAATACAACAAAATGTTTGCTGCTAGCGGTATTACACAATGAGCTAAGAACAGGCTTCACTTCACTTGTGCAACTTTCAACTATCTTTAAAAAAATAAGTAAATTAAGGTGCCTCGTCATATGATTAAAAAATTCCTCTTAGCAATATTTTGACAATATATGTTCCTAAAAAACATATTCAGCATTGCATGCTATATTCTTTATGGAAGCTCAATGAGTTCATTGGGCAAAATAAAATCCTGATTTTCCAAAAATTAAATCTTTCAAAAATTGTAAATTTGAATTAATCGATTAAATCGATTTATCGGTCAACCCTAGAAACAGGGTTTGGTAATGAAACTACATCCTAATCGTAGAACATCTCACAGAACTCTGTTCAACACTTCGTCCAAAAATAGAAAGAGTATGGCACGACTGCAAACCTACCAAGCATGGCTCTCCATCCACAGTATACTGACAGGGAAGGCGAGGAGAGCGTTCTTCAGAGAGACAGCCAAGAGAACCATGACAACTTTGGTGGAGCTGTAGAGATTCACAGCTCGGGTACATGCATCTTTTGAATGGACAACTATTAGTCGTGAAATAAAATCTGGCCTTTATACAACAGAGGAAAGATGAAAAACAACTGTGGAACAAAAAAGCATTTAAATTTGACCACAAGCCATACAACAACAAAACTGAAAGGAGGTGTTCTGATCAGATGAGAGCAAAAGGAACCATTTGGCCAGCGGAAAGAAGACTATGTAGTGCCCTTTAACCTCAATACACCACCACCATAATGGCGGAGGCAGCATCCTGCTTTGGACATGCTTTTCTTGAGCAGAGACAGGGAAGCTGGTCAACGTTGATGGGAAGATGGATGAAGCTAAATATAAGGAATCCTGGAAGAAACCCTGCTGGAGGCTGGAACACGCTTGTTCCAGCCTCCAGCTCCGATGGGTCCGGAGAATCACCTTCCAGCAGGACAAGGACTCTGCACCTACAGCCAGAGCTACAATGTTCGAATGGCCCAGTCAAAGTCCAGCGGGTGAAATCTACTGAAAAATGATGCTTGCAAATTCAGGTTCACAGACACTTTCCATCCAGTCTGAGCTTGAGATATCTGGCAATCCTCAGAGACATACCCAAAGAACAGAGCTGTGATTGCACTGAAGGGTTCTACAAAGTATTGGCTCAAGGCGACTCGACACAAATGCATGCAGCGCCCTACAGATTCTTATTTGAAAAATAATGGTTGAAAACAATGTGTGACTTGTTTCAATAATTGTTGCAAGGTGCTTTATCCACAGAGAACAACGCCTTCATTTCCCAATCATTGCTATTTAGGAAAAGGCTCATTTACTTACAGATGAAACGTGGGCTCGTGTTACGCAAGTTGGTCTTAATCTTAAAACAAACTCTGCCACAAGAAAGGCGCCCCGGGCAACACACACCACCCGTGATTACTGGATAAAGCCCAAACAAGCTTATTTTGAAACGGTCGGAACCTTTCATTAGCGTTAAAGGAAGCAGATGTGTGAGTTTGCCTATCTAACTAACTGACTTACACACGTCTGCCGGGGCGAACATGTTATTTGTCAGTCATGTAAGGCGAATGAACGCTCTTTTTCATTTTACCCAAAATGTAAGAAAGCTACAGAAGAAGCCGAGTGGTTAACTGACCTATAACCCATGTGTCAAACAAGACTTACTTGTCAAACACTCGTTGCTTGTAGTTCCTCTTCTTATTCCTCAGCGAGCTTACGCCGTTAGGTGCTCTTCGCAGAGCCAGGCGTTCACGAGCGCTTGTTGACAGCCGTCATCTAGTACAACCAATACAAGGCTCAGGTAGCCACAACCTAAACAAAAGAGCTCCCCTTTACCATGGCAACGCCCCGCCCCCGTGCGCTCCTATTGGGCGGAGAAAGTCCACTTTCTTTGTAGAACAGTCGCGTTGGAAGCTGATTGGCTGCGGCGCCTGTCACTCGAAGGGTCTCGAACTCTTAACGGCGGCTTAAGGTGAGTTGAGCCAAACTGTACGTGGCGTTCAGGCAACCCCAGACAAGAGGCGAGAAAGCTCTTCAATCACGAGTTGTATTTTCAGGATATGGTCTGAAACACCGTCGGGGCGTTTTTAATTTGATGCGAAGCCACCATAGTGGCAAAATAAGTTGTGTAATTTAGTGAGAACAATTTCGTAGTTGGTGTTGCGAAAAATTCAAGCTTCCTGCACCTGCAAGACCTCTTCCCAAGAGCTGTATGGCAGAACTATTCTTTAGAACTAAGCCCCTAAAATGTTTTAGAAAATAGGCACAGTGGCAAGTTTTTTCTAGAGGCCATATAGAGCTCACTGCCCAGGGTGGCATCCCATCAGGTGGCATGGATATACTAAAAAAAAAATAAAGAAAAAAAAAATACTATCATGGCTGGGTAAAATACCAGCTCTTTGGTTGGTATTAAATTTAAAGATGTATACCCAGGCTACTCTTTTTAGTAAGCTGGGCTGAACTTGTAAACACTTTCTAATCACACTGATATGTTCTGTAACATTACACTGATACGCAAAGGTAACTTGGGGTTAATTTACTTTGCCCAAGGGCACATCAACCTGACAGAGGAGCAAGCTGGGAAAAAACCCACAACTTTCTGATCAGAAGATGACCACTTTTCCCTACGAACCTCAGCCTTCCCAGCATATTTGCGCAGAGATTCTTTAAAACACTGCCTTAGATTTGTGAAATCTTTATTCTATTTGGAAAACAGAAAAAACAGATTGCGATTTGAATAAGAAGTTTTATATAATGAGTAGTCAGGTCTGGACTGAAGGAATAACTCTACACATTGCAAATTCTAGGGGTGCTTAAAGAGGGGGAGTCCCATCCACTTATTAAATGTCTTTAGAGTTTCTTTCAGTGTTTATTGCACATAAAACCTATTTATCTACTAGAGGTAGATGTAGACTATTTAACATCCATAACCAGCAGAGTCAACACAAAATGTTATCAAAAATTATGAGTGTTTCACTTAGTATCCAACCTAACTGTAATCTAACTATACATGTGTTACAATATGTGCCACCTCTCCTTTTGTTGATTGAATTTTGATCAATTTTGATATTTAGCATTTTAAATGTTCTGTAAGCAGATAGAAGGAGCAGCAGAGAGAGAGAGAGGCTGGCAGGTGCCGTCCATAAGGGTTCATAAGCAACAGATGTCTGAGGAGTGACAAGGGTGACAGGATCAAGACAGCAGACAGACCAGAGATCAGACCACAATTTTATGAGAAATGTTGCAGAATATAAGTCACAAGATATAGAACAAAAGACAAATCCTGCAAAGACAACTTTTACATCAATATTAATGTAAAGCTCCGATTATCATAGAGACACTCAGTTTAATTAAATGTTTTCATCAAGACAAAATGTATCTATTATTCACTTTAATAGCAAAAGCCTACAAACTTTCAACACATTGAAGAGTACATTGACCTTTTCAATAATTATTAATATTGATGGAAATGGATTAAACTATTAGAACAGAACAAACAAACGTGGAGGAAAAATTTGCGGAGGGTATGACAGTGGCAATAGTTGAACTGTAAAGATTTGTATTGAAAAGGTGAAAGATTCTTATTGTTGGTCTAGAGGGGATATATTTAAAAAGTGGATGGAAAACACATTTTCCAAACATTTGAATATGACTGTGTTTGTCTGTGGAGACTACAATATTGATTTGTTGAATTTTAAAAAAAATAATAAATTAACAGAATAGTTTATCAGTGCTGCATACAGCATGGGCTTGTATAAAAAAAATGACCAGTCCTAGTGGAATTACTTCATATTCTGCTGCATTAATACATAATATATTGCCTAATGATATGGAAAATAAGGTATCGAGTAGGCTCCTATAAAACGACATGAGTGATCACTTACCCGTTTTTATTGTAAATATAATAAACTGAAAGCATCCAACCATTTCAAATTCAACTGAGTGAGGACATAGGAAAATATACATGCATTTAAAAATGACTTAATAAAACAGAACTTGGATGTGGTATATGAGGAGGGGGACATCAATAAAGTACATGAAAAGGTACTTAGGATATTTTTAAGATTATACAGTAAGAATCATCCTGTAAGACAATCCAATAAACAAAACAAAACAAAACAAAAAAAAGCATAGCCCATGGATTACTAAAGTATAAAATATTCCTGCAAGAAGACAAAATGCTCTTTATAGAGATGTTATTAAAGAGAAAAGCAAAAGGAAAAGGAAATTTAAAATATATAAAAACAAATTTAAAAATAAATAAATACAATATTAGAAGTATGTGGAAGGTTTTAAACAGTATTATTAGAAATGGATTTAACAAAGTAATGGTACCCTGAATATTAAGTTGAAAATGATAAAATTATCAAACAAACGGATAAAGCAGTTAATGGGTTTAATATTTTTTGTAAAGGTAGAGCCAATTAACCTGGCTTTCGGCAGATGGATGTCGTTCCGGCAAGCTCCACACGGTTCCACACATGTGCGGAGCTCTGCGGAACGAAATCCAAATTGCAAGAGTCAGGTTAGTGGCCAACATTGTTTGAAAAAAATAGATGCTTTAAAATCTGATCTAAGGATAAACCAGAAGGATAGGAATCCCAGCTCAATTTTTCTTAAACCTATAAAATAAAAATAGAAATAAAGCATCAACTGAATGATTAAAAAAAAGGAATTGAAGAAATTTGGCCATTTGCAGATATTTGTAACTTGGAATCTTGGAATTTATGCCAATAGATTCACTGCCAAAGAGCATGAAAATAGCTAAAGTAATGCCCCTTTATAAAGCAGGAGACAGATTGCAATTACAAATTGCAGGCCAGGTTCTTTTTTATCTCAGTTTTTCAAGATTCTGGAAAAACTCTTTTCCGATACATTAGATGATTTCATGGAGAAACAAAAAACTACAATCTGGCATTCAAAAGGGTTTTAGAAAAGAAAGCTCCACATCTCCAATATTATTGGAATTGGTTGAAGAAATTCACATGCTATAGATAATAAAAGATATGTAACAGAAATATTTCTAAATTTAAAGAAATCATTTAATACCATTGATCATAAGATATTTCTCACAAAACTGGAACAATATGGCACCAGAGGGATTGGACTAAACTGGGTAATGAGTTAAATATACAAATATTAAACTTTATAGTCTCACAGAAGGTAAATTTGTATCTGCATTTAACCCACGGGGAGCAGCATGCTGCCAACACTGAGTGCCGTACAGGTAGCAATCTGTGGTCTTGCTCAGGGACCCAGATTAACAGCCTGAGTTTCAAACCGTTGACCTGTGGGGCCTCTCCAAGACACAAACCCCCAGCTCTCAAAGCACTACGCCACCACTCCCAGGCAGACAGCAATTAGCACAAATGGATGAATACAAATCTGCTTACCATCCATCCATCCATCCATCTTCTTCCGCTTATCTGGGGTCGGGTCGCGGGGGTAGCAGCTTCAGTAGGGAGGCCCAGACGTCCCTCTCCCCAGCCACTTGGGCCAGCTCCTCCGGGGGAATCCCAAGGCGTTCCCAGGCCAGCTGGGAGACATAGTCCCTCCAGCGTGTCCTGGGTCTTCCCCTGGGCCTCCTCCCGGTGGGACGTGCCCGGAATACCTCACCAGTGAGGTGTCCGGGAGGCATCCTAACCAGATGCCCGAGCCACCTCAACTGGCTCCTCTCGACGTGGAGGAGCAGCGGCTCTACTCTGAGTCCTCCCCGGATGACTGAGCTCCTCACCCTATCTCTAAAGGAGAGCCCAGACACACTACGGAGAAAACTCATTTCGGCCGCTTGTATCCGGGATCTCGTTCTTTCGGTCACGACCCAAAGTTCGTGACCATAGATGAGGGTAGGAACGTAGATCGACCGGTAAATCGAGAGCTTCGCCTTTTGGCTCAGCTCTCTCTTCACCACAACGGATCGGTACAGCGCCCGCTTCACAGCAGACGCCGCACCAATCCGCCTGTCGATCTCCTGCTCCATCTTCCCCTCATTCGTGAACAAGACCCCAAGATACTTGAACTCCTCCACTAGGGGCAGCACATCCTCCCCAACCCGGAGAAGGCACTCTACCCTTTTCTGGCTCAAGATCATGGTCTCGGATTTGGAGGCACTGATTTTCATCCCGGCCGCTTCGCACTCAGCTGCGAACCGCTCTAGTGAGAGCTGTAGATCACGCCCTGATGAAGCCAATAGGACCACGTCATCCGTGAATAGCAGAGACGCAATCCTAAGGCCACCAAAACGGATCCCCTCAACACCTTGGCTGCGCCTAGAAATTCTGTCCATAAAAGTTATGAAAAGAATCGGTGACAAAGGGCAACCTTGGCGGAGTCCAACTCTCACCGGAAACGAGTTCGACTTACTGCCGGCAATGCGGACCAGACTCTGACACCGGTCGTACAGAGACCTGACAGCCCTTATTAAAGGGCCCGGTACTCCATACTCCCGGAGTACCCCCCACAGGATCCCTCGAGGGACACGGTCGAATGCCTTCTCCAGATCCACAAAACACATGTAGACTGGTTGGGCAAACTCCCATGCCCCCTCCAGGATCCTGCTGAGGGTGTAGAGCTGGTCTAGTGTTCCACGGCCAGGACGAAAACCACACTGCTCTTTCTGAATCCGAGATTCGACTATCCGACGGGCCCTCCTTTCCAGAACCCCTGAATAGACCTTACCAGGGAGGCTTAAGAGTGTGATTCCTCTGTAGTTGGCACACACCCTCCGTTCCCCCTTTTTAAATAGGGGGACCACCACCCCAGTCTGCCAATCCAGGGGAACTGCCCCCGATGTCCACGCGATGCTGCAGAGCCGTGTTAACCAACACAGCCCCACAACATCCAGAGCCTTATGGTACTCAGGGCGAATCTCATCCACCCCCGGGGCCTTGCCACCGAGGAGCTTTTTAACAACCTCGGCGACCTCAGCACCAGAGAAAGGAGAACCCGACCCAGAGTCCTCAAGCTCTGCTTCCACAATGGAAGACGTGTTGGTGAGATTAAGGAGGTCTTCGAAGTAGTCCGCCCACCGACGCACGACGTCCCGTGTCGAGGTCAGCAGCACACCACCCCCACTGTAAACAGTGTTGGTACTGCACTGCTTCCCCCTCCTGAGACGCTGGATGGTGGACCAGAATCGCTTCGAAGCCGTACGGAAGTCTTTCTCCATGGCCTCTCCGAACTCTTCCCACGCCCGAGTTTTTGCCTCGGCGACCAGCCGAGCCGCCCGCCGCTTCGACTGCTGGTACACATCAGCTGCTTCCGGAGTCTCACAGGCCAATAAAGCCCGGTAGGACTCCTTCTTCAACTTGACGGCTTCCCTCGTGAGCGTTGAAGTCCCCCAGCAAAACGAGGGAGTCCCCAGGAGGGGCACTCTCCAGTACCCCTTCCAAGGACTCCAAAAAGGGTGGGTAGTCTGAACTGCTGTTTGGTGCATAAGCACAAACAACAGTCAGAACCCGTCCCCCCACACGTATGCGGAGGGAGGCCACCCTCTCGTTCACTGGGGTGAACCCCAACGTGCAGGCACCGAGATCAGGGGCAACAAGTATGCCCACCCCAGCTTGGCGCCTCTCACCAGGGGCAACTCCAGAGTGGAAGAATGTCCAGTCCCTCTCAAGGAGACTGGTTCCAGAGCCAGAGCCATGCGTCGAGGTGAGTCCGACTATCTCTAGTCGGAACCTCTCAACCTCGCGCACTAGCTCCGGCTCCTTCCCCACCAGAGAGGTGACATTCCACGTCCCAAGAGCCAGCTTCTGCAGCCGAGGATCATAACGCCAAGGTCCCCGCCCTCTACTGCCACCCGTTATACAATGCACCCGACCCCATTGGCCCCTCCGACAGGAGCCCATTGGAAGGGGGACCCATGTTTCCTCTTCGGGCTGAGCCCGGCCAGGCTCCATGGGAAAAAGCCCGGCCACCAGGCGCTCACCAACGTGCCCCACCTCCAGGCCTGGCTCCAGAGTGGGGCCCCGGTGACCCGCGTCCGGGCGAGGGAACACAACGTCCATTGTCATCATAAGGGGGGTTTTGGGCCGCTCTTTGTCTGGTCCCTCACCTAGGACCTGTCTGCCTTGGGTGACCCTACTAGGGGCATAAAGCCCCATACAGCATAGCTCCTAGGATCATTGGGACACTCAAACCCCTCCACCACGGTAAGGTGGCAGCCCAGGGAGAGGCAAATCTGCTTACATGAACATAAATTGTTTTGTTCCTCAAGGTTCGGTTTTAGGTCCCAAACTGTTCATACTATACATAAATGACATGAATACAGTCTCAAATATGCTGAAATTTATATTATTTGCAGATGATGACAATATTTGTTCTGGGGAGAGTATACAACAGCTTTTGGAGACAATAACATCAGAAATTTGTATTTTGAAACAGTGGTTCGATATGAATAAATTGTCAATAAATTTAAGTAAAACAAAGATTATATGGTTTGGAAAACGAAAAATAGTGGATCAAATACAAGTAATGGTGAATAATACTCGTATTGAACGAGAGTCTCTAAAAGTAGAATGGGAGGCAGATCTTTTAGTTATCAGGCTCCTCTCCTGCGGAACCAACTCCCAGTTTTAGTCTGTGAGGCAGACACCCTGTCTACTTTAAAGACCAGGCTGAAAACTTTACTTTTTGAAAAAGCTTATAACTTATGGGTACACCTGATCTGGCTTTCTGTTAGCTGTGACATTATCCAGGGGAGGCAGATCATCCACTATTACTATATAACATAGAAAGGATTCCTGGATCAATGTGTGCTTCTGTGCTTTTTCTGTCTCTGCTCTGTCTTCTCTAACCCCCAGTCGGTCGAGGCAGATGACCGTTCATACTGACCCTGGTTCCGCTGGAGGTTTTCCTTCCTGTTAAAAGGGAGTTTTCCTCTCCATTGTCACTTCATGCATGCTGAGTATGAGGGATTGCTGCAAAGCCATCGACAATGCAGACGACTGTCCACTATGGCTCTACGCTCTATCTGGAGGAGTGAATGCTGCTTGTGAAGACTCGATTCAATCTACTAGGTTTTCCTTAAATCGGAAAGTTTTTCACCAAACTGTCTGTATGATGTAATTGAATGTAACTTTGTAAAGTGCCTTGAGGTTACATGAAATGACAATTTGGATTTTTATTGGTGCTACATAAATTAAATTGAATTGAATAGAGACTTGGGGAAATATATATAATATATATATATATATATATATATATATATATATATATACTGTATATATATATGTCTGTGCGTGTGTGTGCGTGTGTGTGTGTGTGTGTACTTTACAGCCACTTTGCACATTACAAAAAAGAGCAGTCAGGATAATCTATACAAGGTGGATGTTTAGAGCACACAAATTCCTTACTTTTAAGGTTGAACATAACATTTATGAATCTTGTCAAATTCAAAACCGGTTAGATTATGTACAGAGTAAGAAATAATTAGTTATAAGAAAATATTTTTAAAATTTTTAAGGATTGGAAGGGGGAGTTTTAGAAAATATAAAACACATGCAACGATGACAAGCAGGTGCATAGTTGTCTGGCATGAATTTGGGAAACAATATGGATAAGGACTTGAAAATGTATAAATATATAAATGTACTTTACAGCCACTTTGCGCATTACAAAAAAGAGCAGTCAGTCAATAGCAGTCAATAGAGATTTTTTCTATGTTTTAAAAAAATATATAAAAAAATCTCTATTATCAAAGTACATGGATGTCACAGTTTTAAGCACGCAGTGGAGATCTGTTGGCAGACTGTTTGGGGATCTTGTAGCACTAACAATATATTGAACATGATTAGATGTGTTGTGTAAATATGATGGGTTATTTGAAAATACTTTTGTTCTTTTGTTGTTAAAGATCAATGTAGTTATATGGATAATTTATAGGAGACAGAAAAGATGATGTAGACTGCATAACAACATAATTATAAAGATACATTATGAAAGTGTAGAAATTGTGACATGGAGGGCAAATTAAATGTGTAAATATTTATAACAAGGGGCTTTACATGGATTCTACATTCCAGTCTGAAATGCCTGATATATACTCTGGACAATTAGGGGTAGGATTTAATAATTGCTTCTTCCTACTCATTTTCGAACTGAATATGAATATTTTGTTTTTATGTTTGTTTGATTATAATTTTTAATAATTTCATTTTTTTTCTCTCTGACATGGTTTCTTTTACACGTTCAAAATGAGGACGTCAGTCCATACAGATGGGCATCAATATTGAAAAAAACTCAAAGCAACAATCTAATCTAGAGCACGAGTAGTGTGTTTGAGTAGAGTAGCCAAGCACTGTAGCATTACTGCAAGATAAATATAAAGTCAAAGTAAAGAGTAGTTAAAATATTCAAAAAAGAGCACAACGTATTTGGTAAAATGGCAACTCAATTACTAACTATTTGGTCATAAAATCTGATTTAATTTGTGAAAATGGTGAAATCATCCATCCACTGTCTATACCCACCAAAGGGCAGTTGCAATTTAGAGTAACCAGTTATAACAGACTCAGTTTTTAGACAGGAGGAGAAAGGCAGAGTACCCAGAGAGAACCCACACATGCAGGGGGAGAATATTCAAACTTCATGCAGAAAGACCCGAGGCTGGGATTCGAACCCAGTGCTACCAACTACCTACCCTCTAATCAGGGGCGTGCATACATAGACACTAGGTGGTGCTAAAGCACTAGGAAGTTTGCCCTTTATCAACGAAAATGCCCTTTTGAAACTCGTTTTTTTTTATTTATTTTTTATTATTATTATTAATATTCAGGGCAGTCAAAAGTAGCCGGTCAACATTTCCCTGATTATATAATGGAGCGATATTGGTGCCTTCTGGGTGAGCGCGGAGCAGACCCTGGACTGGAAGCAGTCTTCTTTTTTTTTTTTTTTTTTTTACCTCGGAGTGGCCATCGTCCTTTTAGTACTATCTTTGATGTGTCAATCATACAATTTAACCAATCAAATCAACGACTGAAGGCAACATGCTAGCCAATCACAGCTGGAGAGGGGCGGGACACCACTGAGTTATAGCCTTCAGTCGCCGCCGCAGTTCGGCTGTGGTCACCGTTGGTGTCGGTAGAGCGGGATGGAAATTTGGTCTGATTACCAAACAATTACAAGAAGTGACAACAAAGCAGAGAGCGAGCTGGAAGGAGCGCTATTAATTTCTGTTTGAAATGTCAGCGCTGAAGTCTAAACTGGAGTAAACATTCACGCTAGGAGGGTTAGCTAGGACAGCTAGCAGGGTGAGCTAGGACAGCTAGCAGGGTTAGGTAGGGGACAGCTAGTAGCACAAGGAGCAGAACCAAGCACTAAAACTGCCAAACTGAAGAGATTTGAGTTACTTGCAGGTAGAAGGGAACTCTGCTTTGTTCTGACCCTTGTTCTCATAGCTGCTGTAATTACAGAACCTGTTCTAGTCAGAATTGTTACTTCAGTCAGTGTTCAGCCTGACACCAGCGCTCATGTTTATTAGCATGTAGCTTATGCTGGACTTTTGAGTTAAGACACAGCGCTACAGGTTACCCTATGTCACTGTTAGTTTCCAGTAACCCAAACCAGCATAAAACCTGCCCAACTTAAAAGAAAAAACAAGTCCAAATCTCAAACTCTCTCATGTTAAAAGAAAAAACTATTAAACACATAAGAACATGCCATTAGCACACAACTGAGCTGAAGCAAAGAAAAAAAAACTGCGCATATGGGCTCCAAACAAAATGTACAATCAGACAACCAAATAACACAAGATCTCTTTAACAATCAGGATATTTCACCCAGAAAAAATAAATTATAAATAGCTTCCCAACATGAGTTGTAAATCTACCTTTAATATGAACTTAATTTCTCTCAGTATAGCTCAATTAAACATTTCTCTTACACGCAGTCATGAAATATTTTTAAGTTGATAAGTAGAACTCAACCCCTCTTGGGCGTTTACATTGACCAAACACTTGATTGACCATTATTATTTTCTTGTTTTATTATAACAATCAATATTATTCATTATAACTAATTTTCATTGACGATGTCAGATCGACAGATTCAACATATTTAAAAAATAAATAATGACTATTTTGATATATTTTGTTAGGAATTCTTTCTAAAAGCCCAACAAATGTTATGAAAAGCTTCCGAAATTTTTTACAATCTGCCCATAAGCTATTTTTTTCCAGCTCAATGTGTTCAAAAGCCTAATTGGTTGGAAACCTGCCTAATTTGGCAACACCGACTACACTATTGCTATTTGTTTTTTACAGTAGTCACAGAGCCACTGTTCAGTCTGAAGTATATATATATATATATATATATATATATATATATATATATATATATATATATATATATATATATATATATATTGCACCCTCCTACCTGGTAGTGTGTAGCCTGCTACTGTAAGAAAAGTTTGACTGCCCTGAATATTATTAAGATCTTACTGAGGTTGGTTTTGAAATTATCTTGTGAAAACCTGAGCCATTAAAAACGACTGAAACAGTGCCCCGAAATGAGCCACCTCCTTGTGCACACCCGACCAGCCTATCTCTCTTCCTTTGTCACGTGAACTCGCGCGGTCGCCTGCATCTTCTATGGAGAAGATGAGGAGCAGCTTAAGACAGAACTAAAGGTCTTCCACTCCAGCTTTACTTCAAAGAACCTACAATAAATATGTTCAATAATGAGGGAAAACAATGGCCAGCTGATCTTTCCTGCCTTTGTCAAAATGATCCAAATATATGCAACATTACCAATGATGACAGCTTCAGTTGAAAGATCATTTTCCAAGCTGAAAATCATCAAAACTAAACTAAGAAGCCTGTGTGGAGAAGAAAGGCTCTCTGACCTTCTTCTGCTTGCCATTGAAAAAGACATTGAGGTAAACCACAGCGAGGTCAACATCTTTAAAGACATGGCACCAAGGAGGACGCTGCTTTAAAGTAGTACGCTTTAGTCTGTTCTGTTGGTGGTGTGACTTTTTTCCATTGAAAACTCACATTTAGTGAATGTTACAAATAAAAGTCAAATTTCATTCAACATGCGTGTGTATTTTATTATTATTTTTTTTATAATTAAGTGTTCCACGTGTGGTAAAAAGTGCCCTCCCCCCCCCTCCTGAGCACCCGCCCCCCAAAATGTCTGTGCACGCCACTGCCTCTAATTCTAGTATTATGAAGAGTAGAACAAAAATGTGTAGAAATGTTACAAAACAACAAATTTAGCAAGAAGAAACACACACATCCAATTCAAATTGTGTCCCAATTAAAGCTTCCAGAATCAATTCTGGCAGTACAGTGTAAAGCCCTTTCATTGACAATATCCACTGTTTATTGCATATGAACGTGACCTCCCATGGCTCAGCAGGCTCAGCAGATGGAAATGATCGTGAGAACAATGAAGCTCGCGTACAAACAAGTCTCACTTTAACACAAAGTGTGGGTGTGTGTCTGGTGTTTCATTTAATGAAGTAACTCTATGTGGGTAGACTTGCCAGCAGTTGTACTGAAGTAACAGTTGCGTTACTTCAAAATAATACATTATTCAAACTTAAGTTAAAAGGTGTGGAGGACCAACTCTACGGGGAAGTGGCAGCAATACGCTTCCGTACAACTCTGATAATAAACACAGATATAAATAAATGATCAACAAATAATGATGGGGCAAACAAAGTATGTTTTTTTCTTCTTCAGGAAAACGATTTATGTAACTAACTATCTGAGTCAATGTGAGCGCGTGAACCACCTCTATAAACTAACGAAGGCTTCTTCTTTTATGCGCTCGTGCATCTCCCAGTGATGCGCCGGCTGCGTTTGTCCACGCGGGGGCGCTGTTTACCTGCCTGACTTGCCCGGGCAGAGATGCCGCTTTCGACGCTTCATCCAAAAGTCGGCCGACTCCGCCGACCAACTCAACAGGAACTGACGTCTCCTTTGTGCAAGTGGATGGAAAAAAAATATGCAGGCTGCAGGAAAAATGGCTCCAAATACCGGACCGCTGAAAGGTGAGAAACAAAGCTGCGTTCTGTGCTGTTTTACAGCAGGCCTCTAAGAAAAAAAGTTGAACTTTGTTGAAGAGTGATACTAGCTGCTTTTTGCTGCCGTCGTAAGATGACTGCCTCCCGTTTAAGGAAGCCTGCCTTTCTTCCCTGTTGTGTTTAGTTGGCAGGAGCGAAGCTGGCAGTTGCCGGAGTACTTTTTGGACCATTAAACCATAGTCTCTTAAGGCCGGGAAGCTGAGCGGACAGACACGGATAAAGTCGGGGGGCTGTTGGCGTAAACATCACGTTTGGCGCTACTGGTTCAGCTGGTTTAGCAGCCGAGTTAGCCTCCAAAGTTGGGAGTTCCGTTAAAGCGGCTACCCAAAGGAGGCTACGTGAGCTAGTTTACCAAGTTTACTAATTGTTGGGGTGGCGGCGTGTTAACAGCGACCCAGCTCTGATTTTTAAAGATGCCAGCAGGGCGAAGATGAGATAACGCCGACGCAAAAACCGTATTTCGTGTCAAGCGGCAGAGAGCAGCTCGGGAACTGATCCAAGAGTCTGCTCCCTGTTCGTATTCAGCAACTTTAACTGCTCTTTCCTTCACCACACGTCTTTGAACCGATTCTGTTTATAGGCCATTACTTTGCAGGCTCTTTAAAAAAACAAAACAATCCATAATACCATCAATGAGCGTCCCCTTTAATCTCTGCTGCAGTGCAAACTAGATAGGAAGCACTTTAGTGTGCTTGTTATGCACTCCAGCTGTTTTGCCATCAGGAACTTATTATTTTTAAAAGAAAACAAATTTAAGAATGAATATTTTTTCGTCTGTTTGTGGATTCAAACACAGTCACGTGTGTGACTAAATAGTTGTGGTGTTCAGTTTATACAGCCACATATCACTTTTGGTTTGTTTATATTCAGTTTTAATCTCCTGCACAGGTCAGCTTTTCTGGTGACACTGCCACACGGGAACAGGGTGAAAAAATAGTTTTCAGTGTTCAGTCTATTGACACCTTACAAATCTTGTGATGCTTTATGACTACTTTACGTCAAAAAGGAAAGACGTGCAGTCGCATTTAGGTCTAAATCTGAGGTGGATATAGAGAAGTGTACATTATGCTCTTCACCATTCAAACCCTGTTGACCCATAAGTGTACATACTGGTGCAAATTTGCTG
This sequence comes from Fundulus diaphanus, assembly GCA_037039145.1. Taxonomy (NCBI): domain Eukaryota; kingdom Metazoa; phylum Chordata; class Actinopteri; order Cyprinodontiformes; family Fundulidae; genus Fundulus; species Fundulus diaphanus. The sequence continues at coordinate 41,744,061 of CM073134.1, forward strand.
TTTTTTTTAACTGTTTTTCCTGTTTATTCACAATCAGATGTATATGAATTTTATATAAACTTGGGCTGGGCGATATCGACCAAAAACCCCCCAAAAAAACTCAATATTTTTAGTCTGATTCCGATATATGATATTTATCTCGATATGTTTTTTTGTCTCATATGTAATTATTTTAGATAAAGTCATAAAGTAAAGGCATCGCTGAATCAAAGCTTTAGCACATTTTTTAACAAACACCTGTACATGAATATGAGAACCACCTGAAAAATAACCTACTGAAATACAAAAAAAATAATCAAACTCTAACACAATATAGACCATCTCGATATAAATAATATAGCCTCATCTTATATCTCTTTAAAAAAAAACTCGATATTTTTAAAATCTCGATATATTTGGCCAGCCCTACATTGGACAGTCAAATCAAATTGGTTTATAAATACAATAGATGTCATCTCAAGGCACTTTCCACAGTCAGTTCAATCAACTCATATAGACTGGCCAAAAATGTAATATCTGAGGAAACCCAGCGGATTGCATCGACTCAGCTACATTTACATGCACATAATGTCACGATCGGATTGAAATGTATTCGGATAAAAAAAAAAAAAAACAATCGGACTGCACTGTTTATATGGGCGCGCAATCAGTCTGATCATGGTGTGCCTGTCTATGCACCTGAGAAACACTTCGACATGCACAGTGATCAAACTTCCTTTAGAAAAAGTGTATCTGTTCAAAAAAGTAGCCAACAAAGCTTTAGTGTACGAGTTCGTTTGTCTTCCAGGCGCCCAGGCTGGACTTGCACCAGGTATAGTTGAAATGAAAATAAAATAAATAACAATCTTAAGCTCTTGTAATGTTTCTAATGAAAAGGTCGCATTGGGAGCACAGCCAGTTTTGCTCCCCGACATATTTCCACCACTCCGAGCAGAAATGGCACACGTGGGGCGCACTCAGGTCAGCTCGCCACAGTTACAACACCTTGATCCGGACAACTACGCACGTCGATCGGATTGCAAATCGGCATCAACCACCCCTCTCATTCGGATTACAATATCATTCCGATTGAGCTTGATCCGATCACGATATTCTGATTGGCGTGTTTACGTGACGCGTTTTTTTAATTTATTGCGATCGGCCCTTTATTCCGATCACTTTTGTCCACGTAAACGTAGCTTGCAGCCTTCTCTCCTAGCCAGAGCCAGTGGGCGTTCGCCTGCACCGTGTCGTTGACTGTGCAGCAGTCCTTCATAACAAGCATGTGTCTAGCGTACAATCACACGGCACACATTTTGTAAGCGTCATGCTAAATTGTTTCATCACGGGTAAACATTGCATTTATTGTTTCAGTAAATAAGACTTTTTAAAAGATTAGTCAACGCTTTCGAAAGCTGCTGTAATTTTCCTTCATGCTGTTCCTACAGTAGTCATCCTTTCAAAGAGATGCCAGAAAAAAAAAGTGCCTAAGGGTGCAGTGTTTACTCTGGCTGATGGTAATAAATCAGTGTAATATTCTGGGAAATAAGTAGCTTAAAAATTCTAAGTTTAGTCGAGGATTATTTTCTAGTTTTTGTTTTCTGGTATGAAAATCAAAGGTGACAAGAAAACATATCTTACAGACTGTCACTGAAATATATTACTGTTGCAGTTGTAGGAATAGTTGCAGCTGGCAAAGAAGTGGAAGAGTTTTAATATTCGACTTTGCTCTTTATAGGGTTGTTCTGTAAAGGTCAATTTCTGGCTAGATTAGACTCAAACAGATCCTTTGCAGTCTCTGAAAGTGATGCTTTCTCTCTTTTCTTGTGATGAACAGGGTTTCATTATTGTTTGGTAGTGAGATTTTTGTTAAGACTCCAGAGTTTGGGGTTTTTTCAGCGCCTGCTTGCTCTGAAAAGTGGCAGCACTGGAGTTGAGCCGTGAATGTTGCAGTGATCCTGCAGTCCAGAACTACCCACGGGAAAACAATGTGCAAGTTTATGAAGTTCTATCAGACAAGTTTCCGTTGGTAGTTACACTATATAAACATGAAAATGCCTCCTTATTGTGTAAAAGTAGCAGAATGCAGATCCCGTACCAGCGTCCAAAGAATTTCTGCAGAAAATGAAGCCACCAGTCACAGCAGGGTAAAAAAGACAAAATAAAACGTAATCTATGTGGATTGTCATGAGTTGTGGTGTTAAACTGGGCACCAAGCTCTCCCAGATAAACGGAGCCACTTTTGTCTCTGCTTGTTGGGGTTTACGCAGCCGATAAGACAATCTTGAGCCACGGCTGTAATGTAAGGCTAACAGAAGGAAGAAAGCAAGCCGGTGGGGTGCGGCGGGGGGGGTTAGCATGCCAAATTCCTCAGCTGCACAATAGTGTTGGGCGAGTCTGAGTCCCAGCACAGCCGGCCTTCTGCGCCACAATGGGAGGGGAAGCTCAGGAGAGGCCCGTGATGCCTGGGGAGGGAAGGAACTCGCTGCACTGCCATCGGTCAATGAATGGTCGCTTTGAGGACACGCTGTGTCATCTCGAACCACCATATGATCTGAGGCAAGTTTGTTCAGATTGTTATCGCCAGGGTAGTAAATATGTCAGCATGAAAAAAAAAGGCTTTTCTTTCCTACAACTCGTGTCGGAAGAATTTATTAAATAATGGAAACCGGTCGGAGCAGATTTACTAGTAACATTCCTTTTGAAAATAACTTGATGTGTTCATTAACAGTATTTCAGTAATTGTGACGAGTCAGATGTCTTGTCCTCGTTAACAGCCCTATGCCACTGTTCTGTTCAGGCGTGTTTGGTATGGAGGCTCCCCAGATTCAACCTGTACCCTCTGATGTGAAAGTAAACCAGAATGAAGATGTGTTTCCCGTGAGCCACCTACCTGCGTGGATGCAATAGATACTGATCTGAGTGGTCTGGCCCACACCATGCCCCAGATTTTCAGAGCAAGCTGGCCGAGTTGCATGTGTGACAAGCGACAGTTGGTCAATAAGCAATTAAAATGCGCTTAGAGCAACAGAGCGTTGATGATTTTTAAAGGCTAGCTATAGCTTAGCAGGTAGATTAAAAGCCTGTTTTAGATCGTCGCTCCAATTTAAACACGCAACCAGGAATCTTCCCCATTACCCATCACTTTGTGGTTGATCCGCCGAGATCTCAGCTTTGAGTTCATGCAGCTGGGGCTACAGAATAAAAGGCAGCTGACTTAAAGGGTAACTCACCCCCAAATCAACTTTTTTTGCTAATAAACCGGTAACATGGTTGTCGTATAGTGCCGTCTACATATCCTGGTCATTATTTTGACTAATTACTGCATATTTGCTGAAATCCTGTCAGTGTGGCGCCGTCCTAAGGTTCAACAGGTGTCTTACCTTGAATTTCAACTCAGTAGTGCTATTGGTTCAAAGGTTTTTGTGACGTCACCCAGAATAACTGATGTCAGTAGCTTCGCTGCTCTGAGGTATGAAAGTGGCTCCGTCTCGTACGCCTCCGTAGCAAGTTGGAGTTTGAATAGTGAGTTTTTTGTGCTCCTTTTATCGATTTTTCAGATTAGCGATTTATTATCTTAGTATTAGATCTGTTTGGCTGCTCTGGTCTGTGCGCACCTACTGACGGCATCTGCTTTGAGTCATTCCTCCGTGGCGTACCTGATTCCCAATCCAGCGGTACGTCTTTTGATGTGTGCGCCGTTGGTGGTTTGACTTTAAGCCCGCATTTCGGGACCTTTTAAGCTGGTGCGAAGGACACAAACAGCACACAGATCACACCACAAAAGGATTGCATTAAAGGAGATGGAGATGTAACTGGCTGTCCAGTACTGGGTCATTTTTCTCCCCTTAACCAGTGACTGTCCGGTCAGAAACTCAGAAATCCAACACGATTGGTGAAGAGCGGGTTGTACCAACAGCACTCTTTGGTGTGAATGTTGTAGTTCATCTTACAGAATTGGTGATGTGTTTAAAATGCAGTTAGAGGATACACAGTAGGGATGCAAACCAACAATCGATGTACTATTAATTGACCACTGATGGCTTATTAGTTTAAAGTTTGTTCCATCCTATGAACTTATAAAGTCTACTTAGAAGGACCTTCTTTCAGGAGTTTGGAGTGGCTGGTTATTAGATTCTGTATTTTCCAATTTTTTTATGCGCATTTCTTTTTTCTTTTCTTTTAGGTATTTAAATCTTTGCACTGCAACCCTTTGGGCCACACCGACTTAAAATCTGTCCCCCATGGCTCCCTCCACCTGACAGAATGGCCCAGACACCAAACGGTAATGGGTTCAAAATGGATGTCCCCAAGCCAAAGGGGGTTGTGGGTAAGGAGGAAGCCCTCCGCATGGAAGAAGAGGCATTGGCTAAATTGAGACGGGAGAAGAGACACACGGCTTCAGTTTTGACCCCCTCACCTTCCCCGAAACCTTCAAAGGTCGCCGCTGCCACTGCTGCTCAGCCTTTGCCTTCAGCTAATGCACCCGTCAAGGACCTCATCGTCTTCCCAGAAACCAAGAAACAAGCTGAGGGGGACAAGTTCAAAGACATAGATGTGGAGAAGCTGACTAACGAGGAGCTGGAGAAGCTCCTGCTCGACGAGAACTTTGGCGTTAACAGCAAAGCGCCCCGCCCCTCAGCGCTGCTGGGATTCAACCTCAGCGCCTCTTACCCTGGTGGCAATCCCTGCAGTTCCTCTCCTTTCCAGAGCAGTCAGTGGACATCGGTTCTGCCCACCCAGTCCAATTCTAGCGTTAGCACTCCCACCCATCAAGCCAGCCCACTCTTCCCTTCTGCTCCATTTCCCAAACCAGGCACATTTCAAAATGGTTTCACTCCACCCATGTCGTCCTTCATGGCCCTTCCGCCTCAGCCACCATCCTTTATGGCTTTACCCCCCATCCAGGCTCCTGCTCCCATGGTCTTCCAAAAACCAACCGTGGACCCGGAAATGGCCAAACTGTTCGACAAGATCGCAAGCACCTCAGAATACTTGAAGAACGGCAGATCCTCCTGCGCTGATGTGGATTCTTCCCAAGTGGGCGCAGCCTCTCTGGCGCCAAACCCACCGCCCCCACAGGCAGCAGCTGTGGAATCCTCTCACGTCCGGCGCTTTGAGTGGCTGGACCTGGACCCGCTTACAAAACACAAACCCGAGAACGAGGAAGCGTCCGCGACGCCAGCAAGCGACGCACAGGTCGCGCCCGGGGTTCCTGCGGGGGATCCTTGGGACGCGGTGCTCGAGACAGAGGGGAGCAACGTCGGTCGCAGCGCAAGCCCCGCCTTGAAGGGGAAAGTCTCACAGACAGCTCAGTCACCGCAAAGGAGGACTTTAACCGGAATACCTGTTACAAGGAGCCACTCGCTCAATATCCCCGGGACATCTTCCCAGCAGAAACCAAACAATCAGGTAAGCTGAACTGTTGCTGATCGACTTTGGCTGTTTGCTCTTTTGACAGGAAATGGACCCCTTCAATGATTTTGGTCAAGGAAGTTGGGGAGTGTTGGTGTTCTGCTCGCGTTGTAGTCGAGTCAGGAAGGAGTTCAAGAAACGGGATCATTTCTAATTAGGTTCTTTACTCAGGCCGAGTACCTGCAAGGGCTTCGGTACCGACTGCTTTAAAGTTGAGAAGTTGTTGGGTTATGAGACAGGAGGAGTCTAAAGGTGCATCTCTAAAGTGTGCACACCCTTGTTAAAATGCCAGGCTTATGCTTAGCAAAACATGATCAGTCATTTGAATAAAAAAATCCACCCTGGAGATGCTGTACCGTACAACCACTAAAAACCCAGTTATTAAAAAAAAGCAACGTTTTCACACAAATACTTTTTTATATGACTCCATTGTTCTATGGTAGCAGTCTAGCAGCACACCACACCTTGGCCATTGTTTCCCCTCTCTGTCTCGCTAAAGGTCTCTGAACCTGTTAGATTCTCAGATGAAGACACATTTTGTGTTGGCTTTAGCTCAGGACCCGGGCTACTTCAATGGGAGATGCTGCAAAACAAAACCCGAATCTTCAGCTTTTTTAGCAGCGGCTTGAGGATTTTGGGTAAGAGCCATCGGTTGTTTGGAAGTTTTTATTTTCCGACACCTTGACAAAATGCCTAAAGTAAAAGCAAGTCCCAAGCACAATGCTTCCAGCCCCGTGTTTTATTATGAGGATGTCGTTAACTTGTTGATGCTCAGAGTGGTTCTAATGCCAGACTTACCTTGTGGGAGAAGTGTCCCAAAGGTTTAGGTTTGTTTTCATCGGGCTATAACACACTCTTCCACAAGGTCAGAAAGTTTTGTTTTATTTATTGTTTTACTACTTTTATCGCCTACTGTTCAGCACTTTTTAAAATAAAGTTATTATTATTCAGATCTAAATAGTTGCTGGCAGGTGTGAACTCAAGAAGACTGAATGATGAAAGGATCTTTAAATTTAGTAGTTTAAAGGTAAAAAAAAAATGTGTCTACTGAGTTTCTATGACGATATTATTTGTAATAGTTAATTGCCTGTAGTAGAAAAAGCTATATGGCTATTAGCTTGCTGAAAATAAAAATAAATCACCAGAGTGGTTAAAGCTAACAGCTGGAGAGATGTATGCTGAATATCTTAAATTCAGTGAGCTATAACGCTGTTGTCCAGTATCAGCAGTCCGTACTTTAAAACCAGCTATGAGACCTGGAGAACACAGGAGCAGGCCGTCCTCAGGTGGTAGGCTGGTTACAACAGCTAACGCCGTCATTTGGAGTCGTTTTCAGTCGCTAAACTCGACGGTCTACATCTAACTAGGTGCTGGCTTCCACCATTCTCAGTGTTACTTTTCATTTTCAACAAGCTCGTTGTGAAATGGCTTTTTTATTGCCAGGAAATTAGGGAACTATTACCGATAAGGACCTCACAGAACCTCACTTCCACAAAAATCACCCAATCCGATCTAACGCTTTAAACCTTCCAGTCCTCAACCATCCTGTATTTTTTTACAGGTCCCTGTACAGGCCATTGGTTTGATTCGGATTTGTTTAAAAGGAGAAACATCTAAAACTCGCTCGGCTCCTGAGCCCCGAGTTTGGAGGCGTCCAAACTCAGAGAAATGTTCTTTCAAACAGCTGAATTAACTTGGATGCCTAACAGATTTGTGTGTTTTTATGTGAATTAAACCGGCTCTATTTTGCTTTATTAATGTGACATTAGAGAAAAAAAATTATTTATAATAGCCTTATTTGCGACACCACAAAAATCTTGCGTTTTAACAGAGGCAGGGGCACTTCCACATGTGATAAAGTTGAGCCGTTTGTCAATATGGCCGCCATGTGAGCTGAGGCGTTAAGGCGACACAGGCATGTCAGCCATGCTGAGACCAGCCAGCGTGTTTAAACTTTGTCTGTCCCCTTTACCGTCACATATTTTTGTCAGACTAAAAGCTTTCGCGGAGCACTCCATCCTCACTCCAGTGAAAATGTAGCAGTGAGTATCCTTCTTCTTTTCAGACATAATCACTATTCATATAATTACATACCATATATCAGCACTTATACACAGTGTTTATATGTGTTACATTTATAATTTCACTGGATTGTCTGAAATTAATTATTCATTCTGTCATAGTTTTTATCACCGTTAATTTTTTGCATTTTGTTTTTATGTTTATTACTGTGTATTAATTTGTCATTGCATCCTCTTCCTGCTCATTATTCTTAAAAACTCTCCCGATCAAAGGATTTACTTCTGTTGCTCTCCGTCACACCACGATGCGTATTAGCTTTCCAACAGGGCCCTTTTGTTTTTTTATTTCCAGAATTTCTTACGGCTGCAACAAATAAAACCTCCTGAAGTTTTGCACGGCAGACTTAGCGTTTCGCTTATGAAAGGCGACCAGTCCGTCGTGCACACCCCAGTGAGCATCCCTGGGCTGAGGAATGTCTTTACACCCGACGTGATGAAACGGGCCTTGTTTACTCTTGCCCATATGTTATGTCTGGGTTTGCATGCGTTTGTTGTGCAGTTTGAGCCATTTTAACCCCACACTCACTTGTTCGGTCTCCGTCTGTGAAGCGTGCAGCCTTTATGTTCAGGAGGTCACGGCGGCGTGCGTGTTCGCTCGCTGCCCTCCTTCCTTCTGCCGGTGGCCAAGTTGTTCTGAACAGGAACAGGCCTGTGCAGGTCCTCTGCGCCCGGCGGCGGCGGGCGGCTCAACGGCCCAGACGGATCACCCTCGTGTACTACTCTCATGAGACGGCAGATCGCAGGGGAGTCTCGAAACGGGTGGCGTCTGGGGAGCTAGCTGCTTGATTTTTCTCATGCACATATCTCTGCATTTCTATCTGTTTCATGTGAATGTACTGTAAAGCTTGAAAGTGCAGGAGCAAAGCCAACAGAACAAACTGAACAGTATTTTATGTTTTAATGGGTAATTATTCTTCTAATGCTGCTAAAATGATGTGATGATTTTGAGTTGACATATTATTATACTCATTAATTCCCTGCTGCAGGTAGAAAACATCGGTGCCTTTGTAAGAGCAATAGATAGTAGCGCTCCTTTAGCTTCCCTACTGTGTCATTCCATGTTTTTCATGTCTTCATATACTCTTAACGGCCAGATTTGTTCTTCCCATAAGTAAGGATAAAGGTTGGTAGTAGAGGTTTTCCGATAACATCGGCCGGCCGGTATTTTGTGACGATATTTGCGTGTTTATCCTGTGTCGACATCGGTCGACGCGTGCATCCGCTCGCCAGTCCATTGTTTTAAAAACCTACGCCAGATCTGCTGGTCGCTGTGCGTTCCTTTCCATGGAGAACCATGTACGCACATGAAAACAATCACCAATAGTTACGCATACAGCATCTAACTTTACATCAAATAATGTCCGTACACTGCAGCGGTGCTCAGTGTTTTTTCTCCTCCTTCTCCCCCATGACCCTAAGAAGCTCTTTTCTTTCTCTGTGACACGTTCATTAAGTGCTATCAAAGCGCCGCTGTAAGAGTTATCCATCCATCCATCCATCCATCCATCCATCCATCCATCCATCCATCCATCCATCCATCCATCCATCCAAACATCCATCCATCCATCCATCCATCCATCCAAACATCCATCCAAACATCCATCCATCCATCCATTATCTAGGCACACTTATCCCTCATGGGGTCGCGAGGGGTGCTGGTGCCGTAAGAGTCGTGACACGTTTTTTTTTCCCGGTGTACTTTTCAAACGGCGGTCTGAAGCTGTTAATGTTAGACTTGTGTAACACTGTGACCTCGAGGACGGGAATTGAAGGTCCCTGGGTTAGACTGATGTCGGAATAATGGGCCTTAAAAACCTGGGTCGGTCCCTGCCTACTTGTAAGGAACCCTTCAACAGTATATATGAAATAAGGAAGCTTTGATCTCTTTAAATTTCAAATTCTGGTGTGTTTTTTTTTTTTTTTGTGCACCAAGGGATGTTTGGGGTGTGTCTAATTTTTTTACCAGCTTGTCTAATTTGCCTTTATCTTTGTTTAAGAAATAACTGTGAGGGTGTACTTGGTTTTGTTCCACTTCTTGTGACACAGGCTGAACCGATATATTATAAATTATACTTTGTAGCCCGGCATACCAAAACAATCCTCTTTGTATTTCTTTTTTTATCTGATTACCGTTTGTTTTTGTGCTTTTACCGGGAAAAACTATGAATCACCAGGAATTCCCAGAGGCGACTCTCTCCCCCCCCCCCCCCCCCTCTCCCCGTCTTCCTTGTTCATAGTGTTTGCTATAATGTAGGAGAATACTGTTAGCCTGAAGTAACAAAGCCTGGAAGGTGTTGGGAGAAACAGACTGTAACAGGACGGAGTAGGCAGCAGGATGTTAAAACAAAGTTAATGAACTTGACTTCATGTCCCACATAGCTTGCCCCCCACCCGCCCCCCACCCACCCCCCCCCCCCACCCCACTTTCACTCTATTTTCATCATCCTTTTCTGTTTGACCTCAAACTGCGTAATTGATACTTTGATACAAAGACATTGATACCCCAATGTCTTTGTTACTTTTTCCCACCTACTCCATCAATTTTCTCTTCTTTTGGAGGTAAATCTTGAGATGATGATGATGAGCTGCAATCAAACAAATGCCTTTATCTCTTCCTCTGGCAGTCACGCCTCACTGGGTGTATTAAGACTTCGTCAGTCGAACAGCCAACGCCTCAGACGCGCCTCTTCAAACCTTGCTTTGACTTTTTTTTAGTTAGTTAGAGTGGCCCTGGATGTCACGCATCCCTAACCACACTCACCACGTCAGGGTTAAGACGAGACGAGCTGGCATTTAAGTCAGTTTTGGAGCGCCGCTCCACCTTGTCAGATAGAGCGGCGGATTGTTTTTAATCTGAGCTTGTTCTCGTAAAACATCCTGTGGCGCTGCATACGTCAGCTTCTGGTTTCTAACAATGCAATCTGGATTCTAACCAGTGGGACTGCGGTTATTTTAGGTTCTACCTGAGGAAGTGGTGCTGGAGCATGTGCTGATCTGGGATCAGGATTGGCTGAGCGTGCTTGTACCTGTTTGCGCCTCCATCTTTCCTTCTAAATGTCTTGCAGACTGAGTTCTTTTTTTCTGAGATGACCCGCTTTGTCTCGCCGTGTGTTGTTGTTGAGGTGTTTGTGTGAGAGAAACCGAAACCTGCGGCATGTCAGCGTGTACTGTACTTTTTTTTTTTTAACATAACACATTCTTCGCCCCCGCACACTTCCGAGGCCTTTCAGAAGCTTTTTTTTAAAAACGCCTCCACACTTCAGACGATGCCCCATTTTTCTTTTATGATAGTTTAATTGCATGCCCTGCACAAATGTGAAAGCTTACACCTTAATTGACTCTCTCTAAATGTTCCTGCAGTGGGCAAAAGGCAGGGTTCAGGATGATGCAGCTGTTAGAGGATGTTGCATTGATTCTTGTCCGGTATGACTCACCTGACGAATGGCACACTGTCTCCTAAACTTTGACCTTTTTATGTGCTAGATGGGAGCAGAAGTTGTGCAACTAAACAAAGTAATATTAACGCACGTAATAAAACCGGATAAAATGCATTTAGTAGCCTCGCCTCGTTCATTTGCCCATTGGACCACATCTTGTAGTCAGAGATTTCAGTTTATCACAGGAAGGGTGACTTAGATAGCGATCCTTTCTGATACTTCCTTATTGAAAGAAGAAGTGGCTCTGCTTTGAGAGAAGTTGGTTCCCCTGACAGGCTCTTTTTTTTTTTTTTTTACCTTAGCTTTGTATAAGCTTGGAACGTGTTCCTTTCGTATGCTGCCAAAATGTTTCGCTGACATGAGCCGCTGCCGCTTCCAAAAGCCATTAGGGTCGATATCCTGTCGGCGCTTCGTGGCAAAACATCTCTCAGCATTTCCCATATGGCTTTAGGCTGTGAAATGGAATAGAGGGTGCTGCATGTTGGTGATGGAAAAGTTTCAGGTCATTGTTGATTGCTTTTTATATGGCTGAATATTTATACAGCCTTCAATGCCTCAGCAGTGGAGGGTGTTATGTTTTTTATTTTATTTTTTTTTGGTTTTCAGGGTGTCAACCTTTTTCTGTTCCTCCCATGCAAACCTGATACCCGAGGAATGCCTTGGTGGGATTTGTTGAGATGTGGCCTAAAAGTTCACCACATGGACTCTGGAAATGAACTGATTGGAGGTCAAAAGTATTTTTCACAAGACGTGTTGCTGCCTGTTTGCTGTTGCTGGCAGTAAACTTGTAACAGGGTAGAATAATACCTCACACCCAGCAGATTAAAGTTAAGCTTTTGTTGTTAAATCCCAGTTTTCCACAGAACTATGTTTCTTTCCTTTTATCCAACTCTAAATCTTATAAGACTGTAGGTTTTTACTGACATCTCCCATCAAATTCAAGGTTTGATTCATGTTGGGCAGATAAAAACATGCAGTCAGTATTAGACTTTTTGGTGTAGAAAGAAATGAGTTGTCTGATATTTAGGAGGCTATAGTTTTTCATGCTAAGTGTGGGATTATCACTGGGTTCCAGTTGAAGTAGCTGGACATATTTTATTTGATGCTGTCTTCGACAGTGACCGTGACCTGTGTCTTACTTAAAGGAGAATTGCATTGTATTTAAAGGTTAAATATTATATTATTTCCTTTCCCCATACATGCCCTTACAATTGCCGGACGTGTAAAATGACGTATCCTCTATTTACTGCAGTTGCCTCTATAGTCTGGATAGTCATTTTATGAGAGAGTGATTCGGGCCGAATCCTCTGGACGTGCACATGGGCGTGACGCGCTGCACGCTCTCGTTCACCTGGCTACTTTGTAGCCAGGTGATCGACACATTAGCGGGATATTCAATTATTGACTATTGTAGTTAGGGCTGCACCAATACACACACCCCAACGAGATGGAAATAACCATCACTTGCTAATGTCGGCCCAGCTTCACATATGGGACCAATACGATGTGTTAAAAAATGCCTAAGAGCCGATACCGATATCAATGCCGATATATTGTGCATCCGTAATTGTAAGACCTATATATGTTGATTAGCTCACATTTTCCTCGCTCTTTTCTTTCATTTGCATCTTCATGATGTCCACATGGCTCTCCCTGAGCTTTAACATCACCATCCATCCATCCATCCATCCATCCATCCATCCATCGTCTTCCGCTTCCACTAAAGTGCGCATGCGCAGCCAGCAAGCGGAGGCTAGCAAAGAACGAGCACGCACACTGGTTTTACGTGAGCACGTCAGAATGAACGGCATGTGGGACAACCAAGAGATAAAGGTGATACCCCCGGAGCTCAGGGGACAGAGGGGGCTGTGGGCAGGACGAGACATGAAGGCATCTGATTGGTTCTTTCAGTTTGGATCGAATGGCAGTGATTGGTCAGAGTTTTTACGTGCCTGCAGCTCTCACAGAGATCAAACATTTCTCAACCTCTCTCTGAATACATAATGTATTGACTACTGTCAGGATGGAAGGACCCGGTATAACAAAAAGGGATTCTGAACAGGATTACCAACTATAACTTTAAATGGATATCTAACTATACAGATGTGGGCATACATTGCAGGAGATTCATCCAAATATGCTGAATATGTTATTGGCAAACAGAGTTTGAGTGAATTACACATGAAACATAACACACTACCAATTATTGCATCCGAGCAGTCCTTTACCACTGCCACATCACACACATTGAAATCGTGACGATAAATGTTTATTTGGGGCATTGTGCAGCTGTAGATAAGTATCTCATCTAACCTGCCCCACGTACCAAAAAGAGGCATTGCCTCATATAAACCAGGCACTACCGGTCTGGTTATGCAGCAACAAAAGTCACTTATTCACTTCTACAATAAAGAAGGGGCCATTTAAAACAGTGGCATTTAAAAAATAAAAGCCTGCTGACCTAGAGAGAGATATGAAGTTAAACCAGTTTAAATTGTAATGATGACCCCAACATTTAAGAGCATGGTGGAGCCTGTATTCATGTGCAGAGATAATATCTCACTCCAAACTGGTTTCAAGCCTGCATATAATCTTATTACTTTCACAATTGTTGCTAAACTGGTATTTAAATGGTAAAACAATCCCAGATGAATTCTGTACAAAACGAACCACCGTTTAAGCATGATTTTTGTTGTTGTCGTGGTGATGGGACAGCTTGCAGCTGCTGCGTCTTGGTCATTCCTTTCCTTCAGGATTGATGATAGATGTGTTAAAACCACTTTAACTACCGGTGGTTTAAATTAATGTTCTATCATGTTCTTATGGTCTACGGTAAGGAAATGTGGTTTTATGACCTCTTTATCTATGATGGGTGTTGTTTTCTTATGTGGGTTGAATCAAGAGTCATAATCTTCACGGCCCAAAAAGGGATCAGAGTCCATGTTTCTAAATATAGTGAAATAAAAAACTTTAAGAAAACAATATGCAATTAAATCATATTCAAGATTTAACATTTGTATGTCTGTATAGCTCCATAACTAAAATGAACTCAGGGGTACGAAAAGGATTTGGAAATGAATGTAGGAGGGGATGAAATGGCAACGTGTGGGTACAAAACGGGGAATATGAACCGATGAAAGGCTGAATGGACGTGGAGCTGCGGGTTACAGACTTTAGTTTTTAGTTGTTCCAAAGACCTGAAGACTTTACAATTTAAGAGGGACTGAGTGGCAGAATAGCCTAAAGCTTTGCTCAGTCAGAATGCAGCAGCTTGTCCTTTGACATTCACAAACAATTCATTCATTTTCTGGGATTTCTTTTTCTATTGTGCTTGGAAGTTGGGTCACAGCGGGGCATGTAATGAATGATGGAAGAGTAACAGTGCAGTACTTGTGATTTTTTTTTTTTTCTTCCCAATAAGTCGTCACACACATTTCCGCCCAAAGTATCTAAAAGTTTGAGAGTCAAACAGAAGGTTTTGTAAAACAGTTTTAAAGCTAGGACCACAGATTTTGATTTATCTTGAGTTTTGCTTTTTTTTAATTCTTTTTCAGGCTAGTTGTGCAGTTTCTGTATGCTACTAAAGTTTTGATTCCCTTCCAAACCCTCAAGATCTTAAGTAACCTTCTGAGGGGGTCACGCCCAACGAGTTGTGAAGAACTTTGTCTTCATGTCTTCAATGTTACTCAATAGTGCGAAGAAAACTAAGTTCAGTGTTGGATTTAAATCAACCAGTAGCCTTATTTATCCAGTAGTACATCATACCAGCACAATAGATTTGCTGGTTTTACAGTTTTGGCAATTCATGCAGACCGAACAGAAGTGTGCCGAGTGATGTTATTGATTTTTCTTTTTACTTTTTTAGTATTTATTTCTTTAGACTTAGTCTTTGTCAGCTGCACATTCATAAAATTTCATTGCAAGGCTCTGAGCAAAGGCAGAGGTTTTTCACTACAGCACCTCTGCATCACCTCCCACTGAACAGACACTTGATAATTTGGCTTTGTAAGACTGCTGTCAGCTCAGTGGCTTATCGGCAACAGAATCAGCATCAGTCCACATGAACCCGACAGCAGTGGATCTTTAAGTATAACAAAGAGACCGAATGCGTTTTAAAGGACTGTTTAATGTCCCTTTACACAGAGCTGCTGCCTTTCAGAAATCAGCTGCTCAGAGGCCACATCCTGAGAATATTTTCACTTACGCAGATAAAGCCAGTCTTAAAGGTTGCTACATACTCCCAGAGAACTGAGATAATTTGTCTCACTCCCGTAGTGAATGACGCCATTTTGATCTCTCAGCCCTGTCTTGGAGGGTCTCCCTGCTTTGTCTCAACACAACGTCTGGGCAGAATTGTTTTTCTCAAAGAGTGTCCAGCTACTGTACTGCGATTGGACAGGATTTAAATGAGCGTGCTAAGGTTGTAGTCCCGCAGTTCATCTCTGGTGGTTTAAGCAGTCGAACATGCCAGTTCTGCTCGCTGGCAGCGTTTACTCTACAAATCATCCTAGAGGGCCAGTCCTGCCCCCTTAGCACCGCACTAGGACTGGGCTATAAATCGATTTTATCGATTAAATTGAATTTGCAGCTCTATAGAGGAAACTTTTTTACCCTGATACGACATGTATTTGATCGTGGCTCACCGCCACACCAAATAAAAGCCACCGCACCTTCAGAAGCAATTCAAAAATATGTTAAAATGATGTATTATATAGCATAGCTACTGTATATTTGTGCACATATACTAATCATAATCAGGGTTTAAAATGAATTTAAATATCATGAAATGTTAAAATTTACTTTATTTTGAAAAACCAACCCCTCCGGCTCCTGCCCGTATTGCTGCAAGCTGCTGTTGGGTACTGGATGCTGCGCTGCTCCCTGTAGAGAAGGAAAACTAGAGACGACACTCCAGTGATTCCTACTTAGCCAATCATATTTGGGGACTTTTCACACCTCTCTATCAGCTTTTATTCAAAAAAGCGACTAGAAACAAATCTAGTGACTTTTATTTTCTGTGTTTTTGACGATTTAGCAGCGCTGTCGCACAGGCAGCACTGTGTGAGGGAGACTCATCTTTGTTTCAGAGGAACCGTTTATTTATTTAGTCTTATTCTTGAGGTGGCTCGACTTATTATTTTATAAGTTTGCACTTAAAGTCCAATAGGGAAATTCATTTTGGTTTGTTAATATTTTTGTGTACAAATAAAAACAAAGTTTATTTGAATGATTTTCTTGTTGTTTCTTTTTTTTTAAAGAATTAAAATTGTGAATCGGCTGTATTGTGAAAAATTGGAGATTTTATTTTTAGGTCATATCCTCCAGCCCTACACCACATGTCCCCGCTGTCCGTAGTCTTTCCGAATAACACCAGAGCACACCGTGAGCTATTGTGTGTCTGCTACTCGACGCTCAGCCTTTCTTCGTTGTTTCGCTGGGAGATGCTAATAGCCGTTAACCACTTCCTTGTTTTAACCCCTGCTACGCATGCGCAGTACGTACTTCCGTTAAAATTGTAAATAAACACAAAGGGCTTTACTTACTAACAAACTGAGCAAAAACAAAGCATAGAACACCAAAGTAACAACTAATACGGCAAAATGTTAGTATGCAACCAGAGTGCCCTACTGACGTATAAATGAAAAAAGTCAAATAACGTGGCTATGCACCTTTAAACAGATTTTGTCGACCACAGCAATGGGACATCAGAAATCCTTAAATGTCACAAATGTTTCTGCCTCAACAATGAAAAGAGTAAGTTTATTAACCTCAGTCTGCTTCCCTTCAAGTCTCAAGAAAGCTACAAAAGCTTGCATGTCTGCAGACAGTAACGGGTATCTGAAGGATGCTTCTCTTCTCTGCTCATTGATTATAACATTGTTGGGACCTTACGTTTTCACGGGAGAGCTGCCATTTCAGTGTTATTTGGTCATTTTTCAGTTTGGCTAAAGAGTTGCACAAGAGTTTTCTTCAGCCAACTAAAATGTTGAGTTGACCCAGAAAAATACCAGGAATAGTTTTACATTTGTGTCATTTGTTTAACAAGAAGTCATGTAGTTGGTTATCTCTCACTTTAGAGTACAATTTGGATAGCCAGGGGAATCTAGAAACCCCAAATGATCCCTCCTTATTATGAATTAGGCTATTAAAGACATTATTTAGGGATAGTAATGTCAGAAGCATTGGCAAGTTTAAAAATGTCGTCTTTTTTATTTCTGTACACTTTTCTGTCTGGAAGACATTCACCTTAGTGCTGAGAGTGAGGTTTTATCCTCTCTACCCATATTTCTTTTATTTCACAGCCAGGTTTTGATACGAATTTTCTTCTTTCTCTATCATTGTACGTTTTAAAAGACCTTGCCGATGGCACACCAGTAGGAGTATAACTACAAAAATTATTGTTTATTATAGATTGATAACTTAAACTTTGGCCCTTTTTCTTGTTTAGTTGACCAGTGGCATTGGAGAAAAACAAAACAGGAAGTAAGAAAAGTTAAACTTGATTTCCTTATCTTAGACAGCAATGATGTGTTCAGGGTTGACTTTGAGGTTATTTACTTTGTGAGTCTACTACTTGAACTCAAATTCCCATATCTGTTTTTATACAGATAGGGTGTTCACATCTGGCAGAAGCAAGAAAATATCCAGCCACGCTGCAGAGCCTCAGCTGGAGTGCCATCCGACATCACCACGACACTGAAATGGTGGATGCCCAGATTGTCTGAGCACGCATAAAAATGATCACTTGGATTGGCTCATATGTCGCGTTGTCCAGTCAGATTATTAAGAACAAGCGGTGGTATAATCTTCCTTACTGTTGCACAGTGTGTTCCTGGTCTTGCAGTCAGCGTCGTGGCACATTACCGGATGTGCTGACAAAAGATGTGAGATTAGTCAGCGTGTGAATCTAAAGGAGCTGTTCCCATGACTTCAGACACGCTGAGTTGCCGCTCTGTTTCCGGCAAAAGACGATTGCGTTAAACAAAGACGGGCCTTTTTTATGCATCACACGCCAAAGCCAACCTGATTTCAGCCATAAATACTTCTCACATGCTAATCATGCCTTAAGTATCTATTTGGTTTTTCTAGAAGTAAAACAGGCAATGCTGATTTCTCCTACTTATTCCATATTTTCTAACACCACTCCCTCTTTGGGCTCTGGCTCCGTAGCGCTCAGCCTGTCGCACAGACACCCATTAGTCCTTACTGATTTCTTATATATTACATTATTCTTATATTTATTATATGGACAAAAATAAAGGAGTGCATTATTGTAAAAGGAAAGCATAATTAAACTAAACATGCAAATGAAAATCTATGATATGGTCTTCATTTGTATTGAGTCCCCATCAGTCTGTATGTGCAATTACAGCCATAATTACAGCGACACCTGTCTGTCGTGTTACAGCTGTATAAACACTGCGATTCATTTCCACACAAGTTTACTCACGATGCCATTTCTGAACGTCATTGGTTGCACTAGATTTTATTCAGGGCTGTCAGAGTAAAGGGGGGTTAATACCACACCTGGTCTTTTTTAGCTTTTGCCTGTGTGTAAGGTCAGCTTGGCGACTTGAACAGGCGGTCCCTGCTCTGTAGCTGGCGTAGTCGTGGTGTAGAGGAAATCTCATACGGTCGTAGGTTTTCTACCTTTGCCTATATAGCAGTGTACCGGCAGTTGAAGCGGCAGGCGGCTCGGCTGGTCGCCGAGGCAAAAACTCGGGCGTGGGAAGAGTTCGGAGAGGCCATGGAGAAAGACTTCCGTACGGCTTCGAAGCGATTCTGGTCCACTATCCGGCGTCTCAGGAGGGGGAAGCAGTGCAGTACCAACACTGTTTACAGTGGGGGTGGTGTGCTGCTGACCTCGACTCGGGACGTCGTGCTTCGGTGGGCGGAATACTTCGAAGACCTCCTTAATCCCAACAACACGTCTTCCATTGCGGAAGCAGAGCCTGAGGACTCTGGGTCGGGTTCTCCCATCTCTGGTGCTGAGGTTGCCGAGGCTGTTAAAAAGCTCCTCGGTGGCAAGGCCCCGGGGGTGGGTGAGATTCGCCCTGAGTACCTTAAGGCTCTGGATGTTGTGGGGCTGTGTTGGTTAACGCAGCTCTGCAGCATCGCGTGGACATCGGGGGCAGTTCCCCTGGATTGGCAGGTTGGGGTGGTGGTCCCCCTATTTAAAAAGGGGGAACGGAGGGTGTGTTCCAACTACAGAGGAATCACACTCTTAAGCCTCCCTGGTAAGGTCTATTCAGGGGTTCTGGAAAGGAGGGTCAGTCGGATAGTGTAATCTCGGATTCAGGAAGAGCAGTGTGGTTTTCGTCCTGGCCGTGGAACACTGGATCAGCTCTACACCCTCAGCAGGATCCTGGAGGGGGCATGGGAGTTTGCCCAACCAGTCTACATGTGTTTTGTGGATCTGGAGAAGGCATTCGACCGTGTCCCCCGAGGGATCCTGTGGGGGGTACTCCGGGAGTATGGAGTACCGGGCCCTTTAATTAGGGCTGTCAGGTCTCTGTATGACCGGTGTCAGAGTCTGGTCCGCATTGCCGGCAGTAAGTCGGACTCGTTTCAGGTGAGAGTTGGACTCCGCCAAGGTTTCCCTTTGTCACCGATTCTGTTCATAACTTTTATGGACAGAATTTCTAGGCGCAGCCAAGGTTTTGAGGGGATCCGTTTTGGTGGCCTTAGGATTGCGTCTCTGCTATTCGCGGATGACATGGTCCTGTTGGCTTCATCAGGGCGTGACCTACAGCTCTCACTGGAGCGGTTCGCAGCCGAGTGTGAAGCGGCCGGGATGAAAATCAGTGCCTCCAAATCCGAGACCATGGTCTTGAACCGGAAAAGGGTAGAGTGCCTCCTCCGGTTTGGGGAGGATGTACTGTCCCTAGTGGAGGAGTTCAAGTATCTTGGGGTCTTGTTCACGAATGAGGGGAAGATGGAGCGGGAGATCGACAGGCGGATTGGTGCGGCGTCTGCTGTGAAGCGGGTGCTGTACCGATCCGTTGTGGTGAAGAGAGAGCTGAGCCAAAAGGCCAAGCTCTCGATTTACCGGTCGATCTACGTTCCTACCCTCATCTATGGTCACGAGCTTTGGGTCGTGACCGAAAGAACGAGATCCTGGATACAAGCGGCCGAAATGAGTTTTTTCCGTAGTGTGTCTGGGCTCTCCCTTAGAGATAGGGTGAGGAGCTCAGTCATCCGGGGAGGACTCAGAGTAGAGCCGCTGCTCCTCCACGTCGAGAGGAGCCAGTTGAGGTGGCTCGGGCATCTGGTTAGGATGCCTCCTGGACGCCTCCCTGGTGAGGTGTTCCGGGCACGTCCCACCGGGAGGAGACCCAGGGGAAGACCCAGGACACGCTGGAGGGACTATGTCTCCCGGCTGGCCTGGGAACGCCTTGGGATTCCCCCGGAGGAGCTGGCCCAAGTGGCCGGGGAGAGGGACGTCTGGGCCTCCCTACTGAAGCTGCTACCCCCGCGACCCGACCTCGGATAAGCGGAAGAAAACGGACGGACGGACCTATATAGCAGGTTGTTGTGACATTTTGCTGTTTATTTGCCCAAAAAATGAATAAATTCAGACAGGAAAGTGTTTCTGATCAAAATCCAGAGGACATGTTTGGGTAAAAATGGTTATTCAGAACGTTCTATCAAATTGAAATTGAAATACTAATTAGCAATTGATTTTACAAACACAACTCCTGTTGCAGATGAGTTTTGCCAAACATATAAATAACATCCGGCTTATTTTTGACACTTATAAGGGGATAGAGAAGGCTGAGTGAAAGTTTTGCTGAGAAAATCAGATAGTCAGAAGCTAGCATTTGTACTTTTAGCTCTTTAAATCTTTCCACAGTGAAGCCAGACATCAGGTTTCCGATTTGGCTCCAAGTAGACCTAAACAGTTACCACTACAGCCTGAAGAAGGAGTAAACTGTTATCGACGCATTCCTCTCGTACGTTTTCTTCCATCTTCCCCGTTCTCTCGGCCTCATGTGGGCTGATATCAGACGGGCTTTCAAGCCTTGACTGAGCACTTTTTGCTGACAGCCCAGAGCCCATAGCAGGAAGGGGCGGAGTCCTTACACTTCTCATTTCCTGTGCCACAGGAAGCACATTCCTCAGCTGCTGACAATCAGACGGCATTAAAAGGCTGAGAGTAGCTGGGATTTCTCTGCTGTGGGCTGACTTCCAGGAATTTCTTAAGTCATTCCAAAGGGAGCCGTCTCAGGATTTATTTCTCTGTGTACGACGACGGAAAAGTGCAAATTTTCTAAATAATTTACTAGGAAAAAAAAATCTAAATGATTTCCTCCATTTCTTACATTCTTTTTCTGGCCTTTGATGACACTGCCTTATTGTATAACATTTTTATGAGCTTTAATTTAAATCAAAATGCTCGCCCAAACACCAAGGCGGTGTCACTAAGAGACGGCGACACAAAAGGTCTAAAGATTCACGGCTTTGGTTTCGTGTCAAGACGTTACTCTTACTGACTTGTTGATTCACTCTGTACGATTAATAGCGCTTAGGTGTTTTTAATAAAATGATCCCTTCATCAATCTTTAAATGCACTAAAGCTCTTCCAACATTTGCCTCTTTTGCTAAGATGTGTTGAAGATTATGTATACTTTACGACATACAAGAAATAAAACATTTTAATTGAAATGTTTCAGTCAAGCTATTTTTCCTTTCTGCCTTTTTTTCCTTCTTTTGAAACATCCTAATGTTCGTGACTCTTTGCTTCTTTAGGGAAAGGGGAAAGGTTTGGTGAAGAACGCTGTGCTGGAGGAACAGGATGCCCAGAACCTGGAGATTGTTACCTTTTGTAAAGACTTGGCAAGGTAAGATAAGATCGACTCTACTGGCAGGACAATAAACCTCTCTGTCACATCTGTAATGGACCAATATTGGTACAAAATATTGACAGATATTCATGCAACGCCCTAGAAAATTACTGCCGCCTCTGGATAAGATGCTTACGAAGCCTGAACATAAGTACATGCTTTGTTTCACTTGTGTAATCGCCATGAAAATGTTAGAAAAATACAACCCTAGAAGGGAATACAGTTATTCAGAGGGAAAAGGTCCCAGTTAAGGGGTTATTGTTTTTGACTAAATGACCAGTGCTAAGTTGGTGCAGGCATCTGATTAACACTTTTTACAAGCTCCCTTTGTCAGTACGACAGCACTTAGTCTTCTACAAAGAAGACCAATATAAGAAGGTTTGAGCATATGCAGAGAGCGACCTTTGACCATTTCCCCTTGAATCTTCTCTTGTGGTCTTTTTTTTCCCCTCAGCTCACTTTAAGTTTTTTATAGGATTTAGGTTTGTGGACAGAAATGCCCATGGAAGACTTGTTTTTTGTGTCACGTGAACAGTTTTTATTTTTTATTCTGTTTTTTCATGTGTTTTGGAATCATTTTCCTGCTCAAAAGACCAAGTGATTGTCTGATTTCAGTTATTTTTTGCTGAGCTTAAAAGATTTCTTGTTTTTAAATCTTGTGATAAGTCATAGAGTTTATGAGACAACGTGTCCTAACAATGTTCCAAGTGCCTTTGGAAGAGAAACAGGCCCACAGCATCACAGATCCTACACCATACTCAACAGTGCACATGAGGTGCTCTTCCACATATTCAGCCTTGTTTTATTCCAGACCATCAGAAGTGTTTGTTCTCAAAAACCTCATTGTTAGTCTCATCAGACCAAAGCACACATTTCCAGTTAAAGTCACAGTAAACTTAAGCAAACTCCACATATTTACTTCTGCGTCCCAAGCAACCAGCTGGCATGTAGATGGTGTCTAATGCTTGTTATGGAGGCACGGTGACCTCGAGATGCTACTTTTGCTTAGAAGCATAATTTATTGCAAGGAGTTTCAGTAATCGAGGAAAGTATCTGTCTGGTTGAAGAAAGGTCACAGTAGCTACGTTTACAGGGACAAAAGTATTAGGAATAAAGGGCCGTTCGGAATAAAAAAGCGTCACGTAAACAAGCCAATCGGAATATTGTGATCGGATTAAGCTCAATCGGAATGAAATTGTAATCCGAATGAAAGGGGTGGTTTATGTCGAATTGATAATCCGATCACTGTGCATGGAAACGCTTGTCAGGATCAAGTTATTCCGAATGTGGCAAACTGTCCCAAGTGTGCATGTGCGGCCGATGTAAACGGGAAGGAAACAAAACTGTCGGGACTCCCGATTCAATCTTGCTATTGGAAAAATAAAAAGAGTTTAAAACTGTTATTTATTCAGTAACGTTTCAACCATAATTAAAATCTGGTGCAAGTCCATCCTGAGCGCTCGGACGACAAACAAACTCATATAATACTGCTTTGTTTACTATTGTTGGTTGTTTTTCTTCTGTTTTTTTTTTTTAAGGGAAATTTGTTAACTGCGCATGTCAGTGGTTCTATTCTGAATAAAGCCAGGTGCATATATTATGATTGGAATAATAGATTATGTTTCCATATAAACGGTACCATCTGATTATTTTTTTTAGGTTATTAATCTGAATATGTTTCAATCCGATTGTGAATTTTTGTACAAGTAAACATAGCTGCTGTTACTTGTTTAGGGAAAGGGTATTACATTACTCTAAATACAATGTAGCTTCAGGCGTAAAACAACCAAAATATATTTCCTCCTGATTCTTCCACATTAGGTTTACAGCTTTTTTACTTGAAGGGAAGAGAGGACTCTGTTATTATTTGAAGCAATAGTCAGGTTGTTGCTTTTTAACATAAACAATTTATAGTTGATTCAAGATAAGGGGAAAATTAAAAAGTATGCAGAAACTCACAATTTTTGCTTGGACATTTCAAGTGAATGCATACATACAAATGCACACATTTTCGCTTGATAATGTGATTGCGGTTTTGTTCATTTCTGGGGTCCTTTCAGAGTGTCTCACCCCAGGGTGTTTGGTTTGGGTGGAGTGATGACAGAGCCTTGCTCACAGGCGTGCTACACTCAACGCCCCTCGGACATCTGTAGACAGCGCCACATCCGGCATGCTCAACAAACTATTTGCATAGTTTACGAATCAAAAGAACTTGAAGAAATGAGGCAAAGGAGAAGATTTCTTGGTATTTTCATATTCTAGCAGAAGATATCCGGTCAGACATGTTAGATTTCAAAGCATTTTGTTTGCCCTGCACACAGTGCATTAAAATATTCACTTTTCCTTTTTTACTTCCCCATCCATCCAGTTTTTCCTTTTCATTCTGCCCATGATTCCTCCAGTAGCCTTATCCAAATCATCTGATTTATACACCTGGCTGGCTTTTGCTTCCCCTTATTTCTTTTTCTCTCACTGGGCTAGAAGACTAAAATATCAAAAAAATGTGTTGACTCTTTTTGCGCTGGGATTGTTTCTCTTTCTCTTCCAGCCTACGTTCCAAATTCCCTCACGAAGACACTGAAACCAACCCTGGCTTCGTCCTCAGCCCCGTCATCGCGCAGAGAGAGAGCAGACCTGACAATAACTGCTCTGTCAAGGTTTCTATCGAAATCCCTGAATCACAGCAGCCTGTAACTTTCACCTGTGATGGTAAGCACTAAATGTGATGGTAAGCTAAATTCTGGGATGTAGTACAGTGTGAATGCCAATTTTAAATGAATTAAAACAGCTACTTCATGCTTTTAGCCTTGTCTTTACATTGTTTGGATCTAAAATATCTGACCATGAGATGACCAATACAAAAAACCCTTGAAAAAAAGAAAAACTTAGAAAAATCATCAGTACAGATTAGGCCTGCATAATGTTTCACAAATGTCCCATTTTTGCTGCATCCATGCAATAGCAATGCCACAAGAAACTGCTTGAACTTCTACAGAGGTTACAGTTATTTAAGCACCATGCAAGTAATACGCTGTATATGGTCATTCTTGTTGATTAATGTAGCTTAAAATTATTTACAAGGTAAGTTATGGTACGGTGGTTAAATCTTAAGGAGACCATTTGATACAGTTTGTATATTTGCGATGCATATAAAGGAGAAAGACGTTAATTGATGATTTCTTGAAAGTCAAACCTTTAATGTGTCATTCACCAACATTATTGCATGTTTTCCTAATATGGTGCAGCCCCAGCACAGTTGGTACACCATCTCGGTTAGCTCTGGTTGGTTGATTTTCTTCACTTAATGATTTTCTCTTTCTTTAAAAGGGTCTAGCTAAGGGTTTACAATGTGTTCTTTAGGTCTTTGGGTAACTACGATTGACTGACCCCTTTTGATTTGCCCACAAACCTACAACCCCTGGTGGTAAGGACTGTAAAGGCTCTAAGCCAGCTTCTAGTATTGTCCTCTAGACGTATTAACGCAAGTTTTTTGGCAAGTTCATTTTGGTCTATTTTTCTTATTTTGGTTCTATTCAAACATTCCTGCTATGTTTCATTTGTTTGTGTAAAACACATTTTTTCTGACACCTGATCAGTTCTTAAACTGCATTGTTCACACATTGCAGATACTGCATGTTGCAGTCGGACTTGTTGGCGTATCAAGGTTGAAATGTTTCCAAATAGCAGACTTGGCTTGGTCCGGCATTTGCTCCATGTTGCTCTGTGTTTGCTCACTGCTAGCCGTTGTGTACTCTGTGTAACCACCGTTGCAAACATAGAATAGAAGTGACTAGATTGCCTTAACTGTATTTCTGTGTATGATATTAATAAAAAAAGAAATGACTGGATCGGAATGCTGGATCGGCATCAATTATCCGGCTAAATAGTCAATATCGGAGCCGATGTCCGATCCGGGTGTCGGATCAATGCATCTCTGGTTCCATCCAATGAGGCTCATTTGTTAGATGAAAAGTAGCTTTCAAAAATAACAACCTTCAAGCAAGTTTTAAACATACTTTTCATTAAGCCAACATTTCTATATTAAAAATGTACTTTTAGTGGTTTAATGTAATATAATCTTAAATGTTGTGTTTTCATTATATGTAAGCAAAAAATAGAGCTTTAACACCAATGAAAGTGTCAACATCCGGCATGAGTTCATGTGTCCCCATCACCCTGGACAAATGAGCTAAAATGAATGATGAAACGCGTGGAAAATCTCACAGAAAATACAGCTGAAAGAAGTATACGGTTGGCTGCTGGGAAGACGTCTGTGAAGAATAACAGCAGCTGATAACTGAGTTCGTCCAGAGTTGGCTAACAAACAAACTAGCCATCTCTGCCGAGAGGACAGAGTAGTTGCTGCCCTGTTACTGCTCTGTTTCTAACATAAAGCCAAAATAAACTAAAAGCTAAGCCGATGTAGACTTGTTTTCTCCCGGTTATTACTTCTTTTTCTTTTCTTGGTTACTTTCTCTTTTGGATGGTTCTCCATTTCAACAGAAAACGGCAGATAGAATGATCTACGGTCGTCTTTGCTTGTTTTATACTCTTCCACTGACGGCACATATTCATATACAGGTAAAACACGTTAGACTAATAAGTTTGTCCCCTTTTGGCTACTGTAATCAAAAATGCTGGTGCAGCATGGCTTTTTCCATTGGGTGCACCATATTTATAAACTACCCATTCCAAGCTATGAGAATACTTAAAATTTTTAAGCGATTGTTATTACACTTTGCCAGAATATGTATTTATAAAAGCAATACTTGGTTTTTGCTAATAAAAAGCCAAATTAGTTTTACACACTGTCCCTTTTAAGAAGTGGAGTTTCACTGTGTGTTTTATGCAATTGAATGTCACACTTCTCAGATTTTATCTTTATCACCCCCTTCCCAGAATTGAAAACAGTGCTTCCTTTTCCATTCACTTTACAAATTTGTCCACTTGCTGTTGGTCTGCCACACCATTTGCCCTCGAGATGTCAAATTGTACAAAGATTCAAAGGGTATAATCCATCTGTGAGCCACTGTCTGTTCAATATTATATGTTCATTCATACTTACCGTTTGTCATTTTTTAAAATATCTAACAACCTTGTAAAAACATGGCAAATGTTAGATGTAAGTGGACTAATCATTTTTGATTCTCCGTGAATAACAATTTCTTACTATACCTCTGTAGTACGTCTCTTATCTCTATCATGCTATATTGTACTGTATTTCCTTGTGTTGATTATGTTTTACAAAATAAATCTTAAATACTGGAGATTACAGTGATGAAGAAAACTCCTAGCTAGTGAATGCCTTGGATTAAAAAGCTGTTTTATTCTGACTGACATTCCTCTCTGAGAAGGCTAGTTCAACAACTACAGGCTCATGAAATCGTTACTACATTCCCCAGTTTACACCTGGATTATACCTTCCAGTATTCCTTTAGTTTCTCTGGGTTTCCTTTCCTCCTTTAATATCGCTGGCCCAGTCACTTTCTAGCTACATATCCCTCTTTCCTGTCATGGTATCTATTTCCTTGCTTCCTTGTTTTTTTCTGTCTGTTGTCAGCAGTGTGTTGACCCACATAGTTGATGTTTGGATTCCTCTGATAGGACAAAAATGTTTTTTAGAAACAATGGGCCTCGGTTCTGGCTTCAATGGAAGGAATTGAGGAATCCGTCTGGAATGGTTCTCTTTCTGCATTTCTTTCTAGGGTTCTATGTTCTTCTCATAGCTTAATATTATCAAGCAAATGTTCTTGATTGTCTCTTATCTTTTATCTGGTGCAGCTGTTTCCTTTACTGTGTAAGATTGTAGTTAATTTGGCAAAAGTTACGAAACCCTCCTTCACCTGATTTAACTTTGTTAAAGTAGACAGTGATGCTTGTTCACATTACTTCAAAACAATGTATCTAAGTATAATAAAATCTGAAATTCAAAGCCAAAACTGGTCAAATGTTTAAGGATTTTTCAAGATTACTGAACGTATTGTAGACACTACGCTGTGATATGTGGATGAATGTGAAACAGAGGTGGGGTGGCAGACTAAAGAAGGCAGGCCATATCAATTCTGCATAAAAGTGAAAACTTTGTGCATGTTATCACAGTGAGGTATAGTTTGGTAGATGAAATATAGACTTTTAAAGGATAACCAAAACATTACGACACCATAGTTTTATGGTGACATTTTATTGTCAATTAGTGCCATTCCCTTCCTGCTTCTGCAACTAGGAGATCATGGGCCCCTTCTTATGTTTAGATGACAGATAATACAATCTATTTGCTTTGGCAGATTGTCAACATGTTTTAAGTCTTCATGATCCAATAACATGATATTGTCCACCTCTGCCTCCTACTAAGAAAACTCCTGACATGCTACCCAATGGGTAAAAACAAATACAACATATATAATTAAAGATTTCAAATGTTGGCATGTCTGACAAAACACTAATAAATACCATAAATACCTTCCTCTAAAAGGAAATGTATTTTATGCTCCACAGACTTCTTTTAGAAAGATCATAGCCAATAGTTCTTGTTTTATCTTGAAAGGTTAGAGAAGATGGTTGTGTTGCATCCCAAACTCTAAATCTCAAAAGCAGACAAAAGCCCCAAACCCAACATCTGTGTCACCCATTTTTGTTTTCTCTATGAAATTTGAAATCAGGCTGTTCTGTTCCTTCATGCAGTCAATCATTTTTATGTTCAGCTTCACCAAACTTATTCCAGGAATACCTCCTTAGCTTTTCTTCATTTTAAAGCCATGGTCCATCTTCCTGTGGCTCCAACAAAACATTAATCTTACCTGCAGGTAAAGCTGTTTCGGGGGCTTCCTCACCGATTGCAACACCAGCTCGGCTGCGCTCTAAAAAACCATTTGTTCCTATTGCTGCTCCATGCAGCAACATTTTTGCATTGTGCTAAGTAGAGTACCAGTGGAGCACAGATTCCACTTTGGTGTGATCAGCTTGGGCTGTGCTCAAAGTTGTTCTCTGAATCACTGGATCTCATGATTTTCTCTCAATGCCTTTTCTCTTCCTTTCTGTCTCACTATACTAAGTTTAGTTCTGTTGTTGGAAGAAGAATCAGAGCTTTGCCGGTGAAAAGTTGCCATTACCTATTTATTTATTTACTGTGGACGGACAGGAGTACCGTTGGGTTTTCAGTCTAGCTCCACAGGGTTGACCACAGTCTCCTGTGGCAAGCTCAGCGAATGTGTTTTCACTGTTAAAGCCTCAAATACATCTGTTAGCAAAATTATAACTCAAATACACAGAGGGCCAGAATAAAAAAAAAAATGGTACAATCAAGGGGCGGGGAGGATTTCCCAGCTCTCTGGTGACATCCTTGACATCCAATTTTATTGTACATCTTGGACACTTATTTATAACATTCTCACAACACACATAGAAGTTTGGCATTAATTGGGGGATCAATAAGGCATCGGGGGGGAGGGGTGTAATGGTGTAGGCCTCACCCCCGGTGGCTTCCTCCGCCCCCATTCACATTTAGACATTGAGGATTCTGCTGCCTTCTGGAGGGGGGTAGGCTGCACCCCTCTTATCAAAGTCGTACTTATACATTTTGATAGATTTTTGAACACATCATATATAAGGTGCACCAGACTATAAGGCGCACCATCAAATTTTGAGAAAATGTAAGGATTTTAAGTGCGCTTTATAGTCCTAAAAATACAGTAATATAAAAAATAATATAAAAAAATAAAAGGGAATTTGAAAATTTGAAACACAGATGTCATATGACCCAGTATATGACAAATTGTGCCCATTGGTATTCAATGCTGGTGTCAAAACGCGTCGGGTTTTTATTTTTGTCCTCTTCTTTTAGCCTCACTAAATAAACCTCAAGTAGAAAGCCTGCGCAATAATGTAATGTTTACTTTTTAATTTAGAATGCATTTTTGAGTTTGACTGAAGTGTTCCAGATCAGCTGTATTTTCAAGAGTTGCTTCAATTACAGTTGTACTTGACACAATTAGGCAAATATCAGACAGAAATGAAAATCTATTCAAATCTATAAAAACTTATAGTTGTATGTTTTTGTTTCTTTATAGGCCTTGTTTTAACATAACATTAAATAAGAAGAGGAATATGTTTTGCCATATCGCCCACCCTTAGAGGCTATAAAACATAAGATCGCATGAACCCTAACTGACTGAACATCTGTGTGTGGCTGTAGGAGCTGTTACAGAAGCAAAGATCTTTGTTTGCTTTGTGTCACGGTGGAATTACAGCCCCCCCGTTCACGTTTTTATAATGTTTGCCTTGTAGATTTACTAAGTGCTGAGTGACTTCTGGCTTTACTCGCCCTCCTATTAGCTGCTGCATGAAACTGGATCTGAAATCCGTCCATTTGGTTATTTCATTTTGTTATAAAACAGTTGATTTATTTCAGATCCCGCTATCCTCCTGATTTGGCTGAAGTATGTTTTGTATTGGAATAAAGCTTTTTGTTCTTTAGCCAATCGGCCAGCACCATCCATGTGTGAAAAATGAACACAGGATATTTCTTCTGCGAACGCCAGCAGAGTTAGCCATGGCTTCACTATTCTGTTCGAAACACCCGTGTATTGCATGTGCTACCAGCACCACCGCTGGTTCTGAAGTATGGAGAAAAGTCCATTCCCCTGAAGGGTGGTGGTCTGTTGTTGCTGGAGTCAGAGGTGGTCTCTGCCGTGTTTGTCTGTGCAGTAACCTGAACGTGGATGCCGAGGCCAAAGCCGAAATGTTTCTGGGTGCGAACTCTGTCTGCGTTTGCCTCTGAGCCTGTGTTTGTGTATAGTACGTGTCTGACGAAGTGGATTAGCAGCAGAGTAATCTGCAGTGTCAGGTTACGCTCTCTGCCCCGTCCTCTCCTGGATGGACGTTGACTTCTCATCCCCTCTCAGTCAGTGTGATTACACTGCAGTCTGGTGTCATTTCCTTTTATCTTAGAACATATTTATTGTTATTAGCAAGGCTTTGTCTAATATAACTTAATACGGTATTCTGATGTTGGAGAGATGTTATGTAGTTTTTTTTATCCAGAAAAATAAATCATAACATAATTTTACATATTCTAACTGCTTTATAGAAAAGCAACAAGTATTTCTTTCACTACTGAAAATGTCAATTTTTTGCTATATATTAACTATCATGTTTTCTTTTTGAGTTAGACTTGTATATCCACCAAATCTTGTAACATTTGTTAAGAATTTTCAAATAAATGAGCTATTTGTGTAGAATATTATACCTTCTGTCAGTCTGCTCTTCATAGAGTAACCCTGGGAGTATAGGCATGCAGTCGGCTGCTTAAGACTTTCAGCTTTCAATATGAACTGAGTGAAAGGGGGCACTCCTTTAGTTTTCACACTATAACTGTTTTTCACACCAGAAAATATTCCCAGTCAGTCTAATGTGTCTTATTCTAAGGGAATCAAAAGTCTAGGAGCGTTATTGAAGACAGGCAGTGTGCAGTAACAAGTGGGGTAGACGAACAAAACTCGACTGCTGTGCCACTTTCTCTGGTATGTTGTCAAAAGGACTTTAACGTGTAGGAAAGGTATGACCGAAAAACCAACACTTTTTAATGCCTCGGTGAAGCTGACCGATTTTAGGTAGGCGTGATGATGCTGGAGAACATAGCAATTACAGTATAACTTGCCATTCATTTAATTTCCCTTTGGGAAGTATTTTTGAATTGAATAATAAAACATTTCACTTGACTTGTAATGTCTTTCTCCTTTGGGTACATTGCAAACATAGATTCCAGGTAATTAGTGGTCTAGTTCAGCTACTGGGAAAAATGTTATTCAATATTTCCATCCTGATGACATGTTTTTTATTAAAGTCTGCTTCTGTATTAGCAAAAAAAAAAAAAACAATTTGGTTATTTCTGTCTTACTGACTTAACCAGAACATCTTGATGGCACCCTCAAACATTTTCTGCTGTATAACACGAAAATCATCAACACAAGTATATGCTTTAAGTTTCTAGTTGGCTAATCCTTATTGAAGTTGAAGCACTTCTTTGCAGTATTAATGCTGCAGACGGTGATCTTGAGATATACTGTGTATTTGCAATGCTCCTCTACCGTCTGTCGCTCTCTCCTTATCTCAGTCCATGTTTCTGAATCTTGTCGTCCTGCTATTTCCTCTCCAGTGACTTCTCCAGTGGAGCTGTTGATCAGTCAGACTCTCTGCTGGGTCCATGATGACCTGGACCAGGTGGACTTCTCCAGTTATTTGCTCAAAGTCTGTGGTCGGCAGGAAGTGCTGCAGAAGTGAGTATTCCCAAAACCGCAACATATCTGGAAGCCCAAGTAACCTCTCTTCCCGTGAGGGTTTACGGGGGTTTTAGTTGTTTTCATATGTCCCTCTCTCTCTTTTCCATCTCTCTTAGTGTGTCGCTCTTATTTTGGCGTCCCCCCACGTCTTGCACAAATAGGAATGGTGGTTGTTTTTCTACATCTTCCTTTAACCTCCTCCACTGCTTTTAGTCTGAGATTCATGCAAACTGCTGCTCTACTTGGCAGCACTTAAAGGCCACAGCTCATTTAAGTGTTCAGAGTTAAATGTTACATATTTAATCTAACAAATGTTGAGAGGCTGACTGTGCTGTCACAGACTGCCCTTAATTGCTATATATTGAACATTATTTCCAAACGCAATTATCTTCAAACCTTAAAGGTTTGAAGATAATTTATTCCTATAAATAAAAAGCATCAAGTTTCCTCAGCCATTTTCAAAGGATTTTTTTCAGCAACTTCGTGTTCATTATTTAAATGACAATCATTGTAACACCAGCCCTCTCAACATGGTGTTCTGGTCTTTGTACTTTAAATGGACTGCCAAATGTCAGTAGCATTTTGTGAGTGAGTAATGTACTGAGTAGGAGTGTAATCCAACTCATGAGAAAAGACATTATTCAATATTCATATTCATCAGAATGAGACAAGATGAGGTTATAGCAATGTTTTGGAGGAAAGTAAGAATTTAATTTTAGGGTTTTCACTCATAGAGTTGATCTTTCTATCTAGGGATCTATAATCAGCGTAGGGCAGTCGTTCTCAAACCTTTTCCAACACGTGCCTCCTCAGTTATTACCAGTTTTACCACCGTAAAACAGGACTGTGGACTTGGTCAGGTTGTTGTGATTTATTATCCTATATTGGAGTGTTTCTGCAGTCTATGGTTTAATGAAAGCATGTCAACCAACCAAGTAAATGTAGTTGACCGCGTTGCGCCCGTCAGTAGGTCCACATTGTTACTTTGGATCGCTAGGATTGTGATATCGCTAACACTGGACCTCTGCCACCCTGTGCCGCAGTAAACACAGCCTGGGCAGCCATGAGTACATCCAGAACTGCCGGAAGTGGGAGAATGAGATCACGTTACAGCTGCTCTCTCACTCGACCATGAGGAGGGACTTGGGTCGAAGCGTAAGTTACTTTTACTTCTTTCAGCTACCTGAAGCATAAGAAAGTTGAGATATTGTCCCACTGCATCTGTGGTGTAATTACGTCAGTTATTATCTGTGATGTTTGATTTCTCTGCTTTGTTCGCTCTGGTTTCCTTTTATTACTCCCGTTGCAGGCAGAAGATGATAACTCTCGAATCGACCTCGAGAAACATCTTAGCAACGTGGACAGGCCTTTTAGGGAGAATGTCACCAGGTACAAGAGTCCCCCACTGGGTGGGAAGCAGATGTGTAAAACTGGTTTATGATAATAATCGTTATCTTGTTGCAGACAAGGTCTCGCTGATTATCTGGAGGGCTATCACAACCAAGTCAACATCTGCTTAGAAAACGAGGTACATGTTCTCCCTGTAAGCAAAACATGGTACGAAAAGGGTTGATTTTGTAAAAAAAAATATACTGTATTTGACTTTTTTCTTGTTCTTTTATCTCCATAAACAGTAATGTGTTGAACCTGCTAACAGTATATTATAGAAAAACGGCAAGAAATGATGAGAACTGAAACAATTAGAGCAGATTTTTCAGATGACTTAAGGGGATTTTTTTTCTTCTTCCAAACTTTCTTACTGCTCTTACTGGTCATTAAAAGGACCTTTGAGTCAGAGCAAGGAGCAGATTGAGACCTTTTCGTTGTTCTATATTTTGTGTGCAGAGTACCCAGTACAAGACGGTGGACCGGGTGGTGCAGACAGTAAAGAACCTGTGCTGTGCTCTAGACGAGGTGGAGACCCAGTCCATTACAGAAGCCATTAAGAGACTCCGTCACTCCGTCAATTTGGCCAGGACACGCTCACCCAAGGTGGGCCCTTCATAAGTACATGTGCTAACACATTCGGTGGTGGTGTCGAGTTAAGATCATGTCATTTCTAAGACCAGCATGCATTGCTTTCTAGTTGGGGTCAACATCACCTGGTCAGTCATCAAATAGTAAGTTATGTGCATCCATACAGTCACACATAACCTCCACTCACGCCATGCTATAAAAAATTTATTTGCTGCGTTTTCAGTCACATTTTTTCACTCCAGTCAAAACTAACTTACAGTGCCTTGCACAGTATTTATACCGCTTGAGCTTTTTTTTTTGCACATTGCGTCACATGCCACACAGAAAGACTATTCTTCAGGCTTTCAACATTTTTCTTAGCAATGAAACTAGAATAAAAGGGCGGTGGACATTTGCATCCAGGTAAACTCCAGTACAATCCAAACAATTGCCTTCACAAGTCAAATGTGGTGTTTAAGTTTAAAGCAGGGTTAGGTTAGAAAACAATACCCCATGCTGTAAACATGCAGAAGACATCAGACCTTAGTAATCAGCCGGAGCTGCCTTTAAGGCCAAAAGTTGTATTAAGATAAAAAATAATGGTTCAAGGTGTATAAATGTGGGTTGCAAGGCATAGTAATGTTCTCATTTATCATGTTATTAGCCTTGCATCACTGAAGTCTGGCACTAACCCAATCCTGACCTGTCGACAGGTGGCTCTAGTCCTGTGGAGGAGAGCATGGCCTTACTGACAAAGGCGGTCTACGACCTGGTCAAGCTCTACCTGCGCTCCTTCTGCCCTCCGTCGCCGTCCTTCAGCTTGGGCCAGTGTGCAGAGGAAGGTGGCGCTGTAGAAGGGAGGAGAAGCAAAGAGGCTTCTGGCACCACAGACCACCTTCAGTTCACTCTGTTCGCGTTGCACGGCATCCCAGGCCACTGGGTCAGCAGGTAAAACACTGAAGAGATTCAATACCAACATAAAGGCTGAAACTCCCACAGTATCTTCATATAGAAATCAGTGCTCAGCAACAAAATGTCATGGTCACAATATTTGGTTCTTGTTCCAATATATAGCTGCCGTTGATGCGGAGCATCTGTTATCCCAACGTAATCCACATGTAGTTGGATGTCATTTAAACCAAAGCATGAAATTTTCCTCCGATTTGATTAACCGTTCTTCAGCTTATCGTTTCAGTTCTTTATCTTTTTATAGATTAATGAGGGTAATTCTGACCCTCATTAATATTATTTGTATTATCAGTCAAAAAACACCCGGTTCAACTTCAACACTGAGCACAACCACAAAAATAGAAGTTCTGTGATATATTTGGGTTTGTAAATGATTTAGTCGGCACGCGTTTAGTAAGGAGCTCGGTGCGTTGTTGCTGTGACGCTATAAAATTACAGCTCGGTCTCTTGAGCTGTGCTATCACTGCAGCGAGCCTCAATTTCTTTTACCACACAGACGGCTCTGGTGCTGCTCCTTGTGTCTTATTTTTCCGTGCAAGTGTCTCATTTCACGGCTGACCTGATCTCCTGTCTCTGTGCGACAAGCAGATCTGATCCAGTTTTTCCATGGTCCTGTAACGCATCCGTGACCAGGATCCTACACGGGGTCAGAAAACCGAACGGATGTTCTTCCCCCTTCACTTGGATATAGATTGTAAAGCCCAGTTGAGACCCCTAAAAAAACATTTTAGTATGAAAGAGCAGGGTTTGGTTGGCGCAGTAAGCCTGACTGAGATGGAAGCAGTTCAAAAAGTGCTACTTTTGAAAAAGCTTCTTTACTTTTCCTTGTTTTCTTGTCAGTTTTCAGAGGGTTTCATTAAGACAAACTGCTAAAACTGGTCTTTTTTGCTCCAGCACACTGTTTCAGGCCAGGAGCAAATATGGCCACAGTGGCAGCCATTCCGAAGATGCCTCAAAAAATATTCAGCTCTATGCAACCCGAGGCCGGAGCGAGACACGCTGAGCTCAGTTCTTCTCCCGCGCAGACGAGCAGCGCTGCGTATCCGTTGCCGTGCTGCTATGACGGCGCCTTATTGAGGTCGAAGTGTTTAGCATTGTTGTGGCTCGTGTGTCGTCCATCTGTGGCCTCGCCGCATTGCCAGCTTGCGAGCCACCAGAAGCAGTACAGGGCTGCCAACACAGATGGCACCAAGCAGTGGATCAAGCTTGTTGTAGCGTAAATGTGCATCTGATTTACTTGTTGTTTTTCTCCATAGTCACATGCATGGATCTGTCATTAATTAAAGCGAGTTTATTTTTAGTCCTGTGGAAACGAACCAAATGCTTCATCATGGGTATCATTGCCTCACATCTGGAAATATAAATATGTCCTCTTAAAGCAACGCTGTATTAATGTTACAGTATCCACTGTTAAATCCCAAGTGTACAAAGAAAGGAGCACTGAGGCCGTCTGAATGGCTCAGGTGGTTTTACTGGCTGCCTGTCTATCCATTGAGATTAATCAGGCTGCAGCTCAAACAGATGTGGCCTTGCCTGTTGCTTCCATCACAGCAGATATTTACTCAACCCATTGCTAATAAATGAACCGCTCTCATAGGGTGTTTTGCTTTTACGTTTTTGCTTTCCACTTTTGACGTACATACATATTCGTTGGTTGGTTTGTTTGTCTTTTGACATCATTTCCCACATTGTGTCACCTTTAGTAGCTGCAGTTTATTTTGTGGAGGATCTGATGTCAAGCGCCGACACAAAGTTGCACATCATTGAGACGCAGGTGGCATGATTTTTGCATGTGTTTACACATAAAAATATAAATAGTATAGCGCGCATATATATTCACTCCCCCCGAGTCAGTGCTTTGTTGGTCCAGCTTTCTCTGCAGCTACAGCTTCATGTTTGTTTTTTGTTTTTTCCGGGTTTGTCTCTACCACCTTGGAACAGTTCAGAAACCATCATTTTTGTCCATTCATGGCAAAATACCTGACATTGAGGCTGATTGGTTGAGGAGTGCCTGGGAGCAGGAATGTTGAAGTTTTGGCACGGATTGACTATGCCAGTCTAACACTCAATCATGCTTTGATGTAAAACTTTCCCTTGTAGCTCGGTCTGGATTTTTAGTGCCAATATGGTCTCATCAGACCCGAGCACCTTCCTCCACGGGTTTGCCGCGTACCCAGCATGGCTTTTGGCAAAGTGCAAATGGGACTTGTGGAATTGTTTTCTTTTTGCCACTCTTCAATAAATGTTTGTCCGGTCTATGGCTGATAGTTGTCCTGCCAGCAGATTTTGCCACCTGAGCTGTGGATGTCTGCAGCTCCTGCAAAGTTACCACGGGCCTCTTGGCCTCTTTCTAAATCAAAGCAGTTTTTCTCCGCGTGTACCCAGAAAGACAAATTATCCAAATATTGAGAAGAGCAGCATCTCCCCACCCAGTGTTTCTTAAAAACAAGCGCCGTTGTTCTTCAGCTCCCGACCTGAATCCTCCTTGTCCCTGTATGCGCCACCGCCTGAATGGGAGCACCGTTGTCCCTGCTGGTGTCCACAGTCGGCACGGTCACAAAAATCTGGGCTGCACACAGACGTCTGCGGACGCTGCTGGCAGACCCCAGAGGGCAGGCACACATGACAAAGTTTCTGTCACACAAGCTTCACGACCAAACAGACTGCGGGGCGGACTTGGGGGTATGAAGCCTAATGCTCCTCTTGTCCTCTCCTCGGTTTAGGTGGACGGTCCTGAGGGGTCTGCAGTTATGCTATATTGTAGTAGTGGTTTGTGAGATACTCAAAGCTCTGTGATACTGCTTTAAACTTCTCCACAATGTTCTCCCTGACTTGTCTGCTGTGCTCCTTGAGCTTCATGATGCTGTTTATTCACTAATGGTTAAAAATAGTAAATGGCCTGTACTTTTATGCAGCGCTTTATCAAGTCCAGATGACCCCATGGTGCTTTACGCTACATTCACTCATCCGCCGGCACGCTGACGGTGCTGAGCTACATTGTAGCCACGATGACTGACAGAAGTGAGGCTGCCATACGTTGGCGCCACCAGGCCCTCTGACCACCAGCAGCAGCCAATGTGGGTGAAGAGTCTTGCCCAAAGTCACAACGACTGCAGGACGAACCTCCTGGCTCCTGGCGTCACAGTCGGCCCACATGCACCACTGACTGAGTGGAAGCACTAATGTTCTCCAGCGAACCTTTCAGGCCTTCACAGATGAGCTGAAATCATGTTGAGGTGGAATCACACGGGTGGCCTGGGAGCATTTATTCACACATGCAGATGCTGTTTAGGTGTGTCTGAATCAAAAGATGCTGAAGATAAATATGTCCGACTGTTTATGTCTCTGCATTTATCATTTTCATACCACTTGACAGTTCTGTCAGCCGACCTGTTGTGTTGGTCTGTCGCGCAAAATCTCTGAAATCTAGATTGAAGGTTGGGTTTTGTAATGCGACAAAATGTAAAACAAAAATGTTCAAGGGGTGGGAATACTTTAGCAAGGCACTGTATGCGACTGTAGGGCTATTGTGGGAATTGCTCAACCCTCCTTGAATGGTGCTGTTGTGATTCACCCACGCGGGATTTTTGCTTGTTAAAATTAGACCGACCAGACCACTGGGGTCTAAGTGGGCAGGTTCAAAGACTTCCTGAGTTGCCTTTGAGCAGCTCACTCGGTAGAAAATATTCTGAGCTGAACAGTGTTTACATGCATTAACAGATTAGTCCAGCCCTGTCAGAACATCACCTTTAAAGGAGCTCTTTCTAGGCAAATTATCAGTCTATCAAACCTTTTTCTTGCTGTATCTGATTCGGTCAATTCTAGACGATGATTAATAAAAAAAGTATTAAGCATTAGTATTGTTTCTTGTCTTTTTTTTTAGCTATGAGAAGTACTTCCTGATGTGTTCGCTCACCCACAATGGGAAGAACCTGTTCAAACCAGTCCATTCCAGGAGAGTGGGCACGTATAAAAGCTTTTTTTACCACATCAAATGGGATGAACTGTGAGTCCTCATGCTCTCTTCCCCCCCCCCCACCCACCCCCCAAGCTTTTATAGATGCTGCTGTTTTCACTGACTTGCTATGCTAATGATGCTGTGCTGTCTCCCCAAGGATCATTTTCCCCATCGCTGTAGCCGTGCTCCCGCTGGAGTCCACGCTGACTCTGAGTCTGTTCGGGGTGCTCAACCAGAATGCCAGTGGCTCACCAGATTCCAACAAGCAGCGGAAAGCCCCAGAGTTTTTAGGCAAAGTCTCTATGCCCCTGTTTGACTTCAGACGGTGAGGAGGAGGAAGGATCTTACTTGCTTTTAACAACATAAAATGTGCCTTTTCTTTAAGTGTCTCACCGTTGAGATAAAACTGTTTTCTGACTGTGTTTAACAGAGTGCTTGCACGAGGCACGAGGTTCTTATGTCTGTGGACATCTGCTCAAGGAGCCGCTGGCGCTGCTGGGGCTACAAGTAGCCGCAAGAGGCTTCCTGCTGAAAGGATCATATTACAGGTTAGTTTAATGGGATTATCAGATACAATCACGGGAGAAAGGTAGGACACCCTGTGACCTCCCTGGCATTTTATTAGCATATTTGGATATTTCATATCATTTTTACCAAAGGGAGAAATCAAGTAATCATGCAGTGAAAGGGAGTGACATGCTGCAGGTGCTGGTTAAAAGCTTTTAGAGCAAACCAAAGCCATTTAGAGGGGAGTGCTTAGAAGAGGTATGCTACATTTGATTTCTTCTTTTGATTGGCCTTAGTTTTTTAGTTGTAGTGATTTGTATTTACATAAATATTCATTGGGTACCTGTCCCTGATTTTGGTGTGAGATTTGTGTAAATATGGTCTATATTTTTTTCTGATTACCTCATTTCATGGTTGCTTCCTGTGAATTGCTCTGGTTCGACTGGTCGTGAAAGGCAGCCAGTGGCTTTCATCGTGCCATGTGTTGGTGTCCACATGACCTTGCAGTTCGAAAATAAATCCACCTTAAATCGGCCCTTGCAATAAACATTGAGTCCTGGCCTGTCAAAACGAAAACCGCACAGGTTAAACTTTTATGGGTGGTTTACAAGGAGAAAACATTTACTTTTTAAGAGAAAACTGGAGGCCAGTTTAAAGTTTAACAGAGATAAGGTAGAACATGTCCAGAACTTCTGGTCTTTTATGGAGCGCTAACTGCTACTGCTGTGTGGACGTGTAGGGAGAGACAGGAGAGAGACGTAACGGATGGCTAACATGGGACATGACCGTTCAGACTGCCGACTCTCTGAAAAATATCCGATACGTATACGCATTAGTGCCACATATGGAAGTGGCACAGATCAGATTTTTTGGGTGGTGAAAAGATTGGAATTGAGCCGTTCACATCGCCGTGAAAAAGCTTTTGTACTCACTGCACAAATATAACAGGTAATGAGAACCAGCAGTTTGGGAAAGTGTGCATTTTCGAGATGAAATACGTGTAAGAATGTCAGGTTTTCTCAGTAGTTGCTTTGCACTGTGAGCATGAACTGATCCTACTTCTGGTGCTGCCTTTGCCATCAGGTGGACTTCCCCAACTCAGCGGTAGATGTTTTATATGTCGGACCCAAGGAGGCCCCCAGCCCCGAGCCGCACACACTGGAAGAGCTGGATCCAGACCTGAGACGGAAGCTGGAGAAAATCTGCAGCCGAGCCTCTAACTTTGGGTACCAGTACCGCTTTTTCCAAATATGTGAAAAGGGAGATTCTACAACAAATTTGTTCTGTGACAAATGACATTGAATAAAATCACTGATATCTGTCAATGCAGCTGGATGTTGTGAACATGTGAGGCCTAAAGATGGGGTGAAATTGTGTGAAGACTTCTCAGAACGTACTGGAAGTGTTTGCATTAATGCTGAATAAAATAAATCAGATTTATGTTTCGTTTTATCCGATTCCCAGTTTGTTTTTTGTACGTTAGTGAACAGAATATTTTGAGTTGAGACAAGCTGTGGGCAGTTTTTTGACCAGTCGAATTACACAGGACTTCGTAGAGTCATCAGGAGACGTTAAACCATCTGATTGACTGCCACATTCCTCTATCAGCGGCTGTGTACGCTGCTCCAGTGTGTCTGTTCTCGCCAAGCGGCTTCAACCCCAACTAAATGCTCTAATCCCGGCTGCCGACCAAATCTCTTCTCCTCGCTGCCAACATCCGGGAGACTCGGCTGGCGGTTCAGACAGAGCTCTTTGTCGTCAGGCTCCAACATCCTGTTTTCTGTCCTGCTCATTCATTTCTCCAGCAGCCAGAGTTACTGACTTGTACACCAGCAGTCCACATTTCTATTTACTGATAGAAGGGGAGTGGCCCCTATTGGTGGAAGGGCAACTTTCAGTAGTTTTAAGTGGAGAAGTGGTCACAATGTTAAATATTCAACAGTAGACAACAATAATAAATGCGGATTACAAAGTAAGCCAGTCCTGCTTTTATGTTGTGGAGAAAACTCCAGCTTTCACTCTTTCTCTTGTTTTCAAAGAGTTAAATCTAAAACTATTCGTAGCCCATATTTAGGTTTAAAGCAATCTTCTGATTTCACCTCCACGTTTCTTCTGTACGTCCTGCTGCTGCTACTCGAGAAGTGCAAGCTTCCACAGCAGCTGCTGCTCATCTTTAACACTGCCCTTGTTCAGTCTGTCCCGTGCTCACCCATCACTGTGTGGTTTGCCTCGTCCACATAACAGGACGAGACCAGACTGTTGTGAACAATTAGGTCCGCAGAGGGGATCCTCAGGGCTGACCTTCCCTGCAGAACTTGTACGGGTCCAGGGTCAGGAAAAGGGGCAGCTAACATCTCCGCAGACCACACGCATCCTGGAAACAAACTGTTTAAACTTTTCCCTTCAGGTCAGCGCTGCAGAGCGCCGTTTGCTAAAGCCAACCGCCACAGAGACGGCGCTGAACACTAGTCCACCATGTCTTCCTCTTTTGTTGATGTATTATTGTGCCGTCCAACATGAAATTATTTGTATTCGCCTTTCTGTGCGTTGTACTTAAAATGTTTTCATTGAGAGAAAAAGTGGAACCAAAGTCAGATTTCTTGTATGAAGCAAGTTCTGATACAGAGACTTAAAACTGTCGGAACAACACGACAGATCTTTAGCAGTTTTATATGTTTACTTTCCAAGCAAGTTAAAAAGCTGTACAACGTTTATACAGACAGTATTAACTGTCGTTTTGCTCTTTTCTATTTTTAACTACAGACTTTTTTAATCCCGGTTGTAGCGGAAATATGCTTTACCATGATCCTTTTTTGTTTTTTGGTCTAATGTTTTGTCTCAACAGCCCACACTTGGTAAATCCTGATATTCAGCGGGTGACCAAGTGCAACATATGCTGCATTATATGCAATGTGTTCTAACCTCTGCTGATTTATTCTCCTAATAAACGCTGCTTAGGTTCCATATTAAAAAGTTTTTGGTTTGAATCTAAAACGTTAAGCACTTAAAAACTACAGCATTTAAATTGGTTGTTTTAATGCAAAAGGAACTGTTCCCTCCTTCATGTTCCCGTTTTTTTACCATCCACAGGTTAAAGCGGTCAGATCACCAGGTCTTATGGGACCATCGGCTCCACTGTCGTCGGGACCATCCCAGCAGCCTCCCTAAGGTCTTGGCCAGTGCACCCAGCTGGGACTGGGCCAGCATGGCTGACATCCACTCCCTGCTGCACCACTGGCCCTCTCTGCCCCTAGTCACTGCACTGGAGTTACTTGACTCAAAGTATGCATTGTATACACATCTCATACCTAAGCCCTAGCATTGCATTTTATATTTGGTCAAAAGAGTCTTAGTGGAAATGTGATTCTGCTGCCAAGGTGTGAAATTTCAGAGGGAGACTGAAAGTTTGATGTCCGTTGTCTGTGTTGTATGTTTATGTAGGTTTGCAGATACTGAAGTGAGAAGTGTGGCTGTAAGCTGGATTGAGAAAAGCAGTGATGACGAACTTGCTGACTACCTGCCACAGTTAGTACAGGTAAAACTAATAATACGTGCACTATAGTGTAGAGTGAATGTTCTTTAAGAGAACTTAGATTTCTTTCCTATGTTTGTAAAATTTCCTATGTGCAGATTTTAAGTTCAAAATCCCTTTCTTCTGTCGTCTCCTTAAGGCAATAAAGTTTGAGTGTCACCTGAACAACGCCCTCGTCATGTTCCTGCTGTCCAGAGCTCAAGGCAACATTAACATCGCCCACTACCTGTACTGGTGAGTCTGCAGCAGCACTGAATTACAAACCAAGCACAAACAAACGGCTACTTTTCTGTGAACTGATGGCCACAAAAAATGCCTTAGTTGGATACTAGAATTACTACTTTTTGAAAAAATA
The DNA here is from genome assembly GCA_037039145.1 of Fundulus diaphanus. Lineage (NCBI taxonomy): Eukaryota > Metazoa > Chordata > Actinopteri > Cyprinodontiformes > Fundulidae > Fundulus > Fundulus diaphanus. The sequence continues at coordinate 41,787,371 of CM073134.1, forward strand.
TTTTCTTGAACATGCAGAAGAACTCTGTGATCTTATTCACGTCGTCTCTATACGTAGATTACAACAGGATTATTTATGAGGACTAAATCTTAACCACTTTGGTCTCGACAGTCTTGAATCATGGAAAGAGCAATTCCCCAGCCAGGTCTTAGTAAGGTTCTTTTAAGCCTTTTAACACCGTCTTACTCTGAAACAAGAGGCAGGCTGATATGATTTTATGTTTACAGTGACAAAAAGTCAAAGTGTGAGTTCTTTAGCTGGACTGTGGTGTCCCGGATGCATGTGTTCGCTCCAGGCTACTCAAGGATGCAGTGCAGGACTCTACCTGGGGGCGGCGCTATGAGCTGGTGCTGGGTGCCCTGCTGTGCCTGTGTGGAAGCAAGCTGAGGGCAGAGCTGGAAAAACAGACTCACCTGGCCACTCTGCTGGGAACGGTGGCCGAGAGGGTCAGACAGGCGGGGGGATCTACCCGACAGGTCGGTCGTTTTTGTGCGTCTCTGTGTTAAGTGGCATAAAGTTAACAGGCGATTCCTTTTTTTGTATTTGTATGCGTGCATGGATTTACTTAACGTGTTACCGTGGCTGTTTAGGCGACGCTGCAGGAGGGCCTTGAAAATATTCAGAACTATTTCCAGAGAAACAGCTGCCGACTTCCCCTGAACCCGAGTCTGGTGGCTAAGGAGCTAAACTTCAAGGTGGGTTATGCATTAACAGGTCTTAGATTCATCCAATTAACACAGTTTATAAATATCTAGAAAATATAAGAAGTAAACCTTGATTGAACCAGGCAGGCAGTTTTGTTTTTATTATCACATTGAAGTAGGTCATTTAAGTAGTGTACTTCTTTTCGTGTACTAGAAATGGAGGAGTCAACCAAAGCTTTGTGTTGGACAGAGGATTGTGATTGGTTAATAATCTTTGCTGTCTTTGTGGCATGGAACAAGCATTTACACGCTAACTACTAATTAAATGTAAACCTCTATTCTGCTTTGTTTTGTCGGTCTAAGACTGTGATGGAAATACATGTTATGTGTTTTCTTATAATAATGAGTTCCTAATGTTCAAAATTGTTATCCTGCTTGTTTGTAGGCCTGTTCCTTCTTCAACTCCAACGCAGTTCCCCTTAAGCTGGCACTGGTCAATGCAGATCCATTAGGAGAGGAAATCAATGTTATGTTTAAGGTCCGCCATACGCCTACACACTTTCATACACAGCCACACCAACAGCAGAACATTGTTAAAATGCAATCAGCTCACAGTGCCGTGCAAACGTATTCATATCCCTTAACTTTTTACATTCTGTCACGTTTCAGACACAAAATTCAATGCATCTTATCGCAATTCTATCTGATATACCAGCACAAATTTCTGTGTAGTGAACAGAAAATAACTACTGGTGCATCTGTGTACTCAACCCCCTTTTTTCTTATACACCTAATTAATCAGGCTGTGAAGACCTCAGTTTTTTTTAGAGAACATTAATGAACAAGCGGCATCAGGAATACCAACAAACCCAGCAAACGAGTGAAAGATAAAGTTTTGCAGAAGTTTTAACTGGATTATGTTGTAGAAACACATCCCAGTCATGATAATCCATTCAAAATCCATTAAATCAATGATCTGGATGAATAGAAGTCTACGGTGCAACAGCAAACCTACGACGATATTGCAGTCGGCCCTAACTAACAGGCTGTGCTGCATGCAAAAGGTTATGTGATTAAAAATTTACAGTGAACATCTCTTAGAACACACTGTAAAACATGGGCAGTAACGTCACGGTGCCGGGATGCTTTTCTTGTCCAGGGAGCTGAAGCCGATCACAGCTGAAGGTAAGATGGATAGAGCTATAAACAACTCGATCCTGGAAGAAAACCTGTTGAAGGCAGTAAAGAAAAACAACAACACAGAAATTGGGGCAGAGGTTTGCCCACCAGTGAGACAACAACCATATAGCTGCTATAAAATGCTGTAGTTCAAAGTGTATAGATGTTTCAAAATGGTCCAGTTCAGAACCTAATCAAATTAAATAGGTCTTTTTGTGTGAAATATCGTATATAATCCCAATAAAATACATTGACAGTTGGGGTTTTGATGTGACAGAATGTGAAATAGTTCAAGGAGTTGTTAATGTTTGCAAAGTACTGTGAAACAACACCAGGGACATGGGTTATTTTGGAGCTGTCACAAGAACCTTTCCTTGCTTCCCAGATTAACTCTGCGCCCCCTGGTGGCTGAAACGAAATCCAGCAATACTAACTAGTCGGGTGATTTTTGGCTTTACCGCTCAGTTGCTCTGTTTATGTGTCAGGTAGGAGAAGACCTGAGGCAGGACATGCTCGCTCTCCAGATGATTCGCATCATGGACCGCATCTGGCTGCAGGAGGGCCTAGACCTCCGCATCGTCAACTTCAAATGCATCTCCACTGGCAAGGATAAAGGTGACGCTCGTCAGATTTGAACCGAAGCGCGCCTGTGTCACAGAAAACCACAAACACTGTGACCAGTCAATGCAACAACAGTTTTCAGTTTTCCCAGGCCTGTAACAGCGCTCTTCTTATGTTTGCACCGTGCTGATAAAAGACTTCTGGATTTTTAAGGTATGGTGGAGCTGGTGCCTTGCTCTGATACCCTCAGAAAGATTCAGGTGGAATATGGCGTCACCGGATCCTTTAAGGACAAGCCTCTGGCCGAATGGCTTCGCAAGTACAACCCTGCTGAGGATGAATATGAGAAAGTACGCAAACACACACACAATATGCTAACACCGGTGCCTTAAAGTAAGGTTAAAGAAATACCACCCCAAACCCACCGTTTAAATGCCTCGTGTAAAGTCTATAGCCTAAACCTTTAATACTCTTCTGTCTCGTTTAGGAATTCATGTCTTTATCTATTTATGGGAGAGAATCCTCCATCTCTGGGGTTGTTCTTTCACTTTTATTTGACTGGACACCACATAGCTACCTTTGAACTTTGTGCCTGAAGCTAAACTTTAAACCCATAATTTAGTTTTATTAAATTGTAAAAAATAATGACAAAACACTTGTATGTATGTATGTATGTGTATATATATATATATATATATATATATATATATATATATATATATATATATATATATATCCAACCTCTTCTTTATCTTCGTAGGCATCTGAGAACTTTATCTACTCCTGCGCCGGTTGCTGCGTTGCAACCTATGTTCTTGGCATCTGTGATCGCCACAATGACAACATCATGCTGCGCTCCACTGGTCACATGTTTCACATCGACTTTGGCAAGTTTCTGGGCCACGCCCAGATGTTTGGCAGCTTTAAAAGGTGATGATCATACAGTTTGTGGTAGATTGGGTTGTTGCTGGTCCGATAAAGTGGGCTTTGGTTCGCTATCAGTGATTGAGGGTTCGTTTCTTTAAGGGCGGACCAGGATGTTAATGACTTGTGTTTTTTTTTTTTATTACTTTGTTGTTATCAGAGCAGCTAAAGTGCCCTGCATCAGCTGATTTGACGTGGAAATAAGTTGCATGGTTCACTCAATGGCGTGATCAGAACAAAGGCAGTTGAAGCTGTCGTCTGCGCTCGTCCAGGAACACGCGTAAAAAGTTGAATGGGGCTGCCAAATCATCCCTTAAAATATTTTAGTTGGGTTTCAAGGCAGTTGTTTATTTTCTTTTTAATAAAGAGTAGTGCAAATTATAATGTCTACATAATCGTTTGGTAGTGTTTTACACAATTAACACACAAACAGCGATAATAACAAAGTAATTTAGTTCAGGATTTTATTTAAAATCATTGTGAGTGTCTCTGGCAATTGTTTAGTTTGGCTCCAGTCCTCCAAGTATCTCCTCTCTGGTTTTTAGGTCACCGAGTTTTAAGTGCAGGAGAAGCTGCCGTCGCATGAATAATGAATGTTTCAGGCATGACCTGCTTCTTAACTGCAACATCCACATACTCAGCACTTTCAGAAGATGTCTTATGTTTATGGTTAAAAAGAACTCATCAGACATCACATTGAAAAATAAGTAGATTTAAGATTTATTCAGATTCATGTCCCATGTGTCCTACACATACAGTTGGCCTTAACATAGTCTCAGGTTACCAGTTCCAGGCGGTTGCTTTTTTTATTTTCCTTTCTCCTCCTTCTCTCTTTGGGGAGTATCGACGTTGCAGAGGTTGTAAACAGATGTTTGGAGTTTATTCTGTGGAAAGTTCATCAGCGTTTGTAGGGTGTAACGCCAAGCACCTGCGTATCTGAATACACCGTTCCACATTAACCTCAAGATTCAGATGTATTTCCACATGTTTTTTTGGACCTTTCTTATTCCCCGTCAGAAGCCTGTCATCTTAATCGCCCTCTTTCTTCTGTCTAAATCAGGGATCGAGCTCCATTTGTCTTGACCTCTGACATGGCGTACGTCATCAACGGGGGGGAGCGTCCCACCAGCCGCTTCCAGCTGTTTGTAGACCTGTGCTGCCAAGCCTACAACCTCATCCGCAAGAACTCCGGACTTTTCCTCAACCTGCTGTCTTTGGTGAGGCTTAGTAAAAGAGCAATCCCTCAGACAGTACACAGTCTTTAAGGGGAAAATTGGTTGGTTGCTACTTTTTGGATTGGAGTGTGTGTGAATCGTTGGGTTCAGAATTCGCACAGCGTTACATTTGCTCTCTGCGGCAGTGTGGTTGTAGATTATTCAGGCCGTTATAGCCGCCCTTCTGTTTCATACCTAAGCATGGGCCAGGCTGAGATTCTCACAACGTGCTAACCTGGAGTAAAAATGTCTCTGCGCTTTGACAGAAGTCTGGAAGCAAAATAACACAAACCAGTTGCTTTTGTTTCAAACAGAAGAGCAACACGTCTGCAGCTAAAACTCCTCGTCGCTTCAGCAGTTCGTCTGGTATTAAAGGATTTCAAACTGTACTAACAGTATGCAGGATATTTTTGATGGCTTTTTAAAATCTGTGTGAACCTTGAAATCTGTTAGCGGCCCATGCCTAATCATGCCTTATTAAAGTTTATTCAGATTAATGCTAGCATTGAGTAAGCAGTAATGGTGGCTAAAGCTGCAGCTGAGTTGAGTGCTGAGCAACACGTGTCCCTATTGCTGGCAGCAGCAAGTTCATTGTTGCCATTTACAGAAAGGGTTGGGAGATTTAACTTTAGGGTTTTTCAAGTCTAGGCAGGTATGTAAGGAGATTGTTGTGTATCTAATACCTTTTCTATTTTCTTAAAGATACAAGTCAAATTTCTGTGGGGAAAAAACAGAACCTTGACATTGATTTACACTGAAATGATTTGCCAGCTGAAAACCTTTTTTGTAACTCATTAACCCAAAATAAAAGTGCACTCATTAAGATCCAAAGCTCTGTTTTAGAAGCCAGGACAGACACAGACATTCCCATTTTTTGGGATTGCAAGCTGTGATCTAATACGCTCTCTGTATGACATTGTGTACGTTTTGGACCTTAGCAGCTCTTGTTGAGATGCCAGAAAAGTAAGTAAATAGTCCTTTACCACACTGTTGAATTGTAAAACCGCTTCACTATTAAGGTGTTTAAAGATTTGTGGAAATGATGCGCCCCAACTTGATCTGTGTTTTGTAATTAAAAGTCCAAAATGTTTTCTTAACTGCTGGAAAAACTAGAAAGTTGTGTGTGGAAAAGTATGAAAATTTGGAAAGGTAAGTTTTTAGTAACCATGTCCAGAAAAACCCCGTGTGTCATAACTGCATCAGGAGTCTGGTGGGAAAGGACATCTTAAAGCTAAACAATGAGGAGCTGACACACAAATAGCCACTAACTACTTAAGTTACATTGTATGAAAACATGTTCACCAATTAAATGAAAGCTGTTTTGAATCCACAAATCACAGATTTTATTAACTCATCCCTCTAAAAGCAGGAGCACCTAGAAAACGAGTTGTTTGTGCAGTGAAGATGATGCAGGGCAGTTTGCATTCAGGACATCTTTAAGATTTTACTAAATGTCTAGTTTGAAGTTGTGGGTGTTGGGTAATATTAAGAAACTTTAGCTCTTTTTTTAAATAATCCTTAAGCTTTTTTTTCTTTCTTTTTTATTATTTTGGCCTACTTTTCAAATAGCCTGCTTTCATTTATTTTGCACTTGCAGGAATCAGAGTAATATATGCAACCCAGTAGCCATTGTTTTTTTTTTTCATAAACTAACACATGGAAATGTTCATCAGTGGATTGTGTTCTATGTTTTTTTTACATTCAGAGTCTGTCTTTTTATAAGGTTTGTGTTGTTTTTTTTTGTTAGATGATGTCATCAGGGCTGCCAGTACTGACTGGTTCCCAGGACCTGAAGTATGTGTTTGATGCCCTGCAGCCTCACAACACAGATGCTGAGGCCACCATCTTCTTTACAAGGTAATCAAATTAACCTGCTCGCAGGGGCAAAATGAAGCGCAAAGGTTTCTTTGATTTTGCTGGAAAGGCTCAGATTTTGAAGCAGGGCTGTCACAATACTGACATTTCAAACTCAATACCTGTATTTAGAAAAGTGCTCGAGCCGTAAGCTGATTACTGTCCTGCGTTGATTCGTACAACAGAACACGGTGGAGCAGATCTTGACGGGGAGCCCAGACTGACAGAACTCTGTCGTTGGGCTGTCTGTGTCCGTGAAGCTAATTTAAACAGACAGCGTTGGCTTGTGTTGTCTGGGAAGTTCACTGCAGAAACAGGACTGATCTTTTTACGTTGCTCTCAAATATCAGTGTAGTAGCGTCAGCTTGTAGCTAGCGTGTGACATTTTTTTTTAGATTTTTTTTCTTGTCCATTGGCCTTGTAGGGAAAACAGTTTTTCTGATTGTCTTTTCGATGAAGAGGCTCACACAAGTTTTACACTACACTACGACTCCAGCTTCATTGTTTGCGACAAATTGGGCAATTAAGAATCGGTCATATTACGTTGATGAGTATCTTTGAATAATTCATTTATTATTGATTATATCAACATATCGATTATTTTGACAGCCCTACTTTGAAGTAGTCCCATGATCATAGATTTTAAGCTGCTACAAGCTCACAAACCACCAGGTGGCATACCAGAGTTATGGTAGAGACCAAATGGCAGCTGTCTTAATGTGCAAAAGATTGCACATGGAAACGTTTACATCATCTAAAACAACACTAATTGGCAGAAAATTTACTTATTTTAGAGTTTTGTTGCCATTTTCACCCTAATCTTATCTCACTGTTTTTTTCCTCCTTGGTTTTTTCGTCCTTTCTCCACAGGCTGATCGAATCCAGTCTGGGAAGCATAGCAACCAAGTTTAACTTCTTCATCCACAACCTCGCACAGTTACGATTCTCTGGCCTTCCTGCTAACGACGAACCAATCCTGTCCTTTTCACCCAAGACGTACACCATGAAGCAGGACGGGCGCATCGTCCACGCCTCCATCTTTTCCTTCCAGAAGAGATACAACCCTGACAAGCACTATGTGAGCCACACCAATACTGTTTGACCTCATCGTTGTATCATTTTATATCAGGACTGTATTAAAGCAGACTTTTTGTCCTGTGTGTGCAGACCTACGTGGTGAGGCTCATGAGGGACGGCCATAACGAGGCCCAGTTTGTCTTCCGCACTTTTGATGAGTTTCAGGAGCTTCACAATAAACTGACTATCGTCTTCCCCCTCTGGAAGCTGCCGGGGTAACACATCACCCTCACTGATACCTTTGAACGACTTAAGGTTTATTAAGTTTACCTTCCAAGTAGAAAACTGTAATGTTCAAACTTTTTCTTAGATCAGATGATCAGCCTGTTACCAAGAAAACAGTTTGATCATTAGCTGTAGACCAGATCCGGTGCTAGTCTGGTTCTGGTGCTCCCTTAGCACCAGTTCTTTGTGGTCCCCCTGCTGCAAATTATAGCTTTCTTACTAACTTTGAGCTCAGCCAGAGGAAGGAACAGTGTTTGTCAGAAGTCAGAGGCGGGTTTATGGAGATAAACAACCAGCTGAAATATTATGAGAACAACATTTACAACTCCAGAGTTAGTTTAGCTTTTGATGTCCATTTTAAGACAGTGAAAATAGTAAAGCTTCAATAAAAAATCGAGTTAACTGTGAAATAACACGTGCTCACTGTTTTTTAACTTTTAGTGTGATGAGATCCTTCGTGAGAAATTTTAAATGAGCCGCTACACTCACAGCCAAAATCTCTGTTCTTAAACACTGTCTGGCTTTTATTGTTAATAATTGTCGCTCATAAATGTCGCACTAACCTTTGTGGTCCTTTTGTTAGCACTCCTGGTAGCCGTCAAATCAGCTGATCTAGGATTGTAAATTGTTCCCTAGAGTCATTTTCTTTTTTAGTTAAAACAGGATTTATAAGTCAAGATGGTGATATTGGGGCATCGGTTTTCAATAGCCCGTTTTCCATTGCATGGACTTTCAGCCATCACGCGGGATTTTGAAAGGCCGCTGTGCATTTTGCCACAATTTTACCCATGTCATTTTAAATTCCTAGGTCCACACTTGGATAAATGGTCCTGGTCTGGTGGTGGGACTGTCACATTCTCCTAGGATTGTTGATGGGCGGCGTTAAAGCTGATAATTCAAATGGAAGCAGTAATGGCGGAAATGTGCTTTCGGCAGCTGCGTGGCTGTATGACTGGGCTGTACAGGTGCAGCTGTGCAGGTGCAGCTGTACAGGTGCAGCTGTACAGGTGCAGCCCGCAGTCTCGAACTCTCCATCCTCTGTAACCACCACCCAAGAATTATGAAAGTAATTATTCATACACTGGCTTGGTTGAACATCCGCCTTCACGTAGACCAAATTTCCGTGTTTGAGTATCAACACACATACTCTCTATGTAAATGCTGATGAGCTTCTGAGCTTGTCAGGTTGTTAATAGCGTTCCCGTCTACGGACTCAACAAAGTACGAAAATATTTTGCCCGTTGTAACATTAGGCCATTTTGTCATATTACCCTCCCAGTTCAATATTGTAGCAGGGGGAGAAATTGATAAACCACTTTTTATGAGAACTAAATGAGAATGCGCCCATTTTAGAGCCATCACCATCCAATGTAAATAAACGGTCATCAGAATTTGCTGAATTGCAGAAGTAAAGCGGAAATGCCCGTGAAATTTGTGCATGGGAGATTCCTTTTAGAGGTTTACTTCCGCAATTCCGGTTTTTCATTACTGCCGTGTGCTGGACTGGAGGTGTGGTGCAGTTTTTTGCCACAACTTCCCCATATGTCATTAGGCTGATTTGAATAAAATGTCCACAGCCTTTCAGAGTAATGGAAACAGAAAGTGTACAAACTACCTGGGATTCCTCCTTTCCGTGTAATTTTAGTTAAAACAAATCCAAGTGTTTAAATCCGGGTCTTACGATGGAAAAGGGGCTCAGGATACTGCGATCCTCTTCAAATAACTCAGAAATAGAAAAAACAGAGTTTGGGAACTCCCTCAGTTTAATCTAAGTGAGTCTGTGTATTTCAACTCGCTGATTTTGATTTTTTTTTCTTTTTTCGGGAGCTAGATTCTATTTTTAAATCTTGTGAAACCAATAAACGGAATATGATGATTTATCCTTTATTCTGCAGTTTTCCAAACAGAATGGTGCTTGGTCGCACCCACATTAAGGAGGTGGCTGCCAAGAGGAAGCTGGAGCTCAACAGTTATGTCCACAACCTGATGAGGAGCTCCCCAGAAGTGGCCCAGGTACAGTCGTTCATGCTCTCGCTATCCGTACGCTGTCGTGGTTTTGATTTAGACTTGTTGAATGATCTGCTTTTTTTATCGTAGAGTGACCTGATCTACACTTTCTTCCATCCAATTGCTCGGGATGAGAAAACAGAGGGCTTAGAAACCCCACCCAACATACCCGGTAAATACCTGTCTGACCCACATTCTTCAAGTGTTTGGCGTTCCACAGACGATGTGCCTGGTTTCACTTTCTTTACCACACTTTGTTCTTCGTCATCAGACCGTCTAGTTTGAAAAACGATAATCTTACAAGCATTTTTTCCCGATCTGTCTGTTGTGCAAAGGTCCCAATGTTAAGCTGTCTGTGTAACATGGTTGTGTTTTACTGTCTCAGAGCCCCTGCTGAGTCCAACCTCTGGCCGGGTGGAAGGAGAAGTGAAGCTTTCTATTTCATACCGAAACGGTACTCTGTTCATCATGGTCATGCACATCCGAGACCTGGTAAACAAACTTTAAAACATACATGATGAGATCCCTTTTTTACAGTATGTCTCTTTTTTATGTAGATCTTTATGACATCATTCCTGTATTTTTCAGATATTATTCTAAATTGACATATATATGCGAGTTCATCTTCGTTCCATGGTGAAATGATTAAACAACAAGCACTTTCAATAAATTGGAAAAAAAGAAAACAAAATGCTGCACAAGTTGGAGTTAATTGCATATTTTCTCTCATTTACACACATTACACATTTAGGTGATAAATGTCTCAATGCTAACGCTCAGTCGCAATCCGTTGAAAACTTCAGTATGGTTTGCTAAGCATGTCCCATTTAACAAAAAAAGGGTATTTTTTATCAGTTCAAAGTCTAAATCTATCTCTCTATCAAAGGTCTGTTTGTCTGGAGGGTAAAGTATGTTTTTCAGAAAATATAAGTTGCATAAACGGAATGAGAGGATTGCATCTAGTCAATAAAAGAATCAACGATTAAGGATTTAGTGATCAGACTAAAATAATGATTAACTACCAACATGGGGCGACTGTGGCTTGATGGGTTGAGTAGTCATCTGGCAATCAGAAGGTTGTGGGTTTGATTCCATCTTCCTCTCGCCACGTGTGGATGTGCCTCTTTGGTTGGTCAGCATGACTGGAAAAGCGCTATATAAGTTCAGTCCATTTACCATTTACCAATAAACCCTGCAACACTTTGCTCACTGCTTTACTGAAAAAACATGAAAGGTTGGAAAGGCAGTCTGAACATCCATATCAATTTCAGTAAGAACTGATTTTTCAGCCAATTCAGCCAAATAAACTGCAAAAGTTTAGAAGAAATCATTCCCCAGCTAAGTTCCTCCTCCTGCTGCGTCGATGTTCTACCCACAGCTTTCTTTAAGAAAGTTTTGCCTGTAATAGCATCTGATTTGGCTCAGATAATAAACACATCCCTTCTGTCAGGTGAATTCCTTCAGGCCCTAAAAACAGCAATTATCAAACCACTGTTGGAAACAACAATTTCCACAAATTACTGCATCGGTACCGTGTCATACGAAGGGCTACCTGTACTGACCTTTGAGCTATAAGAGTCCAAGCTCACCTTAACTTTATGTAATATAAACATGTTTTTAATGCTTTTGCCATTTTAAATCTATATAAATACAAGTAGGATTCAAAAGGAAGAGCAACTGAATAAAATAGCATTTTAAATGCAGCTCACTGGAGGGTTATGTCTTTGGACAGGCTTGAGGGCACCACATATGGTCCTGGGGGCTACCTGGTGCCCGCCGGCACCATGTTGTTGACCCCTGCTTTGGGATATATGTATAATTTTGACCCAGCTTGAATTGACGAAATCTTTTAATAGATTCAGTTGTGCACCCAGTTCTAGTTTTTGAAAATCATTGAAGTTATTTGCTGTCATTTCACTTGGAAACAGAGCAGATCAGTGCACCATTAACAGCCACCGATGAGGATGACATTATCCACATGACAGTATGCAAACTTCTCCCTCCGCTTTTAGGTCTCCGAAGACGGAACCGATCCCAACCCATACGTAAAAACCTACCTGCTCCCCGATCCTCAGAAGACTTCAAAACGCAAGACAAAGATCTCCAGAAAAACCAGGAACCCCACCTTCAACGAGATGGTCAGAAAAACGCCGCGGCTCCCTTCAATTACACGCTCAGATAGGATCGGTACTTACTTATGCTCATCTCTTCTCCACAGCTGGTGTACAGCAACTACAGCAAAGAAACCCTCAGCCTGCGGGAGCTGCAGCTGAGCGTGCTCAGCGCCGAGTCGCTGCGTGAGAACTACTTTCTGGGCGGCATCACGCTCAGGCTTAAAGACTTTGACCTCAGCAAGGAGACTGTCAAGTGGTACAAACTGACAGCCGTTCCATACTTCTGACCCTGAACCAGCCTCTGACTCTGCCTCTTCAGACAACAACGGATGCATTCAAATTATATGGGAAGGGCTGCAGATGGAGCTTTACTTGAAAATACTGGCTACTTCAGCTCTCGTTTCATAAAAACAAAACCCCCGAAAATCAGGAAATGGATTTATCTGTCATTTTGTCATAAGATTTATGGCTTTGTCAAACCTGGAATATAGTTGGGAAGAAAAATGTTATAAAAAGAATCAAATTAAGGATTGTGTAGTTATTATATTTACATAACATTATTTAACCATGCTTGCAGGGGGGAAAAAAAACATGTATCATAAATATCCTGGATTCAACCCGACCTGTTTCTGATGAGTTTGAATAGGAGATCTCTTATACTTGTCGCGTAGCGTCACTGCTTGTTCACATATGACATGAATGTGTCTAGAGTTCCCTAAAGGGGCAACAGAAGTGAATAATCTACAAACCCTGAAAGGGGAGCCTCGTCTCTGTTTTCTCCCTGCCTGTAAAACTAATCAAGATTGTTTATGTGACAAACAATCTTCTTATTTTGCCTCCTTTTTTTAAAACTATAACAAAGAGCTGTAATATTTTGTACATTTTCTTATTAGAGGACCAAAACGGCTTACTTTCAGAAGAGTTTCTATATATACTGGTGTTTTTTTCTTTTTTTCTTTTAAGGAATAGAAAGGAGAAACGCTTCTACATGTCATGATTTATTAACTATGTAGACAGGTAAAAGACAGTGGGGTTTCCTGCCTTGCAGCAAACATGTTAAAGTACAGTAGCCCATTAAACTGGATTAGAGGAAATCCAAAGTTACCGTAAGATTTCCTCGAGTTGTGCCAAAACTAACAAAGCGACAAAAATAAACTACTCATTGTAGGGACTGGGTAAGGGTGCCTTTGTTTGTTCTTGCAATCTGTTTTTAATGCACAATTTAACCTTATTGTTACTAAATATAATTTCCTAAACAATGTGGCATGTCCTTATGAAAAAAAGAACGTATCCCGTGAAGCTGTATGTGTAGTTTCTGGTGGAAGGCCAGAACAATCAAGATTGTTGTAACAATGATTTATATATTTTTTCCCTAAATGCACACTTTGTTTCACGGTTTGACTTCTTTCACCCGGCACACCTTAAAGAGGCAAATGTAAAGGCTTTGAAGCACATTTCTTTCTATGTTCTGAACATAAGAATTATCATGAGATAATTCGGTGGCAGGGGGGGGGGGGGGGGACACCAATTGGGATCGGAGTCTATCCTGAAATCTGGAAATGAGCTGTTTAAGCTCAGGCAGCTGAACCACACCTTCTCCAAGTGCCTATAGAGGTCTAATCACACTGTGATGAGTAACCGGGCAAAACTATCAGCAGAAACTGGCAATGCGGTCCAGGAAAAGCAAAGTTTCACATGGGAAGATATTGTGAATTCTGATCAGCAAGTTGGATGTAAAACGTCTTCACAGAAAGGGAATATTATCCTGTATAAGACCACACACTGCCCTCCTCTCTCTGTAACTATAACATCTAAAGTTGTGTTCATATTTAATAAAGAGATAAAGATTATTCTTTTTTTTCTGCAATAGTTTTTAAAAGATGTCACATATGCTTATGGCACATTAATATTACTGCCTAGATCTGCTCTCTTAGTACCTGTTCGGAAAAAGGAAAAAAAAAGTTAGGAAAGTTTGTGTTAACATGGCCAGTTATTTATTTTTAATTGGTGACCTCTAGCCTGAACGGATCAGTGTGTACTGTAATCTCTTTCATAAAGCAAATTAAATGTTTTTGAACAAATGCAACATGTTCCCTCCTGCCTGTGCTAACTTTGATGGTTGCGATTATGTATATATATTTTTTTATTGACAATGAATAATTTAGGATACAGTTGAAAATATATTTGCTGCGCTTTAAGGCTTTTAACTTTTTGTCACTTTCTAACCTTGAATCAATATGTTTTTACTTTGTTCAAATTCGGAAGTTTACATATATTTCCTCAGAATTTGATAGCATTGGGTTTGAATTGTATTGCTTCAGTCCGATGTTTTGGGTATTCTTCCACAAGCTGCATGATAATGAGAAGGCCCGTTTAAATTAGGATGCAGCAGTATGTCACTGAAGCAGATCTCCGGGCCTCCAACAGATCCATTCAAGCCTTCCTGATGAGCTTATCTAGCCACTTTCAGCTACAGATAAGCTGCTGCTCCAACAAACTACACTATAGAAGATGGCTGATGCCCCCACAGAGTCAAAAAAGGTCTTCAGGGGCGCCCGTGTTCTCCAAAAGATCTTGGTCTCCTTGGCAGGTAGAGTCTGCTCTCACTTCATGAAAAGAGCATTAATTGTGTGACTCAAGTCCTGTTTATTGTTCAGGTACGCACGCAGGTACTTTTAAGAGTCTGCTTTCTCTATGCCAGTTCCTTGGATGTTCGACCGTGTTTGTATGGTGGGACTGTGCCTACTGCGATTATTCCCAAAAAGAGATTTTTGGGGAGACGGGGAAAAAGAAAAACCTCCAACTTAATTGAAGGGTAATGAAATAGCAGGTAAATGTTTGTCTTCCAGGACCAAGATGCTCTATATCCAAGATACTGGATATAGAGCACCCCTGCCCAACTCATCTTCTAGGCCAGTATTTACCCCCATCCATCTTCCCACCAACTCCTGTTGAAAAAAAGCTTTCCCGACCGCATGATCCTGCTACTATTTACACTTTACAATTATGAGCCACTTTGTGTTGGTCCACCACGCAAAATTGCATGAAATTTTGTGTTTGTAATGTAAAAAAGTGATTCAGACCCTTTTAACTGGCGGCATGACTGGGTAATGATTTTGCGGGTTTATCTTTAGTTTTTTTTCTTTTCTTTTTTTTTATAAAGTAGTAAAATACTAAGGGCCAGCTTAATTAATTTTCAAATTATTTTTATTTTTCATTTATATTTGCCAACAATTCGGTTACCAGGATGAATAATGCCCAGGTCTTTCGGACACGGGCAAAAATATGTAAAATCTAGTAGGCCCTTCTATAACCGCGACAGAATGGCTGTTCAATTTTATTTGGTACATTTTAATGATAGTAATCATTAAAAAGCAGAACCAGAGCGCCTACAGGAAACCAGACCTTACGTACCTACGCAACTTCCGACGCAGGCGCAAAATCGTTTTTTCTGTCGCGTGTGCGGCCTCTCTTCCTCTACCGCCATCATGGGTCGCATGCACGCTCCCGGGTGAGCTCTTCTTTTATCATTTAAAAGTAGATTTAAGCGGTGGCAGGTCGGTTTTATTCGCACAACAACGCTGTTAAACGCGTAAAGGTCCACTGTGGATTAAAATATGATATTTTAGTTCGTGGTAAATATAGGAAAAAGCCACCTAGACGGACCTTCAGATGCACATCCATTTCTAGCTAGCTACCATTAGCTGCTCGCCGCACTCGCTGTTCAGTGAGATGCTACTTTTTAATAAGGTCTTCCAGGTTCGACATTGTTCAACCAAAAAAAAAAAAGTTTCAGGTCCAACCACGTTTATTGGTGTGATTAAAATGAAGGTTCATCGATGGATGCCATGCTCTAGTTGCGTACCGCAGGCAGATGTTTGAACCTAGCATTAGCCGGCCTAAATGCCTCCACGAGTTCAACAATAGCATTTACCCATGCTAATTTTTTTTTACTGCATTTGCGTTTCCCAAAAAGCGTCGGTGAAGCTGTAACTTGTTACTTGTTTCCTTTTGCAGAAAGGGCTTGTCCCAGTCAGCTCTGCCTTACAGGCGCAGTGTCCCCACTGTAAGTATGCCTTCCATTTTCCGCCTGATCTGCCTTTGATACACTGCTGTGCTGCTTAATAACACACATGATGCTCTCGTAGTGGCTGAAGCTCACGTCTGATGATGTAAAAGAGCAGATCTTCAAGCTGGCCAAGAAGGGTTTAACTCCCTCTCAGATCGGTAAGTTGTATTAAATAAAGAGCATGTGGAGGATGGCACTGGTGTGAGAGAGCCTAGAAATTCCTCTTGGATTCTGATAGAGCATAACTCTATCCAGTCATTTCAATGTAGGCCATTAATCTGTTGGATTTTATCAAATCAGTTCAAAGAGCTTTGACATTTCAGATTATGCTAAGATCTTGTATGTAGGCCAGAAATGAATAGTTGGAGCATTTTAGAAGCCGAATGTTTGGGGAGTAGTTTCTCCTAAATTTACATTGAAGCAAATAATTATATTCTTAATGTTTTCCCTACATTAATCTGTGGGACCTTGTGAGTCAATAGGACCACCAGTTAAATACAGCTATCAGAGTAAAAATGGCAGCTCCAAACTCACTACACAAAAAACGCCCAGTTTTTTGTGTAGAGCAAAAGAAACAAATGGAAAAGGACAGCTAGCTGTGAATAAACTTCCAGACTGTTATGTCAGAGACATATTAATTGCTTTCCTTACAGTTTGAGTTTTAATTGTTTGTGGGTTGAAATATCAGAACGACCGCCAGCTTAGTTAGGAAATTAATAAAATTACATTGCAAGCTGTTTTTCGTAAGTTGTGACAAGATATAGGGTTATGAAATTAAGGTTTTGCAGTACATTTTTCATCAAAACATCCTTGTAGAACACAAATGGGCTATTTAAAATCAACAATGTTCAAATCCTGATAGTGACTCAGCATCATGTGTATGATGCCAAATACAGAACATTACAGTTTATCTCGGCAACATATGGCCACAACAATTAGTCAGGGATGTTCTGTTGGTAATGGTTGAAATTAGTTTAAAACAGATTTCTTATAGTTCAGTTGGGTGGTTTGCTCATACTTTGTTGCTGGAGAATAAAGATCCTTTGACCTTTTAAAAAAAAGATAACACTCAAATTTATTGTCTAGTGTCAAGATGACGGGACCAACTGGTGATTTAACTGTTTGGAAATTTTTGTTTATTCAGACTTTTACGTTTTTCACATAAAGCAGCGCCTGCCATGTTTAATTTGATGCCAGATTAGCTAGCATTTCGGTTGGGTTTTTGGTCCAGTATGTTTTCATCAAAATAAAGTTCTGGTCATTTTACTCCTTCATCATTACATACTTTGTCCTCTGAAGAGAGGAAATTAAATTCTACTGGAAATAATTTGTCTGATTTGACACCTGATGACTATAAGCTACTACATAAGTCAGTTTAGTATAACAATTGTATGAACTGGACTAACAGATTTCAATTGCAATCATGGGAAATGTGTTGTAATAAGTTTCAGGAAAATGTTATGCAACTTCTGATATCTGAGCATTTTGATTCACCTTTCATAACTAAAAATATGTAACTACAGTGAGAAACTGATCCTAGGTCAGGTATGAAATGGAAGTTCTTCTGGACAGAAGAGTAACAGACGGGCGTGGGGGCACAACAAGCTGAATCAGAGCCGTTGTGACAAAAGTTTCTTTTGCTGCACAATGTTGCAGAAAATTAGTCCATCTCCTTTGAATTCATCTTTAAATTGCTGTATTCTCAGATATACTGAAGGAAGGTTAAGATGTAGAAATTGATTTACTTTGGTGAGGTCATTCACTGTAGGGGTGGCAATATGGACATAAAATCTTTATATTTGGTGGTATTTGTTGTGGTAACATAACATTGACGATAAAGAATATTAACTTTTTGACAGTGTTTTTTAGGTAGCTCGCTGTGTATGTCCCAGCAATCATAGCGCCCCAGAAACAAATACTTCTCTTAAAGTCAATCCATTTTTAAAATGAGCTTCTTGAGGACGCTGGGTGTATAAATAGTTTCTATCAATGAAAAGCAGAAAGTAACTGCATTCAATCATATTTTCCGACTTATTGATGCACTGATGGGGAAAAGGTTATTTTGACAATAGACTCACTAATTGGAATTTTGTTTGTCCAAATTTCTATAGGGTATTTTCCATGAACATAAATAGACAATAAACAGACATTGTTTACATAATTCAGTGTTTACCTTTCACGTTGAGGTTCACCTAAGAGTTGTTTTGTGATGGAGTTTGCTGCCTTCTTGTCAGATTGACTTTGTTTCTCTGCTCAGGCGTGATTCTGAGGGATTCCCACGGTGTTGCCCAGGTGCGTTTTGTCACTGGCAACAAGATCCTGAGGATCCTCAAGTCCAAGGGTCTTGCCCCTGACCTGCCGGAGGATCTCTACCACCTTATCAAGAAGGCTGTGGCGGTCAGGAAGCACTTGGAGAGAAACAGAAAGGTAACAACAAATCCTGGATAGTAAGCAGAGGTGCTGGTGTCTATAGCTCCATCTTTGACTTCATTAGTTAGCATTACTGTCACTGGTGTTTTGAGGAGCCAGCATGCCTTAATCTATCTAATAACAACAGTAGCTGAAAGTACTTTTGATTTCCTAATTGGCCCCTGGTGGAGAAACTGAAAGGACTTACATTTGAAATGGGAATCAATTTTGAATTTCTTTGTGTGAATAAATGTAGAACACATGGTGAACATGCTCTGGCCTCTTAATATTTACCTGGTTGGATGTTTCTGCTCTAATTCACATTCATGGTGATACTTGCAGGACAAGGATGCCAAGTTCCGCCTGATTCTCATTGAGAGCAGGATCCACAGGCTGGCCCGTTACTACAAGACCAAGAGAGTACTGGCCCCCAACTGGAAGTAGTATGTATTGGTTTTTAACTCACTTTTTTATTCTCTAAATGTGAAAATGCTTGAGCAAGTTACCTCAATTTAACATTTCAAGTCTTCAGTCTGTAACGCAACATTCTGACAGAAAAAAGGCTTATTCTGCTGAATTGTACTAATTAGAGTTTTAAGGAATGCACAAATCATTGTCCTGCTCTTTATGGTTAAGAGTTGTGATATTTCTGTTGTGCTAGAAAAAGCTGGAGGTAAATTAGCAGAGTGGCTACTTGGTGCCTTCTCTGCCAGTCCCCTTCAGACAAATTAATAATGGTGGCGTTATGGTTTAAGAACTAGTCCAGGCCTCTGCAACCTGTGGCTCCAGGGCTACATTAGACTCTGCAGTCCTTTTTTGTTGTTGAGAACAGCAACGTTTAATTGCTTTTCTGAAGGTTGTCTACACCACAATGGTGAAACATTTCTCTGAAAATGCACAATTTGATAACTGGGTCCAGGTGGGGTTAGCATGCATGCACAGGTTGAGTTTCAAAGAACATACTGTAGCATAATAGCTCGTGGGGTTAAAGTAGCTAATTTAATTTTTTCTTCTCTGCCTACCTGATGAGAAAAGTTCCTTGGAAGCTTTAGTGTTGGCCTTGTAGGTCAACAGGGTCAAAGGTTTTTCTGGCTGTACCTGACATGTTGGCAGAGTAAAAACTTCCAGCAGCAGACCATTGAAACGAGGGGATGCAGGGCGGCTGAGTGATAATTAAGCCTATTTCTATCAATCTCGGCACAAATGGGCGTCTTTGAATAATTTTAGTATTGATTATATCGATAATCCTAGTTGTAATGATAAATGTCATTACAGTAAAATGTGTATTCATACATAATGTTTCTGTATCTAACAAGTTAATTTTTATGTACAACTGTCAGAGTGAATATTTAATTTTTTTTCTCTCTGTTTACAGTGAGTCGTCTACAGCTTCTGCTCTGGTGGCATAAACTCAACCCTTTTTGAATGAATAAAACAATATAAATTCAGGAATGTGTGTCTGTCTTGTTTTTATGCTCAAATATCGATTTAAAGCTCACAACGCCATCAAAGTTCCGTTTTGAGTCTGGTTCAGACTCCTGAAATGTTCGTTTCGATCGATTTTCTGTTCATAGCAATGTGATGTATCAAAGTAATGTTTCGTTTAGCTGAAATGAAAGCGCTTCGAGTTATAAAGTTCCTTTTTTACTGATTTGAAAGTCTTGCGATTTCTTTACGTCATCCTGTTTTTAGTCAACATAAATATCGGGCTGGAGGACTTTCCCAGGAAATTACGGGCACTTTCTACGTGACGAGGCGGGACCTCGCGTTGTTGAGGCTGGTTGACCAATTGCTGCTGCGCGTGACGTCACGGAGTGTATTTATACGCTGGTGTCGCAACAAGACGACACTCAACTCTACTCCAGCAAAGACAACAGCAGAAGCACCATGGCGTACCCGATGGAGCGGATTTGACGAAGAAGAGCGAAAATGGCAGCAAGCAGCCAAAGAATGAAGCGACAACACTCGAGCGCAAATCTGTCACCGACACACCCGCGGAGTCTGTTGGTTTTGGACGAGGAATACCAGAATACGTGAGGATATTTTCGTGACGGTGGCCGTAATCCGAGAAGAAAGGAGCGGGGGGAAAATGGCTACTACTACCGAGAGCGGCTCAGAGCGGACGGCCATGGAGAGGTTCGGCGGCGGAGGGATGGCGCTTCTTCCCTGGACTAAGCAGATGCTCACCGTGCTGTGGGAACAGCTGCGGCTGCTGGTTCAGGTCATCTATTACACTTTCATTTCAGGTGAGAACAAGACGGAGGGACGAGCTTGACGGCTCTTTGCTACATTTCTCTACTGCTTAGTGGGTTTATTACTTTAACACTTTCATCAGGCACCTGGTCGTTCAGAACCACCGAAAGCAGGATTTAAAAGTAGATGTTGAACAAACATCTGATTTTCAAACCAGAATTGAATCTTTAAAAACAGTGACATTGTGCACATTTTGATATAATTTAACTGAAGGATTCATGTCATGTAAGAGCTAATGGATGGTTGGCTACTGGACATGCGCAAAAGTGTATTAAATATTCTTGCACGTCGACGATTGCGACGTTTTTAGTAATTCTGCCTTTAGCTAGCTTTAACATATCTACAGCACAACGAAGGAAGGAATCATTTTGTTGTCTGTGTATATTTTATTTGGTTGGTGATGTAGCTTAAAAATAAAATAGATTTTATTATACCAAATCCGATTAATCAATTTCTTTTTGTTCCACAAAAAGAAATTATATAAATTATTTTTTAGTGCTATGAAACAAGATGGCAGATCCCCCTATAGATCCCCCTATTGTAAACAATAGAAATGTATATAATTTTTTTATATATGGGAGAAGGGCACCGAATTGCCAGTAATGATGTATCAAACATCTGGATCCAGAGATTAAAAAGTAACAAAACATCAAGCACAGTCAGTGCCAGATCCAAATGGTATATATTTGCTGTTACTGTGGTGTAGCGATATAAATTGTTCCTAAGTGATGGGATTTTAAAAAGTTCTTATGGTGGATTATGTGTGTAAACTGAGAGGTTTTGTCCTCTTCTCCAGTTTTTCAGATGTTCCGGTTTGAGGTCCACGTCAGAATCACAGACGAGACCGGAGAGCACATCCAGCACATGGGCACGGCCTCCAACGCTCCTGAATCCTTCCTCTTCTCGTCCCTGTTCGACGGCGACAACGGCGTCATGGTCGGCGGTTCCAACCCCCTCTCCAACTTCTGCGCCGAGGTCGGCGACCCCTTCGCCGGGAAGTCCACGGCCGAGGCCCTGCTGTCCAGCCTGCGCGCCGACGACCTGTGCTGCGGGCTCGTGGACGACTTTGTGTCCAGGGCGGCTGGGAAGGAGGAAGGCATCCTGCTTGGACACCAGTCGGCCTGGAAAGTGGGCTTCCCCGGCGACTGGAACATCTTCGTGTCCAGCGGCGACAGCTGCAGTTCCAGCGACGGCTGCCACAGGAGCTGTGATCAAGTCCCCCGACCCAAAGAGAAAGGTTTGAAACAGGAGACTTCAGAGGAGGACAGAAGCTCTCAGTGGAGCAGTGAGGAAGAGCAGAACGTGGCGGAGTTTCAGAGTGAAGAAAGCCAGGAGCTTTGGGAGTCGTTGTCCAGATCTAGCGACCCGTACAATCCCTTCTTCTTCTCTGCCTGCATCTCAACCAAGTCGGACATGGGCAAAGGCAAGCCTGACGTTAAAACCACCAGCGATTCGGATCTGAAGGCCAGCGAGGAGACGGCGGGGCCGCCGCGGCTGAATATGTGGGTGTGCCGCTCTGACAGCGAGAGCAGCTGGAGCAGCTGGGCTGGCTCCGAGTGTTCCAGTCCGGATATCGACAAGGAGGAGAGCGACAAGCTCTGGGAGTTCTTCAGCAGTCCGGAAGACCCGTACAACCCCATGTACTTCACGGCCAGCACAACCAGCAGCCCTACACTCAGACCCAAACCCACCTCAGTATGCAAACAGGCCTCGCTTCCTGCACCTCCCCCCAAGCCCGACGCGGAGACGGAGGAGAACCAGAGCAGCTCTCCTCCGTCAGAGGACGACGAAGAAGAGCTGCTCTGGAAGTCTCTGGGCCAAAGAGACGACCCGTACCACCCTCTGAACTTCCAGGCCCGCCTCCAGGGCTCCCCGCTGCCCCCCAAAGCTGACGCTCAAACGCAAAGACCACCCGCAGAGACCAGGAAGCAGACAGAAGCTCCCAGAAAACCCCGAGGCAACAAGCCTGCTCTGCCAGACAGAAAGTTACAGCAGCACTGCCACCCAGACAAGAGACTGGTGCCCTGGAGGAGAGCCCAGCGAACGCCTCACACGCCTCCCGACAGGCAGGACGACGAGGCCGGCACCCGGCATAAAAAGGTTCATAAACTTTCTCATTACTAGGCAAAACTAACCAGACGTTAGAGCTGAAACTCTAGAATACGATAAAAAGAGGGGAATTTCAGGTTTACCTCAGTATGTCCCACAATATATCTCCATATATAACCGTGCTGAGTTCAAGTGCAACTGGACTAAGGGAGTGTCTGCTGCTGAAAGTGGGAGATAAGAGTTGGTTCCCGTTTCAGCACCACGCTCAGCTGCTGCAGTTCGGGCTGGGGTTGTTTGCTGTCGATTAGCAACACGGCCGGTCGCCATGGCTGCGTCGGTCATGTGACCCCGGCGAGTCGGGAGGATTTGACTGCTGAGTGTCAGCGCTGTTGTGAAACCAGAGTCCAGGTTTACTCTAAGTGCACATTTCAGGGCTCAAAGGGTCCGGTTGTACGTTACAGACACGCCGATCAGGCTCTGAGCTTCCTCATCTGATCAGATCTAACCTGCTGGTTCCTGTGAAGGTTATCACAAGAAAGATGAGGAGAAAAGAAAGCATATTTTGATTTATTGGTATTTTTTTTAGTCAACCTGTCTATCAGCGTTCAGAGCAAACTGAAGGAAAATTGTCTGATCTCCATGTCTAATCATCAGATCGGTGCGTCTTAATTACACGAAACTACATTTTTTGTCACTAAACGTAGAGCTTTGTCGTAAATGATGCTTTCCAGAGAAGTAACCCTTTGTCTGTTGCCGTCCTCAGGTGCGTTTTTCCCCTCTCGTCCACGTCCACGTCATGAGGACCTGGCCCTTCGCTCGCCAGGCGTCCCGCAAAGGTCACTGGGAGGAACTGGCGAGGGACCGCGACCGCTTCCGGAGGCGGATCGCGGACACGGAGCGGGCCGTGGGCCGCTGTCTGAGCCAGCCTCACAGAGAGAAGATGCGGGCGTATCTGGACAGTGCCTTGGATCGGACGCAGGGTCCCGAGCCGTGAATGTTTCCTTATCGTTTGTGGACGTGAATTCGGGATTGGTTGCAATGCAACAGTGATATTTGTTCTTGATTTAGGCCAATTAGAAATGTGACGTAAGGCCATCGTAAATGTTCGGTGTCAAGTTGACCAACCGTGTACCTCAAGAGGGTTTTCTACATTGTGTACCTGTTGCACTGACTGACACTTTCTCATATTAACCTCAGCATTAATGTGTGGAATGTTGTTTTTGTATGCCTTATATACTGACCTAGTAATGTAACTTATTGATGCTCCGTGGAGCCTGTCCTTTCTATTTTACCATTGGCTTGATCTGTTTGTACCTGTTTTTATATGCGTAAAGAAACCACACAGCGGTGATGTCATAAGGACGCAGAGCTTTGCGTTACAAAGTGTTTTGGAAGCAGATTTGTAAGCATGATGAATACTGACTTTAGGTGCAATTTGTTTTGCAAGTCTTGACATATTTTATGCTTTTTTTTGTTTTTGTCCTGTGTTTTTATTTTATTCCTATGTGTATTTTTTATTTTGGTGCAGCCTGTCAATGTTTCGGTGGAAAGGCAAGGCCACAACATGATTCAGAACACTTTGATCAACGCGACTCGCTCGGCTTCTCGTGGTGACATCATGTAGCTTCAAGTTTGTTGCTAGAAAAATGGATTGTAGCTACTCTGTTCAGTCAATAAAATTTCTTACACTACAGTTTTTCTCGTTCTGATGGAAGTGTGGGTAGAAAAGGAAGGAGGGGAAACGGTGATGGTTGGACCAGATTGAGCCTGGACCACTACGTGATCCTCACATTAAATATGGAAACAAAGATGTTCAACAGGATGTAGGTTCTTTAGAAAATCTATTTCCTGATTATTAGAGTTATATTTGCATTTCAACTTGATACATAGACTTAAACAGGACTTAGAATAAACACTAAATGCATTAGTTCACAGGAGCTTGGTTTTGGAGTCAGTCGGACTAGTCAGGCTACCTGCTCTGGTAGTCTTTTTTTTTTTTTTTTGTGAAAGGGAAGTAGAGTTGGGGGGGTGTTTTAGCCAGCTAGCTGCTGGCATACAGCAATAGGTGGGGGAAGGGCCACGCTGTGTTGCTCTGTGCTCCGTAAAGTCAGAGAACACCATTTGCTCTGGTATTTTTGACCGTAACTGAGAAGTCCACTAAAGACTCTATGGATTTCAGCTTTATGACCGAGTGCCTTAGTACCTTCAGTTCTTTCAATCCCTGGTATGTGTTGATGCTGACCCCATGCCTGACTGCAACGGTCCCCTGATGGAAAGCTGTGGGGGGGAGAAATCAAGACAAACCAAGAGCTGTCATTTCTACCTCTGAGCTGCTAATGCTGGGAGACAGAAGTGAGGTGTGTTGTCAAGCAGACATGCAGACTAAATCTGGACATGTCCTGGGCTCCAAATAGAAAGGTACCCCCCGGCACCCCGCCTGCAGACTGTTCACACAGCTTCCAGAAAACACCATGCAGTCACTGAAAAGGCGCGTCTTTGGTGGGTGGAGGGTATTTTTAGGCAGAGGGCATTTTCACTCTACTAAACATCTAAGATGAATATGTTGAATGTATTCGGCCTATTGGAATATGGATTTCCTTTCACGCATTTAAAGAAATCCGCTCACATCATGGAATTGCACGAGTCTAGTTGCTGCGTTCTCCAGCAAGCATAAAATACAACCAGATCTGCTTTAATGTCTGCCAATGTAAAACCAAAAATTCTTTCTGAACACGTGTTTTGGCTTTCCATCTGCCTTCAGAGCACAAGGCCCCACCATCATTTCCTTTTCATGTCCTCTCACACACACACACACACACACACACACACACACACACACACACACACACACACACACACTCAGAGGCACTGAGAAGCCTCTCGTTTCCCCACCGGGGCTGATGAGCCTCTGTGCATACTAACTGCTGTAAGGCTGTCATCAGACAAGTGTTGAAAACACAAGTATGATGAAATGACTTTCCTGAGGGATGAAATCAATTAGCATGTCTCAGCCCCCCCCCCCCTCCCCCCGCCCGCCCACAGCCTGGTGCAAAGGTGAGCAATCAGCCATGGGCTGTGACAGCTCAGCAGCATGTCCTCTGATGCTGTCATCCCAGCACCATCCTCCCTGCTGCTCAGCGTCGACCCCGCCACTCTGAGAAAACATGAAAGACTCTTGTCACAATCACAGTTGTGTGTTTTTTTTTTTTTTTTAAAGGAAGCAGATCATCCAAACACAGCCTTCGGCTTTCATGGAGTCCCAGCTTCATTTTCTGAGATTAGTTTGAAGATTTCGACAGCTCCACAAATTAATTCACTCTGGTATCAGCCTGGGAATCCATTTTTAAGCAATTCCTGAGTCTCTTAGAAGCAGTTTTGCCTCTATGAAACACAAAGAAATAATCCGTACTGGAAGCTTTAGCTCCTCTGTCACCGTCTCAGAAAATATTCACCTTAATTCTAATCTAATTAAGATAATCTAATCTAATCTGTCTAAAAACGATTTTAAAAGATCTAATTTAAACAACTCATTAATCCATAAAAGTTACACTACTTCTCTTTGCATCATGTGGCTTTTATTTTATTTTTCCAACAGTGTGGCTTTGCTCAGGCCTCTGACCGAGGACCACTTAGGCATCTCGGAATTGTTGCAGTCCTGACAATTTAGCCGCGGACCTTTGGCCTGAACTTGGATCCGTGTCATGCTCTGTTCTTCTATTTCATTTTTGGCTGCGCAGCGTATCATTTTCTGCACCTTATTTGTTTCCCACTTTTTATTCAACTTTTTAACCTAAGTACACCTGCTCCGTAAATCAGGGCCACCTGTTTAATCCCAGAATGCATGACCCCTCTGAATGAACGCCACACAACTATTACTTTGAGCCCAAATAATGATTCAGTTAAACAGAACCACCAGCAAATGTGTGGTTTATATTATTCTACTACCTCTACTAATGGACAGTGATCGATCCGGACGAGGGTGTTGGACTCCAACCATTCTAAACACAACTGTAGATCAGGACTTTGACTAGGCCACTCTAACTCATAAATATGCTTTGATCCATACCTTTCCTGGCTGTCTGCTTTGGGTATTTGTTTTGCAGGAACATGAGAAGTATTTTTCAAGCGCTTCAATTTGTCCTGTCTCCATCGATCGCCCTATAAACTACAACCAGCTTCAACGACCCCGCCGATGAAAAGCATTACCACGGCATGACGAAGCCGCCACCATGTTCTTCAGTGTGGGGATCGTGTGTTCATTGTTCCATTTTAATCTCATCTAACAAGGCCGCTATCTTCCACGTGCGCTTGGTCCCCCATATTTGTCGAAACTCAAAAGGGATTAAAAGAGTCCAGCCAATGCCACACTGCTTACATTTGTATCTGCAAAAAAATAAATAAAAATAGAAACGAAAGCAAGGTTTTATTTTTCTGCCGCTTTGCCTAAATCCACCAGTTAGTGTTGGTCGATCACATAAAATCTAAATGAAAATGATGGATGTTGATGTTTTAGACATTTAAGAAGCTCAGAGGATTTGAATACTTTTCCAAGCTAGGGTGAATAAAATGAAAAACAAAGCTGAACTAAAGGTCCGGCGTCCATTTACCGTGCGTCCCCAGCAACAAGACTGCTGTGGTACTTGATGTCATCAGTGACTGACTCCCCCTTAAAGCAAGACGAATCCCACAACTCATCACCTATTGTCTTTCTCACCAGTCCAGCCCTTCTTCTCTCGCCTCTCTCAAACCCACCCATCTCCGCATCTTTTTCTGCATCTCCCTCCTCATCAGTATCATAAGCTGCGTGGCCCAGGCGACCCCCGTCTCCAGGCAACCGGATGGAGCAGCGAGGCGCTGAAAGGATTGCAGGTGATTGCAGCAGCGGCAGGCTCAGCCACAGCAGGGGCAGTGGGTTTTCACCAGCACGCACACACAGCCAGCCCCACGCACACGTGGTTGCCTCTGTAAAGCTGTCTGCCAGAAACGGGTATCTCTCGGGTCACAATTAAATGATGATGCAACCTCCAAGCAGCTATTGTGTCTGACGCTAGCTCACACAGGCAGACCACCTGAAATGCAGCAGCAGACGGCCAGGTTATTCTTCCTGGGAAGCCACGGCTTGGTTGAGAACATCCCCCTGGCTCTTTGTTAAAGTTGCTGGTGCCAAATCCATCCCATCGATCCACAGCTTATGTTGTTTGGTTTCCTCAAAACCAAACAACATAAGCCACTGATGCACGATACGCTTCAGTGGAAACACAGTGCACCAGAATGACAGGACGCTTGCACCGACCACTGGGCCTTCATGGGGCAGTCAGGGAAAACACCAAGTTGTTCTTTTTAGATCATTCTGAGGAAAAATAAAATCCAATAGAATAGAATAGAAATAGCTTTTATTGTCCCACCGTGGGGAAGTGGCGGAAAAGTGAAAGCTTGCATCAACACAAAGGCAAAATAATAACAACAATAATAATAACAATAAATAATAATAATAACAAAAAATAAGACATAAAATTTATGGAAAATGTACAACACAGGAGATAATACTGTACAGTTATTAAAATATTATACTCATTTTAATGAAATGTGCAACTGTGAAGGGTGATTTAGATAAATTCACTAAAACGGTCATGTGTATTTATACATAAAAAAAACAAAGACAAACTGTTTACAAGAATGACAAAAAAAGAACTCTTACTCATCACATAAAATAATCAGTAGGCTAAAAACAGTCATCGACATATGTGGTAAACACTTCAGTTCCCACGCACTGCTGTCTGACCAACACCCAGAGTCCGTTTAGAGGTCTAGAGAGGACTGGATGTGTGTAATACACCCACTCGGCCACTGGGGGGCACACAACAGCCTAGGCCCCAGGACGTGACAGTACGCACGTAGTACGTCAGATCAGAGAAGGGGTCTGATAGGAGCCATAAGCTGCATGTAATAAACATATATCGATGTGGATCGAGGTCTTGTTACACCCCTACATATTTATACACCTACATACACTTTTATTAACATCCATGCACAAAACCACCAATAGTACTTCTAATTCAATCCAAGTTCACTTCCCTTCTTCTTCACTGTACCTGTTGCCGATAACCAGTTTTATCCTTTTCTTAAAAAGATTGGACTTTGTTTAAGATTTGGAGCAGTCTCCACATTTTGTGAACATTCTGGAAACATACGAGGTAGAGTTAAACTCTGCTGCCCCCTGGTGGCCGATTTCAAAACATTACTGCTCTCCTTCCATCAGGGAGTGCCGGAACCTTTCGGGAAACATTACTTCTTAAAAAATCTCAGTAAAAAAATGTGAAAATCATATGGATTAATTCACTTAATTCAATTATTTTGATTTATATAGCACCAACTAACAACAGATGCCATCTCATTACCCTTTAAAAGACAAATAGATCCAATTTATATGCAGAAATATTTTTGTAAAACCGATGCAGTCATATGGTACGGAAGCGTATTACTGCCACTGGACAAAACATATGGACTTACATTTCCATCAAAATACATTCCAATTGAATCTAAGATATTAAACAAGGATTTCAAACCCAGTTAATAACGCCAGTTTTCTGTGTAAAGTCCAGGCAGTTGCATTGAGTCTTTGAAGCAATCCCTCCTCCAGAGCGAGCATGAATAAACTGTTGATTACATCAAGTTGTTACCCAGCTTTCAGCAGTCTCTGATCCTCAAGCATGCGGTAACAGGGGAAAGGAACAACACCCAGTCAACCGGAAGAAATCTCCATCAGAACCTGGCTCAGTATGAGCGCAGGTTTGTTTTACAGCTAACAAAAAATAAAAACTTACCCAGAAAATGTCATCAAACCAATATTAATAATAATAATAATAAAAATAATTCTCAACACAGAAATATACAACGGTCATGTTAAGGCCTATACAATCACTTTAGACACAAGCGGTCGTTGGTAAAGATGCTGACTGTTCACAGTGTAACAGATCCAAGCATATTTGTAGAAAGTTG
Organism: Fundulus diaphanus; assembly: GCA_037039145.1. Classification (NCBI taxonomy): domain Eukaryota; kingdom Metazoa; phylum Chordata; class Actinopteri; order Cyprinodontiformes; family Fundulidae; genus Fundulus; species Fundulus diaphanus. The sequence continues at coordinate 41,816,949 of CM073134.1, forward strand.
AGTGTAAGGAAAAAGTGTGTAGTAGAAAAAGGTGCATGAAGACACAGGGATAACCACAACTTTGAGAGGATTGTGAAGAAACGCTAATTTCAAACTCCCAGTGACACCAGTGCGTCGCTGAATAGAGGCTTAAGGTTCACTAACGTGTGAACATGTTCAACGAATACTACGCGAAGAGATGTAAAAGAAAAAAAGATTCTAGCTTCATATGACTGTGACTGGGTTATTCACTTACTTCTGTGCGATCCTGCCCGCTGACAAGCTTTTTTGGGATCCCCTGTTATAACCGACTGATTATGTAATTGTAGGTTAGATAAAAGACCAGTTTTCTAATCTTGCCTTTCAGGCCCATTAAGTCCGTGAAGAATCCACTAAAAGCCATATAGGACAAGTAAGTAAGGAAGAAAGTGTCATGATTTAGGGTTTTGTTGGTTTGTTTTGGATTTGGACACCTGCCACTATCCAAGCAGCTCAGTCACCAGTCGATCGTTACAGAAAAAGTCTTAACACAACAAGTTTACATAATCTAATATTTCTCGTCCCTTGACGTGAAGCAGATTATATACCAGATGCAACCAGGAAACCTGATAGCCATCGGAGACGATAACATGACCATATCATGATAGAACATGCTTCTTTTTGGGTCAGTCTCATTGCAACGCCCGACAAATAAACAAGCAACATTAAGCACACCTCTTCCATCGCCACTAGAGGGAGACAGAGCCAAGCAGAAAGGGGTTTTATAGGGTTTAACAAGGCACTCAAAAACACTTTTTATCATCAAATTTGATAAGGTAGCAGCTGCATTCATTAAGTATTCTTCAAGCTTTTCGTAGTGTTTTGCAATAGATCTAAGCTTTATTTACTGAAGTGTCCTTAAAAGGGCCTCATACACACAGTTTTCATATCTACAGTCAACTTTTTAATCTTGACCTGGTTATCAGGACACTTCATAACTATCACCATGAGAAATGTATAGAACGTTAACTTAACTCTTTACTTCCCCTATCCTCCCCACTATCTGTTAAATACAAGCGATAACAAAATAATTAAAGTCCTAGGAAATATCCTGGTGCCTTTAAAAGACATTTACAAGACATGTATGTTTTTAGGTTTTCTGGTATTTTATTCCAACCATGAGGAGCTTTCACTGAACATGAGATCTGACCGAATGTGCTCAGTCTAAAAGGTTTTAATAGTTTTGTTGCCTCAGACTGGAATTAAAATGGTTTGTTTGAGAATTTGCACCATTTAATTTACAGCTGTGAAGTTTTATAAATATTTCTTATTGTGAAGCAAACAACAAGTAGGACAAAATAACAGAAAACATACATAACCATTCATCCTCCTATGGTCCGTATTTTGTACTCAGTACAAGAGGATGTTGGTGTTTGTGGATTTTATTTTCTTTGTTTATTTCCTTACATTGGTTTTATCAATATTACTGAATTTATTGCTGTTCATATTTGTGTTTTTGTACAGCACTTTGGTCTCTGTGTGTTTAAAGTGCTTTATAAATAAAGTTGGATTGGATTCAAGTCTAACCACAGGTTATCAATTGGATTGAGGTCTGGACTCCAGTCTCTGCTGTGGAGCTCTGCAGCTCCTCCAGGGTCACCCTTTGTCTCTGTGCTGCCTCTCTGATTAACGCCCTCCTTGCCCGCTCAGTCACTACCACGTGAAAACATTGGAAGATGATTGAGTTGATGGAGCTCACAGGGAACATTTATTTATATCCTTTCCGTGTCAACGTTGGCATCGTATCCTGAAGTAAATATTCCTATATTTTGAACCCCTCAAAATGAATAAAACAGTTATTTATATACCATATATTAATTTTTTTAGTAAAGTTAATTATTTTATTCTGTACCACTCTAGACGTTCTGTGAAAGTGTTTTGTTTGAAATATGAATCGTTTTGATGAAAAAGTTGTAGGACCTTTAAAGATTTTGATATTTCTTACAACCCCATCATCATGTTGTCCCTGACTTTTGGAGAGCTGGACCTGGATTATTTTTCCGACCACGATTCCCGCCCTGCCCTTTGGACCGGTCTGCTCTGTGTATGACCCGAGCCCGTCTGACGGCCCTCTTCCCCAGCCCCATCCCCTGCTGTGGGCGCTGTCTGTCTCCTGCTCCACTTTGGACAACCAACCAGGATCAAGTTTTAGTGTATTTGTTTTTCTAATAAAAGAGCAACACTGTTTCATGCTTGAATTTTGGGTTATCTGTAGTGAGTGCATTACAGCCACTGATGCCAAATAAATAAATAAACTAATTTGAAAATGTTTAAAATCACAGATTTCTTTTAGGTGAAAAGTGTGTAGATCAGTATCAAAAGGTAAAGGGTTGTGGGGAGCAGGAGACAAATGCTGAGTAAGTAATGCTACTGAATGCAGAACAAAACTGTTTAAAAGCTCTGCTATTCCACCAGGTTCCTGCAGCAGTTTTCTATCCAGCTGAAGTCCTAAAGACTTTGTGAATTTAAAATGTATGCCTGCTAGTTTCTTGAGTTGTTTCCATACAATTTTGGAATCGCCTCTGGCCTCTCAGGCTATATTCATGAAAAAGTTAGCTCCAGCCTTTCTCAATGCTCTCACTACCATGTTTCTTAAAGGGCACATGCCATCACTGTATAAACTATTTCATGTAGTTGATATTCTCCAAAGAATTTAATAAATAACATCACCATCACCTCTTTGTAGGGATCTGTTTTGGCAGGCCAGATTTCCCTCCTCAGTGAAAGGTTTGGGTACGGTAATGATACGCGGCTCCACCTAGTTGACTTCACTCTGATTGGCTACAACCATATTTGGGAAACCGGTCAAACACACCTCCACACCCTTTCCCCACCTCCATCCACACCTCTCTTCTCGGCGCAACACTCCGTCACAAACCCATTATTATGGATGGTGGAAGTGTTCCTGCTGCAGGATATCAGAGAGGCGAGGCCAAGCCGACCAAAGGCTTTAACCTGGCGGCGCAATTCATCATCCTCACAGTGGGATCGAAGTCCACGGCAGCAGAGAACTCGCTGCCCCGCTGCTTCAGACAGTGCTCATACATTTATCAGACGAGACAGCATTTAGAAATTAATAAACTTATTGTTAATAACAGCGTTGTGGTTCAAAATCTGTTTGAAAATGTTCAGATAACAGCTTGAGTAAAGTGCCCTGAACATATCAACATAGCACAGTCTCGTATTGGACCGCAGTGACGTTAGTTTCAGGGTGCATATTGCATATACGTGCTCCATACAAAGATAAACTGTTTTCTGATCTGAATTAATATCTGTATTCATCCATGGCACCACTACTCTTGTTTCCTTTTTTATTTCTTATTTTCTTTGAAAATCTGTTTATCATGTTTTGTAATTATTCAACACTATATAACAGAGGTGGGGGGGGGGGGGTAAGTTCGTTTTCAATAGAGATTAGAGTCAGGTTGTGATCTGATAGCCCAGATATCAAGTTGAATGTTTTAATTTCCCGCTGAGGTTTGTTGCTATAGTGAATATGAGCTTTTGAAGTGTGTAACTCTGGTAGGACCCTCAATTAAGAGATGAAAATCCAACCTACTGCATTTTTGTCTGAGATTTTTTCCTGGGCAATTTATCCTCCCAGTCGATATCAAAATCTCCCAGAAGTAGAATCTCCCTCTAAGGTCGGAATTCCATAATCAAAGTCTGAAAATGATATATACATATAAATAAAACGCACACACTTTTAGCATCAAAGGGGGGCTGTGATGTTTAAGTACAGGGGACCCGATAATTCAGCCGGACACACAGTTTAGCGTAAAAGGTTTATTAGTAGGTGTGCAGCGGAGCAGATCAGGCCACCGATGACAGGCAGGACGTGCAGGTGATGACAGAGAGGGCAGAGCGAAAAGCAGGCGGTGCACACGTGCGTTGGAGCAGGGATAGGCAAGCTGAGCACACAAACACCGGGGAGCAAACATGCAGGCAGAGAGACGATCTGGCACTGACTGGATGTGAGAAGCAGGTATATGTAGGCAGAGACCCAGGTGAACCAGCTTATAGCAGCAGGTGTTGCAGACTGTGGTGAGTGGAGCAGAGCATGAGGAGAAAACAGCCAGCCAACCATTCCATCCATTTTCTAACACGCTTTATCCCTGTTGGGGTCATGAGGGGTGCTGGTGCCTATCTCCAGCTCTCAATGGGCGAGATGCGGGGTACACCCTGGACAGGTCGCCAGACTATTGCAGGGCAACACAGAGAGTGACAGGACAAACAACCATTCTCACACCTAAGCAGAATTTAGAGAGACCAATTAACCTATCAGTCATGTTTTTGGACAGTGGGAGGAAGCCGGAGTACCCGGAGAGAACCCACACACGCACAGAGAGAACATTCAAACTCCATGCACAAAGACCCAGGGTCGGACTCAAACCCAGGACCTTCTTGCTGCAAGGCACCACTGTGCAGTCTCAGCCACATAAACACAAACAGATAGCACGATAGGGGGCGATACAGAACACTAACGGTAAAGATCATTTGAGGTGACAGAGTGACCCTTAGACCAAGGCATTCTGAGTGGTTACTTTATGACTGGAGAAGCTGTTCACACCGAATACGCTCTCTTATATATCTCCTATAAATCTCCTCCACCTCTACCCCGGATCTCTGTGTCTTCTCAAGATATTATAAGCAGGTTTATTGCCTACAGTGGATCACCATGTAACCCTGTTTCAGTCAGACACAGACACTCTATGTTGGAGTCTGAGAGGGGGTGTTGTTCACATTTACTGTCATAACTGCGGATGTTCAAATTGTCTCCAGGACCTGCTTCAGGTGTGGCATAAGGATCCCAAATCACTTTAGCACGAGACACAGTACTGAATTATATAAATGCATTTATTTATTTATTAACATTGAATGTCTTTCTGTAACGTGCGAGGGGAAGTTAGGGTTGCTGGCGCTGGAGTCAAGTCTGTTGCCGCAGGATTCTAACCTGGTGAAGATGAGCAGCTGCTGCTGCCGTGGTCGAGCCTGGTGGTGGCCGAGCTGCTGTCAGTACAGCTGCTGCCTGCCACTGAGCTTCTGCTGCCGCTCGGATGAGGCCTGAAGTCAGTAGGTTGGCTTTCGGGTTTATCTGGGTTGCCGCTAAATCCTGGCCGATGCTGAGGGTCACCTTGGCTGCCGCCGAGGCCCGGCCAAGGCGTTGCGCTAGCTGGGCATCATCTCCTGTCACCTGCATGAGACCATAATTGAATCCCAACATGTTGAATCCCAACACCCTGGTTATAAGCAGGCCAAGGGAAGTGCACACAGGAATCATAAGCCTAAAAGATTAATCATGACAGGACTGATCGATGCTCTGTGGATCACCACAAAACACAGTACTCCTTCTGGGACTACATTCTACACTCTGAAATTGGAAAGGTACAGAGAAAAGCTTAACAAACAACAGTGAGAGGCTCTGTTAGAATTGGCTTTCTTTCATTACAGCATGCATACTGAAGTTTAGACTCTGAAGCTTTCAACTTTCCTTCAGGTGATCATTTTGTTTTTTCTCCTTAAACCAGGAGGCCGGATCAGGAAGGGCGGGGTTCTGTCAGCCTGCAGGCTTGTAGACAAGCTGCACACAGAAGTCATGCGGAGCGCCGCCATGCATTATTCACTGGGAATTTACATAACACTCAAATGGGCGAGAAACATGCCAGAACTGCCTGTGTCTGCACGGGTTTTCTGTGTTTCAGAACCTCCATCTGGATTTATTTGCCTCGGGTGATGGTTGCTGCTCGCTCGGCATATGTTGATGTGATGTAGACACGAGCTGTGATTCTTAAACACATCCCATAAAACCTCAGGATAACGAGAGAGAGAGAGAGAGAGAGAGAGAGAGAGAGAGAGAGAGAGAGAGAGAGAGAGAGAGAGAGAGAGAGAGAGAGAGAGAGAGAGAGAGAGAGAGAGAGAGGTATAGTTTTTTTGTGTGCATATATCTTTATTTAACTGAAGGTTCTGTTTGCTACTGGTCTTAATTTTGGATTTTAAGGAATTACCAGTAATTAAATTACTCTGGAGATCCTTCATTGTGAAATAAAAAAGGTATGAGCCTCAACAGATATCAAATAATTTCCCTTTTCTTGTGAGAACTGACTTTTGTTTAATGTTTTTAGGTCATTGACTGTAGCGAGCTGCCAACAGTTTGCAAAAAAACAGATTCCACACCAAGATTGGTGCAAAAAAAAAGAAAGAAAAAGACTTGGTTTATAAAAAAAGAATTGTTCTTATAATCACCAAAGCGGACCGGGGACCGCCTCTATAAAGACGTGTGTTTTGACAATTAAAGCTCCAGTAGGTTAACCTTGCCTGCGAGCTGAATTCTCGCCGTATTCGTGCGTTCACAATCACCAAACTCCATCTTGTCCAGCTCCCGCTTCAACTGTTCGAGACAGAACCAAAACAGGCCAGCCAATCACGCTAAAGTATTATGGTTTGAGTCGGGACATACAGCTGTGATGAAAGCAAGAGCTGCTGAGCCCACAGCCGGACCAACATAAACATGACAGCCCAGGAGGACGCACACGTAGCTGCTGCTATCACATCTGATTTGTCAGAACCCATAACATTTTTATTTGATGCCGTGCTTGGCTAAAACCAACCTTTGGTAAGCGGGCACTATGTGTCGCTTCGCCCTGTCATGTCAGGATCCCCAGGGGTTTGGTTACTTATCGTAGCTCCCTGGAGATCCTGCTAACCTGGCCAGCCAGAGTGATAGTGTGTAGCACTCTGGTTCTGCACATTATCCACCTGGGACTGCTCCCATTGAACTGTTTAGAGAAAGGACCGACATTAAGCAGAACTCTCCGAGCTGATTGGGCGAAGTGACACCTAGTGCTCGCCTACCACAGGTTGGTTGTAGCCAATCACAGCATCAAATTAAAATGTAAGCAGCATGCATCATGAAACCACAACAAGCTAAGCTGGTCAAGGCACTTCTTGGTGTTCTACTATACAAGGAGGAAATTGTGGATTCTGATAAATCAGATGTCACAGCAGCAGCAGCTATGTGTGCGTCCTCCTGCGCTGCCATGTTTGTGTTGGTTCAGCTGTGGGCTCAGCAGCTCTTGCTGTCGTTGCACCGGTATGTCCCGCCTTAAAACTCAATACTGCAACGTGATTGGCCAGAACCGTTTTTGGTTTGGACACAAACGGTTGAAGCCGGAGCGGTACGAGATGGGTTCTCGTGTGTTTGTGAACGCACAATGAACACACGAGAAATGATCTTGCAGGGAAGGTTAGATTCCTGCAGCCTGCTTATGTTTTGCACTTCTATTATTGTTTATCTCTAGATCCTTGCATCTGTCATTTAATTAGTTTTCTGTTCAGTATTTATGTTAGTAATTATTCTTGGATCTGTTAGATTTGGTTCTTGTGTTAGTCGGTTTCTATTCATTATGATTTTAGTGATTCCTTCTTAGCTTAGTTAGGTTTTTCTTTCATGTCTGGCCATTCTTCATGTTTCTTTTAGAGTCACTTCTCCCTCTGCCCCTGGCAGCTCACTGCCCTCATGTCACTCTGTTTAATTGCCTGTCATTCCTCTCACCTGTGTTAAATTTGCCCCATTTGCTGCTCCTCCCCTGCGACAGACTGGCGACCTGTCCAGGGTGTACCCCGCCTCTCGCCCACTGAAAATGCTGGAGATAGGCACCAGCACCCCTCGCGACCCCATGAGGGATAAAACGAGTAAGAAGATGAATGGATGGATGGCTGCTCCTCCCATCTCCCCTCCTATATATTGTCAGTTCAGCCGTTACCAATTTACACATCCTTCGTCTAGCTACTCTAGTTCTGGTGTCATCTCTGCCATGTTCCTGGTTCCTGTTCCCTGTCATCCAGTAAGCCTTGTTTATTTATTTAATAAATCTGTCTGAAGCCAACAAATCTTACAAATCAGTTTGGAAAGTTCTGCTGAATGTCCCTCCTTTATCCGAATGGATTCGGTGGGAGCAGTCCCGGATTGATAATGGGCGGAACGGAGAGTGCTACACATTATCAATCTGGTTTGCCAGATTACCAGTAGGTCACTTTTGTATAAATGTATTTTTTTTTCTTTTTAAATGTCTTTGTTAAAGCTGTCACTATGTCCTGACAGTAAAACATGAGACAGATAATCTGTTGGGGAAAAATGCAAGCTCCTCTGGGTCCTCCTAGTGGTCCTACTGCCCTTTGGAGAATTACACCGCTCCCGGTCAGAGACAACCAATCAGAGCCAGGAGGAATGCCTGGTTCTCTTTGGTTGATAGCAGCGTCCCTCTGCTGTACGAGCTGCTCACACCCCTTCCTCACACACCGCTAATGTCATTCAAGCTCCAGTTTGCTGGTGAGCTGGAGGTGTGTGTGAAGAAAAGGTGGAGAAACAACCTGTTTTACAGGAAAACTGCTAATTTCTGGAGTGGCACCTGCTAATAAAAGAAAGACAAACTAAATATTGGAGCAGCACGACAGGCTCTGCTGTGATGGGAGGGCTGCAAGGGGGAGAGACCTGCAAGGTGCTGTTCAAATTTTCAGGCCAAGTCCATAGTTTTCTCAAAGCTCTCTACTGCAGCTTTAACAGAAGAGAAATCGGCAGCAATGACCTTAAAGAAGCATATTTTTCTTGTCATTTTTGTGGCACTTGTGGCCTTTTAATGAAAGGATGAAATGTGGCTGACAGGAAGGGGGACTTCCGCGTCGAGGACTAATGCCTCCGTATATGGGCCAGCGCTCCCAAAAAGGCTATTGTTTCTGTCTATCAATATGCGAGACTTTATAAGGATATTGTGATCCATCGTTCTACAGTGAGAGATTATTGACAGCAAGGAAAACATTTGTGATAGCTGTTAGTCTCTCCAGCAGGGGGTGGTGCAACCAAATTCAGCATGCAACGCTACATCTCAGACTCCTCGTGGTCAGTAATCATCCTGAATGTTAAGCTTGATGATAATGATGGTGTTTAAAAAAGACGGAGCAGGTGTGCCTTGTTCAAAAGGGTTGCCAGTAAAGGGGATCACCCCTCTAAACAAGTTATGGTAGCTTTGATTTAGGTGTAGAAAGTTATTTCTAAATGAAACATAAAACACAGCATACATACACAGACATCTTGTACCACTTGGCACCCCACAGGATCTGGTAGGCCATGCAGTCAAAGAGCGGACCACGAGTCCCAAGACCTCCAGCAACAAATGTGAGGGCAGGAGTCGGTCAGAAATTAATTCACAATGATCTAACGTACTGATAAACCAATTGGGAAAACAAACACTGTACTTTAAGTTGCTTGTGGGAGCTTCGCAAGCTGATGGGGCGTCTATCTTGTATCTGTTTTGTACATTTGAAATTAGACTTTAACAGATTTACAACCTTTCAAATATCGGATCATTTTTAATATTATTATTTAAAATCCAATAATTAAATGATGCTTCACACTCTTTTGACAAAAAAAAGCTCCAAAGCAACATGGAAATGTATTCTGCAGCTATTAAATGTAAAATCCACATCATAGATGTCGATCAACTTTACTCATATTTGTCCACACATACTGTGAAAACTGTTTGTGTTGCTTGACATAAATTTGCATGTTTTTCTTTTGTAGCTGGCAGCTGTGTGTGTAAAGAGGCCCATAGTGTTTACTGTGGCTTGCTGGTGGGAAAATCCGCCTCCTGAATCCGGCCCAACATCTCTTGTTTCTGCGTGTTTGCTTTCTTTGTTTTCCTTGTATCTTTTATCAGCTCCCCACACACACACACGCACACACACAGAAAGCTGCAGGAAGATAGCGGCTGTCCTGTTGGCTGTTGTTTTTCTTCAGCTTCTTTTAAACGCAGGAACAGCAGGCGGAAGGGGATAATCACATCAGCTGGCGGCCATCTGCTTTTTTTGTTGGTATTTTTCATTTTCTAAGATGCTGTTCTGCGGCTGAACAGGGTGACGTTATATGATTTATTTTTTTTATTTATTTTTTGCACAACAGAAACATTAATTCATATTATTTGCAATAACCACAATCTGTAGCGTTGGAGCAAAGCGGCAACATTTTATTTTTTTTATTTTCTATTTTTTAAGACTGGACATACAGATATTTTAGTAAACCCGAATGCAATCCTGCTGGGAAATATTATTAGAGGATGCAATAAGAACGTTAAAAGAGACTAGGGGTAAATGAGGCAACAGTAATCCAAAAAATAAAAAGTATCTGTGGTTGTCCGTAGACGATCAGAACAACTGTCATTGTGCATTGAGGGTCATGTGCACCTACGTTTGACAGTGATCAATATACGAGGGGGAATATAGAAGAAATGGCCCGGAGTATTGAGAGAGCCAAACAAGCAACAGGTAATTTGCCTTATCATATATTCAGAGTCTATTATGACTGGAAATTCTGTTTCTTTTGTGCATATTGATGCAAGAGAACAGCTCTGTTGAGATCAGAAACACCTGTCACTCAAGCAAGTTGCCAAAGAAAACAGTGTGACTCTTCAGCAAGCAACTTGTTGTTCAGCCTGCATTCAGTATCCATGGTAACCAACTGCTTCCCTGACCAATAGGGGGTGGTAACCTAGAGAGGAGTGGACCTGGTATCAGTGCAGAGGCTGAAGGCAGAGCTCATTTGGACACGATTCAATGTTAATTCTATATGTAACCCAAAATTAGATTTAAACGTAGCAGAAGTAGCCCATTGAACACGTCCATGGTTTTCTTTGTCAAAATCTTCCTAATGGGGCTATTGACATTAGGTTCACACCAGATGTCAGCGGCAACCCAAGTAATCCATACAAACAAAGACTTCAAACATGTTCAGCATGCTTATTTTCCAAAGTGGAGTCTTGTGCAGTGTGTGTGTATTGAGGCCATTGTGGTTGAGTGCATTTATTATCATTTCCATTGGGAAAAAAATGCTCCTTGACCATTAGACAAGCCTATCAGACATCTTATGAGAAGCTGGTTGTGGCTTTTTAATGGTGAAAAGATAAACGCATCTGGATTATGGCTCCAACGGTACTCACTGGAACATTCTGAAGTCTAGAAATGCAGTTTTAACCATTGCCATTAGTATTACAATAAAACAATAACACCTTTCTGTGAATGTCTGTTTGTTTTTATCAAAGTAACCACTCTTTACTTTAGTAATAAATAAACATTTTAGAGGACACCAGTTGTTAGCAAATAAGCTGATATTGATTTTCACATGGCAGCAGGAATGCTTTCTGAATACATAGTTTGCAGTTATGTTCAAAATAAACAATCAATACTGGTAGTTCCCGTTCTTTTTCAAGTGTTCAAAACTTATTCCTGGAACCATTCCACTTCATTAAACATAACCTAATTTATGCACTAATTTGTTGCAACATCAGAAACATGTTTATTGAGGAAAAATGTTAGCATGTTCAATATTTATTTAAATGAACATTTCTGAGCAAATCAAATATTTATACATGCTGTATAATAAGACATAACAGTTGCTGTCTGACATTAAATCAAACTAAACTTTTCCTCTTTTAAGTAGGGTTGCCAAAATTATTTCTCTTTGTTGAATTCAAGAAAAATGCAAGAGAGAACTTTTTTTTCAAGAAATGTTTTAACTTTCTCATCATTCAGAAGTTCTCCTGTGTTTCCTGAGGATTTGGTATAATTGCTTTTGAACTGTATGACTTGGGTCAAACATTTTGGGCATTCTTGGGTATTCCACAGTGGTTTCACATTAAACATTAGTTTGCTTGAATTCCTCCTGACAGAGCTGGTGTAACAGAGTCAGGTTTAAAGGCAGCCTTGGTCATACACACCTTTCAGCTCTTTTGCGAAAGGACCAATGCAGGGGGGGGGGGGGGGGGGTTGCCAAGTGGCTTCAGCACTTGGCAAGCCCCTGCCTTGCCAAGTGCTGAAGCCACAGCTCTGCATCAGCGGATTTCTATAAGGGCAAGCCAGCGCTGCAGGTCGATGGAGTGACACAGTGACGATGACACATGGTTTGTGTGACCGGCCGGCCACAGGATTTAAAAGTGCAAACAAGTTTAAATAATCTTGGATGCGAAGAAGAACCTGATACAGTACCACTGTTGGTATATATATATATATATGTATATATATATACATATATATATACCATTTAAATTGAATTGAACTGTTTGTTCAGCACAACAAAATGAGCTTTGTTTTTAATTAGAGAACTGAGAGTTTATGCGTAATGCTGATATCCCACCAGTGTGGGATATCAGCATTACGCATAAACTCTGTTTCATTTCAGACCTTTCTTTTCTGAAAGGTCAAATCTGTGCCGGTTTATGACAGAAATATTTTATGAAAAAGGCTATGGACTTTGTTGTCTTTAATTTGGTTGTATGCTTAGCGTCATTGTCCACTTGAATGAAATAATTTAGCACAAACCTCGACTTCCTGGCTGAATCCCTGAGCTGTTTCTTTATCCTGTAAAGTGCACCAGTCCCTCACGCAGGAAGATATCCAAACAGCATAATGCCCAAGTACCACTGCTGGTACCTGTGCCACAATTTGAGATGCCTGGTGTTGGGGGATTTTTGTGTTGTTTTAGAATAAAAGCAGTGTAACCAGCAGGCTGAAGTTCCACCATTAGCGTATATCAGCACCCACTATAAATGGTGCGGCATACTTTCACCTCTGGTAACTTTCGTGTGCTCTGACTTTGAGAGTCTCGAAATTCTGTCTGATTTTACTCAGCACTTTTTTTTTTTTTGGTGCCCTGGTCAAGTCAACAACACAAAGCCCTGACAAGGCAGGTTGAGGCTGGGTCCATATAATTTAGAGCTCAGAGGATCCTTCCATCACTTTTGTGAGGAAACAAGGATTTGTTTGTCTGAAGAGATAAAGTAGCCTACTCTTTACTCAAAGAGGACATTGACCTAGCTGTTTATGGCATCACTTTAGAAAGTCATTACTTTGACAGCTTGAAACAGTATGAAAGTGTGTTTTGCTAACACATTTGCATATGATGCACTCGTAAACATGAACAAATTAATACACAAATATACATCCATAGTGTGCTTATAAAAATAACTATTCGAGAGGTGGTGCATGTAGCGGTAGAGTGGGAGTCAAATATTGAAAAGCTATTTGTTCTCCACACAACTTTGGGACCTTTGCTGCAGATCTTTCGCCTGTTTCCTGCCTGATTGTGGTAAATAAAGGCCATTAGTGCCACAAAAAAGTTATTCAGGCATGAATGATTACATAGCATACAGCTATAACTACTTTTTTGTTAAACCTGGAAAAAAAGCTATTAATATGTACCTTTGTAACAACACTAATACAGTATTTAGTCAAATACTGTATTCACAAAAGTTGCATCAGAACCACCCACTGCTTAGAGCCTTACAAATATCCAGCCAGCTGCTAAACTGATCGCTCTTCTAGGCAGAGTTAATGGTGGAGTTAATTCTGGTATTCTGGGACAGACTCAGCTTTAAAACACGGTCCACCTGTTTTTTTAATATAGTTGAGTTTTAGGCTTTCCCACAAGTTAAATGCTAGCCTGCTGTGATCGTCAGTCAATTTGAATCCAAGCCAAAGAACGTGGAAGTAGTCCACCTTCTTCTTCATCCATGTAAGTTGTACAATCTATCTGTCCCCCTGACAATGAAACAGCCCCACAGCATGATGCTGCCACCAGCAGAGAGAGTTGAGTGGCGGAGTTGACAATAGTGGGCTTTGACCATGAACAACTTGTCAGATGCAGCCTTCCAATGCCGAGCTCTGGAGAAACCAGACTTGTTATCAATGGAGTCAATCTCAACGCAGACAGATTTCACTTTTAGAGAGCAAACATTATATTCACCACGACAAGGGTTTATCAGAGACTACCTGTGAAGTCAAATGAGGGGGGTATAAAAAAAAAAAAAAAAAAAAAAATGCACTGTGTTTCACACGGACTTAAAAGAGGGACGGACAACAAGGAAGGGAGAGCAGAGAAGAAAGCAAGCCAGACAAAGAGGACGGAAGTTTGGGGGATCAGAAATCCTGGACACTTTGTGCAGAGGAGGACAAATCTGTAAGACGAGCAGAGAGGCAGCCGGTAAGACAAGCTGTAATGTCTTTGAAATCAGACTGCAAGGTTACCCATGTTCCTCCAGCAGGGCCTCCAGATTTGACAGCAACACCTGAACTGAAGAGGTGGATTGTGGTAGAGAAGTTTGGCATTGATTGATTGATTGATTTCATAATTGAACTGATTGTTGTGTTGTTGAATAGTGGATTTGGATGTTAAGTTTACCTATTAATTAACTTAGCATCATTTGAGAAAGAATTGCAACTGGAACCTATTTATATTTATAAAATGAATATTTATGACTAATATTGAAAAGTAGATATTTGTATATTTAAATAAATGTAATTGTGTAATTGTAAATATTTATTCGAAATGTATTTTAAAGTTAAAGAACTTAAGTTTAGTTACTTGTTCATTTAACTTTGATTACTTTGTGGGTTTCATTCACAGTGGTTTGCTTTGTATTGTTTATATAGATTACCATTTCCTTTGTAGTTTAAGTGGAATTAATTTAAGTAAATTAATTTATGGATTAGTAATTGTTTGTTTATTTTTCTTCTTTTTGGGCTTGTTTAAAGGTTTTTACCTGCTTCTGGACCAATGTTGCACATGTCCTGACATTCACCAAATAAATGGAGGATAAAAGAAGGAAAACTGCGTGGTCCTTTGAGTAAAAACCCTGTTGATAAGAGTCTACATGCATTTGTCCATCCCTTTTTCAAGTGGGGAAGCTGCACAGATTAAAAAAGAACTTGACAGTAAAAACCGGCATAAACTGCTGAAGAAAAAATAAATAAGCTAATTGAAGGATCTTGCTAAAGAGAAGACAGTTGCTGACATCATTTGTTTCCCTGATCTGTGAACTGAGACTGATTCAAAAGATGGCAGAACCAGCTGATGGAAAGTCTGTTGAAGAACTAAAGATGGAGAGAACGGCAGCAAAGAGGTCGTTGACTCGATTGATCAATAACATAACTCGGATGCATGAAGATATGACTGAAGAGGAATTAAAGGACAGTTTCCACAAGCTCAACATAGAGGCTGGAAAAGTAATGGCAGCAAATGATGATCTGGAAGCAAGTCTCATCGCAGAAGTGGAATCCAGATTGGGTGAAGATGACAAAGCCGCAGTGACTGAACAGCAGAAATCTGATCTGGAAAAAACTGCAAAGGAATGTGAAGCAAAAGTAAGAGAAGTCAAATGCTTAATCCAGGAAACCCTGTGGAGAACCTTTGGAAGGACTGAAATGTTAATTGCACTTCAAGCAGCAGAATCAGAATGTGAACATGCTGCCACCATCAGACCAGGAGTGGAAAAGGAGGCATATGACTTCACTCTCAACCACCTGAAGGAACTCTTAAAGGTTGCAAAAGAAGCTCATTCTCACTGGAAAAGATGGATCCCTCATGGCAGACGGGATGAAATCCAAGATCGGCTAGGAGGATTGGAACTCAGGGTCCCCAAGCTGGTTTCCAGGACAGCAGAGTTCATTCATGCAAAGCTAAAAGAAGATGAAGGAAAAGAGGAGCAAATTGCAATGTCCCGAAATTATTCCTTACCAATCATCAAGCTAAAACCAACATCTCTCCCAAAGTTTCTTGGGAACAAACGTGACTTTTACAGATGGAAAAGGGACTGGGAAGCACTTCAAAAACAAGGAGAACCAACCGGTTCAAAGGAGGTGAAAAAAGCACAGCTATTGGACAGTCTAGATGAGAAAATCACAAGAGACCTCCGCTTAATCTCCTATAGCACTCCAGAAGATATTTTTCAAGTCCTTGAAAACCGCTATGGAAATCAGACCGCTATTGCAATTGAAATTGTGGAAGAGCTACAGAAGATTCCTGCAGTTAGAGGTCACCAGCCAAGAAGAATCGTGGAGTTGATTCAAGCTGTTGAAAAAGCTCTTAAGGATTTAAGTGACCTTGGAAATACTGGTGCCATTAAAAACCCTCTGGTGACAAAGTCAATTGAAATGAAGCTTCCTGAAGTTTTGAAGAAGGAGTGGCTCGTTTATGCCGCTGATAAAAGGAATGCTGTGGTACCAGAGAATCGGTTTGATCACCTCCTTGCATTTCTGAAAGATCAAGAAAATATTTATGAGCAACTAGAGCAACTGAGAGAGGAGGACTCAAGTAGACGAGAGACCCGAATGGAGCAAAGACACGCCAGAACCAAGTCAGTCAAAGCAGTTGATGACTTTGCAAGTTGTGTTGTCTGTGGCGATGGAAAACACAGGAAAAGACTCTACTTTTGCACACAGTTCAGAACATTAACATTAAATGAGAAAAGAGCTGCGGTTAAGAAGGTAGGAGCATGCAGTAAGTGTTTGGAAATACATGAGGACAAATCATACTGCAAACCTGGGTTTTTGTGCAAGAATCAAAGCTGCAGGAGTGGAGATGATCCACATCACTACTATTTATGCCCAAGTGCTGAAGCCAAGAAAAGCAACACATCCCAGAGGAGGAACCGAATGGGGCCAGAAGAAGACAAAGGTAGCAGAAGGTATACCGAGGATCAAGAAGATTTTCTTAAGAAACTGTCTCCCGAGTTGGCCAAACATTGCAGAGATGTATTTTCAAATACTGCCTCTAGAGTTTTTAATACAACTCAGAATCAATTAAATCTCCTGATGGATAGTGGAGTGCAGGAACTGCCAGTATTGATGATGCTTCTTGAAGTTACTGCAAATGCTGGACAAAAGATCGGCACATTAATTGATTTAGCGTCAGACACAAATTACATAACACACAAGGCTGCAAGTAGATTAAATCTCAAAAGTGAGGAGATCACGCTCATTGTCCACGGAGTTGGAGGGATGAAAGTTTGTGTGGAGACAAAACGTTACCTCTTGAAGATTCGTGTGAAAACCTCCAAAGGCACCCTCAAACCTTACCAGCTTGTTTGTTATGGACTGGACAGCATTGCAGACATTCATAAGCATGTGAAGGCAAAGCAGCTTCAAAGATTTTTTCCAGATGTACCACTGGATGAACTTGTAAGACCCAGAGAAATAAGCTTACTTATAAGCCACAGAGAAGGTCAGTTGGCACCACAGAGAATTAGAGTTGTGGGGAACCTTGTACTGTGGGATGGGCCCTTAGGAAAGGTGGTTGGAGTAACTCACCCCGAACTGTTTGAGGAACTTGCCATGAAAGCTCATGCAACCAAAACACATTTTGCAAGGTCAATGAGGACAGCTGCTGTGAGATATGAAGAAGTCATTCATGAAATCCCACAGCATCCGCCATTAGATCATCAGGTCTCCATCCAAGTTAAGGCATCAAAGACTGCAACTACAAGCCGAGATTTCTTGGAGTGGTGGAAATGGGACAGTATTGGCACAGCTTGTGAACCCAAGTGTGGAGGTTGTCGGTGTGGCAACTGTCAGCCAGGAGGAAAGGCGATGACGCTCGCTGAAGAAAGGGAGCTTGAGGTAGTGAAGGAAGGCCTCACCTACAGTGGAGGAGACAGCCACACAGACGAACCTCACTGGCATGCTAGATACCCATGGTTAGAAGATCCAGCATCCCTGCCAGACAACAGAAATGCAGTCGAAGCTACATTCTTTAGAACAGAGAAACAACTGGCTAAAGAACCTGACTGGAAAGCTGCTTATACTGAACAAGTGCATGACATGCTTCAGCGTGGAACTGCGATTAAATTGTCTGAGGAAGCAATCAAGAAATGGAACGGCCCAGTGTGGTATGTAAGCCATCTAATTGCTCCAAATCCGCACTCGGTGACAACTCCTGTAAGACTTGTGTGGAACAGCAGTCAGAAATTTAAAGGAGTAAGTATGAATGACCTGCTGATGAAAGGCCCAGATGTCCTAAACCCAATCCGTGCTGTCCTATTAAGGTTCCGAGAGGGAGCTTATGCTGCATTAGGAGATATAAAGAAAATGTATAACTCTGTTTGGCTGGAAGAAAGAGAAGTTCACCTGCACAGATTTATTTGGCGTGATTCTGAAGATGAGAAAGTTGGAGATTATGCAGTTACAAGAGTGAACATTGGAGATAAACCTGCAGGATGCATTGCACAGGTGGCGATGCGAGAAACTGCAAGTTTACCCTCATTTATTCATCTTGAAGAGGAGCGGCAAGTCCTTCAGAATAACAGCTATGTTGACGATATTCTAACGTCCCACAATGACCCAGTCAGGTTAAAGGAAATCACAGAAAATGTGGAGCGCATTCTCAAAGCTGGAGGTTTCAAACTCAAACCGTGGGTGTTTTCTGGGCAAAGTGGGAGGAACAACAAGCAGGATGAAGTGAAGGTAAAGACCATGGTTCTACCAAACCAAATGCAGGATGAGGACAATAAAGCACTCGGTCTGGGGTACATTGTGGAGGAGGACAAACTTCATGTCATGGTCAGCATAAATTTTTCAAAGAGGAAAAAGA
This sequence comes from Fundulus diaphanus, assembly GCA_037039145.1. NCBI lineage: Eukaryota > Metazoa > Chordata > Actinopteri > Cyprinodontiformes > Fundulidae > Fundulus > Fundulus diaphanus. The sequence continues at coordinate 41,835,376 of CM073134.1, forward strand.
AGATGCGACTTGGGCAAGACCTTCAGTTGGACCAAATCAGAAGTCAAACACCAAACCCTTTGACAAGGCGAGAGCTTCTCAGTCAGGTGTCTGGTCTATACGATCCAGTTGGCTTGGTAACTCCTGCAAAACAGAAAGGGGCAATCCTAGTGCGGAAAGCTTTCCAAGAGGCAAAGAACGTGAGTAACCAGGTCAAAGACACCTGGGATTTAGCACTCTCCAGTGACCTTAGAGAAGATGCAATCAAGCTCTTTGAAGAGTACACTCAGCTTAGTAAGATCCAGTTTGGCAGAGCATTAACTCCCTTGCATAACAGCAGTGACCCTTTAGCAATTACGTTTTCAGATGGAAGTGAATATTCTTATGGAGCCGTGTTGTATCTGAGGTGGGGTTCAGCTCAAGATCCAATCATTAGACTGGTGGAATCCAAAGCTAAGCTTACTCCATTGGAACAAAAAGGTGAGGCTGTTAAAGCAGAGATATGTGGAGCTGTGTTCGCATCACGATTAAAAAAGTACTTTGAAATGCACAGCCAAATCAAAGTTGTGAAGTGGTATCACCTCACTGATAGCCAAACAGTTCTTGGAGCAATTCAAAGAGAAAGCTATGGTTTTCAATCATTCTTTGCAAATAGGATTGGAGAGATCCAGAGCAACACAAGAATCCAAGATTGGTGGTGGATTCCTGGGAATCAAAACATTGCTGACATCATTACCCGAGGAGCCAGCCCTCAAGATCTTGGTATTGACTCTAAGTGGCAACAAGGCCCAGCATTTCTAAAATCTCCAGTTGAAAAATGGCCAATTAAATCATCTAAACAACTTGCTATCGATGCAAAAGAAAGCATCACCAAGTTGCAAAAAAAGGCATTCATTGCTGTAACCACAAGGACTGGGATAAAGGAATCAGAGCTCAAACAAGAATTACCTCAAAATCAAACGGAGGTCTTGGCAAAGAAGCAGCGGCCATCTGTGTCCATACAGAACCTGGTGGATGTTTGTCGCTTTAGTAGTTTAACACGACTGGTCAAGACAGTTGCCTGGGTTTGGAGAGCGGCAAAGAGATTCATTAGAAAAAATCAAGCTGCAGTTAAACCAAAGTGGGAGGCAGTCTGCTCAACAGGGGTAATTTCTGTGAGAGAACGAGAAGATGCTCTCAGGGACATTTTTCTTGCTGCTCAGATGAGTGCCAACTTTCCCAGCACAACCATAGATAGGTTGGTGGTTTATCAAGAGAAAGAGTCCGGATTATTAGTCTGTGGCGGCAGAGTACAGATCTTTAGAGAGGACAGAGCTGCAGTTCCCATCATACCCCATGATGCCTGGGTGTCAACACTGTTGGGCCGAGAAGCTCATAATGCTGCACATGATGGAGTTGCTGGAACCCTACTGAGGATGAGGAAAAAAGCCTGGGTTGTAAAAGGACGGAGGATAGCCCAAAAGATTGTTGACAGCTGTATGGTCTGCAGGAGAGCTCGGGCTCTGAAGTGTCAGCAGATGATGGGTGATTTGCCACCTGAGAGGGCTGAGCCTGCTCCTCCTTTTAAGTTCACCTCAGTCGATCTCTTCGGGCCTTATCATGTCAGAGATGACGTGAAAAAAAGGGTGTTGTGAGGGACGTAAATGTCCAGGTTGTCCCAAGTTGTTGCGCTCCTATAACAAAACATGTCAAGCAAAGATCAGTGCATCCACCAAAGAAGGATAAAATTAACACCACCATTCTTCACAGGGATGTTAGGAGGCTCATCGTCTTAATACCTGTGGAGGAACAAACAGAAAGTCAAACCACAGATGAATAAGACTCCAGATGTACCCAAAGGCACCGGAACTGCGATCTTCCCAGTGTTTCATGGAAAGATCGAGTGGGAGGTGTGAAGTCAAATGAGGGGGGTATAAAAAAAAAAAAAAAAAAAAAAAATGCACTGTGTTTCACACGGACTTAAAAGAGGGACGGACAACAAGGAAGGGAGAGCAGAGAAGAAAGCAAGCCAGACAAAGAGGACGGAAGTTTGGGGGATCAGAAATCCTGGACACTTTGTGCAGAGGAGGACAAATCTGTAAGACGAGCAGAGAGGCAGCCGGTAAGACAAGCTGTAATGTCTTTGAAATCAGACTGCAAGGTTACCCATGTTCCTCCAGCAGGGCCTCCAGATTTGACAGCAACACCTGAACTGAAGAGGTGGATTGTGGTAGAGAAGTTTGGCATTGATTGATTGATTGATTTCATAATTGAACTGATTGTTGTGTTGTTGAATAGTGGATTTGGATGTTAAGTTTACCTATTAATTAACTTAGCATCATTTGAGAAAGAATTGCAACTGGAACCTATTTATATTTATAAAATGAATATTTATGACTAATATTGAAAAGTAGATATTTGTATATTTAAATAAATGTAATTGTGTAATTGTAAATATTTATTCGAAATGTATTTTAAAGTTAAAGAACTTAAGTTTAGTTACTTGTTCATTTAACTTTGATTACTTTGTGGGTTTCATTCACAGTGGTTTGCTTTGTATTGTTTATATAGATTACCATTTCCTTTGTAGTTTAAGTGGAATTAATTTAAGTAAATTAATTTATGGATTAGTAATTGTTTGTTTATTTTTCTTCTTTTTGGGCTTGTTTAAAGGTTTTTACCTGCTTCTGGACCAATGTTGCACATGTCCTGACATTCACCAAATAAATGGAGGATAAAAGAAGGAAAACTGCGTGGTCCTTTGAGTAAAAACCCTGTTGATAAGAGTCTACATGCATTTGTCCATCCCTTTTTCAAGTGGGGAAGCTGCACAGATTAAAAAAGAACTTGACACTACCTCTGGAATTGGGGAGCCCTTTTGAAACTTAAGCATAGTCGTGTTGTTCCAGCCAGAGAGACCAACACAACTATGACTACTGACATGTTCTACTGACTTGCAACGAATCCCGCTTGAAGACTGGGATGTCATCGCAAAGTAGTCTGTGACCAACACTGGTGGTACCAGCATGAGGAGTAGGTACCAGGGTGTTGTGGTTGTGTACACTTCCTCCCTTCACTACTGAGGTCCCCGGTTTGATAAATGAATAAATAGTTAAATTGCTGATACATCATACTGTTTCTAACATCAATAATTGAATCCAATAAACCAAACAAGAGTCAATTGCAGTCTAAGTTGCTGGGCTTTGGCAGTGAGGAGTGGAAACGTCATACATGGGTACAACTAACATACTCAACCCTACCGCTCAATCTGCAAATAGATCTTCCTTACAAATGTGGCACCATTAAAAGCAACATCAAGGGCTTTTGAGTGGTATAAAATTTATTGCCAAGGACCAAAAGAAAAAAAAATCCATCATACAGAAATTTCCTCACCTTTTGTCTTGAACCAAAAGGAAAGGCTATTTTTTGTTTTAGCAGTTCTGCTATCCTAAACGTGTCAGGCAAGGACTTAGTTGGCCTCGCTCTCATTAAGGAAGCCTATTTCTCCCCTCATAAAAGTCTGATCTATGTCTTTGCTTTTAAAAATTAAGTTAAACATATTTTAGATCTTTAATTTCACACAAACATCCAACAGCAAAATACAGTGCATATTTCTAAAACTGCACATTTACAGGCTTCTTTGTCAAATTAAAAGTACCTTTTTGTAAAACAATAATAACCTTTATGCCAGTATTAAACATAGTTTTCATCAAGCCACCATTTCTGCATGTAAAATCTTGTTTTTTTGCTGTTTTTTTGGTCTGATACAATATTGTATTTATTATTAGCTGGAGTTGGGAAAGAAAATCCCAATAAACAGAAATAAAGATAAGACATCATCACATTATCTGTGTTAATGTATATAATGTGTTTCCCTTAGTGAAATGAGTTACTGAAATAAATTAACATTTTAATTCTATTCTAATTTACTGAATTTGACCGTAAAGCACATTTTTACCTGCATCACTTCATATATCTGTCCACTAGGAGGCAGCACAACAACCTGCAAACACCCAACACCCAGGCACAAAAATACCCCAGGTGCTGCACGCTCTGATTTACTTGCATTTTTCTGTTTATTTGTTGGTTTTCTTTTTTTCCCTTTGATCAATAAACTTCTGATGGGTGTAAATAAAATATACAAGAGATTAAAATGGTAGAAAGCTGAGCTAGGGTACACATATTAGGAATATTGGTTATGTTCTGATGTTTCCTGATTCTTGAATTAGGAAAATTAGAATAAACAATAATAATAGCATAAATAAATATTGGTCATTGATCAGCCTGCTCTCCAATTAAAACAGATGAAACAAATGAGTCAATGTGGTTTTGGTGTTGATTGCAGAAAAAGATGAATGCAGGTTTTGGAAAGAGGAAAAATACCTATTGAGAAAGCTTCCTGGACGGGAAGACAAACGTCTTCAGATTCAGAGTCCAGCTGTTTTATTTTTTAACCTTTTTTGGATCGATCATGACCTGTATGACTGAGAATCTTCACCAAGAAATAGGTATTTCTCCTATGAATGTCTTTTGAATAACAACATTCAGCATTTTTGCTGACGCCTGTAACTCTGAATAGTTTCTGTCCGTACACACGGCTGTTGCGTGGACGAAAACTGAAACGCTAAGATCCTCTGTCGGCCCTTAGCTGCATCTTATACTTCTCACAGGCTCTTTCAGGTTGTTGTTCATATAAAATATTGATCAATGCAACCCTGGAATCTTGTTCTCCGGAGTGCGCTAAAAGACAAAAACCACTGCGAGGAATATCAATAAAGCCCCTCTGTTCTGCACACTGTGCTGCACGCACGCTTGAAGAAAATGACTGTTATTGCTGAGGAGATTCCTGGTGACTGGGACCCTACGGCAGCTCACAGGAAGGGCTTTTGGTTCAGGTGTGGTTTTCAAAATCACAGGTCTGGATTGAACGTGTGACAGGACGGTGTCATCGGCAGGCCACCACACGTCCCCTGCCTGTGGAGACACTTCGGAAGAAGAAATTCCAATGAGCTCAGAGTCCCTGGTGAGACAAAGACTAACAGCGTCTGTCAGCTGACGCAGGATCTTATTTATCGTAATGAGCAGCTGAGGACCACTAACAATAGCATGTTTGCTTTCAGCAAACATGATCTGCTGGGAGAGGGGATGTTATAATGAATAGTCTGTCATAACAGAAGTGATGCTTATGTCGGCGGAGAAAATGCTGATTATGGATGCTTTAATCACCAGTCATCATTCATGAAAGCGGGATATTCTTCAGGAAAACAAAACTACCTTGATATTCATTTTTTTTTTACTGCCATACATTCTGATCACATCAGCTTAAATTTAAATAATTGGAATAAAATGCCTTGCAGAAGTGTTCATGTCCATTTAATTTTTTTTCCACATTTTACAAACGTACAACCACACTAGGACTTTAAGTGATAAACCAACACAGACCTGCACATAACTGTGTAGTAGAAAAAGGATGAATGGCTTTCAACATGTATTTAGAAGTGTATAATTTAACACCATGAGTATATACCCAGCAGCTTTGTGGGGATCATAGCTGAAAATGTTGGCCATTCTTTGCAAAATGGCCCAAGGTCAGTCAGACTGGACAGAGGGCTACCTGAAACATCAGCTTTTCAGTCTCTCCCATTTTAATGGTTCACTTTAGACCAGTTTATTCTAGCAATAATAATAATGAGGCTCCTCACAGGACTTTATTTAGGGGTATCAGAGTAAAGTAGGCGGAACACAACAATGCCCAGCGCAATTTGTTTTGTATCTTTAGCTGTAAAGTTTCAAATAAATTGTTTCTTTTAATTACCAACCATGTGCTATTTTGTTTTGAGCAATCACATAAATTCCCACTGCATTGGAACATTGAAGTTTTTAGTTTTAGTCAGCAAAAAGTCTAAAAAGTTCAGCAGAATTGACTTTTACAAGACACTGTAAATCAAGCACTGTATTATTAGTAAAATATGTTAGTGTTAAGAAATGTCTCACATAATAGTCCTGAAAAATGAAACTTCAACCCATTTCTTAGGACTGCTTAATAGAGCCATTCTGTAAGTATTAAGTGGAAGAAATGATCCTCATCGCAACAGCAAGGAATAGAAACAAACAGCCAATTCAGTTTAGAGACTTTCTTTTCCAATTTACGGTACAGGTCTCATGCTTGGGTAACACTGTGTCTCATTTTTTATGCCGTTAGGATATTTGACCTTGTACTTGAAAACTATCGAGCATCCATTACGTTACAGAAGCGTTTGGTCCATTTCAGAGTTCCAGCAGAAACAAGGGCAGCAGATTTCAAACAACCTCCTCCATAATCCATCTGCTCAGCAGGTCATGCCTGGTAGACCTTTATAGGAGGCACACAGGAGGCATCCTTATCGGGTGACTGAACCACCTTGCCTGGCTCCTCTCAACATGGCCGACCAGCAGGTCTCCTATGAGCTTCTCTGGATTTCCTCTAAGACATGGTACAGAAAAACATGGCGTGTTTCGACAATCCCCTTTTTCACACACACACACACACATATATATATATATATATATATATATATATATATATATATATATATATATATATATATATATATATATATATACAGTATATATAAATAAATTGTATTGGACATTTCATCTCTTCATCTACGAACGCAGACCTTTATAGACAGGAGGCTCTGGAAGTGGACAAATTGTGGGACCTTATCACTATTTTTCCCTTGGTGGATGTGTAGGAGGTGTTACATTTTGATGCATCAGAGAATGTGATATTGGGCTGTATGTATGTAGCCAGCCTCAGGTACCATGGTTGGGTTTGCCATCAGAGACTGCTGCAACCGAAAAGCTTGGGAAGTTGGTTTGCTGAGTTCTTCAGATCGTGCTTTTCACTGTTCATAAGTTCATGACCTTTCATGAATAACTGCGACGACTCCCGTATAAAGCTATATAAGATATTTGCTACATTTACCAGCACCAATAGTTATTGTTTGTACTGCCGAAAAACACTGAAAACTGTCTGAGCAAATATTTTCTATGCTGTTTTACTAATTAACAACTCAGCACACTTAATGCCCCTAACCAATCCCATAGCCTCTGATCAGGGGGTCTGCTTCAGTGAGCAGCGGAGGTGGGGGGCCAGGAGCTCCAGCATGGGGATTACGTTCAATCTATCGTCTATACTCGCTTATCTGTGCAGGGTCGCAGGGGGACTCGGGGCTTTCTCTAGGGGTCAGAGGGCGTCGAGAAGCAAGGGTACACTGTGGACAGCTTGCCAATCTGTTGGCAACACAGAGACACACAGGACAAAGATGCATATCACTAAACGAAATTATTAAAACAAGTGAGAGGAAATGTGCGTGATCAGCAGCCTCCCACTGTTTTGCTAGCCACTCTTGTCTTCACTGGATAGCTCTGTAGTTTTTTAATGAGCTAATAACCTTTCATTTTTCTTCATGCACACAAACGACCTTTCAGTATTTTGACATTTAACATCCACTTCTCAGATTCTCTATGACTTTCTATGAGCTTTTTTTTTTTTTTTTACAGCACTGGGGCCAACCAGAGGGAGGGCCAAGGGTTGCAGCTGGCGCTTGTGATGTCTCGCACCAGTAGATGCATAACCCTACAAAGCCCCCTCCCCCCTTCGGCACCATCACAACACCTCCTCCGTGCTTCGTCATGTGTCCCACAAAAAAATTCCGCCTTTTTCTTTTCTGTATTAAATCCATGGCATATGGTACCAAGATTCTCATGTTGGACTCATCAGACCCAGTGCATTGGTCTAATGGCCATTACATAGGAGGTGTTCCAACTCCCAGGGGTACAGATCTGGGCTCGACTCCGATGCGCTGTTGAGAGGGAATTTCTCAGACAGGTAACTTCGACGGACTTTCTCCTAACAGCTGAGGGAAACTTACTGTATTTCGGCAACTATTTTTCTTGTATTAAAAAGTTCAGTGTCTTTTGCACTGGCAGGAAGCAAAAACTGTTGCTTCCTGCCATGTTGTAAACTGACCTTTGTACTTAGAGCAGGGTTGCTTTGAGGAAGCTAACACAAGTGGCATATTTCACTTTATTTGCTATCATGCAGCAGTTTTACGGCCCCACACGTTGTTTTACGACGTAAAATCTATGAGAACTACATCTGGGGCAGTTGAATTACAATATGACACCCTTCACCTTTGAGGTCTAAGCAAAGTTTCTAACCGGCTGCCATGAATGAGGCGCGGCTTGTGTGCAGAGAATTTAAAATGCAACAGAGCATAGTGAGGTTTTGAATTTTTTAAAACAGAGCTTTGATCTCACTAATCAGCCTTTTGCCCCTTAAATGAGCCGAATTCTGGGCTGGCAGCGACTCCAAAGAGATTAAAATCGGCATCTTAATTATTCAGCTTTACAGATCACACCTGAGAATAATACTCAAAGGACGCAGTTCTCTGTTCTTTACTGGTAGAATCCCGTGGTTGTGATGAAGTGAAAGGAACATAAAAACAATCGGATCGGCAGCGACAGAAAAGATTCATACAACTGACGGGATGGTCCACTCATATCTCTACAGAAAAGAAATGACATCCAGGTAGACTTTGTTTTTACTACATCAAACATTTGATACCATTTTTCTACTCAAGGAAAATATTTTGGAAGACGGTGAAGGTGCCACTAATGTAGCTAAAGATTTGAAGCCTAATTTTGTGCAACTCAAGAATCATTCTTGTCACAATGTAAACAGTGTTTATATTTTATATTCTACGATCGGTTTTATCCCAGATGTTCCCAAACTTTTCAGCCTGCGACCCCTAAAATAACAGTGACAGCAACCCTATTTATTTGCTTCCTTTTTGTGTGGAAATTCTGAGAATAAAGTTGTAAAATTACAAAAAAAAATAAATATTATTTTTGTATGAACTCTTACAAAAAAAAGGAATCTGGAGTGTCTTGTAAAGTTATACTTTGATATCTCTTTCACAAATAAGGAAATGCTAAATCTTTTTGGCACAACAGCATGAAATCCTCTCGCGACCCCCAAGAGGTGTCTGGCGACCCTACAGGGGTCCTGACCCCCACTTTGGGAACCCCTGTCTTAGTCATCATGTCATGGTGATGTGGCCTAGGGAAGAGTTTGTTCTTTAAATGAATAGATCACATGTATGTTGCTAGATTGTATTTTATAAGGATATCGTGACTGCGTGGTCAGCATCTGGAAGTCACAAGGCAGTCAACTCAGATCGTCTTTCATTTATTTACCTGTTTGCCACATCATTTAGCGAGGGAGTAGCTGGGACTTTTAGCAACTCTATAATCAATCAATTCACACTGTTAGAAGTTACCGCACCCTGTCGGCGGTTGAATAGCCAAATCAAAACCTTGTGATAACCACCAGCTGGGTCGCCTTGCTGTGTGGGTCGACAACCAGTTTCAAGGTATGCTGAGATTTAAAAAAAATAAAAAAGTTGCAGTTTCAAAGCCCGCCAAGACGTCCTGTCATACCATTTCCCCGTTTAAAGTCTCCTCAGTAAGAGGCTAGGGAAAACTCTGAAACTTTACACCCTACTGGTTCATTTAAAACTGCACATCAGCTGGCTGAAAGAAGACTACCACACATTTTGCCTGTTACAAGATACACCGCTTAGTATTGCTGGTCGCCGAACAGGTAAATAAAAGACAAACATTCATAGTTTTTAAACTATAGGAGCTCATGCATCGCTACGATTAAATTTAAATCTACAAATGGGAGGCTGGTGTCTGTTAAGCAGCTGTGTTTGTTAACCAAATACTATGAGCTTTGTATACTCCCAGTGTCACTCTAAAAATATTAAAAAAGGATGATATCCTGCGTAATAAGCATTGATGAAGTAGTACCACTGCTACCTTATGCGAGTGTTTTAGATAAATCCAGTGGCACCATCCAAGATGGGGGTGTAAGATAAATAATATTATTATAACCGTGACAGTATTTGCACTTATAACCTCAGTGTGGATATTGGTTCCCTTTGAAAACAAATGCAATTTAGATCATGTTGAACATTTTCATGCCAATGATGATAATCCTGAAACTGCTATTTTTTTACCTAAACTCATCCTACAGTGAGGATGTCATACCAGCCAGTCAGTGACTACTACTATTAACTGGTATGTATGTTATCTATTCTTGTTTTAGAATAGAACATTTTATAATTTGGTTTCAAATGTAAAACATTGATGTAGCTGTAGCAAAAATATGTTTTGGTCATCAGAAACAAATGAACTAAAAGTTAGGCTTCTCGTACCAACACTGTTTGCTATGTCAAGCAGTGTGATGAAAGCTGCTTTATTCCCCACTCAGAGATAATCCATAAACCTGTAGCCACTGCGCGCTGCAGTGCGGGCACAGCCAGGGTCTCTGAGAAGCGTTCAGACTTGGATTGTCGGATGTACGGAAGTGAGACGGGTCCCTGAAGGCAGCGCCAGCGCCACCAGCGATCACTGCGCTCCCCGGAGACTCCACGGAGACGGACTGAGATGGAGCAGGATTGGTGAGCGGATCATGGCGGCGCCTATCGGACGGGGCGCCTTACCTGAACACTGGTCCTACGGTGTCTGCAGGGACGGCAGGGTCTTCTTCATCAAGTAAGTGTCCTCACGAGGATCTCCCCCGACACCGGCGGTCCCGGTTTAACGGGAGTTAAACCCCGCACCACCACCACCACCGGCTCGGCGGCGTAACAGGTGTTTTTCTCTGCTCTCTGTCCGCGCTGCAGCGACCAGACGCGGAGCACCACCTGGCTCCATCCCTGCTCCGGCGAACCTGTGAACTCCGGACAAATGATCCGCTCAGGTAAGCTAGTTTAGCCGCGCCGCGCGACACACTTTCACCTGATACCTTATGGACCCGGTGTTTACTTTACTGCTCACTCGAGTGGCAAACTTTCAGCTACAAGTCTGTCGTTGCTCTTATTGTTTTTCTTTTATTTATTTATTTATTTACGTTTTCTCTCTGGCAGACCTGCCTCTGGGATGGGAGGAAGGCTTTACGGACGAAGGAGCCAGTTACTTCATAAAGTAAGGACCCCGAAACACTGCTGCTGTTTTCCTCATTGCTCCGGTCGGCTGGAGAGGAAGTTACGGTGCAGCTTAACATGGCTGCTGCTGCTGCTGCTGCCTCTAATTCCCGCTCCAAGCGGAGGGAATTACCGCAGGGCCAGTGTGGGTTAGGAAGAGGTGTGTCTGAGTCTAACCTGCTGCTCACCGTCTACTGAAGCGTCCGCTTCATGACTCACCTCGGTTTGTTAGAGAGCATCGAGCAGTCTCCCGGAGTAATAGCGACGCACGTCCATCCGTGAGCTTTTGTGCGAGGTGCAGAGGGATGGCTGTTTGCTTTGAATGCCTTTCGTCATGAAATTAGTTCTGCCGTGCTGCTAGGTGATGCTGTCAGCGGCGAGAAGGTCCCGGGTTCGACCCCAGGCCTAGGCTGACCCTTCATGGACCATGCATGTGCAAGTCCGACTTTCTCCCGCAGTCCAAAAACATGATAGTTAATTGAGGTGGTGAAAGAGGGTGCATGCCTGCTTGTGTGTCTTATGTGTCTCTTTGTTGGACCGGAGACCTGTCCAGGGTGGAACTCGTCCTTTCAACCAATGACCCCTGGAGACAGACACTTGCAGAGTATTGTGATATGGGCTTTGTTTCCCTACATTCCCTTAACTGTTTGGAAAAGAAAAATATCTACTTAATATATATTTACATTTACGTGTTCAGTGAAGTAGTTTCAGTTCCTTTGCTGTCATTGTACACAGTACAACTACATTATGTTACTGTAGCGGAGCGTTATAAACAAGTCAAACACGATTAAAGAGCACACAAAAAATACTTCGACACTGTTTAATGTTAAAAAGACTTATGTGACAGTAGCAATAGATATAATGCAGATTTATATGAAACATCCACGGATGTATTACACATTGAAAGATCAGTTGTTAAACTCCGGTTCTCTTCCAACGCTTGGATGGAAGCTGTCTTTAAATCTGGATGTACAAGTTTTTAAGGACCAGAGACTCCTCCTTTAGGGCAGCAAAGTTTTTAGAAAGTAACCTGGGTGTGACAAGTTTCATTATGTAGCTGAACGCCGGAGGCACCGCGACCTGTAAATGTTTGGTAGTGTGTGTAGTTCTAACGATTTTCTGTGCTACTCCAATGAGCTCTGTTGGGCCATCTTGTTTGCTGCCATGCACCTCCTAAACCACACAAGCATGGTTAAGGGAGGGATGGGTACCTTTCACATTTGAACCGATATGGTACCGATGCCCCGTACCTGGGAATTGGTACCAACTTCTGGTACTTTTGTGTGTTTATGTGGTAATAAATGTTAAACAATTTCACCTTTATTTGTCAGTAAATAAATGTTTACGAATATATCACAACAACATCCTACAGTTGTTTAAAAAAATTCGTTACACATGAAAACCGTCAACTACAACTACGCAGTGTTTCTTCTTTATGATGCACAAATTAAAATCCAGCTCCATGTATTAGAAATCTGAATTCCTATTTCTGTGTGTGAATGAAATGTAATTATTTTTGTGCACCAGTTTCAGAGAAAAAAATTAAAAGACTACATTAAAAAATAAAATTTCACCCCGCTTTGTAATCCAGGGTGGGATACATTTGCAGTGTGGAAACGGAGTGGGTCTCCTCCCTTCTCTGACTGCAGACGGGGTTTTCAGGACAAGGGAGCTGCAGTGGTCTGTCTGTGAGACAGCGCTTGGGGAAGTGGGGAGGGCATCACGGCATTACTCGCTGCTGCCTCAAGACAGTGACTGCACAACGATTGGTACTTACACGGGGAGTTGTCAATAACCCTGTTGGTCCCTGTTGGCCCCTGTCTAGAACTGCCCATGATTTGTTGCTAGACGCTTTAAAAAAAAAAGTCACTGGAAGGCTCTAAATGCTAAATGTAGCGACAACGTTGCTAAGTTGGAAACAGGGACGTCACAAATATTGCAGCGAGTATAATCTGCACCGCATTTTGAAAAGTGGAGGCATACTTCAGAGCGCCTTCTATCAGCCACGCTTGCTTTGTCGATGGTACCAGCGGCTACTGACGCCATTACGCTTTTGTGCGTGCAATGCTGTGTTCATGTCCTGCATGGAAAATAGTCCCCTCTCCCACTCCCTCAGTGTCACAATGATGCATTTAGGTATCGAAACATTAGATTTTGCGTCAGTAGGTGGTACCAATGGAATCTGTCCGAAACTTTTTAAAAATACCAAATTTGGTACCGATTCCTAGATTTAGGTAAGAACATTTTCAAAAGAGCTCATGTAGTTTGACAGATAAAGCTGCTATAAGTCCAGTTTTTCAGGGTCTGAAAACTCTTTCTTTGCCCTGTTAGTGATGTTTAGAGTCGATTTAAGGTAGTCTGTTTTTCTACAGTGTGTCACCAGAAATGTGTCCCCTCTTCAGTGAATTCCCCCCGACCTGTTGGGGGAAGATAGCATTTCCTTTGTCTCTTTTGTAGTCAGTGATCATCTTCTTGGTTTTGGAGATGCTGAGCAGCAGGTTGTTTTTAGAGCACATTTCATCTGTATTTTGTTCTAGGGAAGCAACAACTGTATTATCCCAAATTTGATGATAGTGTAAGTGTTTTAGGCTTGTATGTAGCCAAGTGTGTGAAACGACAAAAGCAGAGGACTCACCACACAGCCTTGTAGGGTGCCAATGCTGCATTGCAGGAAAAATGCTAAATCTCTTTCTTGAACACACGTGAGAAATTAGGGAAGAAGTGTTACACCCGGATTTATTCCCAGATCTACCATCTGTGACTTTTGTATGGTCCTGTAAAATCCTGGACTAATTGTAGAAACAACATTTCTGACATATGTTTTAAGTACCAGATTGCTAAAAGATAGTAAAATTTCCTAGTTGGTAAAAAGGATTATTTTTTTCTCTCTCTGTAAAATTCTCACTTGATGATTTTACATCTCTCTGCTCTGTTAGAGTTTAATTCATCGTCATGCTTATTGAAATATCGTCACGCAAAATAGAGAACAATCAGGTTAGCGGAGACTTGCCGTAAATAAATCCAAGAAATTTGTTTCAATTCCAGACGTGCTAACCGTGGCTCTTAGATTGTGAGTAAAGACGTGAAACAAAGCTGCTGGGCATGATCTAATTGTTTTTGCTGTCCTGCTCCTTGCAGAGTAACTCGGTGGGTATAACAAGTGGCTATTTCCTGCTTAACTAGTCGAGGAAACTTGTCAGGTAGATCGTAGAGATGGAGAGGAAAATTGGAAGTCGCCTTCTTTCAGCCAGCTGACCAGGAGCAAGCAGTAACAGGTCGGGGAGGGGCATTTCTGTGTTACGCTAGGCTGTATACAGAAACTCTGTTCACTCTTGCATCTCATGAAATGGACTTAAAAGCACAGGAACAGTACAACGAGGAACATTTTCTGTTTGAAAATGGAAGTTTCAGAAAAACCTTGGTATGCCTTGATATGGGTAACCTGCTCATGCTCATTCAGCCGAACGATCCAACAAATAATAGCAGGTGGATGTAACTCCTAAATCTGGTGACCTGACTTTACTTGACTGTATCTATGGGGATTCTTGTTCGTAAAGGATGTGAAAAAAAACTACCCTAAATGCTTGTTTAAGATTTGAAGTTGGAGCTTTGGGCTTTAAATTGGTCACTTGGTAATTGACTCTATGCATTTGAAAAATCAATCAAAGACTCCGATAAGGTCCAAAGAGATGTCAGAAGGAAGCCTTGATAGTCATTAGGGATAAAACAGAAGCGAAATTCTGCATGCGTGTTCCGTTTAATATTCAATTCAATTCAATTTTATTTATATAGCGCCAAATCATGAAACACGTCATCTCAAGGCACTTTACAAAATCAAGTTCAATCATATTATACAGATTGGTCAAAATGTCCTATATAAGGAAACCAGTTGATTGCATCAAAGTCCCGACAAGCAGCATTCACTCCTGGGGAACCGTAGAGCCACAGGGAGAGTCGTCTGCATTGTACATGGCTTTGCTGCAATCCCTCATACTGAGCAAGCATGAAGCGACAGTGGGAAGAAAAACCACCCATTAACGGGAAAAAAAAAACCTCCGGCAGAACCGGGCTCAGTATGAACGGTCATCTGCCTCGACCGACTGGGGTTACAGAAGACAGAGCAGAGACACAACAAGAGAGACAAAAAGCACAGAAGCACACATTGATCTAGTAATCTGTTCTACATTAGATGGTAGTAACGGGTGAGCCGTCTTCTCTGGATGATGTCAAAGTTAACAGAACGCCAGACCAGGTGTACCTACTATGAAGAAAAAGAGAGAGAGCAAAAAGTTAAAAGCTGAAATGACGACAGTCATTTCAATGTAATACAATGCAAAACTGGAGAACCGTAGAATGAAGAACAGTAGAAATCAGTAGAGTGAGAAAATTAGACCCTGATGTCCTCCAGCAGCCTAGGCCTATCACAGCACAACTATAGAGATAGCTCAGGGTAACATGAGCCACTCTAACTATAAGCTTTGTCAAAAAGGAAAGTTGGCTGAAAATACAGATTAAACTTCTAAAAAAACTGTGCACAGACCTACGAAACAAGCAGATGAAATTTAAGGAAGTGGTAGATCAACATAATGATACAGATTTGGAGTAAAAGCAAAGGTTTTTGTGAAGTTAAAGTCCTGCAGTTCTCCTGAAGCAAAGTTCTTTGAAAATGAAACTTGTTGAGTTTGTTTTTTCCTACTCTCTCTCTCTCTCTGTCTCTCTCTCTCTCTCTGTCTCTCTCTCTCTCACTCTGTCTCTCTGTCTCTCTCTCTCTCTCTCTGTCTCTCTCTCTCTCTCTCTCTGTCTCTCTCTCTCTCTCTCTCTCCCAGAAGGCACCAGAGTGAGCAATTTGTGTATTATTTAAATACATGAGAAAAACAAATTCACTTGATAAACTACTGGCCACCGACATTCTCCAACCTTTTTTTGTCTTTGGCACTCTGCAGGAAGTTCAGCTGCAGTGCTGCTGGTGCTGGAATACTCTGTCACAAGGTCCTCTACCGACATGTGCGCGACTTGCTTGCATATCTGATTCGTGCTGAAAAGATTTGCTCCCGCCGCTTTTGGGATTCACTAAGGGATTCACTCAGGAAAATTTTAGTTTTTACTCTACAGCTCTGAGTGGAGAATCAAATTCAGGTTGAAGAACATTGAAATCAATCCCACGGTGTGATTTAGCAAGTTTGTGATGGGCAGATGACTGCTGATTGCAACATGTCTCCTGTTTTGCATTTGATGCAGCTGCTAGTAGAAGGAGCTGCAGGGGGCAGATTCCTGCATTTTTTTTTTGCTGATTGACTTGGAAACCCAGAGGAAGATCTTATCATACTTTTACATATTGAATACGCCGTGTTAGCGGCTCATTTATCACGTCCCAGTCAAAACAGCTTTTAAATATAAGGACTAGCTTCAATGATTCATTTCTCTAATTAAAGTTAGGGTGCTTAAATTGATTTTTTTTAAATTTATGTTTCTTTCCCATGTATTATTTATATATCACATGAGCCTAAATAGCCAAGAGTCTTTACTTAGTTCCTCTCTGTTCAAGTTTTACTGTGCAACATGATAAGAACTCCCTTTGGTATGACTGATAGAAGCAGGTCAAGTCAAATAAAGAGGATTCATTTTGAGCCTCAAACAGGTCAAAGTTATAAACCTGTTTAGGTTTTATCTATTATAGTAGTCTTAAAATTAGTGGTGTCCCGATCAAAGCTTTTTTCCCGGATACTGATCTGTGTTACTCAGTCCCATTCCAATGCTGCGATAAAATTAACGCTGTGTATATGCCTTGAGTTATAAATTCAAGCCTTATTCATGCTGATATTGTTTTTAAACCGAGTAGTTTGCCAGTTTGTTTTTATATGACTTATTGATATGTTGTCTTCCTGCCTTATAAACATAACTCTTTGGATTGAACCTTTTAGAACCTAATCTTTGGTGTTTTATCTGGACTTACCACCCACACCAACAGGTGGCGAGGATTGAGTTCAGTCAGGAATACCCATTATGATCTATTAAAATGCCTTGACTGGGACCTCAGCTGATACTTGGAATCAAATAATGACATTCCTATTTAGAAGTGGAGATGAACCAAAGGCGCTGCTCGTGTACAGAATTAAGCATTGCCCTGGCCAGTGATTGGCTGGACAGAAACCTAAAAATCAGCTCTTTTACATTATCAGTGAACGCACCATACCAAGGTCCAGCAGAAGTGACACCCTTCTGCTCGTTACTGATCCAGGAAGACTCAATGTTAGCGCTAGCCAGTATAATCAATGCGTTACCAATTAAGTAAGCACAGGTATGAAATTATTTAAAAGGAAACAGAATTTTTCACGACATGTTAAGAGATGCTTTTATTTGTGAGAGAGAACAAGAGTTTTGGTGTTTAACACGAAGTCTGACCAGTTGCTCTAGAAAAAAACAATGATTGGAAATCTGTCTCAAAATTCTGGTTGGTGCTTCTCTACAACATATGCTGTTGCAGTGTTTTTGTTAAATACGGTAATCCTAGATAACAAAAAATAAATACAAGAAACTGGCAATAACTTTTATTGACCGATTCAGCAGCCTATGAGTTGAAATCCTGCTTGCACTTAATGTTTAATCCTCCGTGGTCAGTAAATGAACAAGAAAGCAGCCTTGTCCTGTCGAGTCTGCAGGTCTTCAAAGCTCAGATGTCCCTGGATAAAGAATAAATAGCAGACTGGCTCCCGGAGTCCAGTGTGAGGTTAACATGGTGCTTCACATCTTTTAGCTTCCACTGACTTTCACCTGTACAGAGAGACCTTTTCTCCACGGAGCAGAAACTTTTATTTCCACCTTTTTCCCCCTCAGCCTGTCCACACATTTAATTGGCTGAAAGATGGTATTTCTTGAACCAAAGCAACAAAGGGACCTGATATCATCTTTGAAATCCAATATCCTTTTTCACTTCAAACGGAGACTGTTTATGTAGAGACCACGGTTGTGTAACCGCCCTCCGGGGGTCCGCTGCTGGACCCTCTTCTATGCGAAAAATGTTTTTCAGGTTCTTATTACTTCACAAAAGAATAACACAGCCACCCCTCCCCTGGCTTCTGTGTTCTCTCCAATGGGTTTAGACATCCTCAGAGCCTGTTGTGACGCTGGGAGCCTGGGACAAATGTTAACGTAGTGGTAATTCATTTTCATTTCGGGCCCAATACGCGTTTGCATGTTCTGTAAAGCCCACTTCCGACTGGGTTCCTCGTTGTGCCATGTGAGGATAAATACTGAGTCACACAGTCGGTGCAGTCTGACTCACAGACTGGAGGCAGGGATCATCATCCAAACACTTCCATCCTCCAGAGCTGTTGGTGAGCTCGTTGCAGAGGTAAAAGCAGCATCAGAAGGCACAATATTTACTTGTCTGTCTGTGGGCTCTTGGTACCTTGTATCCGACTCTCCCTATACGCTCATATTCTGTTGTTTGTTCAGACTTGCTCTGTGTCCATACGGCCAACTGAGGTGTAGGTATGGGTTTGGCTTCTGCGACCAAAACCCTCCTTTGCATACCACGTCCACAGTCTCACTAAAAGGTTTTGTTCCTTCAGAAATGTTTCGAACTATGCGTGCCTCTATCTTGTGTTTACCTCAACTCAGCTATGTGCATACACACGGAAAAGACGGGTCAAGCGCTTTCCCCTTTAAGGGGCTAACCAGTGGGTCAAACTCCCCCTCACTCTCCAGCGACTCCCAATGGGAGGTGGAGAGATCAAGTCAGGGGATAAACCCTCGGCAGGAATGTCTGCACCGAGTTTAGCTCCGCTGAAGGGGCCTGAAAGAAGGCTTGGGAGGCCATGCATACGCACACAATGAGGGAAAAGGGGATGGAGCAGGTTTGATGTCAGAGATTCCTGCATCTTGCGTAGGACAGCTGGTGCAGTCCCGCAAACCTCATTATCCTCTGCTTCTGCTAATCTACAGAGGAGCGATAAAGCAGTAACACAGTAATTCCCCTACTTAGCCCGGGACTCTGTTTAAGGCACGTACTGTTGACCAGACCGGCCTGAATCACGGCGAATAGAACTGACAATCAAACGGAAATCACATGTTTTAGAGATGCTCTTTGCTGCAATTTTGTGTTCTATCCATTTGGTGATAATTACACAAACGCACAGTTGGAGAGAGAGAAAAACGAGATTCTCACTGTATGATAAGCTAAAATAAAACGTACCATGGCATCACAGTAGTACTACGAAGACCACGATGTTAACATTAAGTGGTGCTTTTCATTTACTTGTCGTGCAGAATAATGTTTTTGGTGTTTTGCTCTTTCTAAATGAAAAAAAAATACAACAGAGCAAATAGCTGGCGGCGTCTGGTTCAAATGTCGCTCATACACCATTCCTCCCTTGGCTTCTTCATTATGTTCAGCTCACATCATTGTGCAACACGGCTGGCTCAAGTGGTTGACCTGAGAAAGACCAAGGTGGCTTAACAGCAGGTCCTCTTCTGGCCATTTTCGCAGAACTTTCTTCTGAATAAGGATCCCCCTTTCAGGCCCGACACACACACACACACACACACACACACCCACACAAAAAAAAAAAACACAGTTAAGGACACAGCTCTTGAACAGTTTAACAAAATGTCAATATAACTCTAAGTTGTCTATTTATATCTAACCAGAAAGAAAGCCTCTGAACGTAGATAGGCGTTATCCCTCCACCAGTATGACATAGTTGCAGTTGACCGAGAAAACCCTGAAGTTTCTAGTATGTAGCTGTTTGTTCTTCCCGCAGGTTTGCGCCAAACATTTACATGTTGCGGCTTCTTTTTTTTTTGTTGCACTTATTAGGAGTACTGTGTAAAGTATGTGACCGAACTTGTAATGTAAGCTTGTGTTGTTTTCGTCTCTTCTATTGTCGGCTCCGATGGTTTGCCATCCTTTGGATTAGGAAAAAGTCATGCTCAACAAAGAGCTGCATATTGAGTGTAAATAATTGAAACGTACCGGGGCTGCCGCTGTCTGGGACTCATGTTTGTTTTCTGCTGTTTTTTATAGCTGTGTCCTCTTCTTTCCGGTGAATTCTGCGGTTGCTGCCTTCTTTTATACTAACATTAAGGCCGTCAGCTGACAATAGTCCGACAAAAACCCTAATCTGTGAATTGGATTGTACGAGGATTGTGTCTCTATAGCCTTTCATTTGTCAAATTCCCATGATTCTGCTCAGACTCTGCATTTTCTAAACAGACTCACACATTAAACAATAAATCAGGCCCAATACCTATGTCAACATGTGATGACATCTGAGACGTCTCTATGGCAACCCAGTAAAGTTTGCTGTTGGGATCCTGCAAAGGAGTTTAAAGGAACGTGTTCCTAAATAGTTTTAGTTTTGACCTCAGAATGCTGAACGTCAGTATTAATCCTTCAAGGGAGTTACGGTTCGATTCAAAACACGTAACTAACTATAAAAAAAATTCTAATAAAAAGATGACAACAAAGTCAGGAATGTGCAATAAGAAGTTATTTGAATTTGCAGACAATGAGTGAAAGTTTTTAAGCGGCCTAGTCAAACTCTGGACTTGAAATCTGATTCGGAAGCTGTGGCGTGACCTTAAACAGGCGGCTCATGCTTCAGTGTATCTGAAATTACCAATTCAGTGGAGACGGTGGGCCACAGTTCCTCCGCAGTGATGTGAACGACTCTTTGCCAGCTATCACAAATGCTTGATGGCAGTTTTTGCTGCCAAAGATGGCACAGCCAGTTATTGGGTGTAGGGGGTAATTACTTTTTAAACATAGGACCAGGCTGGGTTAGATAGCTTTTTCTCTCTCACTAAATCAAAGCATTAATTCTAAACTGTATTTTCTATTTACTCGGTTTATCATTTTCTCCCGCCTCCTATCCAGCTGCTTACTGACAATGCCCTGATTTTAAATTGTGACGAATTGATTCATGTCTTGAACTGACACAACATGGTCTCTGTTAAACAAAACTGGATTTTCTCACTTGTTTTTTTTTTTGCTCATTCAAATATTTATTGATATGTGGATTGATACCTATACTGCAAATCTATTCAGCTCAAAACAAACTTTTTTTTTCAAGAATTTTCCCATAGCTATTAAATGCAATATATGCCATGGTTTCATAAGGTTGTTTTATATCACATAAAAGCATTAAATGCATTTTTGAAATCACAATCAATAAAATTAGTCGTGATTTCCGAGGGGTTGGCCATGATGAGCACAGCATGTTAAGACAGACTCATCACTGTCGATGCTCATTTGGATGCTGCCAGCTCCGCCGTTATCATCATTAGCCATCCAAGAAGGAATTGACGTTTCATAAATATTAAAAGCTGCGCCGTCTGTCCTGGAGCTCCTTGGAACTATTTTCTTTGCCCCTGGGTGTGTTGTAATTAACATAGGATTGTGGAATTAAAGTTATTCAATCAATCAAACTTATTTATAAAGCACTTTACATACCAAAGTGACCAAAGTGCTGTGCAGGTCCATAAAACAAAAAACATAAAATAAGCAATAAAATACAACATTTACAGTAAAACTACAACAATAAATTTCTGTATAATCATCCTCTTCCTCATTTATGAGCTACAGCAGTGACAAATTGTCATATCCAACGCTTTATTGAGCTCGTTATTCTCCTGTGCAATGACAGAACTGAGTGAAAAGCAAACCTGGCAACACATTTTATTCTATGTAGGAGTTGCATTAAATTTATTTGATCATCTTGCCAGATTTAGAGGATATATATATATATATATATATATATATATATATATATATATGGGAAATACTGAATTGATTACACACCTTTGAAAACCGACATCAGGTCTGTGGTTGAGACCGTTTCAGAACTGTTCTTTCTGTTGTTTTGTTTTCATACATCACTGTGTGACAAACTTTTATAGTTCAGTTTTTATGTGAGTTTAGTCAAAAAAGCAAAAGAAAAAAAACATAACTTCTGAATATTAATACTGCAACTGCTTGTTTCCATGCTGTGTAAACATTATGGATTGTAAAATGAACCCAGTCTTTGTGACCTTCTGGAGAAGACCGCCTTGGTGGAACATCTTGCTTCAGTTGTGGTAATTCTGCCAGATACACATGCATGCACCTAATTAGCTTGATTTTTATAGGAGGTCTCTTGTTTGCAGTACAGTAAATGGACTGCTCTACAAAAATGTAAGTAGAGACTGCAGGATATGGATAAGCTAAAGTCTTTTTCAAACAATCAACATAAACAATCAGCTATATAAACATTAATGAAATTTAAAGACAGCTATCCAGAATCATTAGAATCATTATCATATTTAATAAATTGGAATACTATTGAAAACTTTATTTCTTTCAGTAACACCATCACAAAGTAAAACACATTATATAAGCCCAGACTAACCCTTTCAAGTAGGGTTGGGCGATGAATCGATTTTATCGATTGATTTGAATTTGCAATTTACGAAGATTTAAGTTTTAGAAAATCAAGATTTTTTTTTTCTTGCCCTCAGGCCTCCATGGAACTTTGCACTATATCAGTCCTGAAAGGCTAAATTGTTTTCGTAAAAGCATGCAATGCCGAATATATGTTTAGGGAAATATATTATGGAAATACTCTAAAGAGGAAACCTTTTTAGACGAGGCACTTTAAATTATTCATTTATCTTTATAAGTTTGAAGTTACACAAGTCAAGTGTAGCTTTTTTCTTAGATGTGTAAAAGCACTAGCGGCAACAATTTTGTTATTTTCTTTCATTGTTTACAAAGGCAGGGCCTACCATCTTGTTTTATAAGCATGTTTCCCAGCTTGTATTTAGTTGCGCTCTGAATTTAGGTCAACTTTCAGGAAAGATGATTGGGGGGAAAAAAAGCAAGTTTTTTAAATTTATTTCTGTAGTTTGTTTTTACAAAATGAACCAGAAAAAAGACTTTAATTTGCAAGGGAGCCTAAAGATTGGACTCTGGAGCAATGGAAGAAGGTCACATGGTCTGATGAGTCCAGATCGACCCTGTTCCAGAGTGATGGGCGCATCAGGGTAAGAACAGAGGCAGGTGAAGTGATGCACCCATCATGCCTAGTGCCTACTGTACAAGCCTGTGGAGGCAGTGCTATGATCTGGGGTTGCTGCAGTTGGTCAGCTCTAGGTTCAGCAACAGTATGAGCTTAAAGAATGAGGTCAGCTGATGGATGTTTTCTTCCCTGATGGCACGGGCATAGTCCAAGATGACAGTGCCAGGATTCATCGGGCTCGAATTGTGAAAGAGTGGATCAGGGATCATGAGACATCATTTTCACCCGTGGATTGGCCACCACAGAGTCCAGACCTTAACCCCATTGACGATCTTTGGGATGTGCTGGAGAAGGCTTTGCGCAGCGGACAGAGTCTACCATCATCAATGCAAGATGTTGGTGAAACATTGATGCAACACTGGGTGGAAATAAATCTTGTCACATTGCTGAAGCTTGTCGAAAAGATGCCACAGCGAATACATGCCGTAATCAAAGCTAAAGGTGGTCCATGAGTGTCTGACCTTTTTTTTTTTTTTCGTAGCGACTTTTTTTTTTTGGCCAGGCAGTGTGTATAAAAGAAGAGGTTTCCTTTCCACTGTATCAATTAGCCAACAGCCTGCATTTTTGGCACTGAAACTAGAATTCCAGCAGAGACAATCCCTTACAGTCTTGAGCTGTTATAGGCCTCCATCAGCCTGCAGCGAGGCTGTATGTTCTTTAAATAACTGTGTCTCAGGGTTAAACTCTGCTGGGTTTGTGTTAGCGGGGGATCTAAACCTTGACTGGTTGTCATCAGCCTCAGACAGACTTAAAGTCTATCTGTTACTCACAGTTACCAGACAGCCCAACTCAGTCCGAGTGACTGACAGCAAAATCCTCAAAACTAAACCACAAACTCCACTCAAAAGATACTTTAAACATTTTAATGAACAGGCTTCTTTGCACGATCTGTCTGATTTGGAGTGAGAATTTATCATTTTTTTAATGATAAATTCTTAAAGCTAATTAATAAACATGCTCCCTTATGTAAATTTAGAATAAAGGGGCAAAATAATCAATGGGTTTCCACTGACATTGGAAACCTCATAAAGAAAGGACCAAGGCACAAAAAACAAAAAGTAGAGGTTGATTGGAATATATTTCATCAGCTCCACATCAAATGTACCCCCTAAATAAGAAGACTAAACTGGAAAAATTAGATGAGCCCAAGAAATGTAGGAAATTTGTGAAATCTGTTTCTGGTGTGAAATCTGTTCCAATATTAATGGTCACTCTGTAAACCTGACTGATAAATGTACCATGTTAAATAATTTTAATCACAGCCGGGCACTAGTTTGTTTAAAATAACTGTTTTATGAGTGTGTTTCTGAGGTCTGCAATGCACTAAAAATGTTGGCCTCTAAAAGCTGGCCCTGATATTTTGGATACATTTTTTTTCTAAAGCTTGGCTGCTGACTTAACTACTGGATCTTTAACTTGCATTTTTAATCTAAAGCTCAATACAGATGAACTTTCAGAAGTTTGAAAATCTGCATATGTTTTTCCACTGCTGAAAGAAGGCAAACCCTCATATGTAAATAATTACAGGCCTATCTCAAAATGATGCACTTTGGCCAAAGTATTTGAAAATTTGGTGTATGATCAACTGAACAAACTTTTACAATCACGTTTTGTGTTGCTCTGTTTATTGTCCTGTCCAAGGCATTTGACGCTGTGAATTGGGGCTGGACGATATAGGAAAAAAAAACATATCGATAAAATACAAATCATATTGATCGATATTGATAATGATCAAAAAATTCAAAACACATATTTTAAGTGCAGCCCTGGCCGTTTTATACTGGTGCTTAGTGACCTATTTTTAGATAACGAACACAAACACTGAATTCAAACTCAACCCTTCATTCAACCAACTTTTTACCAAAACTGCAAGTTTAAAAAACGCATGCTCTCTGAAGTGATTGAAGGGGGCGGAGCTTGGTGACAGAGGTTCATGGGTCTGTGTTTGTGATTGGTTGGGAGGATGTAATGACTAGAGTAGTAACCTATATGTTAGGCTAGAATGCAAAAGGAAAGAAAACTGTTATTCTATTGAACCTTTTATTGATCGCACCACGTCTATTGATCGATGTATGTTATCAAATTATCCTGCAGAACCAATCCTGTTCACCGTCTACATTACTGATGGGTGGGCAAACTTATCTAATGCCTCCTACCGTCTTTATGTGGACGATTCTGTAATTCCCTGCTGTTCAGACTCAGTTGCACAGGGATTTGAATTTCTGCAGTCTGCCTTTAATGCAGCACAGAACCGTCTGGAGTGATAGAAGCTGTTCTTAAATGCTGAAAAATCCAAAATAATGCATTTTCAGAATCTCGTTTCCTCGGAGAACATACCTTCTTGTGAATGCGGTTATTCCTCCCTTGTAATGTAAAGTCATATACACACTGGACGTCTCTGGTATACAAGGCTCTTGTTGGTTTGGTTACTCCTTATTTTTGCACTTTTCTTTAAAGAACTGAAAACCGTTCTGCATTACAATCAGATGACATTTTGTATTTGTCTGCTCCTCGTGTTCAAACTGAAATGGGAAAGAAAGCTTTCAGTTCTCCTGCCCCCTCCGCGCGGAGTGCCCTCCAATCTGCACTGAAACCGAAATGATTCAATGACTTGCAGTTTCACACAGTTCCTGCCAGAAAACTGAAATTGGCGGCAGAGTGATTTGATCGCTGCCAGTCAGGCAGCGTAAGCACAATGATAGTATCATGAAGCCGTGACAAAGAGGCTTATCTTAAAGCAGCTTACAATAATGTCAGGAGTGTGGCCTTCCAAGACTTAAACCCTTCAAAGCTCCGTGTTGTACAGGCTGCAGATCCCATCAGTTCTGGGGTAATTGTCCTCCGGAAACATGGTAATTATTAAACCTTGAACAGTTTTGCTGAGCAAGTAGGCTTCTTTCTCCGCAACCTGTGATGTCACAAATTGAGTCACTCAGAGGGCCAACATGACAGCAGCAGAGGTGAAGATGACAGAAGAACGTCTTCCGTAGGAGGATATAGTGATTGTCAGACTTTTTACTCTTTTCTCAATCGCTACTATTTTTGCTCTGACTCATAGACTTGAACTATACCTGAAACCTTGCAGTTATCCGACAGGTAGAGTGTGAGGATTTGTGATGACACATCTCACAACCTTTAAGAATGTCCCTGGTATAATGCTTGTGAAGCATAGAAGCTGGGGGCTGCACTAGCTTTTGTTTTAAGCTCATGAAATCTTGATGAAAGATGTTTAGTCACTAGTTGAATATCTACCGGTGCATTTAAGGAAACCCAGCGCAGAAAGTGACACTTGTATATTAAATGGATTCCTCCCACATAGTAAAACATTTCAAGTGTTTGTATCTGTTAATTTGTTGGCCTACTGAAAAATCAGGCCCATGTTCTGAACGGTCCATAGCATGGATCACAGCATCGTGGCATGGAGCAGATCAGCATGAAGCTCTGATATGGAAGCCCAGGTGGTCTGCAATACCTGGTCTGGTGTCTCTCATCTTCTTCCTGACATAGATTCTCTAAGAAGTCTAGGTCAGGTTAGTTTGCTGGCTAATTAAACCCACTGGTCATGGTCAATAAAGCAGGTATTGGAGCTGATGGCGAGTATGGACAGGTGCCAAGTCCAGCTGGAAGATGAAATCAGCATTTCCATAAAAATGCGTCAGCAGAGGGCAACCTGATGGGCTCTGATATTTCCTGGCTGTGCTGACGTTTTCATTGATAAAACACCTTGGACCAGCGGCAGCAGGTGACATAACTCACTAGATCATCTGAAAACTTCACACTGGACTTCAAATTACTTGGATTTTCTGCCACCCCACTCTTCCTCCAGACCCAGGTCTTCCTTTCCAAATGAAACACTGCCTTTTGAAGAGAAGTGCAACATCTATTTTCATCTGAGTGCCAGTGCCTTTTGACATTGATTTCGGTTTAGGAGCAGCTCAACACAAGGAATTCCAGTATCTGGATCTGTGTGTGTGGAAACGTCCACCATACTCCAGCTGCAGTCCACTCCTCATTAATCTCCTCCGCATTCTGCCTTTTAGATGTCATTTGCTTCACAATCCTCTCAAGGCTGCATGTATCCATGTTGCTTGTGCACCTTTTTCTACCTCTTTCTTTACACTCAACCTCTCATTAACATGCTTGGACACAGTGCTCCGTGAACACCCTGCTTTTCTGACCTGAGTGGCTTACTCTACTTGTGGAGCGTATCAATGACAGTCTGGTGGACAACTGTCATCAGTCCTCCCCATGGTTCTGTGGGCCTGGGGTGGTAGACCAGTTCAGCACCAAGAGCCAGAATAAAATCCAGCAGCATTAGGAAGAGCCGGAAATTCTTGCTGCTTACACATCTTTGATAACTGAAAGCCTTAAAACACAAAGATTTTCTTTTTTCTTAACTGACTACATGAAAAAAGCACAACTGAAGCCACAAGATGTCCCCTTGCTCCTGACAGTGAATATAAATCCTTGTTCCACACAGGTATTAAAAGAATATTGTGATTTAGGGCCATTTTTAAATATGTCGTTGCACATTGGATGCTGTGGAACAGATGTAAAGGTGCCATGACATCACTGTATAAACCATTTTATGTAGGTGATATTGCTGTACATGTAAATTCTTCAAAGAACTTCATTAAAAAAATACCGTTGTGCTGTTATTTTGTGAGGCTCAATGTTCCTCCTCAGCAAAAAGGTAGGCTGCAGTAATGATATGCAGCTCTACCAAGCTGACTTCACTCTGATTGGCGACAACCATATTTGGAAAACCGGTCCAAGGCACCCCCCCCCCCCCCACACACACACACACACACCACTTTCCCCCTCCATCCACACCTCCCTTCTCAGCGCATCACTCGGTTACAAGTCCATTATTACGGTTTTATTGCTAGTGGTAGTGTTTGTGTTACAGGGAGTAGGACAGGCGAGGCCAAGCTGTCCATAGGCTTTAACCTGAAACTGAAATAAATGGCCTCATGGACCGCAGCGCGGCGGGGAGCTCACTGCGGCAGCACTATGCAGCTGGGAGAGAGCTCCACTGCGGTAACGTAGCGAAGAACTTGCTGCCAGCATGGCCGCAACACACAAACTTCATGCAGACGGCTGTAAAAGCTCCCCAGTGGTCACCCTGGCGGAGAGCGAACCCACCTGAAGAAGTCTTGGAGTCTCCCGGGCAGCGACAGGAAAATCATGCTGCGGCTCAGCTTCAGTCAGCCAGATTTTTCAGTTACAAACACCCTTCCTTACATTTGACAGCATTTAGAGATGAAATAAACTTACGGGCAGTGTGCGATTTGCAAAAAAAACAGAGGGGGGGGGGGGATCATTTGAAAGGTTTTATTAATGAATAAAAGTTGTATTAATAATGGTTAGCCAGCAGGTGGTCTTTCAGGCAGCTAGCTAGATCCATTAGGTTAGACTATTGTTTTTAAACTTGTGCCATCTACTGTCGGGACTCAGGAGTGGGTATTAGTTTAACTGCTTTGAGCAGAAAATGTAATAATACTCTTTAAAAACAAACAAAAAATTATATTTACAAATGTGAAGGACACAAAACATGTATTAATATAAATTAAATTTTTTGGCAGCCCCTTGCCAAAAAATGCATCCCCTGCAGTTTTACAGAAACATACACTTGTAGCTGATTTAACATTTTCTACATGTTTACATGTGTGTTCTGAGCTACCAGTGTGAATTTCATGTGTTTGGGAATTTTTTTAGATTAAAAAACATAGGAGAATGCATTTTTTGGCAGCCCCTTGCCAAAAAATGCATCCCCTGCTGTTTTATAGAAATATACACTTGTAGCTGATTTAACATTTTCTACATGTTTACACATGTGTTCTGAGCTACCAGTGTGAATTTCATGTGTGGGGGACAATTTTTAGGTTAAAAACAAGGGGGATGCATTTTTCGGCAGCCCCTTGCCTAAAAACGCATCCCCTGCTATCTCAGACGAGTTGACACTTGTATGACTGTATTCCTGTATAAGCTTATTCATCTGTAGTTAAAGGACAAGGGTCAGCAAATTTATGCAAATTCTGCCCTGTAAAACAATGACAGTGCAATTGTCGCTGTATGATCTGAAGCCCCATTTGGAGCTTTTAAAAAAGGCTTTTGAAAAACTTTGATAATTTGCTGCTGTAATATTATAGATTTTTCAGAATAAAAAGCTAGCAGATGTGCATAATCAAAAAATAACAGAAATACAATTATAGAGCATTCAGTATTGTAAGAAAGCCCACACTGTTTCTGGATAAATACATTATTGTATGAGTTAAGTTCTGTTCCGTTTTATGCCTCTTTCCTTGTAAGTTTGAAATGTCCCATGCTCCTGAATGCACCATAGCTTTCTGACACTCGCGAATGCATCACACTGGTCTGTGAACGCTTTGCTGTGTAGATGCACGTTTGATCTTCCGTTTAAGACAAATTAATCTGCCAAATAACAGTTTTTCCCCACAAGAGGTATATTAAAACGTTTTCATATCATTAATTTAAGAACAAGTAACTGCGTAGGTCACATTTCAATCCGTTTTCTTCGTCGATATTCAGTTGTACAGAGTGAGGCGCGCTCCCGCGACAGGAGATGCATATCTCGGCAGGGATGCACTTTTCGGCATAACACCTGTACATCGTTTAACTTTCGACCCTTCTTCTTCTTCTTCTTCTTCTTCAAAAAAAAGCGTGTCATGCTAAATTATCCGAGCTAGAGCGTTACTCTTTCAGTTTTAAATAAAACATAACAGTGAATCATGTGGAGATCCCTGGTTGGTCGCTGCGTTTATCAGCTAAATTACTGGAAGCGAGGGAATAAACGCTGACAGGCGACATGGCCACAGGTGGAAATAACTCATCAATTAACTTCAAGAGCAGAGAGACACACTTACCAAGGGAAGTTGTTGTCAGCTGTTCTTTCTGACCTGGTGGTTCGCATAAATCCTAAGAAAACCTTTGACCACCACAACTTTCATCCATACCACCTGTGGTCAGTTTGAGATGTTCTTCCAAAAGTAAAAATGATAAACACCGATAAACCTCAGACTGGCAGATCTCCGCTTTGCAAAGACCCGCCCTACTCTCTTTCTGATTGGCTAATGTCCTGGCTCTGCCAGATTTCATTGGTTGAGCGCAGTTTCTGTTTAAAATCTTGAATAAAAAGTGTAGACGGAACATTTTGCGCTCATTTTCCAAATGACGGTAATCCGTCGCAGTGACGGAGAACTTTAACCCCTGATAATATTACTTATTCAGATCAGAGGGGGGGGAGGAATGTATCCCCCCCAGGGATAAAACATGAATGACCAGAGGGGGGGACATCACAAACAGAGGGGGGGTAAATCCCCCCCATCCCCCCCAGCAAATCGCACCCAGTTTACGGGTCATGACAGCTGGTCTTTAAAATCTCGTCCTTTGGGAGTGAGTGGAACTTTCATGCATTTATTTCACCCTCGGACATATCGGCTCCTTTTTTTAGTAACTGCGGTGAAGTTGCTAGCATGACTGACAGCCGGCACATCAGCCGGGGAAAGGAGGAGATGGGGGAAGGCTGTTTGCTTGATGGTGTGCTCTGATTGGAGAATATAAATTATGTAAAAAGATAACACCTTTTCTGATCTGACTGTTTTTGAGCAAAGCAACAAAGCTGACCGCCGATGAGCAGGTCCTTTGGTATTCACTTTTGACATTCACACAGACTCATCAGTGCACAACAGATCACAAAACCTCAAAAAAATTTGTTGTCATGGCCCCTTTAATATAATTTATAATAATAATAATATAGGACATCTACCAGTTCTCTGCCTTGGCTGGGATAAAAAAGGTTTACAATAATTTTACTTGGTTTTATTGTTTTGTTAGTTGAAGTGAAGGATGAACAAAAACCAAGTCAGCGTTAATGAAACAACAATTTGCTGAAGGAGAAAGTGACACATTTAGTGACATTTAGAAAAAACTTTTTTTTCCTGCTCTTTCTGTCTGACAAAAGTTGCTCTTAAACTCAGATAAACCATGTTTACTACGAGTCAACTAAATGTGGTTTTCTCATCTATGACCATAATGACCTTTTTAAGTCTTACCCTCTCGTCAAAGTTTTTTACTCCTGAGGCTCCTTGGATGTAATTTCTTACATCTCAAAAGAGGAAATCAAGTAGATTTTCTTAAACCAAATGGTAAGATCCCCAAAACACATTATTTCTTTTATTTATGCCTAGAGCTTTCTGAACATTTGATGTTCTTTGTTTAATGAACCTGTGCTTTACTGGCATCTTTCCATCCCTTCATTCCACTATTTAAGGAAGCTATTTCATTTGGCCCGCCCAAATTAATAAATAAAACATTTTACAACACAGTCTGTTGTTCTTTGAGCATATGAGCCATTAGTGCCGTCTGTACTGTAAACATTTCTGTAGAGAAAAAGGTGGTAACTTGTGGGGTTTAAAATAAAGCATAGAGCCTCATCGTGGACCTTTCTTGGACTCACATCTTTTGCCCTGTGATAAGTATTAATATCCGTTATTACTAACTACATCAAATGATGTTTATGTATTACATACTTCAAGAAGTCAAACCTAGGCGGAAGTTAATATTTTTAGAAAAGAAATATTTTTCTAAATAAAATACCATACAAATTACAGTAAAAAACGAGAGCCTTGACATATCAGCCAACTTTTTGCAAACTGCTCAGGGCAAGAAGAAGAGCTACATGCGGCCAACGAGCCGTGTATTTGCCACTCCTGGGGGACGTACCTCTGAGTTGTTTTGTGTTTGCCGTACCGGTAAAAAGTGTCACATGTGGTGTTTGTTTGTTGTGCTCCCACTCCTTAAACTCCAGAGTTTAAAACTTCCAGCAGCTGCTCATTGATCAGATGAACGGCTGCAGGGATGCCGGTGGCCGAGTATCCCTGTTTTAGCAGCGCTGCTGCCGGGAAAATGCGAACGGGTCTGTTTGAATCACTTTTGATGCATATGAATGTCTTTGAGTAATTATTTTTTTTAAAGCATTGACCATATCAAAATATATAATATTTGGACATCTCTAGAAGCTGTAGAATATGGGAGTTTCACTTTTTGAGCTATGTACTAAAAAAAAGGATGGATATGATGTCCCTGTGGGGCGTCAGCCTCTCCGCTTTTTTAGCGTAAATGAATAAAGCAACACCTCGTAACGGATCACAATTTCCAAAAATAGCATTTAAAAACAATCCATCAAACTACAACCTAAACCCATGAATTGTATTGGTGTGAAGAACGTGGGGTTGGTTAGTGTCTGTCTACTGACGCTCTTTGTTCTTAAACAAAAAGAGAGGCTTTGTTTAGCTGTGGAGCCACAGCTAAAGCAAAGAACCAACAGTCTCCTGGCAGACAGATAAAGGCTGCAAGAGACAGCTTTGTCAACAACAGCTTTTCTGTTGTTTCGTTGGTTGAAGGTGTGAACTAGTTTTTAGTGTTTGCTTTCTGAACAGCAGGAAAGTTAAAGAGTGTTCCTTGGAAATGTCAGCCCAAGGACAATGTCTAAATCTGCTGCTTTCTTTGCTTGATTTGATTGCTGGGTGGCACTCCTTCCAGATATTTCACTACAAAATTAGTTTCTCTTGCAACATATGGCGGGCTAATTTTAGTATTTTGTTACCTCAGTTCATGGTTTCACTTCATTTATGTGAACAGAAAAACAATTAAGAAATATTATTTACAATTCTTTTTGAGACATTACCTGCAGCTAAAAGTTAGCAGTTCAAATTATGCTTTGTAGGCCATATGGTAAAGCAAAACTTCAACGTTTAATGGTTGTTCACCTCAGAATATTTGAGAAAATTTGTTGAAAACAAAAGCAGTGCAAGTGATTTAAAATAATTATTGCTAGAATTCTGGGGGCATGAGATCTTGCGATATAAAAAGCCACAATATTTCTTTTCAAACTGAAGTCTGTCCCAGGAAATGGTATTTAGTTGCCTTATTGGGCTAGACAGGAAGTAGTCGTTGAGTTGTCTGTTTAAACTGATGGAGACAACTATAAGGGCTGCATCCGAAATGTTTTAATTATAGCTCCTGTTCCTTGACCTTTCATGAGGTCAACATTAAGAACTATCATGGGGAGGAAAGGAGCGTTGTATTTAGCGCCGCTAAGGGACATTGCGAGGTTACTATGCTAAAGGCGCAGTGCGAGGAAGCATAGAGGCTCCTTTTCCTACCTCCTTCCTTACTGACTGCGCTATTCGGACAGCACTTATCATGGCGACCGCTGACGCATTTCCGCTTTAGCTGAAGAGTCCTTACCCAAACGTTTTCAGACAAAACTCAATAAAGAAGTGTGACAGCATTCAGGGATATGTGGTAGGAAAAAAAAAAAAAGGTGACAGAATTTGAATTTGACTTTGGAAAGTGCGTTGAGATGACATGTTTCATGAATTGGCGCTATATAAATAAAATTGAATTGAATTGAATTATGGACAAAATCTGAAAACTCTGTGAATGCCTGGACTGTGAAAGCTGAAGTTAGAATCTACTAAGCTATGTTTACACTAAATGAAAGGGCTATTTAAGTCAGCCTAGTATAATCTCTGTTTAATATATTTTGACTGATCAAATTTGAGATTTACGACACCTTTAATCCATTTGTGAAAACATAAAAAAGTAACATTTTCACAGCTTTTTTTGGCATTAGGGACCACTTTATTGGACAGGCATATAAAGCAAAATGTCAAACCTGGACTGGACTGGAAAATAGTTTACTGGTTAAAAATCAATTTACAGAAACAGTTTTCAATTGGTAAAGCATAAAAAAGGGAGAATCTTAGTAATCGTGTAAGTGTATTAAATTCAGTATGTTCCCAAATTCGGTAAATAATCACGTTAAATGTAGTCATTATTTTAATAGTGATCAAAGCAATAGTGAATAGGATTTCTTCCATTCACTGGAGACAGGCTCTAACCCACACATAATGTTTAAAGGATAAAGGATAAAAAAGGGATGGAAAAATACATGGATGGATTTCTCTATCCCTATTAATGGGCTTTCTTTTGACTGTGATTATATTTTCAAATGAGATGGGCAAGCTTTCAAGTTTTCTGAAATGTAGAAATGTTCCGTAAAACCTCAGTTTCAGCTGCTTCCTATAAGAATGGGTTCCTTCTTTTAGAATTACTGCCGCTTTACTGGATGCTCTCTTGATGTTTCTCAGTGCTAGATTTTGGTATCTGTTTTCCATCATTTTTTTAAATTCTTGTATTTTATTCCAGGATCATCTTTAGTTATTTAAACTTTTATGATTTTTTTTGGTCATTGACTTGTTATGTTTTATTAGAACTCAAACCATCACACCAAGGGCTATCCTTTTGCTGGGTTTAGGTATGACTTTATTTGTTGACCTATATTTTATACTTTTATTTGTATGATACATTTTTAATTGCTCTTTGAATCAAACCTATATTGGTTTGATTATTATTTTTTTTAATTAAAATTAAATGATTTTAGTCTTTGCTGTTCCCTTCACTAATTTAACTACTTGATTTATTTCATGTTTTATTTTAATTCTGCTTATTTGGCGGGTTCCCTGCGATAGTTGTGATTGGGTAAATATGGTCGCTGGTCTTTGGCTCTCTGTGGGGAGACCGCCCAATGGAGGGGGACTAAAGCCTGATGGCCCGCCAGGCTTATAGTACAGTGGGGGATACCCTGCTGTGAGATCTAGGAACATGATCACCTGAGGGGGAAAAAAACACACAAAAAAGAACAACACAACAAACTCAGAACAAGGATACATTTTAAGTGCATTTTACTAAACTCTTAGGAATAATAAAGCAACAAAATGACTATATATTGTTTAAAAGGTAGAACACTGTATGACAGCCAGCCTTTAAGCTGAACTTTCTGAGTTGAATTTGAAACTTGCATGATTCTTATTTATTTATATATTTTACACACTGAGCACAATATGTTTGTCTTGACTAAATCATTCTGTAGTTTTCTCACAAAATATCCACTGCACCATATAACCTTGTGTTATAACAAAGCAGGCAACCATGACAAAGTTACCAGAAAGGTCACACTAAGCAAGTGGTCCTCATAAACGTGAGTAACCAGTGACTATCCTACTTAAATCAGCTTAAATCAACTATACCAATATTATATTGCAATGTACTTGTCAGTGTAAAAGAAGTGGACATGCACTCACCAAAATGTACACAAGATGCTTGAGAAACTTGTGCAACTCGTTCTATTACTAAATAAACTACAGCTACTTTCTAATAACAAAGTAGTGAAGTCCTCCTATACCCTGCAGTGTACACGTGTACAAACCTCCATGAAGCGTCAAAATGAAACCAGCAGCAGAGAATATGGCCATAAAAAGAATCATCTATACTTCTGCATGTAGCCAGTGTGATATATAACAGAAATAATTCTTAGAGGTGAGATTAATGATTAACTACAAGCGCTGAGAGCTGATACAAGATGTCTGCTGACATTTACATAATAAAATACTCTGATCATCACATCAGAATGTCTACTCACAGAAATAAATAAATACAACTTCATCTACATGCCCCACTTTTACTGAACAGAACTTTCTTAAAGGTATTTTTAGTAGTGTATGAATTGTAATGTTACCCATCTTATTTGGCCTAATGTATGCATTTAAAGGAAATGTTTAACAGACAGAGGTAACTTGTCTGCTGTATTTGCAATGAAAAATAGACGAGTCAAATAGGAGTCATCAGGGACCATTATAATGAACATATGCCTAATTATGTCTATG
This sequence comes from Fundulus diaphanus, assembly GCA_037039145.1. Lineage (NCBI taxonomy): Eukaryota > Metazoa > Chordata > Actinopteri > Cyprinodontiformes > Fundulidae > Fundulus > Fundulus diaphanus. The sequence goes on from CM073134.1 coordinate 41,871,178, forward strand.
AGATACATGAATTTATTTTAATTTAATCTAAGAGCTACATTTTAAACATGCTCGTGGTGTCTCCTGTGGACTGAAAATAGTAATTTTTACTGCAGCTTTTCCATAAACGTTAAAAAAAGTTTTGTCAGTAATGATAATGTTATCGCTTTTTAAAATTTCAGTAGCCATTTTAATGTATCTTTTTGTATGACACCAATATTTTTGCTGTTCTTTTTATTTGATTTTGTGTTTTTAAAGTGATTCTCTTAATTTTGTTCTTTTATTTTTTCATGTAAAGTACTTTGAATTGCCCAGTGTACGAATGGTCCTATGCAAATAAACTTCCTTTGCCCTTAGTATGACATAAATCTGAACTGCAGCAGCCTTAATAGATGACAGGGATTCCCGTCCCAGCTGTGCTTGGTCTCATTTAAAAACATGAGCAGCTTTTTAAAGGAATCTAGTAATAAAAAATGTATACTGAAACCTTTTTTACTCCTTAGATGAACCCAGAATAAGTGATACGTAGCATTTTATAGTTTTTATTTTGAGTGTGTATAGCGGCAACAAGAGTCTGCATCTCTTAGCTTTATCTAAATTACGTTTCACATAGCAACTGCATTATTGCAGAAAACCAGTTAGTATAAATAAAATATGACAGTTTCTAACTTCCTGTAATTAACAAATATTAAAATTGTCACACTGCTTTCCACTGTCGTCATTAATTCTGAATGAATCTGGTGGCACTGTAATATAAAACTTGATAATATATGATTTATTTAGTGTCATCACTTTTATAGATAGAAGAAGGCATGAATGTTATATATCTCATGTCTAAAAATGGATTTTATTTCCAAGCCTACCATTATTTTTTGATTTAGGAGAACTCCAGGAGACGTGAGCCTTGATCTGGGTTATACAGGGTCAGCTGGGTGAATCTGATTTACCAAGGATTAACAAGAACTACTGCAGTGAGCAGGGATTAGTTGTCTGAAACGTAGGAGCAAAACAAGCAAAAATGTTGTTTTAATGTTCTGACATCAAGATGGTTTTGATGCCAGAATCATAAGCTACTTATGGGTGATTCAGTGTTTTGGGGATTGAGAACAGATACCACTACTGAATACTTAGAAATCGGACAAAATTCACAGCATCTAAGGCATTTGATTATAAGATGGTGGGCTCCATGACTGAAGGACATAATACAGAATGTGAAAAATGTTAACTAGGATTTAGAGAAATGGTCAGAATAAGAATTTTAACTGAGATGAAGCTGCAGAAAGGAGATTTGGTACAATACAGGTAGGACGAGAACAGACTCCCAGTTTATCCCTGACTCGTATTCATTCGGAAACCCCACAGAGACTCAGTCACCTCGACAGATCTGATCAACTGCTCTGTGGATTCATTTGTTGATGCTCATGTGTGTTCGTGAACATATAATCATCCATTTATAATCGGTCCATATTATTACATTCTTATCTGTAAAGAAATTGTCCTCAGTTACAGGTTGTAAAGGTTCTGTTTAAGGGCAGATGTATGCAACTCTTTCTGTTTTTGCAATATTAAATTAACCATAAAAATCAATATCATTTCAGCAAATAATAAAAAAATATTGAGATGCACCAATCAGATTTTTGTGGCCTATGTGTGATTTCTGGGTTTTGTTAAGGTCTCCTGATTTTGGGCTTAAAGCCCCAGATTTCTTCACACTGGTGCACCACTAGATGATGTGCTAAGTTAATTACAAACAACCTTGCTGTCAAGTGTGTAATAACAATAACAGAAGCTGTGGAGTGTTATAATTGTGACAATGTCAACATGTATTTGGTACCAAGCTACTGCTAATAGCTAATAGCTACGGTCATCGTGAGAAATGGTTTTTAGCACTGTTGCCAAGTCTGCTTGTTTTTTCCTAAAGTTGCTTGTAAATTCCATGAGTCATGTTTGTTTTTGGGCTTGTTTCTAAACGTTCAGTTGCTTATTTGGACTCTAAAATAAGAGTCTATACAAACACGAGGAAGAGACCTGCTGCTGCAGTACTGACACCGTGAACTGGATTGCTCAAATATCCCTCCACACAAACAAATATTCTCTGGGGGGGAGAGGGAAACAACAAGATGAACAAACTAGCCGTCTCTGCCAGGAGGACAGAGAAGTTGCTGGACTACACTGCCCTGTTTTTAACATGAAGGCACAGTCAACTTCACTGTTATATTGAATTAATTTACCTGTCCAGCAGAATCTCTGCAACCTCCACATCCCTTTTGAATCCTAGCTCCTTCATGAATTACCTCCACCAGGTAATAATAGCTGCAACGATATAGACTCTTGTTTTCTCCCGGTTATTACTTCTTTTTCTTTTCTTGGTTACTTTCTCTTTCCTGTTGCTGGGCGTAGAGTCTTGATGGTCCTCCATTTCCAGGGCAGTCATAAGTAGCCGGTCAACGGCAGCAAATCGCCGTCTATAGCAGCTTTTGCCGCCGCCTACATTTCCCCGATTATAGACCAGTTCACGCGTGACGTCACGAGCTACATCCGCGTTTCATCCGGGTCCCGCAGGTAGGCAAAAACAGTAGTGTTCTCGTCTACCACCGTGACAAAACGGGTGAATTAGAGCGTGCTTTTAGTTAGTTTATTTTTGGAATCTAAACAATGCCTACGACTTGTTGTGCTCCCGGTTGCACACAGAGGCATTCCAAGTCGTCGGATGTACGTTTCTTTCGTTTACCGAAGGACGAAGAAAGAAGAAAGAAATGGATAATTTTAATGAAAAGGATGCAGGCAGACAATCCCAATCGACTGTGGGAGCCATCATACCACGACAGAATTTGCAGTCTGCACTTCATCTCCGGTAAATACAACTTAATTTTGCACTGGTCATTGTTCTACTTAAATAATTATATAAATAAAAAATTAGGATATATACTTAAGTCAAGACGTAAACGTTCGTTTCGTAATAATATACGTACATGTACAATGTATGCAAACCCTCTGGCATGAGTCTGTGAAAAGGATTAATAAGACAAAAACACCAAAATAGTCCTTTGTGAACAATGTTTTTTTAACCTACCGGTGGCGTGCCTTCCTCTCTGCTTGGGCACTGTCTGTGTCCGACTCCGCTTTCATATGTTACACAAACATGTCTGAACATTTCCCGATATGAAATAATTGTAGCCGTCCAGTGGTTTCAGGGCTTTCATGCTCTCTCGTGTGTACTGGCCTGCCGTGTTGATAAGGTAGCTGTATATGTCGCCGTACGGAACACTTGGACAGCGTTTCACAGACTCGCTCCATCCCTTCAGGCTTTTGCTGTGTGGATCTGGCAATCTGAATCTATCAGCCACCAACTTAGTCTTATAACGATCTTGTGATGCGTTATCTAAAGAACAAAAATACGTCGAGAACTCTTTGTTTTCGTCCGCCATTGTGTTCGCCTTTTGCCTACCAGTCCGGCGCGCATGCGGAAAAAACCCGGATCAAAACATTGTTGGTGTTCTGATTGAAGTTAGTAAATTGTCATATACCAAATCTGATCTGTTTTATATGGTGCTAGTAATTCAAATTCAACGAATTTTATGCAAATGGAGATTACCTTACCTTGTTAAAACATGATGATAACATCATGTGAAAAAATAATGTTTTAAGAATAATAATAAAAAAAACAAAGGTTGTTTCAATTTTGAAGAATTGATCATTCACTTCTTTTTTTGCCTTTTATTCAATTTAAAACATGCACTCTGACTCTATTCTTTAAATAATCACCTGTCTTGAAAGCTTCCAAAATACATCAGGGAGACTCTATTTTTCAAAATTCTCCCCTCTGGGGCTCGGGCACCCGGCATAAGTGCACCCTCCTACCTGATAGTGTGTGGCCTGCTGCTGTAAAAAAGTTTGACTGCCCTGCATTTCAACAGAAAACAGTAAATAGAATGATCTATGGTCATCTTTGCTTGTTTATATTCTTCCTCCACATCAGCACGTCTCCATATAGAAGACAGATAAGGTTGTTGGACTAGTTGAAGCGCTATACAAGTACAAGCCATTTACCATTTACCTTACTACTGTTCATACTATAAAATACTATATGATACAGTATTTTCTATATCTGGATGTCATAAACAGACTATTTAAATTTATATAGCTTCTTGCATGTATGTGTGTCCTCCAGCTAGTTATTTAAAGATCTCGCTAAGGCTGAAGAACTGTAGCTAAATTTGAGTCTTCCTCACTCAGTAACAGCATCCACACCCGAGAGTGAGAGCGGGTAGGGGGTATGTATGGTGCGTCCACTGATTGGAAAAAAGATTTTTCTGACCAACCAATCATCGCACAGGGCAGATTAAGCAGAAAAAGCTGCTGCTTTCAGGCCTTTTTTTTGTTCTTCTACTGTTTCTTTATGTTTTTACTTCACCACATTAGTAAGATCAGGTCTGAAGATCATGTGGGAGGGATTCATGATTCTGTTTCTTTAAAGAAAAGCTAATGTTACTCCATAGCATACTAACCTTAAAAGCTAATAACAACATCAGTACTCTTTATAAAAAGCAGTTAATCTACTAGTAAAGAAGCATTTTTCTGTGATGCATAGCTTGTTTGTATCCCATAGTGTGTGTCTGTTGGTTATTACAGTCCTGTGGCGGTTTCCTTTGCTAGCCCATCCCTTGGTAGAGTCATAAAGGAGTAAGGCAAGGATGAGCTGGTGTTCAGATATGCACTTTTCTTTGTACAGCCCTTTACTGGTTTGGTTACAGTTTTGTTTTAATGACATAATTAGCAGCTGATGCGAACTTGTTAGATCAGTTATTGGTGTGTATTCAGGTCATTCAGGAATTACAGGCACATGTTTTTTCTTTGCATCATTCCTGTCTGGTAACTTTGGGCGGATCAAAGTGATAGTAACAGAAAGAAAATACTTAAGCAGGGAGAGCGAGGCATCTAATTATAACTTCTGAGAGAGCAAACATGACGTTAAAGTACGTTTGAGTAACGCTTCCTCATCAGGGCATGACCCCAGTGATGTTCTGCAGGTGTTACAGGAAGTGTCTTTGGAAAGTACAGCAGTTTAATTTAGAGTAACTTCCTATTAATTTCCCAGGTCAACTCAGTGAAGGGACTTCAACCTTGCATGTGCTTTATGCTAACATTGTATGCATCGTATGTATAACAGCCCTGCTTGGAGTGAATTTCTTTATCTTTAAAAAACTGTCAGGTCCATGTGCGGCTTACGTTTGTGACGCATGGTTGGTGAAATACAAATATCTGTATCACAAGTTCCCAATAATTGCTGGAGATAGCCACAGACCACATTCAGGTCATGGTATAAAGTTTATGAGTCACCCAAAATGGGTTATTATTTGGGCTGTGCTGAAATTTAGAAATCAGTGGAGCTACTGTGGATTTTTTTCCTTTTATTTAGCCAATATATATTTTACTCTGTATTTTACTCTATCCTTTCATGGGAGAACACTAAAGATGTGACACATTGATGCATTGTCCAGTAGTCAGTGGACAGCTTGTATAATAGTGTCAATTTCCTGTCTCCTCAAAAACACTCAACACACAGCCATTAATGTCCGCTGGATTTGATTGCTAACACCCTGAAACTGAGCTGCAGAACGGTGGCCAAGACCATACAGCGATTTAACAGAACACGTTCTACTCAGAACCGGCCTCACCATTGTCGATCAATGAAGTTGAGTGCAGGTGCTCAGCCTCATATCAAGAAGTTGCCTTATAACTTAAATAGACGTATGAGGGCTGGCTGCACAGGTTGAAGGGGTGGTGGGTTAGCCTGTCAGTGCTCACCATACGCTGCACACTGCAACAAACTGGTCTGCATGGCTGTCGTCCCTGAAGGAACCCTTTTGTGAAGACGATGCGCAAGAAATCCTGCAACAAGTTTGCCACAGACAAGCAGACTGAGATCATGGATTACTGGAACCATGTCCTGAGGGCCGGATGAGACCAACATAAACTTGGTTCAATTTTTCTGATGTCCACACTCGGATAGAATGCACTTTTTTGAAAACCAAAAGTGCTTCTTTTAACTTTATAGCTAATTTTTAACTAACTACTTTTTAACTAATAATTCTAACTAACTCTAACTAATTTACACACTTTGAAAGACAGTTGTCATTGTAATTGGTCAAAGATTAAAAGATTCCCCTTAATTCAAATTTGACATGGAGTTATGTAATAGGTTATAGTACTATCCTAAATGGCATACAGTGCCTAGCAACAGTGTTTGTTAAAGAACAAATGGTATGACAAAGACCGAGGAAGAAGTTGTGGAGAAGATTAAAGCAGGGTTTGGTTATAACACCCTATCCCAGGCTTCGGGAGTCTTATGGGGAGCTTTTTGAGCTATCATCCCTGAATAAACAGGGTACAGCACAACTGTATATCTACTAAGATGTGGCCAGCAGGCCTGGCAAGGAGAGTATTAATTAGAGAAGCAACCAGGAAAGTGGTTACTCTAGAGGAGCAGCACAGATCCACAGGTCAGTTGAGGGAATCTGTTGACAAGTCAACTATCAGTTGTGCACTTCAACATATTTGGGCTTTATGGAGGAGTTGCAGGAGCAAAGCCAATATTAAAGAAAGTCTTAAGAAGTGCTGTTTTTTTTTCTCACAAGCTATTTAAGGGAGATTGATATTATTTGGATAAAGGTGCTCTGGTTAGAGGAGACCAGCATTAAGTTTTTGGTGATACTTATCAGCCAAAATACTTACAGCTGGAATCGCAGTGAAATATGGTTCTGCAAAGTCAAGGACCTGAATACATATACACACCACATTTTTCAGGCTTTCCTCTATTTTGCATTGATTTATCACATCAAATCCCACTAAAATATATTAAAGCTAGGCGTTGCAATATGTCAGAATGTGCTAATGGACTTTTGCAAGGCATTGTATTATTTCTTTATCCCTTTTGAGTCACAATCAAAACATTAATTCTGGATTTTTGGGGAAATTTGCACCGAACAGAGAAAGTCATTATGGAGCAGTTACCTTGTTGGTTTGAGTTGGTCTCGGTGTTTCGGGTTGCCTTACTGACAATTTTTTTCCCTTGCTGCTTCGTCGATACTGTAGGTTCTCTAGGTGATGTGGTGCTGCCTCGATCTTCTTTACACGGTGACATAAATGCATCAAAGAGTGTTTTCCTGACAACGCCTCACTCTGTAGCTGATATTTCATCTCTCATTCATGCTCTCTTCTGTACCTCTGGTAGATTTTTTTTGGTACTTTCTCCCTGTTGTTTTCTCTGCTTCTTCTCATTTCTGTTGCACACATATTTATTTCTCTTTGAGGCTTTTTTTTGGTATGGCATCAGTATGTGTGTTCATCTCTGTCTTAGAAGTAAGTCTGAAAATGAATATCTTGAATATTTCATCACCTTAAGGCTTCAGTAGTAATACACAGATTCAGCAGGCTGATATATTTGGGAATATAAAGATTGGAATCCAAAACAGCTGAATTTACTTGTAATAAGAACAAATTAGGGGGTGGAATAAATATTAAGCAGCTTAGGTTATAGCTGCATACTTTTAATATATTGAATGCATATTTACAGTTGTAGTCGCTGTACAGACTTGGCATATTTTGAAAAAAATTTGCCGGATTCTATGTTTATTGCATTCGTCTTATAGAAGGAAAAAAACAAATGAATTGTAATCATGGTTTTTTTTTAGTTCTTGTTGTAACACACCTACGTGTTTGCCTCATACTCCCCACCCAGCCAATAATCATTATGTAGCTGTACCAAAAATAACTATGAAGTCCGACTGAGTGGCTTTTTCATGGAAAGTCTAGCAACAGAGTGGATCTCTTTACATTTTTGTGAAAGTCAACTTTCTGTGACAAATTGTGCTTCAAATAAATGCCACCCCAAAAAAAAATCAACACAGAGAAGGTTCCCACACATCTGTTGAAATGTCAACAGCATTATTGATTTGGCAGCGGGGGCTCTTTGTGTCCTTTGATTGGAAGGAAAAAAAAAAATGCATTCAATCTACATCCATTTTAACATTCTTTAGAAAATAATCTTCACATAACTTTCTTTATTTCACTCATCTAGGTTTTTATTTTGAGATTTTACTATACTAAACTCTTGTATATTGTATGTATTCACACGTATTCTGCTCTTTAAAATTTAAAAGGTTAAAACAATAAAACAAGCAAATTGCAATCACCATATCTTGATACAGTAGTTCAGAATTATAACAGCAACATCAAGTTGCTAGTGTGCTGGTGTGTCGTTCCGCTGCTTCTCTGGATGCGTTCTCACAGCGGAGCGTTGCGCAGTGCAGCTCGAAGAGGGCTGTTCGTCTATAGTGCCGCCTATGTTACCATGCAACCTGTGTTTTTGAACATGTTCCTTTACTGTTTGAATGGGTAGAAGGGAGAGAAACACTTGGTGATCATCTTGTTTTTCAAATAGTAGTCAACACCACAAAAACAAGCAAATCTCAGTGTAGCTAATTTGCAGCATCATCAGATTCCAGAGCTTTGATCGTCAAAATAAATTGTACACAGCATTAAGTTTTAATTTTGTACAAACACAGATTAGCACCTAAACATTAAAGCTAACAAGTAATCAGAGGGGAGCTAAGAAAAACTTCGACTTACATTAAACTACACCAAATCCTTTTCAAGATGTTATAGATGTTAAAGACCTGACTTGGAATGAAATCTGAAGTATTCCTTTAAAATTACCACGTGGAAGAATGAAAAAAATGTGTAGCCTAAGAGAAATGGTGCAAACCTGTTGGATCTCTCTACATAACAAGCCCACATATGACTGGAGCCATGTGTGGGCTTTGACCGGTCTTGCTCCTCGCAACAAGACTGTTGTCGGAGCATCTGTAGCTTGGGAATGGAAAGTGTGCGGCCTCCATCTGTGTGCCACACTGGGTTGTGAAAGGGCAGACACAAAGGAGGAATTGAAGAACTCAGATACAAACAGCGACTGAGACAAACAACAACATGGTTGATACAATGTTGTGGACTGAATGGTGGTGGGAAACAGAAAGACTTCTGTCAGAGTAAGGAGGAGGGTAAGGCTGACGGGGCCAGGCAGCTCCTACATTAGCAGTGCACTTCGGGGAGAAGTCCGCAGCAGTCAAGGCAATGGATGAAACGTGAAGCAAGAACAGGAAAAATTGTCTTCAGGGATCTATCTTCTGACTTGGTTGCGTCTGGAAGTAATCTTTGAATATTAGGTACAGTAATAGAAGGTGTGCAAAGATAAACAACTTTCATAACAAAGGTGGTTAAAGCTGACATTTTATAGTTTTTCCTGTGCATGAAGAATGGGTACCTGCTGCAGCCATTTGCCCACACGGGAGGCTGGTAACGAGCTGGTCGCCATCAAACGTCACGCTCTCTGGTCAGAAGCTCCTAGGACAGTCGCTAATCTAAGTGACCATGAGTTCTCCACCTGGGATCTCACATGTGACACAAGGTAAGGAAGAAGCCTTTACACAGCAGTACTATTCACCAAGCTCCATGAAAATGTGGTCTGCTCTGATCCCATGTTGGCGTTCTTTAATGTGGTGGTTATTGTCTGTTCTGTGCCTGAGGGACATGAAATATAAGTAGCTCATTGCCTCGCTTGTTGTCTCGTGAAGCACTCTTCCCGGTGGTACAGTACCTTGCATGGTTGTCACATAATGAATCAAGTTGTGTGTTGTGTATTTTGCCAGGCTTACGATATTGTAGTATGTTGTAAAACATGTAAAAGTAGACACACATGCCTCGGGAGTGTCCATAACTGAAGATATACTAATCCATATACATATCATCACTTAAGAGCCACTTGTGGCTGTATCTGCAATAATAAGTATTTATGTATATTGTTGACAGACATACACACCCTCACATAATTTCAGCTAAATAAGAACTGTCTACAGTTTTAGGGATTTGTTCAGCACATACCCTTTATTCAGACTATACAGAAGGTAAATTACCTCCTGCCTTTTGACAAGGGCAAGGGAAAGGAAACAAGGATCACAGAAAAATACACTTTTAGAAGGCTGACTGTAACAATATCTCACACTGTTATGTTTTATATGTAATTTTCATCAATCAGTCATATGTTTGATAGGGACATATATGTAATTTTCATCAATCAGTCATATGTTTGATAGGGACAGATCACAAAGAAACATAGATCATTATTACGAAAACAATCGGATGCATGTATCGCAGTGTTTATAGCCCATGGCTAATTTGCAACACCCATCCCTAGAAGGACTTTTAACAGACACATTAACTGTTAAATAAGGAATAACAAATACATTAAAAATAAACAGATAAGACATATAACAATTCTTAAAATTGAGTTATTTAACTAAGTATTGTTATTTAATTACAATTACAATTTCTTTTTGCATCAGTTATGGTCTTAAAAGGTGATTGTGATGAGTTCCAGAGCTTACATGTCTTAACAGAAAGTGCTGCCTGCCCAAAGGTTGTCCTGCAGAATGGCATTTTACAGTCACGATTTGTGGTGCTTCTAGTGAGTCTAGTATTATTCATTCTCTCAACAAATGTACATTAGTGACTTACGTGCTCTATGGTTAATACATTTATGAAATCGTTTAAGGAAACAGAAATGTCTAGAGGTATCAAAGCTCAATAGTTTATATTTCTTAAGAATTGAACAATGATGATTGCGGATTGTTTTTTAATCCATCATTTTGGTTACAGTGGGAGCACCCTGTGCCCATGTGGTCATGCATTATGATATGTGAGAGAAAATTATAGAACGCATGTATAGCAGGGCTGTCTTGTTTGGTATGTAGTTTCTGACTAGTTTGAAACAATTAATATAACTTTTTTTTTTTTTACTGTTTTTGAGATTGTTTTTATATGTTAATTAAATTTAGGTTGGGGATCTAGCGCCAATCTAAGGTATTTCAATTCCATAACGTGGTGAATTTCTTCATTTTCTAATGTAATATTGAGTTTTCCTTTTCCCAATAGAGGATCACATGGAGACTGTTTTTGACAGATTCGAAATTAACTGGTTTTGAGTAACCCACTGTTGGATATCAGACATACAGTTGGATAATACCTCTGCAGTGCGCTCAGGTGACATAGCATGTGCATAAAGAACTGCACATTTTTGTAGCTGTTATCCAGCTGTTATTTGGCAATAAGTAAATGTTTTTTTGGTGTCTGGAAAATGAGCTGCCCCCCCCCAACATACACACATTATCTGAGAATGATTGTATGCTAAACATATAATGAACATGTTTAATAAAGCCCATAGACTTATCCTACATATTAAAAGGAAGCATAAGGGGTCACCTTTAACAACAGGAGCACTAAACGGGCAACAATGAGCTGACCCCAATAACAGGAATGGATTTGCAAGTGGAGACCACAGACATTTTCCCCCTCCTAATTTTTATGACTGGCTTTCAGTAGTTTTGCATTTGACCAGGGTCAGTCACTACTGGCAGTATGAGCTGAGACCTGGTCCATACAGAGGTTGTACAGGCAGTCCAACCAGGATGGTATGTGAATATGTGCCATCGGCAGACAGTTTGCTGTGTCTCCCAGTGCAGTCTCAAGAGCATGGAGGAGATTCCAGGAGATAATCATGTTACTCTAGAGTTGGACAAGGCTGTTGCAAGTCCTTTACCCATCAGTGGGACCAATATGTGCTACTTTGTCCTAACAGGATGAGTACTGCCAGAGCCCTTAAAAGTGGCCTCCAGTTGGCAACAGGCATGGGGTCTCTGACGAAACCATTAGAAACAGACTTCATGAGGGTGGCCTGAGGGCCCTACGTCCTCTAGTAGGTTGTGTGCTCACTGCCTATGGAGCTTGACTGGCATTTGCCAGAGAACATCAGTATTGGCAGGTTCAGCGCTGGTGGCCTGTTCTTTTCACAAATAGGAGCAGGTTCCCTCAGAGCTCATTTGACAGATGTGAAAAAGGGTCTGGAGAAGCCGTGGTGAACATTATGCTGCTTGCAACATTATTCAACATGATGGGTTTAGTGGTGGATCAGTGTTGTTCTGTGTAGGCATATGGAGGGACGCACAGACCTGTACAGAATAAACAATGGCACGCTGATTGCTGTTAGGTACCAGAATGAAATCCTTAGAACCATTGTTTCACCGTTCACTGGTGCAGTGGACATATGAACTACTGACTATTTTTGAGTTGCTGCAATGACATTTCAGCAAATTGGACCAGCCTGGAGCATCAGTTATTCAGCTTCACGTTCTTTGTGACTTTGGATTAAGCCCTCGTGGGTTTATCATTTTCATCAAATGATGTGGCATCATTTTGTTCCTAACATGTTACCCATTCCATATCAGTATGGATATCCAGCAGGACTTTTTTTTAAATTTTAGATCTCATGTATTTTCAAAGAGTATATTACAATGGTTAAATCAGATCAGACCATCCAAGATCATTTTCACAAAATAGTGCATATTCTGACCCCTCAAAATATGACACTTCCAGTACATGCCCAACATTTGCCAGCTTCCAGTCTCCTTTGTATAGTTGCACATAGTGGATTAAGTAATCAAATGTCTTACTCAAGCTTAAATATCGAGACGAAACATTTAATATTCAGAAAAAGAAAGGCTTTCTATGTGCAATATTTTTTTTTCACACTGCGTAAACAGTCATCTTCTGCTTTCTGCCAAAAAGGGCAGTCCGTGTGGGGAAATTTGGAATGTAAACATAAACATGCAGAGGGTCTATCATCTGGCACGCGTACTGCTCCTTTTTGATTCTGTGAGATAGGTGTCTTTTGGCCTAGAGGCTGTTCACCAGCTGAAGCTGCAGCAGCTGATAACTCCTTAAACATTGCTTGCACTGAACAGACAGACTGAATCCTGGGTAATAAAAAATGAATGTCAGACTGTAGCACTTATATTTTTTTTCCTGAGCTTACTTTTTTATTCTTTACTGCATCAATAAACATAACTTTGAAGTTTTATGTTAACATATACTGCAATTCATACAACTTCTTTCTTAAGGAGGGTACTGCTTATTTCAGAAAGTCACTGTCAGCCTCATACTTTTTGCAGTAAGGCCAGATGGTCAAACTCTATGCACTGAACTAACTTGCCAGCAGTCAGGACCTGCCAGTTAGAAAAAAAGGTCAATTTTAACGAATCCTTAAGCAACAAAATGTGTCAAGCATGAAGGGGAAGACATTTTGGCCTCCTCAATTTCTACAATGTTTTTAAGGAATTATCACATTCTCTAGTTTTTATTCATGCGACGCTCTAGTGCTTTGGGGAATAGGATTGCTCAATTTGTGTAAGAAATCTGCTCCACTTGAGAAATCCATAAGACTCCACACAGTCAAATCCCCTGATGTCATTGTGAAATTGTAGTACAATGGAAATATTTCGATAAATATATATTAATCAGTGACACTGAGTGTGTTATCAGACTACCACAGCTAAAACCACATAGCAGAAAATGGTGATGTTTTGCCATAGGACACTTAGTTTGTTGTGTGATTCGCCTTGCACTGTTTGTGGGTGTTGCTCTTGGGAGACATCTAGTGATGTCATCTTGCATATCTGTTATATGTGGAGAGCTGCTGCTTGTGTATCTGGAGAGGCAGTCAATTATTCATAGGAAGGGTTTATCCTCTTAATGCTCCTTAATGGGACTCTTGTCATTGTAATTATGATCTTGGAATAGGAATGACTTGGTTTTCTATTTCATGCTTTCGTTCAGTTTTTTTTACTTTTTGTAAGGGGATCTTACCAGCCAATTGTAATAATATTAGGGTTGCTATGACAAATAATATGTGGTTCTCATCACAAAGTGTCCCTGAAGGGTTTACCCTGTTTAGATGTCAGATTTGTCTGTCAAGTTTCTCCAGCGGCTGATAAAAGTTGCCTTTGTAGTCTAGGAAAATGCTCAAGGCAAATCAAGTACAAAAGAGAACAAAGCGATAAGAAATGGGAATCCACAAAGTATTAAAAATAAGTTCTAAGTGCATTTCAGAGTGTGGTTAGCTTAAAGTGTGACAGCTAAAGTTAAAAGCAAAAACTAAAGTGAAGTTATTACCCTGTTTGAAAGGTTAGGAAGTTTTCTTAGATATGTACCTAGTTATGTGTTCTACTGGGGAGGAACTCACAACTTGCTGGAGGGACAACTAACCACTCTGGCCTGGGAACACCATGGGATCCCCTAAAATGAGTATGAGAAAGCCACTTTTGTTAGGAATGTCTTGGTTTTCCTCCCTAACCTGTTCCCTCTCCAACCGGATTGCAAATCAAGACAACGGGGGCAGAGGGATATCTCCACCATGACAACCAATTATTTCAGAATGTTTGAGGACGATGCACAGAGCATGACATCAAACAGATAGGAAGACAATACGGTCTCTCTTTGACTGTCGGTGTCATTGAAAAGTGTGGGAAATACTTAAAATATCTTGGGAAAACCCAGATTCTTTAGATAAAGTAACACACATCGCCTATCCTGCAAGTGTTTCTTCGCTTGAAAAGTTGTCTAGTTTTTTAGTCATGTACATAGTTAGTTACTCCTCCTTGGAAGAACTCAGAAATTGCTAGAGGGAATACTAACCACTCTGACCTGGGAACACCCCAAGAATGAGTGGAGAATGTCACACCTGTTGCTCAGTATAGTCATTGTTTTTGTTTGCTCGTTGGCATGTGCAGTTCCTCCTCCTCAGTGATGATGTATTCCTCTAAAGGAGACGCCTCGGTTCTCTTGCTTTTTTTGTTTTTAGTGACTCTTGTGTAATTTCTAAAGCCTCTATGCTTAAACTTATTATTGTTAACCTTTTTTTTTATTGAAACGTGATACTTAAATACCTGGTTCTGGATTTTACCTTGGTTTACGCCCTGTCCCCATTTCAGTCATAATGCTGATCTGTCCATATCAATATATGTATATTCTGATTTTGTTTTAAGGATATTATTAAAGAACATGTTAATTAATCAAAATAAACTATTTCCAGTAAAGACAGTCCAAGGTTACAGAGTTGTCTCTTTGGGCTATTGTTGAGAAGTACTACAGAGTATAGTGGATTTTGCATG
Organism: Fundulus diaphanus; assembly: GCA_037039145.1. Taxonomy (NCBI): domain Eukaryota; kingdom Metazoa; phylum Chordata; class Actinopteri; order Cyprinodontiformes; family Fundulidae; genus Fundulus; species Fundulus diaphanus. The sequence continues at coordinate 41,886,216 of CM073134.1, forward strand.
ATATGTCTCCTTTAAAACACAGTTATTGTCAAAGTTACATAGCCACTGCCAAAAATTATAATACACATTTAAAAATATTACCTCTTAAGACAAGTTGTTTATGTTTCAGTTAACACAAATCAGACACATTTGTGTGGATGGATTGCTAAAAGAGCATTTTCTAAATCCGTATTTTGTCATAGAACTGCAGGTGGGCTGCAGAATGTGCCTTTTATAATGTCCTGATCTCTGTAAAGTAAAATTGGGTGCTCTTTGCCTGTTGTTTGCCCTCAATGTTAAAGCTTTTCCTTGTCAAGCCCCTTTGAAGTCTGGCTGAAAAGGGTCACTTCAGCACGGGGAGCCAGAGCTTCCTCTTTGCTCTGTCAGAGGAACAGCATGGAAGATGTCAATACCATCTCTGTTTCTGTGAACCAAATATTAATCTGTGATGCATACAGTACTTAAGTGACTATTTATGTTCTAGGCAACGTTGCATTGTAATTTATGTTAAATTCTCTTTCTTATCTAAAGTAGACTGATAAGACTGTTAAACAGGTTTTGGTCAAAGTTGCAAAGTCATGAAGGATCATAAGGGCCAATAAGTCTTTTTTTTGTCCTTGTTCAGAGCCTTGTTGTTTGTTTCTCCACTGTCCAAAGAAATAATAAAATCAGTTTTTTCACTGTCCGTACCTGCTATTCCTAATCAAGGTCAAAGCAGGGCAGGTCCCAATCTCAGTAAATCAGTGAGAGGCAGGGCACTCACTGGCTATTTAATAGGTATAATTGTTCATTCCTTGTTAATACAAATAGCAAATCAGTGAATCACATGGCAACAAGTCAGTGCATTTAGGCATGTTCACAATATGCATCAAAGTCTGTTAGAAAGGTTACTGACATGCTTTTGGTTTTAAACCTTATAGATTTAATTCAGGTCTTGTGGTCAAAGAGGGTTCAATAATAGTATGAGCAATCTGTACCTAATAAAGTGGTTGGTCGGTATAATACGTGTAGGAGGCCCAGGGTAATTTCAAGGGCTGATGTAATTTTCTAACTCAAATGGGTGAGTCTGGGTTTCTTGGAGGTACTTTGTTACTTATTGCCTACTTTACAACATTTTTAAAGTACCACACTTCATAGCAAAACATGTGAAGGCAGGGTCACCATGTCTCAATCTACATTCAGCTTAATAAGGTATTACAAAACTATAAACCAGCGACAGTATGTGTGCGTTTGGGGGTGGGGAGGTTGGATGGATGGTGACTTTCTTCTGATGTTAGCAGACAAGAAACAGGGAATGGTGGAGTGTCTATGACAGGGCTGTCACATAATTATTATTAGCTTTGAAATCTCTGGAGAACTTGACGTGAATGTTATTAGACTGTGGGAGGAAACTAGTGTACCTGGAGAAAATCTGGACTAAATGGGAGCAACATTATTATAAAATAGTTCAGTTAAAATCTGCAAAGGTTATAGGAATATGTTTTCTTTCATCAGTCTGTGCCATTATGTAAACTGCCTTAGAGCCTCTTCTATAGATTTCTTTCATGAATGTTTTTTCTTGTAAAACAGCTCCTGTAGGCAGGGCTGATGGCTGATTGAAAATTGCTGCAGAAATATGCCTTCTTTTGTGAAGCTGTATGCTTCTTTGAGTTTTCCGTGATATATTCTTGGTGTTTTACTCCTCTCATCTAGTGCCAGCTGGGAAAGGATTCAACCTCCCGTGAACATCTTTAAGAGAACAGGATGGACGAATGCATAGGGGTATGAATAGAAGGATAAAGGGGAAGATATGGTGCCATTGCTTTTGGTTTTCTGAAGATTTTATGGTGTAATTAAATGTTCTATATTATTTGCTAAAAGTCATGCTATTTCAAAGCTGTTCAGATTTAATTTAGCTACAGGTAGATCATGGAGAGCTATTGTTCCTTAAGAGTTTAACAGGATGTCATGGCGCCCAGTTGGCAACCTTTTATTTCAAATGCAGAATGTTCAAACCTTGAGAAGAAAAATAGTCTTGACAGTAAATGAACTTTGATTTCTGTTATTTTTTCAATTACCTCTATTCTCTTTAAACAGTAAAAAAAACATCGGGCTAGAAGAGAGAAAAGATTTTAAAGCAATTTTCTGCTTCTGACTCTTTTTAAGAGAGAAAGTTAGCTTTTTGTGTTTACAGTGCCCCACACGCTTATTGGTATCCATGGTGAAAATGGGTGACCATCCTTAAAATGGAAAACGAAATAAATTAGTTTATTTAATCTTTTTTTAAATTTCATTTACATAATTTTGTTTTTACTAGTACATTTATCTTGGTGTAAAAAAAGCAAGCGTTAAAAATTAACTGAGTGATACAGAATTACCAGTGCCACTCTTATTGCGACCCTTTACAGTTCCGATAGAATTGTCAAGTTTTTGTTAAGGTGTCTGACCCACATGCAAGAAATTCTCAGCAGACAAGTTAAATTGCAAAAGTTTTTTCAAATAAGTGCTGGTTTTGGGTTTGTCCAGGGCGATCCTTCTGGGGAACAGGAACCAGGTCCAACTATAGAAGCAGAAGTGAGTGGTAATAGTGAGAATGAATAAGGCACAAGCTGCTTGCATTGGACGTGGTAGGAGATGCCAGGGTGAGAGCAGACATTCCCGTAGGATATGCTTGTATGCAATGGTGGAGCTGGAGGGTAGACGAGGTGCAGACCACAGGCAGAGGAGTTTGAAGGGTGCCAGTCTGGGATCAGATTTTCCAAGAAGTTATTTGCTCGGGAGGATTTGACCATGAGACCAAGGATCCTCTTTGTCAGGTGATAACTGATGAGATAAAGCGTCCAGCTTGACATTCCTGGGCCCAGGCCGGTAGAAGATGGACAAGTGGAAATATGAGAAAAAGAGGGACCAATGAGGTTGTTGTGAGTTCAGCCGTCTGGCAGATTGCAAGCAAAACAGGTTCTTGTAGTCGGTCCAAACCAGCACCAGGTGTTCGGCTCCCTCTACCCAATGCCTCCACTCCTCCAAAGCAAGCTTTATGGCTAGAAGTTCTCTATCACCGACATTGTAGTAACATTCTGTAGGTGACAACCTCTTTGAGAAGAAGGCACATGCATGTAATTTCTTATCGGGTTCCCTTTGTGATAGCACAACACCAACCCCTGTATCAGACGCACCTACGTCAATAACAAATTGTCTCAAAGAGTCTGGTTGGACGAGCACTGGAACTTGAGAGAACCTCCTTTTGGGCAACTGGAAAGCCTCATCCAACGTGACCTTGGAGGAAGAGAGTGCTGTGAGAGGTCCAGCTATTTGACCAGAATTCTGGATAAAGCGACAGTAAAGGTTTATGAACCCCCGGAACCTCTGTACCTGTTTGCATGAATCTGGAGTTGGCCATTCAAGGACTGCCTTTATCTTCTCGGGGTCTGCCTTCTCCTGTCTACCCTCTAGAATATAGCCCAGGAAAGTGACGGATGGTTGGTGGAATTCACACTTTTCTGCTTTAACAACGAGCTAGTTCTTCAGGAGATGCTGTAACACAAGTTGGACATGTTTTCAGGCAGGTTCTTGGAATAAATCAAGATATCATTAAGATATACAAACACAAAGAGGTTGATGAAATCATGGAGGACGTCACTCACCAGCGCCTGGAAAATGGCTGGGGCATTTGTGAGTCCAAAGGGCACCACCAGATATTCTAAATGTCCGAGGGGGGCCTTGAAAGCCGTCTTCCATTCATCTCTATGGCATATGTGGACTAGATGATAGGCGTTTCGGAGATACAATTATGCAAACACGGTAGCTCCATGGACGGTTTTGACATCTGAGGAGATGAGTGGTAAAGGAAATTTATTCTTGAATGTGATGTTTAAACCTCTGTAGTCTATGCAAGGGAGAAGTAAACCATCTATTTTGGAAACAAAGAAGAACCCTGCCCACACTGGAGAAGATTAATGCCCAATGAGTCCCACTGACAGTGATTCGTTGATATATTTCTCCATTGACTCCATCTCGAGGCAAGACAAATTGTATGACTGACTGATGGGTAATGGGGCCCCCTGCAGGAGATCAATGGCACAATTGTATGGTCTATGAGGTGGAAGGGCCAGGGCTCCCTGTATGTTGAAGACTTGCTGGAGGTTGTGATATTTGGCTGGAACAGAGGACAAGTCGATCAGGTCAGCTTCCTCAACTTCTGCTAGACTGGATTGTGGCATAACCGCGGCATGCAGACAGGAGACGAGACAGTTCTTTGACCAAGTTTCTACCTGTGACTTTTCCCAGTTGAGGTGTGGATTATGACTAATCAACCAGGGATGTGATAAAACGATGGGAGGAGAGTTGGTAGGAAAAACTAAAAATTAGATATGTACATGATGATATCTGGAAGAATAATAAATGTATCTGAGGCATTTTAAAATTTTAATATTTTCTGTCTTGCAGTTACACGTTTAAACATGTTAAGTTGGATAAACTACTGTGACTTTACCTAGACCTGCATGCTGTGCCCCACATGCTCAAAGGAGCGCTTCTGCAGGTCATTCCTCCCAGATGCTGCTAGACTTTATAATCTCTGCTGCTCACAACAGACTCAATAAGTGTTTACAACATGCAAAGAGTTGTACGGGTTCTGATCTGATCATGAATCGTTTACACAGTCTCTCAGATGCTAAGGAACACTTGCACATGCCTTAGCTATTCTGAGATGCTGTACTATCATGCATATTGCTTATCTCATATTATTCTCTAAATAGGCTGGTATTTTTCCACCATTAACTTGAATATTTGATAATTTTACCTGAATATGTCATATTATCAGTGACTCTGCAATACTTACTCTAGTATTTATTTTTACTTCTATTTTTGGCCTCATTCTCTGTTGCTTTAGCACTAACTTTAGAATGGATTAGTTTGATTTTTTTCATTGCTAAAATTTTATGTAACTCTATCTGTGTCTTTGTGTCCACTGTCACGCCTGAATTTCCCCATTGTAGGACAATAAAGGAATTACTTATCTAATCTCTTAATTGTATGCATCTGTTTGGGTCTTGAATATAACAAAGGATGACTTTATAGAAAAGTACCTCATCCCTACTGCACAGTGGATGATCAATACTGCTGTGAGCCTGTTTCTTATCCAAATGTTCTGGGATTTTTTTTCAGTCTGGAATCATAAACTCTTTGAAAAACAAAGAGATTTTACATAACAATCTGGTGGTCTCTACTAAGAAAGAGAAAATGGGTCTTTTTGCAGCATAATGCTTAGACCAGGAGTCATCAACCTTTTTGAAACTGAGAGCTACTTCATTGGTATTGTCATATGAAGGGCTACCAGTACTGACCTTTGAACTAGAAGAGTCAGAGTTCATCTTAACTTTATGTAAAATAAACACATTTTTATGTTTGTTTTTTTTAGATAATGTAATTTATAAATTATTTAAATGCAAGTGTAGAGGTTCTGCAAAGACGAATAGTTGAAATAACCTCTCTGTCTGCTGCCACCTTCTGTGATGTTGCAGTAGTGCTGTCCTACTGGCAAAAAAGGTGGATGTCAACTGTTCATAATTAGGTGTGTGACATCCTTGTCTGGTTGCATTAATGACGTTTGATTAGACATGATGTGTCTTTCTGTGCCTAAAGTCCTTATTTAGTACCACATACTGATAAGCATGTGAAGGAGATCACTCCAATTCAAAATTCTTCATGGACACTATTTCCTTTCACTCTCTCACTGTGTTGCTAATATTTTAAGAGTCTGGAACAGATCTATCCTTTCAAAGATGTCTCCTATTTGTGTTGCCAGACTCAAGATAGAGAGATGTGTGGCCTCAAGGCACGAGTAAAGCAAAGAGATCAGAGGAGGTGTATTAATAGTTGGAATGTCTGTGTGTAACTGAAGATTAAAGAATCTGGATCAAAAGATCCCCTGAGATAGTGACATGCACCCGCCACCCCCACCCTGCCCTCTACCCGTCCCAGCACACAGATATACAAGGACACACACATTAATAGGTTAATCTTTTTTTGTCACCAAAACTACAGATTACCTTTTGGTTTGAGATTTTGAATTTTCTGGTATAAACATCCTAGTTGTATCTATAACCATTTTCCATGACATCTGTGGTAATTTGACTAATGTAAAATTCCTTGTTTGTGTTCACTTGCCGATTAAAGCTGATTTTGAACCAGGTCCTGGTGAGAAAACAGATATAAAGTCCCATCAGAAAGTGACTAAAGTAAATGAGAGTAAGGAAAGCTTGATTTATAAGAGGATGTGCCAAAAATAAAACTATAATTGAACTTTCTCTGCCTCCTAAAATGTAAGTCTGAGTTAAGAGGCTTTGACGGTGTCACTGTTGCTGGTGCCAAATGGAATGTCCTGACAATTTCAGAAAAATACTGATATATTAGGATTTTTACCCACAACCATTGTTCATGTTTACTTAGCGTGATCTGAAAATGAGAAAATACAAGTGAATGAAAATGCCCTTTTGATGACAGAGGTTAGAGGAGAATGGGCACACTGATTCAAGAGGAAAGGCCACACAACCACTTGATAGAACCAATATACAGTATTTTTTTTTATTTTTTTTTTGCAGTATTCCACAAAACTGAGTACAGCACTTGGGTTTTTACAAAAATTTGAATGTATTATTTCAAAGGACAAGACTGGGGTTATGACACTTTCATACAATGTAAGGTAACCAGTGTACAGCTTGCATGTCAATGTAAATTTGCTGTCCCCTCAAACTATCTAATGTCTAAACCGCTGGTAACAAACTTGAGTACACTCCTCAGTGAAAATGTCCACATTGTGCCCAGAGTGTTAATAATTTGAGTGGCCACCATTATTCTTCAGCATTGTCTTAACTCACTGGGGCCTGGAGGTTACTAGAGCTCCCCAGGTTGCTACCGGACTCCTCTTCCTCTCCTCCATGACAACATCACGGAGCTGGTGGAGGTCAGAGACCTCTCATTCCTCCAACTTTTGTATGAGGATGACCCACAGATGCTGAATAGGGTTTAGGCCTGGAGATATGCTCGGCCAGTCCAGCACCTTAACCCCACAGTTTCTTTAGCAAGGCAGTGGTCGTCTTGGAGGTGGGTTTGGCGTTGATATCATGTTGGACTACGACCCTGTGGCCCAGTTTCTGAAGGGAGGGGATCAGGCTCTACATCTGTATGTCACAGTGCATGTTGGTATTCATGGTTCCCTCAATGAACTGTAGCTCCCTGCAGCTGGGCCTTCGTTCTGGGACGACAGACATGCAGACCAATTTGGTGTCCTGTGCAGCGTGTGGTCTGAGCACCGATAGGCTGACCCCCCAACCCCTTCAACTTGTGCAGCAATGCTGGCAGCACCCATACGTCAACTTCTGGATAAAAGGCTGGGCACCTGCACTCAACTTGATTGGTGGACCATGGCGAGGCCGGTTCTGAGTGCAGCAATTTTTATTTTTTATTTTTTTCAGATCCTCAGAGTTGTTTGCCCATGCGGGTCATGTTGAACTCCCAGTGACTAGTATGAGACAATGTGAGAGTTATAACAGCCGATTTAACACACCTGCTCCCCATTCACACCTGAGACCTTGTAACACTTAACCAGTCACATTTTTTCTTAGGGGTGTACTCATTGTTGATTCCAGTGGTTTAGACATTAATGGCTTATTTGAGGGGACAGCAAATGTACACTGTTACACAAGCTGTACACTGACTACTCGACATTGAATCAACATGTCACAGCTTTGGTCTTGTCTCATGAAAAGCTAGAGTAAACTATTTCCAAAAATGTGTGTGGGGGGGTGTACTCACTTTTGTGAGATACTGTTTGTGGAACGCCATCCCTGAGCACTCATTTAGTCGAAACTGAAAGCAGATGGGCTGCTGTAGCAGATGACCATGAAATATATCTGATATCTTGGCAAATGTATACGAAGAAAAATTTAAGGACGTCCTGAAGGTGAAAAGGGGTCCAACAGCTTTCTGTGGCTGTGCTTTATTCAGAGCTGTTAGTGCGGGGACTATTGATGGAAACATTTAATGTTTCTGTGAGCTGGTAGCTGCGTTGGACTTGATTTCATGGGAATTGTTGGAAAAAAAAACAAGATAAAATCTGTCATCTGTAAAGATTATAATTTAAAATAGAAATCTCAAGTTATCCAACAAGTCGTTCTGATGGGCATCAGTGGTTAATCTGCCTTCTATGCTGGGTCATATTTGCTCGGGGGGAAGAAAAATAAAAGTGTTGTTTTTAAGGGGTTTCAGAGATCTGGGCTCAGCTGTGACCTTGACCACAGGGATGAGCCAGTCGAGGTGTGTTTGGAGATTGTGTTTGTGCATTTTCAAACTAACGGCGATGGGGGTTTAGTCTGTAAAACCCAGATAAGCTGAACCACAGGTCCAATCGCACTCCCACCATCACACCCACTGACACAACGATTCAACACAGCTGTCAAATGTCTGCCAGACGGCATCTCCGGCATCTGTGCTGAAGGCTCTGTGCAGCCTTGATTATTTAGATTGCTTCATTTTTATATTCTTATGTTTATGTGAGGTGTTGGTTCTTCTTTGTCTGCATCTGCAGGAGTGTTCATTTGGTAGAACAATGTCCCTTTAAGTCTTCCTCATTTCTGTCAGCGACGATGGTTTGCTAAAAATGTGGAACACAGCTCACGTTTGAATGCATGTATGTGGGGGTGGATTGTGTCCACCTGCCTCTTCAAACAGGGATAACAAACACAGAGACAGAGAACGATGGAGAAGATGCAGCAGCAGCAGGGTCCCCTGTGTGATAAGATTGTGCTGGATTGAAATTTTTACCTCAAAAACAAACGGCGAGGGATGTGCAGGTCCACCGCCTCTTTTTCTTCCACCCCTCCCAGTCCCTCTTCTCTTTTTTCTTTTCCCTCCCTCCCTCCCTAGCTTCCTTTCTTCCTTCCTTCCTTTTTCCATGCCAGTAGGTCCACCCTGTTTTTCTATCTTTTGTTTCCCTTCCTTCTTCTGGATTCTCACCCCGGCAAAAAAAACACATGTTGCTTGAAGCCAATTACACCACTGATGTGGTGAAATCAGGGCTATTTAGATACATTTAAAACATAATGTCAGAGGTCACCAGACGCCAAAATTGGCACGCATCATGCCACACTCGCACTTCAACACAACAAACCCCACACATGGCTGACTAGTGCAAGCTTTCAGGATTTGTTTCTTGTGAGCTTGATTAGTTGGTTTAAATGTTCTTGTTCCTCTGGGTGTGACTTCTGTCTTAGTTTTTACTTCACATAAAAGTGCAACACAGGGCATCGACAGCCTGTCTGTTCTTTATAGATGACTAATTTTGCTTTACATATTTTAGATCATGTTGGTGTCAGCGATTGTATTGAATGAAAAGCTAGTTTAGTTGCAAATGAATGCCACAGGCCTTCACATTAACCATTAAGCTGAGGGGATTAATGTTAACACGGTATAGTGATGCAAGATCGGTGTAAGTGAGTGAAAATACGCTGCAAGATTTGAAAGATGAATGAGTATGCACGTTGTACGTGAAAAACAGGACTTTTTGCATGCATTTGTTCATTAGCTGTGCTTCTTTACAAGTTAGAAACTCATGTTGTGAACTCTTATAGTAATTAGATTCAGCAAAGGAGAATCTGTCTTGCTTTAATAAAAAAAGGTCCATAATTAAAAAGTATTCCAGTGGCCACATGCTTTTAGCTGGTCAAACCTCCTCTGCTTTGTGTAAATGTTTCTTTAACTTAATATTGAATTAAGCACCACCAACAACGACTGGCACCCTGGGTATGAACACGTGGTAAAAATGGGACATGAATGTAATGTAGAGGCAGATTACAAAAACCCAAACTCTGATTTAAGTACATACATAAGTCATTGACTTCCCTGGAGTATAATTAAAAGGTTTTGCAAAGGTTATTTTATTCAACATCGGAATGACAAAAGAACATGCAATTCAAGCAAGTCAGATTCATTCAATTTATTCAATTAAATTCATTTTTATTTATATAGCGCCAATTCACAACACACGTCATCTCAAGGCACTTTACAAAGTCAAATTCAATCAAATCATACAGATTGATCATAAAGTTTCCTATCTAAGGAAACCCAGCAGATTGCATCAAGTCTTGACAAGCAGCATTTACTCCTCCTGAAAGAGCGTACAGTGGACAGTCGTCTGCGTTGTTGATGGCTTTGCAGCAATCCCTCATACGCAGCAAGCACGAGGCGACAGTGGAGAGGAAAACTCCCCTTTAACAGGAAGGAAAACCTCCAGCAGAACCAGGCTCAGTGTGAACAGTCATCTGCCTCGACAGAGCAGAGACACGGAAAGCACAGAAGCACACTTTGATCCAGGAATCCTTTCTATGTTATATGGTAATAGCAGATGATCTGCCACAGCTAACAGAACGCCAGACCAGTTGTACCTACTATTAAGAGAAAAAAGACAGAGAACAAAAAAGGTAAAAGTTGAAATAACAACAATCAGTCAAATTGGAGAACAGTAGGAGAACTCAGCAGAGTGAGAAAAATAGACCCTGATGTCCTCCAGCAGCCTAAGCCTATAAAAGCATAACTACAGAAATAGCTCAGGGTAACCTAAGCCACGCGAACTATAAGCTTTTTCAAAAAGGAAAGTTTTAACCCTAGTCTTGAAAGTAGACAGGGTGTCTGCCTCATATCTTCATCAGTCAGGAAGTCAGGAAATGGTAATCTGTTGTCTATTAAAGTATATTATGAAAAAAAGCATTTCTTTCTTTTGTTCTAAAGCATAAACATGGAGTTTGTTAATCTCTACTAGAATTTTATTGGGGGCTGCCTTTGTTTTGGTCAGATATGACTTAGTTGAGCCTTTTGGTGTCAAGCTCTCTTGGTGAGGTTAAAAACCTTCTCATGTTTACTGTAAGGCATGATGGAAGATCTGTGAGGCTGCGGGTCTATTTCTCTCCCAAAGGCCCTGGAAAGCTTGTTAGTTAGAAGTGTACAGTTCAATCAACCAGAGATTAGAACTGGCCATTTTACACTCTTTAAAAACAGAATAATCAGGTTTTATTTTATAAAAAGCACAATTAAATGCATGATACATAGAGGCATAAACATACAGCAGTTTTGTTTGTTCAATAAAATGAAACAATAACGGTTAGAGTCAAATGTTTTGAGTAATAAATACATGTGTTCTTTTAATTTATCTTCTGTTAGTTTTTTTTTTTTTGCCGAAACTACAACCTTTTATTGGTGCATTGGTGCATTACTAATCTGTATTGGTTTGAATTGGCCAGGAAGAGCCTGAAAGGTTAATCTCTAGTTAGAGTGCATTGCATCACGGACTTTTATCTTGGTGTTTAAAACAAAAATGTAATGGGCTCTGGAAGACAACAGAAAGTGGGTCATTATTTCAGCAGAGTAATGATCCAAAAGATATGGTCGAATTGCCTGAGACAAAGCCGGCTGAGGATCCGTGGTAGGGCAGACTGTGGCCCAGTGGGTAGTCGTCTTACAATCAAAGGTTGTGGGTTCGATTCCAGCTTCTCCTTGTCACACATCTCTGCATATCGGTGTATGAATATGTGTGCATCAGTGAGTGCGATTGGGTGAATGTGGCTGTAGTGAAATGTGCTTTGAGTGGTCAGTATGACTAGAAAAGATCTCTCTCTCTCTCTTTCTCTCTCTCTCTCTCTCTCTCTCTCTCTCTCTATATATATATATATATATATATATATATAATCTCGCATGGTGCAGAAGATGGTGCCGAGAGCATAAACCAACGTCCCTACTGGACATCTTGCACACCGTTCCCACTGCAGGCATGTATTGGGTCAAGTGATCAGGTTAGGGGCTTTTGAACCAGTGGGAACGCTCAGATCTGGCCTATATCTGTTTTTTTGTTGTTGTTTTTTTCAAATCAGATTTGAGCCACTTCCATATGAGGTCCTGAATTCGACTAGTATCTGATTTTTTGGAAAGTGACTCCAGTCACAACCAAGGTGGGCATAATGCGACTTTGACATCACTCACCATCAATATTTGTCACAAATGTGATAGTGGTTAGCATTAACAAGAGAGGCGGCCAGCCACAGCCCTGCTCAGTGGAGAGACAGCCAGACGTTAGACCTCATTAATATATGCAGCAAAACCTCTATTAAAGCCTAATTGGACGGCTCATATAGGAACCGTTTGGATGAGGGACGTAGCGCATGGCCGTGCAAATTTCTTTTACAGTCCTGCAGACGGACGACTTTAAAATGCTGAAGAGATTTTCGCTCATTCCAATCAATCTAATCTGCCTCCGTTGCAAAGCGATACAACAGATTCAACGTTTACCCCAGCGTATTATAAGCCTGGGGGGGCCGCCATGCTTTGCTCGCCTCCCACCGGGCTAAGCATCATTTGTTTACTTGAAATGCTCCATGTTTGAGTGCAACATAAAATGTTCAGTGAAGTTCCCATCTGGGAGAAAACCTCAATAAGCTAAGGCGCCAGCTATTATTAGCTTGACATAAACTACGTACCCGGCTGCGCCCCTCCTTCATGCTGCGTCACGCAACGCTACTCGCACCCACCAAGACAACTACCGCCAGGATTACCCAGTTTTCTGGTGGAAACCCTGAGATTGCAGCAAGTGTCCTGCCTCAGGAGTTTAGAGGAGAGGTGCTGAGTTATACAATTAAAAGATGTCATCGACCCACCATTTCAGCCTGTGCCCCCGGATCCAGACAGACCTCTGCTAAATTATAAGCCAAAGATCCATAAAACGCCAGAATTCAGAGTGTCGCTCTCTTTTTTTCCACACTTTAAACCATGACTATTTCCTCCATGTTGCCAGGACCATAGCGTGCTGGGCATCAAGTCATTGTTATCGTTCGTTTGCGCACGCAGGTAAATTTGGAGCCGCAAATAGTTAACGCTGGAGTCAGATATAGGCAGCATTTCAAAAGGAATGTGAAGTACCGTGTAAAAAATCTGATATAAGAAAAAAATGAGCATTAAGGCATGCAGTGGGGACATAGCCTCGGGGTTGCCATGTGGTTCCAATAATTCTGAACATTGCTGTAACTTGGCTTTTACCTGCCATAGCTGGAGCCATCTTTGCAGCTGTGTAGCGGCTGTTCCCCAGAGAACAAAAGGGGATTATAACTGCAGAAGGGTCATAGGCTGGGGTAATGTTTCGTTTTGGTTGGCATAGCACTGGAGTGGTCCTCTTCTCTGGGGAGAAGGCTGAACTCTGTTTACCACCACTAACCTGTAGACTTCATGTCTGAGTCAGGTGGAGGGCTTGTTATCAATGTCCTGCTGTGGGCCCGAATCTCCTTTTTGTCTCTTTTTTATTTGAATCATGTACACGTTTAGCCATAATCTGTCAATCAACATACTTTCCAGATTTTGTCAAACAGACTGTGTTTGCATGGATCCAGTATTGTTCCCAGTAGAAATACTTAAAAAGAATGATTTGTTTTAGATATAAAGCATGTTTTTGTTCTTATAAAAAACAACAACCTTAGTATAAAAGCAGTGGCAGCATAGGTGAGATTTATTTATTTGATTGTGAAAGACATGTTTAGCTATCGTGCAGAGCTTGTTACTGTGTCCATAAATTGGGATCAGCTGCCGCACTGACTTTATCCGTGCAGCGTGACCTTTGGCGACCCTTAGAGGTGTAAGAACTTGAGGATGGGAACCAGCGCTGTTGTCAGCACCTACGGAAACCTGTCCAGCTCACTTATTGAGCAATCTGAAGAAACGCAGTTCGGTTTTAACTACAGAAAGTCCATCTTGCCTGGCAGATATGTTCCTTCGGTTGCACAGAACCATGATTTGATATCACTGTGTCAGCTGTCAAATTACACAGTAATTTAACCATTTTCTTTTTATTTATCTGAACACACTTGCCTAAACCAACCACCTCAACACATAGCAGCAAGTTAGTGAAATCAAAAAAGAAATAAAAATACATCTGATGTCTAAAGTGCCCCTACACATGTGTTTAGGAGTGTGATTTTTATTTTATTTTACTTTTCTAAGTCTGGTTTAATTGCTTAAGATATTGTTCAGAAAAAAGTTTGAGCATGGCTTATTGAATTATCACATCAAACTATCAAAGGAAATCTATGTTCACTAAGTTAAATAAGCATTTAGCGATGTTGGCATGGCATAGCTGACTCAGTAATCAATAATCTGTTTCTGCCAAAAAAAAAAAATGTCGATAATTACCTCAACACTGAGATATCTGAAAACCTTCCAACGTCATGCTCTGACAACCTGACGGGTGGAAAGCTCAAACTGATAAACCGACCGACTTTGCTGTAATAACTTCAGGCTTATGTGCTGAAAGTGTTGCTCTCTCTCAGTCTGGTAGGAATGAACTTCATGCAGCAAACAAGCCTTTATTAGTCCGGTTGGGAGGATTGCACTGAATTAATCTTCTGGCCTTTATCTTTTCTCTCACTTCCTAGTTGCTTCGCTTTAGGCAAGATGAAAAGGCTATTTTTAGATACCAGTTCTCTCGGTTAAACTAAGAAGTGGTTGTGATTTGGTGTAAAACACAAGCTGTGAAATGGCTAAAAAAGTGGCAAACTTGTAGAGAAACTGAGTAACTGAAATCCCGTTTATTTGTCTGTTTCTCAATTTGCCAAATGACCATGTGGCACATCAGCAGCAAATCTGAATTTGGATCTCAGGAATCCCACAGAACTGTTTCCTTTTAAGATAGTTTGTCTTTTAGAGAGCATTTCCATAGCACTATGCTGTCCTTCCTTCTGTAAGGCGTAGACTCACGGAAACACGCACACATTCTCAGCCTCCCAGTGGTGTGTATCCTGCCAGATGAGTATTTCGCGGGAAAAGAGAACGCAGCTCCGTTCCGATAACCTCTTCCTCGTTCCCTCACTCTCTCGCGCTCTCTCTCCTGGTAGATTTGCTCTCTCGCTGCTATATCCTGCCTTTCTCTCCTTCTCCCTTCCTTTCTGTTGCTGTGCTCAGTCGATCAGGTCTATGCACTGCTGCTGCTTCATGAGGCTGGAGAGCCGGCGAGGATCCTGTAATTTGGAGAATAAACGCTCGTGACAGCGGCAGCTGTTCTCAGAGGAAAAGTGGATACAGCGGAGGGACGCTGTGGCTCAGGATTTTACCTACTCATATCAGTGAGAGACAGACTGTGGCACCTGGGAGGCTTAGAGAGAAAATACCTCTTGAGAAGATGGCATAAACTACTTCTAATTGGTGTCGGGGACTATTAAGTAAACTCCGGTTTATCTTGAAGCCTGTCAAATGGATCACTTCACCTGCGAGGGTGAAAACTCTGCTGGTTTTTTGTGAATCACTTAGGTGTAAGGCGATGATGACACATGCTTTATCACATGGTCTAAGAGGCATCCACTATGCTGTCTGCACCTGAGACGTAAGGGAAAATGACTGGCTTGAGGCAGGACGGAGGGAGTAACCTGTGATTTCACACTTCACCTGAGGCTGTCTTCCCAGACTTCGCTGAGCAAGACGAGTCGTTTCCAGGTGTCCAGACCTGACTCACCGGACATCATCTCATCCCCGATTGGATTGAGCACCTCGGATCCCTCTCCTTTCACCTCATCGTGTCAGTCTTCAAACCCGCCGACATCACTCGTTCTCTTCCCATGGAGCTGGTCGACATGTGAATCAAAGGGGTTCGGATTTTGGTGCCTCCCAGCAGCCTGAGTCGAATTCCACGGCACTAGAAATAGAGAGCGGCAAGAAACGTCCTGAGCTCTCGTGAACTGTCACTACGTGGAACAAGACAAGCATCATGTGGAATCAGTCCGGCTACTGCAACCACATACCTCACCCTGGATATCCCTTTTACCATTCTCCATGCAGGTACAGGGTCACGTTCTTTACTTTTGTCTCAGTTTGACAGCTATGTTTTGCAGTTTAAACAAGCCGTCAAGTCTTTAAATACCCCTATCCGCATGTCTGCAAATCGCGAAAGTACTACGGCTTTTTTTTAATGTTAGGTGTTTCCTTTTGGAAACTTCTCACTGCCTTTAGGACGGGTTGTTGGTCCACTTAGTTTAATGGTTCAGTGTGTTCATCTGCTTTGCAAATAAAGCCAAGGTGAAAAGGATTTTGTTGTGTTTTCGAAAGAAGTTTGTGGCCAAACAGGCTCGCCTGGAATGTTTTCCTAACAGAAGCGGAAAACTGGTTTGTCCTGTGCAGAATAATAGGAGGTAATGTGGTTTGTAGGGCTGTGGGGGGTGGTGCAGGTTCATAAGTATTGGTTATTATGCCAGCCTGGATCCCTTTTTAAACCAACACTCATGAGCTCCATGAAAGCAGTCTATTAATTTATAACCAGCTTCATCCTGCAGAGAAAAAAAAAAGATTAGAAGAGTGATCTTTTTCTTTTCGACCCCCTACAGTCCCAGCAGCCAGAATAATATCAATACATTTATCACTTGCTGTCGGATGTGATCTCAAATGAATACCATCAATCCTGATTCCCTGAGGGAAGAAGAGACCCCTGGCCGCTCCCGTGTTTCTGTCGGACACTGTAATAGCCTCTAACCTCTAAACGCGGCTGCAGCTCAGCCACCGGAATACTAATTCATCGTCGCTAGTTATTTCTAATGATTCATGGGTATTGGAGCGTAAGGAGAACAGGGTTATTAAAATGAATGGAGGAAAATTTAGACAGTCTGTATTGGTGTGCAAATCAGTGAGTGTAAGTGTGATATGTCCTGATATGTATCTGTTTGCTTTTTGCTCCCAGTTATTGTGCATTTGTTCACAAGCTGTAGAAGTAGAAGGAGTGGTTTGCAGTTTGCACCTGCAAGGGGGGGCAGAAGAGTGAGTCATACTTTAGACCACTGGGCAGGTCAGTGACCCGTCGGCTCGTCCAGAGAGAGAAAATACACAGGAATCCAGGAAACAGCCCAGAGCTTCGAATCATACTAACCGCTGCTATTCACTCCCCCTGTGCTCTCTGTACTCTGACTCACACTCTGAATGTTCCACTTGTAGCCTAATCACCCCCTGAATTCAATGGACATTTGACATTTAGCTGAATAAAACCGCGTTCAGGATGCATTAAATGCAAGGTAAACAAACTGAAACCCTATAGGGGGATGAGACAGAAACTTTCCTTCTTGTCTTCTTAAAGGGAGAGTTTGGCGTTTTCTTATCGGTACTGTATAGGTGAGAATGTTCATGCTTAGATGCAAGATATCTGGTATAAAGGCATTTCAACAGGAACACGTCAAAATTAAAATCAACAAAAAGTTACTTTAAAATGTGCCACTCTGAAAGGATAATTCATGTTATTTGAAGTTGAATCTGTTATCTGTAGGTGAAAGACGTTTTATTGCAATTAGTTTGTAAAAAGGTAAAAAAGCTAATAGAGGGTCATATGGACCTCTTAGTTTAGCTGATTTTTACAATTTAGACTTGCTTTAACTGAAAATATCAGCTCATGTATGTGGGACACAATGTTGGTGGATTTTATTTACCTACTCCTTAGTAAGATAGTGTCGAGTTTGTTTCCGTTTTCTCAGCAGAACAGCATCCCTCACTATGTAACCTCTGGGATAGCTTATGAGCTGCTTCAAATTATTTAAGCATTAGAAATATGCCTTTTCAGGAGCCAGAGATAAACAAATGTTAGTTACATTTCTGATTGAATCAAAGTATTTTTGATTTTGTCTTTTTTATGACTTAGATCAGGCAAGTCTGTCAAGTGAGGCCTGGGACCCATTTGTGGCCCCTGGACTGATTTCTTTTATTTCATTCTCTTCAATTTCATAATAAATTGGACCACATGTCTCTCAGGACTTTAATTCAAATGCAGACTTTTGTGCATTACAATCTGTTTTGCATTAATTTACTAAAATTAGCTAAATACAGGAAGTGCTTTCATAGGAAATACTGACCCAAGTCCGGCTGAATTTTTTTTTTCAACCGAGCCTAAATAGTTTGCAAAACTGGGTGACCATCTTTTAATAAAGCAACTGAGCAAAATCTGTTTTTAGCTTTGGATCTACAGTGATTTACACATCCCTTTCCTACAGAGAATCAGACTATCTTGTTTAAATAGGTAAAAAAATCACAACATAACCTTTTTTGGTTCTGTTTTTGAACTTTCATTATTGATTTTTTTGGCCCTCCAGGACTTTTGACCTGCCAATTTTGGCCGTTGTGCAGATGTTTTGACACATCCTGACTTAGATGATACCTGTCAATTCCTTTATTCTTTCATTTTTTTTGTTATTTGGAAACTATGTTTTAAATGTAATCTACTTTTAAAACCTGTCATAACAAGTCTAAACACGAACAAGTAATTATAAATGACAACATAATGAGTGAGGTGCAGTGTGGTGACGAAATAAGAGAAAATGTTGAATTTCAGAAGAAAGAACACTGAAGGCTTTTATTTTCATAAGCCGGAAGGATGTCTGTTATGACGCTGCTAGCTAAACAGTGAAAGAATAACATTTGGTAAATTCATTTTGTTCTGAAACAAAAGCATTTATGACACACCGAGTTGAAGAGACGTTGGTGTGGTGAAACCCAGCAGTATTAACTACAGCTGTCATCAACAGATTATGTACCATTTATTGACCGCCCTCTGAAACGTCACTGTCTGATAGCAAAGAGGAAGGGAAGTATTCACATGCAGCTCACTGGCAGTCTGGCTATGGTCTATATACTGACTTGCTTTCACTACTCATCACATAAGATAAAGATTGTTAAAGCAACGTGAGTCCCAGACCACGAGTCTAAGTCAAGTCCCAAGTCTGTAAAACACTAGTCTATGCCAAGTCTGTATCCTTCGTTTTTGTGAATTAGGTGTGATACAAACTCAAATCACCGTATTTGGAAAGCAGCAACAAACTTAACAATATCTTTTAAGATTGTGGACGTCCCATATATGTTTAATATCTGCTGAACATGTACAGCTTGGCTTATCGGGGGATTTGCTGTTATTCTTCCACCACTCTGAGGATTTCTTCACTTTTCTACAAACCCACTGCACTTTGACATATGACGTCTCTGCTACCGATCACTGACAAAAGCTTTATTGAGACTCACTTCAAGACATCAGAATTATTCCTTGAATAGGGCTGATTACATAGTAATTAGGTCCCCCACCCTATTTTGATTTTTAATTATCTTCCAGTCCTCCAAGGTAATCGCTTCACTTTCAAATGCCTTTATACCAGAAATCCAGCCTTCAACATTCTCACCTACACCTCTGACTAAGAAAACCCTATTTTAGTTTCCAGTTAATGTTTAAGGGAACATTTTGTGGACTACATGGGAGTGCAGTGATTAAAGGAAGAGGTGATAAGGACATAGTTTGCTGTCTTCTTTTCACACCGATTGAACTGTAGTGCTGTCTAAGTTTCAAACATGGTTGCTCTTCCCATAACAATTCCCAAACATAAGGCAGTAATACTATGAAATGAGAACAATTACTGTTTGGTAATGTTTCTTGTCCAATCTCAGTGAAACTTTCCTGATCCCCCACTGAGACTGCTCTAGTTAATGATTGGCTCACCTGTCAGCCAGCTCCTTGCTGAATCTGCCAAGCTCCTCCCCCACAGCCGCCTAATCCGACGTGTTTAAATTCAAACAACAAGGTGCTCGTTCGCTGTTTGAGAAAGCCCGCAGCCAGACTTTGTTGTTTGGTCTGCTAATCCATCATAAGCCAGCGGCATCAGTCAACCATAGCGGCTTGAGGTGAGCTTGAAAGCTTAATGAGGGCCGGCAGGTGTTTGCCTCGGCGTATTGATAGCGTTTGTGTTTTTTCTGTTGATTTATGCTTCTTGACTCAGGCTGCCTGATGCCTTTGACTCGCCGAGGAAAGCAGTCGATGAGCAGCAGATTTTGAAAAGTCCAAAAAATTGCAAATTATGTCCTAGGTAAATAATGTTGATGGCGTCTGTTTAGAAAGCTGAGTTTACACAGAGTATTTATCAGATAGTAGAAAAAACCTGAAGACAGGAAATGACAATATCCATGACACAGGTTCTAAATTTGAACTCAGCTTTTGCAGATATAACAACATATGTTAGAACTGCACACATGTTGCATATAAGAACTTTATTTTGCCGTGTGTGTGTGTGTGTGTGTGTGTGTGTGTGTGTGTGTGTGTGTGTGTGTGTGTGTGTGTGTGTGTTTGTTCTGGCTAAGGGTTAGGATGAGGACTAACGTGACAATTAGGTTTAGGTTTAGGCTATAGAAAGGGTTGAAAATGAATGGAAGTCGAGGCATGGTTCACATTAAGTATTTAAAACAAGTGTGTGTGATTTTACTGCCCGGGCAGTAGGCGAACGAAGCAGCTTGTTTCATGTCTTTACTTCAGCCCTTAACATGTACAAAGAAAAAGTCCCACGTTTACATTTAAGTGAGCACTTGACATTTACTTTTTATCACAACAATACAAGCATGTTTCATTGGGACTTTATGCCACAGACCAACACAAAGTTGGGCACAACTGAGCTGAAGAGAATGGGATACATGATTATTTAATTCTTTTACAAATTAAAGTCGGATGAATGTGTTGTGCATTTGTACTCAAACCCCTTTACAATGACACTATTAAACCCCTCATTAGTAAATACCACCCACCTGTGTGTGATTTATTCTCAGTATAAATCCAGATGTTCTGTCAAGGCCTAAGGGGTTTGTTTGAGAACATTAGTGGACAAACATCATGATGAAGACCAAGGAACACGGCAGATAGGGCAGGGAGAAAGTTTTGGAAAAATGTAAGTAGGATTATGTTATGAAACAATATTCCAAGCTTTGTGCATCTAACAAAGTGCTGTTCAATCATCCACAAATGGAAAGAGTATGGCACAGCTGGAAGCCCACAGCAGCAAGGTATGGCTGTCCTAGGCAGAGGTTTACTTTCAAGCAGAATAATTACCCTAAATATACCGCCAGAGCTCCAACAGGGCAACACAAACACTGAATTTATACAAATACGAAAGGCTGGTTTTCTTTTTAAAGTTCATCAGAAAGCCAAGCCGTGATTCTTTCCGTAGCCTGATAGGTTAAAGGGGCACAAACTAAGATGCTGGAAGACATTTCAAAGTCGGTATTTAACATATAAACTAAATTCTAAACAAGGAACACTGGCACATTAAGAAAAAGCTCCAAGGAGTTTATAAAAAGTAAAGGAGGTTTAGAAGTGCTCCCAGAGTGACTACATGCCAGCTGGTCTTTTTCAGTGGTTCTTCTAAAATACAGAAGTTCACAATATAAATGAGCTCACATCGAAATGAACTGAACGTGTTGCCTTAATTAGTTTAAATGATGGCTTGATATATGCAGGCTCTGAAAGCTGTTAAACTGAACACAAGACCGTTCACAAGATCAGTTGAATAAGATGTTACGGCCTTGCTGCTGTCATTAATTTCCAATAAAGAAGCTTAAGGAATTCTTGGATGCTGATGAGAAGCGTTGATGTGGTTAAAGTTTTTTAAAGGTTGACACTTTGCTTGGTCCGGAGTGAGGGTGCTTCCTAGTGATCCTCTCCAGTAGGATCCCTACTGCTGTCCTCTCCTCTTGAGTGATGCTGATACTGACACTTTGACGGAGCAAACCCGCCACCCGTGGCCCTCAGCGAAAGCAAGGCAGCCTCATGCCACAAAGTGTTGGGCTTTCAGAGCAGCAGTTGTGCATTGGACCGCACTAAAGTCAGAGCTGTCATTGCTGCAATTGTCTTTGAAATTGTGGTTTTGTCTGTGGTGGGAGTGATGTGGTAGAAGAACTGTTGATGCCAACTAAATGTCACAACACGGGCAGAAAGCATATGAACGGCAGTTATGCTTTTATTCTGTGAGAGGAACAAATAAAGCTCAAAGAAAATGGAGGAAAACTAAGATGATCATTGCTTTAATGTTTGACCCGTCTGTGTTGATTTCCTTTAACGGCTATAACACATGCAAACTTAGTTATGTAAGGATGGTTTTAATTAAACAAGTACATGTAACAAAAATTGTCTGACTAGGGATATAATTACGTTGCTCGTTCTTTGATAGGGTAGTAGTAGTTTTAAATCTAACAGAAAATGAAGGGACTGGAAGACTATTCCCAGTTTTGTATCAAGTATTTGTTCCTAAAGCTGCTGTTATAGCGAATCTTATCTTCCCATAGAGGGAAATTAATTAGTTTCATCTGTCCGACTGGTTAAAGGCACGGCTCTAAAGTAATTTTATTGGGGCTAAATAAATAATAGGAAAAATATTGAATAATCATGAATAGAAATTGGAGAATGTGCGAAGACTAAAGCACAGAGGAATTTTTGTATTATTTACAGAAATGCTGTCAATAATGAACATTTTAGAAGGAATGGAAAAAGTGTGCAGAAAATATACAAATAAATAGACACTCTACACAAGATGAAAGAGGGGAGAAAGTATTTTCTGTATTGTACATTTCAGTAGCCTTAATGGTCATATGAAGTTTGCTTGTGTGATGCCTTTTTCTCTCTGGCTGTTGATGGCTGCACGGAGCACTTCTCACTTTCCAAACTGTTGCGTAAAAGCTCCAAGACGGGCAGAGAAAAAGGCACATTCATCTGCAGCAATGTGCTTTAAAGTCCATCAGTTTGCGCCGTGATCCAGGGACCAATTGATTTTTTTAACACTCCTCTATTCTCCTCCCAGAGCTGTGTGGACAGAGGCGCTGCTCCTCTTGTTTCTTTTACACCTTTTTCCTGCATTTTTTGTCGGTCATTTGACCAAATACAATTGTTTTATATAAAACAAGTAATCACAATAAAATACTGACTGGTGAGTGCACATTCATTTCAAATAGATGAAGTAGTAAAATGACCAGTACGGGGAGTAAACATAACAAGCAAATCTAAATAATAATGAGGACATAAATGAAAGATTTGAATGCTGCGTGACAATTATTTAATTTTGCTAAATTTTAAGATTTCTTAATCCAGTCTAATTGGTTAACTTCTCCTCTTTGATTACGAGGAGTGCATTTGTGTGTTTTTTTTTGTTTTTTTGTTATTTGTACTATCAACCAATCACAGCTCTTAAGACAGCGTCACACCTGGCAATGGGGTCAACCTTCTCACTAAGATAAAAATTTCTGCCGTCTCCTTCCTCAGAGTCTCTCAGCAGCAATCTGAATCATTCCTGAGCTAAGACTCCTAGGTAGGACTTTTTAGGGATAGGAGCTCTGTCAGAGGACTCTGAGAAACTTTGTGAATACAGGCACTGGTATATTTAAAGGTCACAAAAAGTGTTCTGTTTCTTGTTCATTTTTTTGAAAAATTCTATGATCTAGAAAAATATTCAGACAGCATGTAATTTCTGTCACTGGCCAGTTAATTGGTGAGTCAAAAAAACATCTGCAGTGTTGTGATGGGGTGTACATAATCAAAATGCTTGGTGCACAAAAGAAATCAAAACATTCTGCCGTTATCAAGCACAAAAAGACAAACATTTGCTATTTCCTGAATCCTAAAAGGGGAGAATTTTCATTTAACCTAAAAGGAACTACAACTTGATATTGTTGCTTAGTAAATTGGATGCCATGCATCTTAAAAAAAGGAATCTGAAAATTTTGATCAATAAAGTATGAACAAACTGCTGTATTTAGAAAATATTCTTTTCTCATTGAGACACATTGAAGTAACTACCTACAGGAATGATAACATTTTCTCTCCTTTTTCATTCATAATCTACCCCTTTCATTCCCTAATGTCAACATACCTAAATCTGATTGACGTCTTAGCATTAGTCTTGCTTGTGAGAGGCTAGATTATCTGTCAAAGTCCCATGGAACGGATGTTGCTTGAAGAGTAACACTGCAGACTCAGAATTCATAGTTAAATGTTAAACAAGCCACATTTAAGATAATTACCTCTGTATTCTGCCATGTCATGGTGGTAAATAGGTATGTTGTTTGGCTCACAACCTAATTTTCAATGAACCATTGTAAGCTGTGTTTCTAATTCTCATGCAAATTTTGAGTGCGCTTTTAAAATATCGCAAAAAAGCAATTGTGCATCAAAAGTGTTTCCAATTTACTGGTTTGTAGTGAATTAACCAGGAGACACACAGCGTAAAATTATTGTACGTTGGGTGTAATAAACAGGAAGTAGATGTTGCTAACTAGCACGGACCACAGATCAGTAATGGAGCGAGGCCTTGAATGTGCCGAGCGTTTTTTAACGGATGAGACTTAGAAAGGCTTGCCTCTCTTCGTCGGTCCAAACGTACCTGTTGTTGCTTCGAGCGTTATGGGAATATCCGAGAAGACGCCGGCAGGAGAAACAACCGATCAATCGTCTGAGGTAAACGTTCGCTACATCAGAACTGATTTAACAAATGTTTCCATCTCCTCTTTAGAGCATTTACTTTTATTTCAAAAAAGTAAAAAAACCACCTTAAGCAAGTGTGAAACCTTTTTTGCGAAATTCAGTGAGTTAAGTAGAGTGTGTCTGTCCTTCTAATGCGGTACTTCCAAATGTGCATTAAAAAACGCACCTAATGTCACCCCTTCTTATAATCCTCATCAGTCTTCATCTAGTCTGATGCACGAGACAATGTATATCTACACAGTACCGGGACAGACTACATTCAAATGTCCTGCACTCCTAGAGACTCCAAGTACACAACCAAATTCATTTAAGGGCTAAAAAATTGGATTTTGCATGATATGTCCCCTTTAATGTTGTTCCTTGCTTTGGAAAAAGGGAAAGGATCAGTGCTCCTATGTTGTAAAACAGTTTATAGAAAGCCATTATAAACCTACATCTAAACTCTGATAGGAAATTGGTTCATTATGTTATAAATTGTAAAACATAATGTAGTGTACAGATGGGTAAATTGTAGATGACCTGTGAATGACCACAGACTGTCACTCAGACTTTGGCTGGGCTGGGGAGGAGCTGTATTTAGCTGCACCCGTCTTCCTGTCAGACCAGCCAGTGCTGAGAAAGCCATCCACACAGCATGCCGCTGCCACCACCATCTTTCACAGATGGTGTTCAGGGTGACCTGCAGCAATACTTTTCATGTGCATGTGGGGTGGAAAACAGAACTGGAAGAAGATATTTTGCAACCTTTTGTTTACGGGTCTTTTTTAAATTTGTACTATTCCTTTTGGATTCGTATCACGGCTTGTTGATTTCTCTGTTGAAATAAAGTGATGTTTTTGTTGCAGTATACAGTTCCCCAGATTTATAGACAGCAGTTCGTTTTTATCGGCAACATAGGTCAGGGGAAGCCACAACCCCATACTTTCATTCCTTTGATAGATGTGTAGGATTTCAACACATTCTCTGCTCCGTTGACCATCTGTTTGTCACCGAAACCCATCGAGCCCGCCAGACTGCCAAGTGTCACATTACGCCCCAGCTGGCTCAGCCCAGCAGAGCTGTAATCCCTGCCTAATCTGAGACAGCTTTGTGTCCTATCAATGAATGCACTGTACATACATGAGGAGGCAGAAAAACACAAAAATGTACACACATTACTGGCATTAATTAGCCTACTTAAGGAGATGAAAAAGAAAATATTGTGCATTTATGCCTGCTTTGGTTATGCATCCGAAGGCTGCGCAGAAGCATATGTCTAGTGCAATATTTACCTATATTAGCAGTTTTGCACATGCTACTTTGTGAAGTCTAACATTAGTATGTTTGGCATGCCAGCAAGGCATAAATGTGCAGTCTGTTGCGGAGGACAACACTAAAGTAGGACAAATGGGGCATCCCCAACAGATTTCCATCACATGTATTTCACTTCCCACATTGGCAACACCAGACAAGAAGAAAGTCTGTCTCACTATAGTCTCGGTGGACTCAGCGAGGGGAGCGTGGGCTGCTGCAAAACTGGAGTGATTCTCCTTGGTGTCATTGGGTACGCTAGATATTTTTCTGCTCCTCCTAATGAGGCCTATGTTTTTGCAACATAGGTCCACGACACGGTTTTAACATTTCATCTGAAGTGCCTACTAAAGCAGATCCTGGCTAATGTAAGGAGCAACTCATAAAAGACCACATGTGCAACTTGAGATAAGAAAGAAGGATGGGCAGTATTTTTAGTGGCAGAATTTCTCCACTTGGAAACGTTTTAGTTGGTGGGCAGATTGGCTCCATGGGTATTTAAAAAAATGGTTGCAGATCAGTGTATTCTATTCTGCGACCAGCAACCTTTCCCTGCAACTTTTATGTGTGCCTCAGCTTCAACACACCTGAGTAAAATAATCAGGTGGTTAGCAGGACTGTCGGGGGACTTGACTGCAGACTGAGGAGGTAATTCAGCCATTTGATTCAGGTGTGTTGGATCAGAGACCTCCAGGACTGGAGTCGGCGATCCCTGGTCTAGGTTAAGATGCTGCAATAGCAAAACAATTAATGCAATCATCTTCAAACTAATTTATATCCATTGTTATTGTGCACATTTAACTTGTTGCTTTTGAGAATAATGAGATCAGTGCTGAGATGACCGACCAATCATAAACGTTGACAGGTCCATTTGTCCCAGTGAAATGGGACATAATGTCTAATGCGCTAACACTAACAGAATGCCTTACGAGCCAGTTTACTCTATATTTAATTTGTTTTCACTCATTGATGTTTTAATCAAAGCAATGAGCGTGGTTCATGATCTAAATTAAACGAGGGAGCAGGGGTGGTTGACTTAGTCACAGATTGAATCATAGGAATGAATGATCAACAACCAATTAGATTTCACTGCACATCAATTTGAGGCATGTCCTTTTACCTGTGTCAGTAAATGTGTAGCTTTGTATGTGAGACAGTTTGGAGGCTGGATATGAAAAAGGAAGCAGTTACTTTATAACATTGTTGTACATTGAAATGTTGTTTGTAAAAGAACCAAGCTGAAGTCAAGCCTCCATCTGTTATTCCTTTGTGTGTAAGTGATAAGAATCCTGAAACCGAAAATTGAAAATTGAGGAGGGACGAATGCAGCTTCTTTTCCAAAGATCAGTTTATCTCACCAGCTTCTATGTAACAAATGAGCCAAAACTCAGCTAATGCAATCTGAAGTTTGGGGTTATTTCCTTTGGTCGTGGAACTTTTCTAAGCCTGACACGGGTTGGTTTCTTTGCTCGATCCATACCAAAGTTTTTCAAAGTTAGGGTTTCAAAACTACAAACACTTCCATGTCCTTATCTCCCTGGAGTTTAAATTTCTCTGTATCAGAAGAAAAGATTTTGACTTGAAGCTCCTTATTTACTGGTCCATCTACTTTCTAACCATCATGTATAGTCATGAGATTTTTTTTTTTAAGTTTCTTGTACCTTCAGAATCTCAAACTATTTTCTGTCCCCTAGATCAGCTAACTTTGCTGTTTGTCATATTCTTTATGCTACTCCAATGTTATGCTTACTTTACTTCCCCATTCAAGTCCAAGTATTTAAAACTAGATTTTTTAAAAATATACTCCTGTTGAACATGCAAAGATACTTTCATTTAATTGACCAATTTTAATCAATCACTCTTTTTTTCTTTTTGGGGATTTTCTGTAGCTAAAAGTTAGATTGGACCTCACACACTACTGCAAATCATACGTACAATGACACAAACGCACCGAAACCTTTCCTTTATCTTAGACAGGCCTGTCAGGACGCTGTGAAGTGCTCTGAATGTGAATTCAGTGGTGAGTTTTGCATCCATTAGCATGCCAGGCTGTCAGTCTCCATGCTGACACCGTCTTCTGCCTGAAAACTGCTCTCCTGACATGCCCATTCACTCTTAGAGGGGGCGTTTTTCTTCCTGTAAACGTTCTAATCTTGTTCCTCCGCAGATTGCCGCTGCTGTTTGGCAATATTTATTGCTATGGACAAAAGTGGGGACTTATCTGAAGCCAAAGATGGTCTCATCTTGACATTAACATAGCAACAAAATGTCCCAAGTATTCTCTCAAGAGCTTGGAGGTGGAGGGTTTGCTTCTGCCTTGTGGCGTCACCATTAGCAACAGAGGTGGACGCCGCTCTGTCTGCTGTTTCCGATTGGTTGTGATGGACGTGCCTATTAGACCTGCTACCATTTCTTCACCCTTCTCCCATAAAATTGAACCACAATCAAGACAGTACGGCTCATCAGGGATGAGGAGTCCCAATCCTGCTCCTTGACGGAACTCCAATTAATTGTCAGAGCAGCTTTATAGCCTGTCCATCTTGAGAGACAGCGCTGGTGCAGTGTGCCTGGCATAAGATTGGACAGCAGCGAGCGACAAAAAGATCTAAAAAGGAATTGAACGGTTTGAATAGCTGTAGTTTGTCAAACATATATTTTCGTTATTTAATAAATCATGTCTGTGACAGCAGTGTGTTCAGGAAATTAGGGAGAAAAACAGGGCCATGACAGAAGGTGTGCTTAACAGGGGAGGCATGGCATTGTGTTTTTTGCCATGTCTAGCCAAGTGCTCCATAAACAGTCCTGGTCATGTACGTTTTGGGGGCGTAAAAGTTGATTATCAAAGGATCAATATAAATATGATCAGATCAAAGTGAAGGACATCAACAATGGCTCAAGAGGAACAACAAATTTAATTACGGTGGCTTTAGAGGACACTTGTTCATGTTTGAAAAAACTTGCAATGTTTGCAAGGCATACAGTACAGCTTTTGTGTATATTTTAGTGGCCAGTATTAGGCAAAGAAGTAATGTAAAATTATTTATCTTACCTTTGGCTTTTTGTTTCTGAAAATTGCTGACCTTCTTAAGCTGAGGAAATCATTGCAGATTTCACTTAGCGTTCACACTTACTGACTGTTTTTTTCAATAGCTGTGCTTGCTTCTGGATAACAGACCACAGGATTGCTCAGACCAACTAAAGCCAACTGAGCGCAGCAAACTCTTGTGAAACATCTCGTGACAATTTGAAGCTGGAACAAACCTACCTGTAGACGTCTGTAATAGAAAATATTGTCTACTATGAATGGGTTAAATTTCTCTGCCACTCTTCCATGAAATAAAAAATCTTCCATGAAATAAAAAAATGCTTTACGCTTTTGCATAGCTAGTTTTTATTCAATGTGGAAACTTTTTCATTCAGAGATGTCATTTTGTTAAATTTATTTGCATTACCTTTATGTGAGTTGTTTATTTTGTTTTAACAAGGCTCTTCATAATTCACTGTATTAAGTCTTAAGTATCAAATTATCTCTCTGTTGTTTTTTCTTTTTTTATCACTTCTTAATTGGAATTAGTTAGGTGATAGTTTCTAATATGCCCAGTGCCATTGTATGTCTAGGTTCATAATGCTGTATAGTTCCAAATACAGTTTAACAGAAAAAGGTGGCGTGCAGTTGATGCCGTATCCTAGCCTCTCTTTTCATTGGCTGTCAGCAACACGTGTTTGCCGTTGGTTTGTTAATCCATTCCCACTACCCCACTGTGTCCAGATCCACATCAAAATATTTACACATTTATTTGACTCCGACTGAGGGCAGGTAGGTTCCCTTCACACACATAAGACCTCCAGTCTTCACCGCCTCTCACGCAAACAGATTTGCCGTCGACTCGACTGACTGACTCACCATAACTAGCGCATATCGGGGGTAGAACTGGGCCAAAAATTGTGTAGTGTGTCCGCAGATTTAGGTTTCTTTTTGCAAGTGTTTTGTAAGCACTGTCTTGTCAGATTGACAAAGCAGATTGCTCTAGATATGGATGCAAATGTATCTATGAAGAGCAGAAGATGAGCGCCGTTTGAACTAGGGATTAATGGTATAGCTGCATTAATGGTATTAGCCGATGTTGGTCATTTTATGACATATTGGTTTCGGTCTTATAACTACAACTGAGCCGATAGTGACAACTGATATTTATCTCCATCTTGTTGCTGTTTGATGTGTTTTGCGAGGGTCTTGGCCATTGTGACAGTGTTAAAGATGCAGAGCAGTATTATGGGGTGTTTAACTGATGTATTAAAAGGTTAGGGAAATATTATTCATCCATCTATCTTCTATATCCCCTTGGCTTTTCCATGCAGGGCTATCACAAGGCAACTCAGAGACAAACAAGGCAAACAATCATGCACACACACACTCACACACACACTCACACCTAATGGCAAGTTAAAGTAACCAGTTAACCTGTTTTTGGGCTGTGCGAGAAAGCCGGAGTACCTGGAGAGAACCCACGCATGCACAGTGTGAACATGCAAACTCCATGCTTTTACATATCTAGCACCCACCAACAAATCTGTGGATATATCCATATGCAGATAGGTCAGCATCATAAAGCGTTTTCAATTTTCCAATATAATCTATTATCATTTCTTAAAGGAGGATAGAGCAAGTTCCAGAGTTTTTGCAGAAGTTTGCCCCCTCTGATGACAAGTTGAAATGACACCAGTGATATGCACGCACATGGCATAAGAGGAAAAGCATCTACCACTGCAACTGCACAGGTCTTTTGTTTAGAGGCGTAATATCTTCTGAGGTTAGAAAGTTATATATATTGAAGTTAGCCCGTGTTCTCTCACTAAGGAGTCAATGGTACCGGAGATTCAGCTAAGTAGGTGAAGGACAACGCGCAGCAAGTCACTGCCTTGCGCACACCCAGAACTTACGACCTGAATCACTTTCTCATGAACTAACTATTGGAGCCTATAGATGCAACTGTGTTACCTTGCCTGCAAGCTGAATTCTCGTGGTATAATACTGCCAATCCCTTTGCAGTATTATGTTTTAAGGCGGGACATACAGCTATAACAAAAGCAAGATCTTCCAAGCCCACAGCCGAACCAAAATAAACATGGCAGCACATGAGGATGCACGCATAGCTGCTGTTTTGTCAGACTCCACAATTTCTTTTTTGAAAGAAGAACAGCAAGGGGTATATTAATATAAGACGACATGAGAACAGCATTCAAGAACAGCATTCAAATGCTAATTTTCCATCCTCCCTGCTGTGAGTGGTCCTTGATTATTTTCACTGGAAGCAGCAGCAAAATCACATCTGGTGTGTAACATAGAGGTCACTGTAAAACTGTGCTTTACTGTTTCAGAACATTTGACAAAATAGTTGAGAAATTCTTAGCTGTCTGTAGCGTACTATATTCGCAATCAGCAAGACCAAATTCACTTAAGCAGCAATATCTTTGTATTCCCTAGAAAAGTAGATACTCAATTCAACTCTGTTGAGTTGCTTTTGAAGACTATTATATCCAAATCCAGCAGGTTGAGCGCTCTGAAGGATAAAACACAGCCTCTCTGTTGCAATGTAGGCAGCCTTCCTGTTACTTGCTGAAATCTTTGCGCTCTCTCGCATCCTGCAAGAACCAATGGTACATTTCTACATTTCTTTGTTCCCTCTGATCCTTTGCTGTTACTAATGATAGCTAATAGCTGTTTCTCCAACTTGGTGGTGTATTCACTGATTGCAAAAATATTGGATTTTTCTGTTTTGAAAATATTGTCTGATTTTTAGCTGCATTTCTAATTATATGACAAAATGAATCCATCCATCCACCCATCCATCCATCTATATGCATTTAATGATTGATAATGATCTGATCAATGATTTGATCAATGCGTCATTGAAACTCGGTGACCCAGAGGGGGATCTTAAATGCCTGAAGTAGATTTTAGTTTTAGTGCTGATCCAGTGGGTGTTCAGCTCCTTCCCTCCAAACAATAAATGACAGCCCTCTGCCGGGTGCTTAAAAGAAAACGTTTTGACTAAACTCAATAGTGATTCATCCCCTGGGAACCATGAATGTCGATAACTAAATGCAGAATGAGATTCTACAGGAACAAAACTCTTTAAGTGACAGTAAATTTGCCTGGGACATAAACAGATGTCTGGAACAAAATACCTCTAAAGAGCTCTGACGGAGAGACAAAATGGCAAACGGCGCAGCTGATGCACTGATGCACTGATGCTTTGGTTTATTAGAGATGATGCTTTCCTTCACTAACCATGTGGTGCAAATTAAATTGGCTTGTTAACATTTTTCATGTTGAAAAGGGTTTCTTGTTTGTTTGTTCGTAACATCGCAGTTCAAACTTTTTGTACCGCATGGCTTTGGCTGCACTCAGGCAGCTATTTACAAATCTATCACATTCATGACCTTTAATGAATGTTGTTGTTTTGCTGAGAGAAGACATGTTGCTCATCCACTTTTATGCTTTTTTTCCGCCCTTTAAATTGTCCAATTGATCTTTACTTGAATATTTTCATGTGTTTAGCATTTCATGTCCTTTTTTATTTTATGTAATTGGGGACAAACTGTAAAGTTTATCTAAACTGGAAAGTGTTCTTGAGCTATAATAATATTCTAAGAATTTAAGCTTGGTACTCTAAAGACAGAAAACACAAAATGATAGTGAGAGTGAGCCCGGTGGTGTGCATTGGCAGTAAATATATAAGATCAAAGTTACAGTATTTATCACAAGTATTAAAAGCAGAAAAGTGTCATTTAACCAGTGATCAAAAAACAATTATCCTTTAATTGGTTCTGTTCAAACAATGAAAAAGTCTGATTGATTTCATCTTCACACATGCATTAAAACTGGAATCTCTCGCTTGCGTTTTTGCTGTCATGCACAGCTGACTGCCAGCTATCAGGTGGACCAGAGTAAGCTGTATTAATTCTGCACCGTCTCTGTCATCTGATTTAAAAGGAGCTGGATTCATAGGGACTATATGACAGAAGACTGTAGGGGTTTTGAAACCATGGCTGGAAACCGGCCATTGCTGATTTGTTATTTATTATCTCCGGGACAACTGCATTGCATGATATTGATATATAATTATTGCTAAATTTCACAATCTTTTGAGTTTTTTTTTAACGTTTAGATTAAATGTCACATTTATGGAAAGCCAAATGTGCCATAATTGAATGAATTAAAACACTTAAATGGGTCATTAAATATTGAAAACTGAAAAGAAATAGAAGAGTAATGTGCTGCATTTTGCGTAATTAAATTCTACACTAATATTGGTATTCTCAACCTAATCCATTGAAGTCAGTGGGTGGGGTTAACACTGCTCCAGTCCAGATGGTGGACTGGCTGCGCAGTCCACCTTTACGTTTTTGCATATTATTGAATGTAAAATATATTTATGTTAGTCAAATGTTGCATTATTGTTGACTTGTTTAAATAATGATGTAGTGATCTATTTATTGGATTTTGACTTTTCTAATCTTACATAGGATTTCATATTTCAGCTCTTAACAAAATACACAATTCTAACCCATAGCTGCTTGGAGCAGCTCAATTTTTAAAAGTCAATGACTGCTATCTCTTTAGTAAGTTTTTAAATCACTGCATCAATAGGATTACGGCGATTTTTATACAGCATTTATTTCTTTGATAGTTCCTAGTTTTTCACCATACTTCATGCTGCGGCACATTTCCTTTAAACACATCCCCTAAGGTAAGCTTCTAGACTATGTAATAGAGGAAATAATGTAGTAGTCATATCCCTGTGTCACCCTGAGCTTTGCCAGAAGGTTGCTCCAGCTAGTAATGCTGGCGATAATTGGTTCTCCTTCTGATATTACTGGCAGCCTGTTGCTGTTATCCTGCCAGGCCTGCTGAGCCACTGCCCTGGCTCTGTCACTCCCACCTTATCCTCTCCGAGCTGCTGGAGATTCTGTGTGTTTTACTGGGTCACACTGAAACCAGAGATGGGGAACCTGCCTGGCAACATAAAAGCACTATGATTTAATGAGCAAAATTACACTTTGTGTTTGAGGTGCTGAGTCTTTTTGGTCATACATTGCCTTCTTGTAGTTTGCTTATCCTTCCTGTTTGAAGAATAGACAGGGAGTGGTACAAAGGAAGCCTGGTGGGTAGAAAATAAAGCAAAGGGATGAGCTAAAGGATAGTGGATTTTACAAGCTGCGAATGCATCTAAAGGTAGTCTGGTTGTTTTTCAGTTGTATTTAGGACAAAAAGACTAAATACCCTTAAATGCTTTTTACAGTCCTTTTAATTGTAATTTTGAACAAACGACTGCTTTGTAACATTTGAACTGAGCCATTACCAGCAAATCAACAAATGTTTTCCACACTTTTTTAACATGAAATATTTGCAGTGCATGTCTTGGAAAACAATATGTTCTGCTTTTTAGCCAGGATGCTGACCTGAGTAATAATGCTATAATCAGACCGAATGTGATTCGCGTGTCAGGGGCATCGTGTTTATATCTAAAGTCTATGATGGACGTACATCTAGGCACATCGAGAGGTCCTGCGGTGCATTTCACCCGTTGGGTGGCTCGTTTTGAGATTTTAAGCGTCTGAGCATACAAGCGGCAGACTCCTGTCCCAGAGGATGTTCTGAAGCAACCGTTGTTGTAGCACTCCCCCTTCTGCTGCTCCACACTGCTAGTCAGCTGGCTAAAAGAAGGCTACTACACTCTTCCATTGCGTACAGTGCAGCCTGGTTTAACTGTCAGGGATTAGTTCCAGTTATGAAAAACTGAAACACTCATGGTGTAGAAACTAAAGAAGCACCATCTATAACTTCATATGGGTTTCAACTGTACAGTTGAAAAGCTATGAGCAGCATGTCTGTCAAGAATACGACTGTAGGCTGGCCATTGGAGCAGATAGCCCCCACTAACTAGGCAGCTAGTATTAGCTTGCTACATTAGTATTATTAAAGGGAATTATGGTTGTTCTGCTTCACGTTCCGGGGGGATCACCTTATCTATTAGTTGTCCCACAGGCCAACCAATGAGTAACATTGGTGTTATGTGACACGCTCACATAACACCAATGTGCGTGGACGTTCCTTGCTAATTTCCTCTTTCTGGCTGCACATGCGCACATCTGGTGTTTATGTATCCAGTTAGCTTCGGTTTCAGCCATTCATTGAAGCTTCACTGCTCCTACCATACACTGAGTTGCGAGAAGTGAACTATCTTACAAGTTTATGAGAAGAAGATAGTCAAAATTATTACACCATCAGAATCTATTACCATATGCTCATTTTGACTCCATCCATCCACCCATCCATCCATCTTGATTTCAAAAGCCTCATTTGATGGGACATTGCAGCTCTTGCAAGCTGCCCTTTAAGGCTAGTTCAGGCAACCTAATTATCTTAAGTCGGATTCCCTTGGTGCGATTATTGGCCCTGTTAGACATAATCTGTCGTCGCGAGAGAGTTAAAAGAAAATCTGTAGTCACTGGCTTAAATCGGTGGTCTGCCGTTGCGAATGACGGCACTTCGACCACTAATGACCTCCAAGAAGTATCAAGCAGTTTGATAAATTGCAGATGAAAATTGTGCAACGGCCTCTAAATGTTGCACTTTTTGCCAGGTTTTTATTTGGATCAATGACTGTCTCCTTTTCCACATTCATTTTGTTTGCTCTGTCTTCAGACATTGGTTTCTTGAACTCACGCATCTTCAAGTTCTGTGCGATTTTGGATATCACCTTGTGTGCCAGTCTTTAGACCCTTCTGCTGCTTTTTCTTCATACAACATTCATACAACATTCATACAACATTCCATCGATAAGTAGCTTAATGTTAGCTGTATGTGTTGTATTGTTAAATAAAAAAAAATGGCTTGGAAGCTGAAGTGGCTGAGGAAAGTCTTTTTAAATAATGCTTGGGACTATTTCCAAATGACTGTGTACAGTCTCCTCATTGCGACATGCCATAAACCACTGGCCGCACTCCGTAAGCAGATAAAACCTTTGTAGAGTTTGATGCACCTTGATCACATCAGACAAGGGAGCCATTCTGAGTGCTGCTAAGTCTAAGTGGGCGGCAGAGATGGAGTGATGGGGACAGCATAAGAGAGACATGGACTGTGAGAAAACAAAATGAAAAAAGTGTTTGTGATGTGTGGGTGGCTTAGTGGTATTGGAGGGTTGTTAAGACCCCAAGAGTCTAAAGCTGAACTCAGCGTGTCGCTACTGCACCTTACACTGAGTAGACCGAAGAAAGAATTTGCTGGCAGCGTTGACCTGTCGGGAAATTTAGGTGGGTGCCTCTGTAAGTGTGTGCGTGCATTTGGGTTTGTGTGGTCAGATTACATTGCATCTCTTCACCCCCTGACCAGTAATGACACCATGCAAGCATGCGGCACACCCTTTTCCTGGTTATAGACAGGAAGAGCATGCAGTGCGTGCCGTGCAATGTTCACATGCATAAACAGGCTCAGTAGCCGTGAAGTCAAAGCCTTAACTCTGGACACAGGTAAAGGAAAAAAAAGGTTTAATATGATATGATAATACTTCATGCATCTCGTAGTTTAATGTCTGCAGTGCCCGTGGTAGAACAAAGTGGATGTGGGCTCCAATGCTGCTCTGGCATGTTGAGTAGTTCTGCTAATCCTGGTTTTCAGCTCAGTGGCTGTGGGCTGAGAAGCTGCTAGGCGTGCTATCACAGTCGGCTCTTTAATTTGTCAGAGTGTGTTTGGCACAATCTGGTGGTGGCCAAGTGAAAACAATCAAGTTTTTCTCGTGTCAATTACTCTGCAGAAAAATTATCACCACATGGGAAAATTGAAATAATAGCTAATGGATCTTGTTTTGGTTTGCATGCATTGCTGCTGTTCAATGTGCTGTGCCTCAAACAACCTGAAGCTGTTTATGAAACGAAAATAAAATAAAAAATGAGTGCAGCAATAACTGAGCTCAGCAGAGGATAGACGACTGTTCTGGTAAAAGAAATCTGTTTTCTTTTATTCCGTGTTTGATTTTTACAGCAAAATTAAAACTGATGCCAATAGCTTTAACAAGTTGTGGCAGCAGTCCGCTTTGCAATTGGCAACATTGCAAGACATTATTGCTTTTAACGTACGTTTGTGTTGCAGCCTAATCAGAACCGTTCTGGCAGCTGTGGCGTTGTGCAGCTCAGTTACTTGATGTTTATTTAAACACCAGGCCATGCACAAAATTGTCATATGGCTCCTGGCTGTGCTCAGTGGTTTGTGAATTCCTGCGCACAAATGCGTTTTCAAATTTGTGAAAGGATAACAGCTTTGAGCCTCTCAATACAATTTAAATCACATTAGTTCCAAAGAATTCATAAGCACGTCGGATCAAATTGTCTGAAAGAAAGAAGCAACTGAACATTAGAACATGGTACTTTATATATATATATATATATATATATATATATATATATATTTTTTTTTTTTTTTTTAAAAAGCAACGTTTATATTGGACCTTAAATGGGGAAATTGCCTCTTTTTGAAACAGATTGTGCTTGTTTTTTCTGAATATAAAACGCTATTTTAATTCAGATTTTTGGCACTGGTCTGTGGGATTTACATGCCAACTTTTACAGGCACCTAGCTCTGAAAAATCTGCATTAATTTCCATCAAATATCAAAATAATGTGGGACTTGTACTTAGTTTTTTGAACTGTTTTTTTTTATGAGGGTGACATGATTACAAAACCAGAAACTTCACTGTTGTTTTAGACACTATAATTTGCTGCACAAGTACGTATTTATTGTGAAATAACATAGCATCAATTTTGGGATCATTATTCTGTTGGAACATCTTGTTGGTGCAAATTCCAGCAATGTAGATGTTAAGCTGTGGTGAAGTTAAGGGATTTGATACCGTGTATCCATGGTTAATCCACTGAAATATATAGCACTCAAACCATTTTACACTAGAGCCACATTTACCCGGTCTGACTCACAGTAACGCACACATTTACACAGACCACTTGGCAACATGGTGAGAATGTGACCTTGGAGAAGAAACTTGACAAACAACATATTTATCTTCCCACTGAGTCGTTGTCACTACAAGCTCTGAAATCCGTTCATCGATTCATACATTTTCCTATGCCTATCTCCAGTGATCATTGGTCAAGAAGCAGGCTACATCCAGAGCCGCCTTAATGCAGGGGCTAACCTGGGTGGGCTGAAGCCCAGAGGCCTACAGCGTTAGGGGGCCCATTGTTTTCAGGTCACATGATGAACTGAAAAAAATCCAGTTGTTTAGTAACCACTGATGTAATATATATCAGTGTTTGTAACTTGTCAGGCTCTCTGTTAATCACTTTAGACATATGTCTATGACTTTAGATGCAGGTCCGTGGCCGCTGATTTCCCCAAATTAAAAATGACCCACGTTGTACTTCTGCTGTGAATGGGTGACGGTTGTCAACGCGTCAGGAAAAAAAACTTCAGAGCGGTGATCGGAAAAGAAAAAAAAAAACTCGTTAGGAGTTTCAAGAATTACTAGAAACTACACCAAAGCTTACAGAGTTTTTTTTAAAAAACAACTGCCAGTGAAGATGATCCTGTTGAAGAACGCTCTCAGACCACCTGAGGGAGACGAGGAGGAGACGCAGCCAGCGCAGGTGGATGCTGGGCTGGCCGGAGGGCAAGGGAACGGACAGGAGCAGTGGGAAGATCAGGCAAGAGGAGTCGTTAAGTTTGGCCTTTGTAACAGTGACCCAATGTTGTGAAAAGTTCAGTTCCTCTGAAATATTCCGTCCAGCAGCATTAAGGCTTTATTAAAAAAATAACATCAGCCCGAAAGGCGGATTCTTCAGCCCGCAGAACCTGCGGTTCCCAGTAAGAAATAAAAATTTAATGTGGTT
The DNA here is from genome assembly GCA_037039145.1 of Fundulus diaphanus. Taxonomy (NCBI): domain Eukaryota; kingdom Metazoa; phylum Chordata; class Actinopteri; order Cyprinodontiformes; family Fundulidae; genus Fundulus; species Fundulus diaphanus. The sequence goes on from CM073134.1 coordinate 41,924,701, forward strand.
GTTTTTGGACACAGATTTGTGTTTTGTGTCTTTTTTTGTGCCAAAATAACCCCAGCCTTCTCTAACTTGAGTCTTACTCACTTGAACAGTAGTTTAACCCAACATGCAGTCAGTCTTGCTAAGACTTTTTTTATCACTGATACAAACCGCTGGAAGCTCAGTCACTGGACATAATTACAGCTTCCTGAAAGGATCCGAGTTTCCACCTTATTTTTTAAAGCCACTTTTCTTATGTAAACTATAACACATCAATGGAGAAAAATAAGAAAATTCTTAATATAGTTTCCAAATTTATGGAAATAGTTCAAATGGATGGGAGAAAAATCCCCAAAACAATAAGCCAAGACATGATCTGATTAGTCTCTCTCTGTTCTAGATCTAGGGAGAACAGATTGTTTTAGAGACAAAAGGCATGGTTGAAATATTCTGTTCCCTAGTGTAGCTTTAGCGAGGAAAGAGCTTTAAATGTAGAGGAATGCTGATGTTACTTCATTAATAAATCTGCTGTAGAATCAGCCTCTCCAGCTTTTCAGCTGTGGTCTCCTGACTGCAGGAGAACAGAAAATTTTGGCTTACCCAGGTTTGACTCCCGTCTTCGGTTCTTTGCTGCATAGCTTCCCCTCTCTCACCCTCAAATGGTGTGTACGTATGTCTTTGCACATATATGTAATCTTGTAAATAGATCTCTGGGCATGTGGAGAAAAAGCTTCTACTTTAAACTGTTTACGGTTTTCTTTGCAGTTTCTGTTTTATTGGTGGCTTAATCACATCATTTAAATTATGACACGGATAGTTTGCTGCCATCATCACAGCCTACCAGTAGGTTAGGTAGACCCTGGTTACACCAAATACAGGTTGTATCACAGGGGAACATTGGGATGCTCAATTTTGCACATACAAATGGTTTAAATATTCTCCTGTACACTGTGAACGCACATTGTTCCTTTCTCCTGCATTGTTTACATTTCAATTGTTTACCTTTTAATCACTGCTGCACTTTATACTGTAATTTACAAGCTGTATGCAACGAAATTTCGTTCTGTATGCACTCTGTACATACAAAATGACAAATAAAGTTGTCTAAGTCTAAGTCTAAGTTAGACAAGCAAACAAGTAAACATGGGACACCCGCTTTCCTAAGGGGTATTTAGTGTTAGAGAAATGAGTTAAAGCTGTAGTTAGTAATCCTGTTCAGAATCACTTTTTGTTATACTGGGTGAAATGGTCCTTCAGTTCTGACACTAGTCAATACATTATGTATTCAGAAAAGGGAGGTTAATAAAATAAATCTCTGTGGGAGCTGCAGGCCTGTAAAAACTCTGACCAATCACTGCTATTCGCATGGAAGGGCAGTGATTGGTCAGAGTTTTGGTCCTGCCCTCTCCCCCCCTCTGTTCCTCAAGTTCCAGGGTTATCATCTTATCTATTGGTCGTCCCACATCCCACTCATTCTGACGCTCTCACATAACGGCAATATGTGTGGACTTTACTTCTGAGTTTCCGCTTGCTGGCTGCGCACTTCTAGTGTTTGTGCATCCAGTAAGCTTCGGTGTTAGCCGTTCATTCTAGCTCCGCTGCTCTCACTGTATACTTTGAACATGGGAGAGAATCCCAAGAAGCAAACCGCGTACACGTTTATGGGAAGAAGAGGAAGGCCTCAGTAGAAAGAAAAAAGGCCAGAGTGGATTTGGGAGATTTTTTTCACACGACCCCCCTGAGGAGCGGAAGAGCAGATAAGACGGTCTTGTGCATACGCATTTATTCAAAAAGGAACTCGGGGAAACTTCTGGAAAACCTTTAACCAAAGATGTCCATTTTTAAACTGCGGGATGTAGTCAGAGTTTCCAGAAAGAACCCACACCTGAACTCCATGAAGCTCACTGCATACATAAACACTAGAGCTGCGCAGCCAGCAAGCAGAAACTAACAAGGAATGAGCGCACACATTGGCATTGGATGGCCATGTCACATTGATTGGCATATGGGACAGCCAATAGATAAGGTGATCCCTCCCCCCCCCGGAACTCGAAGCTGGAAAAAGATGGTCTACTATACCCTCAAGCTTTGGTATGACCCTGATCTTAAAATTCAAATTATTGACTATGCTTAAAAGCCGGTCTGTGCCATGAAACCAAACCAATTTGTCCAAAACATTGTTTAAATGTCCTGTCAGATTATGCCAAAATATTGTTGAATACCCAGTAACTTGCTAAGAGATGTTTATACTAACAATATTATGGAATATTTGAGCTTGTGTGTATGAATTTTACACTGTGGGGGTTAAGAAATCATACATAAATTCAAATTTGTGCGTTTAATTTGTGTTTTTAAAATTAATTTAAAGCACTTTGTTGTGTAATTATTTCACCTTCAGATAATATTAAAAAGCCCAGACATTCATAAACCTTTCACACGGTATATACAGATTTTGGTTCGTTTTGAAACATACACTCTCAGCTAAACACTCTGCAGATGCAAGCAGCATTTTTTGCCTCTTCATGCAACACTGTTAACCATGCTCGTTGTGCTCTGGAAGGAATGACCTTGCCGTGTTTTCCCATACTGCACGGGCAGCACTCCACCGCACTCTCCCTCTCCACACTTCAAACACATTTTCACCTGGAAGATCCCTTTAAATAGAAATGACCTTTGACTGCGCGGACGCCCACTCACATCACCACATCATGTTTAAAACACTCCGTCAGCCACACATCTGTTAAAACAAAGGCAGGGTGTGAAATCCAATGGATATATAGATAAGATCTACTAAGCATGAAAGGAAAAAGCACAATCAGCTTTTGAAAAATTAGCCACTGGCAGATGGCAGCTGTCAGTGATGAAAAACGATGTTGAGGTGCGCCATTTAGATTTGTTTACGTAAAGTTTTTAAAGACCTGCTCGAAGGTTTAACAGAGTGATCAGAATGTGTAAACCATGTTTAAATCTCTTCATCATGGCACCCTGAAGTTCAAGTTTTAGAAGGAGAAAAAACCAGCAGTCATGGCTGTGAATCTAAGCGAGTTTGAAATAGACCAAGTTGTGATCACTGGGACAGAGCGTCTCCAAAACCTCAGCTTTGCTGGGGTGTTCCTGGTCGACAGTGGTTACTAACTTTAAAAAGTTGTCCAGGGAAGGAACGGTGGTGAAGAGGCGAGAAGGTGATCAGCAGCCAAAGCTCATCGATTTATGTGGTGAAGGCTGACCCGTGGTCTTCAATCAATCAGATGAGCTACTGGTGTTAATGTTAGTTTTCAGAGTAAATACACAGTGCATCACAGTTTGCTGCAGACGGAGCTTCATTGCTTCAGACCAGTCAGGGCGAACATGCTGACCCCCGCCCACTGCCGAAAACCCCAACAATGGGCATGTGAGCGTCACAAACCCATCATTGGACCATGGGCCAAAGGGAGAAAAATGGCTTGGTCTAATAAATCCTGTTTTCTTTTACATGTGCCACATTTTTCCGGGGTACGCGTGGTGTGTGGAGGCACTATCAGAAGAAGGTAAACCCAGTAGGCAGTGGGACGTTTTTGGCAATTTTTGTGTAAGGAACATTGTGTCCTATCCTCGATGTAGATGTTAGTTTGACATACCCCATCTGTCTGAGCTTTGCTGCAGACCTTTTGCACCCTTTCATCAAAACAGTAAGCATTGATAGCTGTGGCCTCTTTCAGCAGGACAATGCACCCTGAGGAACGGTTGACCCACAAAGGTCAACAGTGGTTGAGGAACGGTTGGAGAAGCACATGAACTTTTGAGGTGTTGACTTGGCCTCTAAATTCTTCAGATTTCTAACCCAAGTAAGCATCTGTGGAATATTGTGGGTAAACAAGTGTCTGATCCATACCCCCCCCCCCTTCTTAGAGAAACTGGAGGAATGTATTCAAGCAGTCAAAAATCTATTGGACTCTGACTAAAATAGATTGTTATACTTGATGGTTTACATTTTTCTGCCAGTCTCATGACCCTAGAACAATTTCTGAATAACTTCAAAAGCAAATATAGTTTCCGTTCTTCTTAATAACAGATATTGTATTGAGAGACATGTTTCATGTGTTACAAGATAATTCTTTGGAAAAAAAAGTTAAGCACGAGTCACATTACACAGGTGCAGCTTGTGCAGGTCGTGATAAGTTATGTGAGTTGTTTGCCTTAGAAAAGACTTCAGTGTTGCCACAGACAGGGTATCATTTTTATAATGCTGCACTTGCACACCCCATCCCCCATAAATGTCATCTGGACATCTACAGAGTCATAGGGTCAAAGCTTCAGCTGACAGCGGTCAAGACTATAGTCGGAGGAAGGCTCAGTGTGATTCCCTGATGCTAAGCTTGACTTTTACTGAGTCTGACACCTCCGCGGGGGAGCCGATCTGTGGAACAAAGTTCAATAAATAGTGCCGTTTTTTCCCGATCACAGCCTAATGAGTCATTTTTTTCTATGATTGCTCCAAAATTAAAGGCCATGGCTCCTGCATTCTATATCGTTTCTTTGCTATTTGTTATGACACATCAGTGTGATTCCTATTGTGAAAGGATGAGATGGCAACACAGGGATGAGTCACCATGTCTGAAGTCTGACTTATTCTGTAACACTATTTTTTCTGTTGCTCTTCAAGGGTAGATATCCAGATTCTTCTGTGTGCATCCGACTCTGTACAAAGTAATGAATGAGATGGTAGGAAAACATAGACTCTGCTTTGAGTTCTGTTAATGCAGCAAAGTCACTCGGGGAGTCAGAGCCCAGTAGCAGTATACTCTTTTGGTGCTGAGCTGTCCCGGAGCAAGTTGATCCATAAATCAACTCAACCTGCAGGAACAGAAGGGGGATTTTTGGATCAGGACTTGTTCTCTAAGTCAGGATATCTACTGAAATGTCTGAATAAATTTGGAGGATTGTGTTTAGAGGAAGGCTAGAAGCAGAGGACTAGCTGTGGGTACACCTGAAGGAAGCAGTAATGGAGGAAGTTATTGGAGGGTGAACCGATGAGAAAATTATACAGAAACAACTAGAGCTGCACAATACGGTTAGCGCCGTGACACTGTTAAGGCATTAATGTTATTAATTACTGCATTTCTTTTTTTTTTTTTTTTTAGCTTTCTGATTTTCAACAAAACTTGTTTTTTTTTTCACTGAAACTGCATCACGGAACAAAGCAATTGAACGACAGACAAAAATTAACATCAAGAGCAAACACACATTTTGTCATTTTGCTAGTGTCAGAGCCAACATGTTACTTGTTACGGCTGTTTTTTATTAGAAATCATCCTGTGGCCTTAACTTTTAATTATAGATGTGCATTTAGCACAGGTAAGGCCTGGTTATAGTTCCGTATTTTCAGTGGATCACAAAATCTCAATTATATCCACTCATCCCTTTTTCCCTCCATTTTGTTGCCCTCCTTCTCAGCAGTTTACAAACCTATGCACATCTTGGAGCAGTGGAGTCAGCGTCACTTTAGCGTCACTTTAGCGTCACTTTAGCCACCTTTTCTTGTTTGTCCCTCTGCCTCCACCATATTAGTTTGATTGTTGCTTACATTGATGTTTCTTTCAGGTTTAGTATGTCCTGCCGCTCTCATCTCTTTTGCTCTTACAGCCACTTTAGGTTTTGAGCGATTTGGGTTTAATAACTCATAAAAGTTCAGTCAACAAAGGGTTTATGTCTTTACTGTGCCTCTTCTAACCTCAAGTTGTCGCTGTAGAGAACATAATATGTACAACTGTGTTTTGCAACAAAAGAATTAAGAGCAAATACGCTGAAGACACAAACAAAATAAGTTTAAAGGTGCATAGTGCACGTTCCAGAGTTTTGCAGACGTCTGCCCCTTCTGGTGACAACTTAAATGACACCAGTGTTGTGCAGGGGAGAAGAGAAAAAGCTGCTGCGACTGCACAGGTCTTTGTTTAGAGGCGTGATGTCTTCTGAGGTAAGAACGTTATAAATATTGAAGTTGGTTTTTTATCGCTAATGCGTCAATGGCGGCAGAGACTGAACAAAGTAGCCAGGTGAACGAGAGCGTGCGGCATGTCAAAGCCTTGTGCATGCCCAGACAATACGACCCCAATCACTCTCTCATGAACTGACTAATGGAGCCTATAGAGGCAACTGCGGTAAATTAAGGAAAACCAATTTTACGTGTCGCGCAATTGTAAGGGCATGAATGGGAAAGAAAAAAAATTGTATTCACCCCTTAAACGTGCACAATGCTCCTTTAAACATATCTTTTCATGATGGACATGCAACAGTTTCAGAGCAATTTGGGATACCGGAGTGTGCTGTAAGGCCATTTTACCAACCCTGTTCGGTATCATTGTCTCTGTCTTCATGCAGAATTTGCGTAGTGTGACATCTTGTCGGCGCATCCTAGCAGATCCTAGTGGGCGGGTAGACACAGCGTAATTTACCCCGTAACTCCACATCCTCCGCTCCTGTACTTGTTCGTTCCGTTCCAGACCGCCTCCATGACTCTGTGAAAAGCAAAGCCTACTACATCCACAGTTACTCCGTCTAGCTCCGCTCTGAAGTTCCTTGGAGCCCGAGGAGAGCATGGGGATTACCACGTTTCAAATTAAATGCTAAAATGACAAATATTCTTCATTATTTGGTGCAAAAAGAGTGGTTTGCATCTGATATTTAAATAAAACTGTTACATTTTGTGGCGAATATTAAAAAAAAATATTTAATTTGTGGTTAATGATCTCTATTTACACTACTTAGCTTTGACAAACCAGGGGTCGTTGACATTCTTTTTCCTGTTTGCTACTATTGCAATTGTGGAGCTCGACTCGGCTGGAGCCAGACGGAACGGAGCAGAAAATTGGAGTTGTTCGGTATTTTAACGGTGAACGACGGCGGGCGGGTCCGCTGACGGTGACGTTCGGAGTAGTCACGCAGAATGTGGAACCGTTCTCATTAATTAACATGACAGCGTAGCTGCTCCGTCGGTCAAACACGAACGGAACGAAACGAGCACGCAGGATGTGGAATCTGGGGGTAACGTCACAGAGGCTTCGCAGTGTAGTGAACAGCAGAGCAGACTGGTCCTTAGTCCTAGCCGCTTAGTTTTAGTTCAGTCTTTTAAACCTCTACAGGCTCTTTATCATGGAACACGTTGGAAACCTTTGAGTCAAAGGATATATTTATCTTCTAGAAAAATACCTCCACAGACTGTTATGCTAAAGAAAGAAGAGATCTCATTTTTTTGTATTGCAGCCTCATTTCCTTCCACTTCCTCACACACCAACAGGAGTGAGGTCTGCGCTGCTAATATGAATAATTAACGGCCGTTCGGCAGGAAGGCTCATTATGCTGTATAGCTTTAGTAACACAGCCTACAGTGTGGTAGTCCAGTCCACCCAGTATCAATATGCTTCTCTCCAGTTTCAACAGATTCCAGTACGTTAAGCTTGTTGGTTCTTGTCTTGCAGATGTTAAAGAACAAACAAACTTGTTATTTTTTCATTCATAACCAACATTATAATTAAAAGCTTTTATAATTATTACCTGTTATGATTGGTTAAAAATGTCTGGATAAAAGCACCATAATAATTAATTTAACGTTTAGTGTTTTGCATATAATTTAAGTGATATTTAATGTCGCATAACTTTGATGTGATGCTTTATGGTGCTGTGAAATCAAAACTAATTGTTTGAAACACAGACATTGACGCAGATTGCATTTGGGACAACATGAGAGCAGCTGTAGCTGAAAACAGGCTTAACAGGGCTGCTAAGATTGAACAAATGTTGTGAGATTGCATGCTTTACATCCAGCGCGATGATAAATGCAAATTGCTTACGATTGCATTACTTGCATTACATTACTTCTGATTACGCTGTTTCTGTGCTGCATCTGTGGAACTGGGATAATACTCCTGATTTTGATTGAGTTAAGTTGTTTGTGTATTGTCCATTTGGGGAGAAAAGTTACATTTCCATAGACTTTCACTATTTGTTTTTTTTACACCAGCATGACACTGTAATTGGAAAAAAATCGGATTCCCTTGTGGACACAGTGGATTTTCCAATGGAGCAGAGGTGGATAATCCAGGCTCAGAAAGTAAAAAAGCCTGTACAGCCTGTTCTAACCATTTGGATTTCCAACTCCACAGCATAGACAGAGACTAATGTTTAAAATCACCTGGTTAAGGGAACAGGATGACTAGGCAGGACTTTTACTTTCTGAAGCCAGATTTATCTTGCAATGAAGAACTCTACGCGTCTGACTGAAAACAACCAATCCCAGCCTAGGAGGAATGTGAAATCAATCACTTCCGGGGTTTCATGCTTACCCCTCTGTCTGGAAGCTCTTTTACATTAGATTCAGCGACTGACACGAATGAAAGATTTAATCACGGTTGGGTTTTTTTGTCACAAACAGCTAAGAGACACATGGATGGAAAGTACATTGTGCACAGCTCTTTCATTTCAGTGATAAAGGGTATGGCTGAAAGGCTCCTGAATAAAGCTTTTAGCGTTGGTTTCAGCATATTTCCTTTACACCAGAGGTCATCATTGCCTGTGCTCCTCTGAAAATGACGCTATCACATCTATAATGTACTATTTTGAACCTCCCAGCAGAATGAAATCATAGCCTCTTAGGATACTTGCATGCTGTCCCCATTCAGAGTCTGTGAGCAATCTGACATGGGATTTATCAGCTTCCCAAGGGAACAATTACCACTCATCAACTCACAGACAAACGGGTCCGTGTGTGAATGCGCAAGATCAATATCTAAATTTACTGCTGAGGTAACGGAGAGGATTTGAAGTGAGTTTGGCAACAGAGATGATGGATTCGTCTTTATCCGTTTATGGACGGGCAAGCAGAGTTAATGGGCTTAACACGTAGCTTTTAATTTTGTAAGATCACTGTGAATTCTGGATCCGTCTATTAGTTCTGACACTGTGGTGTAAATGAAAGTGCATCATATCTGTCATCACTGCTAAATCACATTCATATTTGAGTTAAGTGTTTGGTTTTACTCATTATCTGTGTTTTCAAGATGGAAGATGATTGCGCCATGTAAATAAATCAGTTTGTGTTTATTTTCAGAAATATCTCGTTCCTGATACCAGTCTAAGTCATTTAGAATCAGGCATGTACTGATAAGTCTCATTTTAGTACTCTTGTATACAGTGCTGTGAAAAAGCATTTTGCCCCTTGTCAAACTTAAAGGTTTTAGATTCTCAGACAAAGTTTGTGATATCCTAATAAAAAAACAAAAAGCAATTTTCAAATAATGATTTCTTTTGATATAATAAAAAAGCGTACTAAACCAACGTGGTTAAAATCAAACATACAGTATATTTCCCCACCCCACCCAACCTCCAGTAAAATCACAAATTCACCAGGTTTAACCACATTTGACAGCTGAGTTCAGCGTCACTGACCAAAGTGACCGTAAATAAAGAATAATTCACTCCAAGTTATCTTTGCCTAATATTAATGTTTGCTTGATGATCTGTAACATTTAAGTGTGCCAAACTAGTAAATACAGGTGCCATCTTTAAATGTGCAACCCTGTAAAGTGTTTGGGGAAAAGCCAGATTGTTAGATCAACCAAATATTTTGTAACATTTCTGATCCAGTTTTGCGAACCATGGACATGAAAGTAGGCTGTGATATTTCAAAATCGGCCGAATGGCAAACAGCAACATGAATCAATACGGCTGAGGCTGAGAAAATCACAGGGGGTACATCAATACCAGGTATCTGGAGTTGAGTTTCATCAGGGCCTCTATATACTGAACAGATTCTTAGTTGTTAACATGTAAAGGATTGATTCAGCTCGTTCTCTTATGTTATTATTACTATTTGTTTGAAATGAATTGAAGTAGAAGAAATTTCAATTTTAGGCTATAATAAAGTAGAAGTAGTTACACATTGTATTAGCTTGTGAATTATTCATGTCGTTGCTGAGGTGAACAGGTTGAAGATTCTTTCAGATCCACCCACACAAACATCAAGTCTCTCGCACGGATCAATAAAACGGCGCTTACGCTCTGCGGCCGTCATTTAGTATCAGCTGTCGGAATCACTGCAGCTCTGCCAGGGGAGCGTTTCAGTCACAACTCAGAGGCCTGTCAGCCACATTTGTTGCTCCTTTCATGCCAAAACGGATTGATTAGAATCCCTGTCCTGTTCAGGCAATTAATAACTCGCCATCTGACTTTGTTGCTGTGATTGCTGTTGTGCTACAACGCTGAACGTATTCCCCCCCCGAGACTTGTCGCAGCGTGGCACACTGGCTGTTTTTGTTCTCAATGACATACTCCTCTTGTAGCAAAGCCAACCCCATCGTGAGTCGTAAACAGCATTCCTCCAGCGTTAACAGAACGCTGTTCTCTGGGTTGTTCTGTCGAGGCTTTTTTACAACCGACATTTATACATACGTGTGTAAATGGGGAACAGGGCCAGGCCTTTAATTAGTGAAACTATGTCACTGACGATTAAGTTCAAACACACAACCTGCTGCTGTTAAGATTTATGGTATCTGAAGTTGAAGAGACGGCCTAGCAGCTGCTAGCTTAACACAACCAGTGAAAATACCAGAGAACTACCAAAGAGAAAGTTTTCTTCTAAAAAAATAAGTAGGATGGATAGAGTGCTTATTGATGGGCCTAAACCCTCGATATGTATTTTATGTGCTCCATGTTTCCTTTTAAACAACATGGTACAGTGTATAGCTGAGTCAGTGAACTCTGGATTTACAAAAAGTGAAAATTTGCTCATGTGTGTGGGAGCAAAGGTCAATAAATACGCTGTACGTAAAAGGCAAAGCACCTTCAGTCGGAGGTCTGGAAAGAGGACTGAGTGTTAGTGGTAAGGCAAAATATGTTAGTTCTGGATTAAAATCAGCGCGGTCTGAATCTTGGAAATTTGAGGTGTGTAAACATCAAAACAGAGAGAAATATTCAACAAGACAAAGGCGTCTTGAAAAAGGCATGGGTGAATCCGTCGATGGGGAAACTATTAGATATGCACTCCAGAAATCTGGCCTTTATGGAAGAGTAGCAAGAAGAAGCCATCGCTGAAGTAAAGTCAAAAGAAATCCCATTTGAAGTTTTTTCCACCAGCCATGAATGGGATGTGTTACCGTGGGACTGTTACCTGCAAGTTTGGTCAGATGAGAATCGAAATTGTTCTTTGAGACCTATATGCAAAATGCATTTTGTGATAGAACTGGAACTGCACATCACCCTGAGCACACTACCACCTTTCTATATAGAAGAAACATGGTGGTGGCAGCATCATGCTGTGGGGGTGCTTTTCTACAGCAAGAGTAAAAGGGTGATCCTGGATTAAAACTCAAGCCAAGCTCAGATGTTTATCTTTCAGCTTGGTAAGCACCCTATACATACAGGCAGAGATCCAACGGGATGGTTCAGGTCACAGCATATTCATGTATTAGAATAGGCTTATAGCCTGCTATCGCAAATGTTTTGGGGGGGCATCAGGTGGTCGTTATGTAGCATGTGTCAATTATGAATGCACCAGTGTGTTATACTAAGAATACGGCACATTTTACATGAAAATGGTTGCATGCTTTGGTTTGACTTTAAGCTATTTTGCAATAAAAGGTAAAAAAGTTGTTTGGAAATGGCAATTTTCTTGATAAACCCCAAAAGACTTGCAGTACTGACTCATGGGTGGCTGGATAAAATGCTTTTTAGATTTGATTTGTAAAGAATCTTGAAAACCATTCATCCTTTTCTTTTAACAACACAATTTAGCGTTTTTTCGTGTTGTTCATACAATCCCTATAGAATACAATGAAAGGTGCAGTTTTAAGTCAACAAAATGTGGCAAAGGATTTGGGGGGTAAATACTTTTGCAAGGCATGGCAGGTAAGAGTAAACCTCACATACCGGCTGCTGACAGCAGTATGAGCCAGATGGTCTACAGGTGGTGCGTTCGTAGGTGGCAGTAACCCAGTGACGGCACGCATTTAGGCTGGAAACGAACTGTGTCACGGTGAGTCTGTGTTACGGGATGTACCGCTGCCGTGTCACGGCGGGTCTCCAGGGAAAACTCGCTCCGCTGTAGGATTCGTTCTTCTGCTACATCAAACACAACTCTCTCTACAGCATGAGTAATGTGAGCTGCTGCTGATGTCTAAAGCGTGTTGCGTTGTGTCGACTGTCCGCTTCCTTTATTTAATCACAAGAAAACACCGTTGAGACCAAGATCTCATTGCCAAGGGGGACCTGGGCAACTTTTAATGGGACACGGGAGTGGTTCCAAACTTTTACACGTGTTAATTCTGCTCAGTGGGCCTAGTGCTTCCCATTAGGTCTATGCCTCTGTTGGTGACAACCAAACAGCTTTTCTGCCACTACTGTAATTTAGGAGCCCAAAACGAACCCTTCTGGTTTTGCTGTGTTTCATATGAAGAACACTTCAAAGCCCAAACACATGCAGCTATAATTGAAATTTCCAAGCTAATGAGCTGACAGTGTGTTTTTACTTCTATTCAATAATTCGAGTGGACACACGCACACACACATGCACGCACGCACGCACACACACACACACACACACACGGTGTTGTTTACTCAGTCCAATGCTTTTACACTCTGGTTGAGGCTTTGAATGGCTGACTCTACGGGTCTGTAACTGACGGAGGCCCACGCCTGAACTGTCCAGCATTTGTGCTGAGCCCAACACTTTGCTCCACACCGGGTGGGATGGGTGACTGGGGAAGGGGTTCTGCATTCGACCCCTCGCATTCTACACCAGGCTGGGAGATTCCTGGTCAAAAGCCCATCAGAGTGGAGAGATTGATAAGGGGTTCTAATTATCAAGGGTACAAATATAGCATGATGCCCTCACTGTTTACGGTGCGTCTGAGGTTGTTAATTTCCATCTTTTCTCTTTTTTCTCTCTCTCTCTTTTCTGCCACTTTAGTCATAACCAAAGGACCACGACGTTTTGTCATCCAGTAACTGGACAGATTTCCTCTGAGAACGTGGACTTCCTCCTGCAAGAACAGTAAGTGAATAACACCTTGAACCACAGAAATAAACGTCTCGAAGCAGCTAATTATCGTTTTGTCAATAATGCTTCAGTCTGTTCATATTTCTACCACCAGCTCCTCTCTAAAGCCACAATAAAGTTCACTAGGGGAGTTGTTTTTTTGATATATAATAATAAATGATCCCAAAAATAGATATCTATTTTTTTATATAATGAATCTATATACAAATTAAAGGAAATCATCTTTCTAGTTCAGTGTGTTTAGTTTGATTCGGTAACTCTGCAGCTGGCAGATTCTTTGGTTGACCTTAAGAACAAGTTCCTGTTTTAAAGGCTGTCTGAAGTTTAGCTGGATGTTCTCTCTCACAGAGTAGATACATGGGGGAAAAGTTCTGTACTGTTTAAAGTCAAGCTGCTTTTCTTTCATTTCTTGGCTTCTTTTGGGTAGAGATATGTGAAAAAGAAAATGTTAATGCATTTCTCAAGGACATGCAGTGTTGTAGGAGGGTTCTTACTGCCTGCTGGTGCCGCAGCAGGCGCGACGGGAAACAAAATCGCTCCCCTCTTGTTTAAACCGGGAGCCGAGAATAGCACCTAAGCATACTTTCAGTTCGATCTGTTTTTCTCATTTCGGCTACTCCAAACCAAAAACTGAGTTTAGCTTGGCCTTAAAGCTGCTACTGGGAATAGCTACAAGTTTTGCATTTTAAAAATACTTTTGAAAATCTGGTGGTTGTTTATTTTATTTTTTTTAAAGGAGGGAAACATTTTTCTCAAATCGATGTTTTCTTCCTTTGACAATATTCAGTTTTTTTTCTTTACCACTGTGGACAGTTCTTAAATTGTACAACAGTAAATGCTATTAGACTTGCACAATGGAGCTGTAGTTAGTACTTTTACCTTGCAGCTAGAAGTCCCAGTGTTCAAATCCCTGTGTACTCTGCTTCTTCTCAGAATCCCCCTCCCAAAGATTACATGACCACTCGGTAAATTGGTCTCTCTAAATTATACTCCCTCTTCCCCATGTCATGTTTAGCATCACTTTGTATATAATACCTTAACAGCAGTGATATAAATCATCAAGGGTTGGCCGTCAAGAGAGGCTTTATAGGTGTAAAGCCACCCTTGTTGGAGCAAATATATTTGGCATTACAGCAGCCAGAGCACCATTCAGCTTGCCATGACGCAGGACATGACAAGGGGGGAAAATAAAGAAAGCCCATTTGTGACAGACTAATTAGAATGATTCAGTCCCAAAAATACAAACAATGTGTTCTCAGTGCATACATTTACATTTGGGGCGACTGTGGCTGAGTGGGTAGAGTAGTCGCCTTTCAGTCAGAAGGTTTAGGGTTTGATTCCAGTTTCCCCCTGTCACATGTCGCTGTGCCCCTGGGCAAGGCACTTAACCCCAAACCAAAAAGATCTGCGTATTGGTGTATGAATGTGTGTGCATTAGTGAGTGCGATTGGGTGAATGTGACTATAATGTAAAGCGCTCTGAGTGGTTAGTATGACTGGAAAAGCACTTTATAAATTCAGTCCATTTACCATTTTCCCCCCCAAAAAAATCCAACTGATATAGCACACTTATTTATTTTAGGTGATTGCACATGAAATGCTGCCCACCAAGGCATAGCCAAACTGAAAGGGGACCTTGAGTTCCTTTATGTTTAAAGCTGTGCTCTAAATTATGGCACATGTTGCAGTGCTGAGATGATCTTCCTTATGCTTAGGAACTGTAGCACTTTTATTTGTTGTTTCTGGGCATATCATGAAATTTTAATGCTGCCAACACATCTTACTGTGCTGTTTTGTAAATACTTTGCTCTCAGGTATGAGAGATATGGATGCCTTTGTGATTGAATTACCTTGTTTCATGTCATTATTAAACTTCCGTAGGCTCATAAAGATCTTAGGAACAATTATGCTCTTGGAATTTTTTGCAAGTGGATAAATTGGCAAACTTAAGACAGAATAGTTTTAACACGAATAACCACATCTTTGCAGTCTTTCATTTGGAGGGATGCTATCCTATGACAGAATGGCTCTGGATTATGCATGTACCAGCATGATGTTATCACAGTTCTAAATATTATGGCAGTTTCGTAAAAATGTGCAAAATAATATGCATCAAATGCCACTACTGAAAGCCTGAAGATAATTCACTAAGCGTGAACCAAACAGAAGAAATGTATGCATATTTGTTATTACTAACAGTGGTAGTGCTGGTAGTATGTTAAATGTTAAATTTTTTAAAAATTAGATAGTTGGCCATTATCATAAAATGTGTACATTCAGATGTTGTGGGGGTTTTTTTTTTGGGGGGGGGGATTTTTCACGGCTCTAGTGGCTCGCTTTTTTATGACAGTAGGCTGACAGGAAGGGGGTGGAAGAGGGGGAGAGACATGAGGCAAAGGACTGCGGGTCGGATTCGAACCCGGGTCAACGTCGAGGACTAAAGGCCTCCGTATATGGGTCGTTCTACCCGCTGCGCCACGAGCGCACCCCCAGAAGTTGTGTTTTTACGCGTAACGTCACTTAGACAAACCAGACCATTCTGAATATTACCGAACATCTGTACTGTCGATTGGTCACTAAGCAGCTGGTGGCGACTGTGAGCAGAGGATTGCTATAGTTCTTTCTTTCTGCAAGCAGTGAAGACTAAAACTTCTGTAAATAGCCCTCTATGACCAGTTCTAGTGCTCTTTGTGGTTGAAATATCCCTGTTTACCTGAGCATCTGACAGTTTTTATTATCAGTTATGACAAATGGTTCAATGGCAGTTTTATTTTGAAATGATATAAGTAGCTGTAGGAAATTTTCTAAGGGTAATCATTAAAAGCAAGAAACCTTTTTATTCCTAGAAACAGCGGTGGACAGTATTTCAATATTAAAATACATTGCGATATAACTTTATTCAATAAAGGTGATATGACATTCCCAAAGGTTTTTGCATTAATGGTTTCCCTAAATCTTAAAAAAACAACACGATACCATGGTTGGAAATTAAATAAGGTTAATGAAGACCTTTTGGAGTTGCGTAACAGTAGCAGTGGCGTTTTGTCGTATTATGATGTTTGATTAGACGTATACAGGTGTGCCGCCTGTCTTGGTGGAAGGCTTTCTGAAGCCATCAGAGCCAAATTCAGACACCAGTTCTGGGAGGATCAATTAATAGGGTCTTTGCAGCAGTGGATCTGATTAAGGGGTGCATCAAAATATAATGAAGTATCCATACACAGGCAGTTTCCTCTTTGTTTTTTCCGTTTTATTCTCCACCTTGCCATCGCTTTCCATTTCCACATATCTTCATCCTGCATGATCAGTTTCGCTGTTATTTTGCTTTTTTTCCCCCATGGTGTCTGTCACCAAACGTTAAGCATATCAGTGCGACGAGTGCTAACACCTATTTTGGTTTCATTTGCTCTTGTGGGCTAAAATTGCATTTTTGTTACCATCATTCATCTAGCTGGATCCTCAGACAGACATCTTGTGGCTTCAAGTGTTTCCAACTCTTTTATGGCTGCAGTACTTGGATACTGATTTCCCTCTATAAGGCTTACCTAGAACGTGATACAGTCCTCCATTCATTTCTATCTCAAATTCTCTTTTCTCTTTGCGTCTAGCTGTTTTTTGTTGTTGCCTCAAACGTCCTGTTGATCCTTGATCCAGCTTTTTCCTCCAAGTGTACTTATCCCATTCTCTCCTCTTCCTGTTTCTCTCCATCCCTACTGATAAAAGACTAGATCACATTACTGAGTTCTGATCGATCTGCCTTATTAACAGCTGTGCAGGTGTGAAGCGTCCACTTGGTTATAATTAGTCAAAGTAACGCTTACTGACACTCCTTACCACATGTGTATTTCTCTTTCCACAACAAGTGCTCTTTTTTCCACATTCCTTAAATGGGTTCAGGAAATTTATGGTCTTGAAGAAGAAGAGTTAAAGATAATTTCTTTCTCATGACGATACTTTATTAATAGTAGAATGTGAAATATTGGGGCACTGGTTTTTATCAGTCAAATTGCTAATTGTAAAATTAGTCAGTCGTAATGCTGATGGATGAACCTCTGAAGATAACAGGTCATATGATAAATTTCAACGACTCATCACTGGACCTGTTTTATGATATATTGGACACATCTTGAAAAATCTTTGCTTTTGTTTAAACAGATGGGGAACTTGTAAGATGTGTAAAACAAATGTTGTTTATGGAGATTTTTATCACACATTATATATAAACCCAGACCAAAGCATTTACACAGACTTGTTTAAAACACGGCATGTTTTCTTGGTAAGCCTCATAGTGATTTGAGCTCTTTAAAAAAAAAAAAAAAATAATATGGAAAAATATTTCAAAACAATAGAAAAAAATTAAAAAGTATAAGTACTTTTTTGGAATTACTTATCACTTGTCATTGTTGACAGCCAGGGGGCCTTTATTAAAAAATAAACAAAAAATCAAATAGATTCAAAACACCTTTTCCTTTTCAAACAAACTTAGGGCGCATTCACACCAGCCTTGTTTAGTCCTCTTTAATCAGACTCTGGGACGTGAAAATTCAGTTCGTTTGGGCAGGCGTGGATATGAAATCTGTTGGAAAATTACACACTGTTTTAAAGTTATTTAATGTTTAATAAATAACTCTGTCTGTTAGGTATTGTCCGGTGAATATCAGCCCAAGAGCTGATATCATGGCAATAGTTGAAAGGGATGATTCGAGCACTGGCGTTCTTTTAACAGCAAACTCTGCACATATATAAATGAGTGACAACTTCTCTTCAAGTTCAAGAATTTATTAACAGAAATAAAATTAACATCCAGAGAACATCACTATGGAATACTGTTTATCTGAATTTCAACAAACAAATCCTCTCTACAAGGCTAGTGAAACTTAGATAAAACTACTAAGCAAAATGAAGATAAATTGAAGCTAAGGAACTATGTACACACAAAAGAAACAAAAGACAAAATAAAGTGGTTGATCATCATCATCAGAGTAATTCAGTGAATCCTGGTTCACTGCAGGTCCAAGTTAAAGAATTAAAGTTCAATGTGAATTGAGGTTAAATTAGCTTAACTAATTCAGAACAACATTTGGTATGTTTTTCAACCCATTCACAATGCAAATCCTGAGTTAAACAAAGCATTATTTGATAAAATAACATTTTAAAGAATGATTTGTTCAGTAAACATCAGTAAACGTCTAGAACACTCGATTTTATTAATGCGATTATACCTCCGGGAGGCAAGGGGTCGCTTTAACTATCAGTTGCTAAAATCAGCTAATATAAAGTTATACAAAACACCTTTAAATCGACATTAATATTCCATATTAATGTGGCAATAACGCTCATAGCACTATTGAACGATGGTGGAGCAAAACGAAACAAACCTTAGGTTTGAAATTAACCGTAGTCGTTTATCCGGGAAAGCAGAAGTTACCGGAAGCTTACAGCACTTATGCTAGCGGACATTCAGCACTAATTTTAAAAAGCTTCGGTTTTATTTTAGTCATAATGAGTGGACCGGATCACACAAACATCAATATCCCATCAATGTATAAAACCCTTGTGGAGAAAGCGTTATAACCATAAAAACACACTCGAATTACATCGGCAATGACCTGGTTTGAAGAATGCCAGCGGGAGCTACCCTGTAAGCTCCATGTGTTTCAAAAACACTGTGAAAACGAATGAGTAACCTTCTAAATAACCCATTTAACTTTGCCTGCTATTTCTCTGCCAAACCTGTCGGCGCCTCTGTGTGAGTTCAGTTCACTTTGGGCATCCAAGGGAAAGCAGTACTCCAAGGAAACGTTGGTTATTTCAGCCGGCATGCGGCTCTGGGCTAGCCGAAATGCGCCGCTCCGAGGTCTTATATGCAGTCTCTTTGATCCGGTCGTAGTCGGGTCCCCGGCATTTGAAACTCAGCCCCTCGTCTCAGCTTGGCCTGGTTAGGAAAGGAGACCGCTCCACGCCGTCTCGCGTCAGCTTTCCTGCAACAGCTGACGAAAATAAACAAAGCTGGTTTTGGCATGGACGGATTCTTTACTCCGGCGTCTGACGCAGAAGTTAAGACTGCAGACTTAACTCTGATTCGGCCGGCAGTTCTCCGATGCCAGTCAGGTCCTCTGCTCCACGGAGGACAACGAGAATTCCCTCCTTTGTCGCTCCATTGAAGAGACCAGAAATGATTTTCACAGAAAGCAAATTTTACTCAGCTTGTGAGCCCTTGAGCCCCATGCGGCCCGCGTGCTCGTTGGTCTCCCAGGGCGGACCCTCTCCTTGAGAGTCCACCGGCAAGAAGAATAAAATCAGTGAGGTGGAGCCTGGCTTCATAGCAGGGCA
Source organism: Fundulus diaphanus (assembly GCA_037039145.1). Lineage (NCBI taxonomy): Eukaryota > Metazoa > Chordata > Actinopteri > Cyprinodontiformes > Fundulidae > Fundulus > Fundulus diaphanus. The sequence continues at coordinate 41,944,036 of CM073134.1, forward strand.
CCCTGTTGAGAGAGGCTGTCTCTGTGTGGATGTGTGAAATTCCTTTGTTTACATGTTGTTCCCAATTCAATCCGATCCCTGCCCATGGGCTGATGTCACAACAAATAAAAAAATGGGCCTGTCTCAAAACCTAGGTCTCAGCTCGGTTGAACTGAACTCTGAAGCGGTTGGAACACATATGGGAATGCCAAGCGGACCAGAAGCCGGTCCAAATGCAGGAAGTGGACAACAGCGCAGGGCTATCTGCGTAAATATGCGGCCCTGCTCGCATGCCGCCGCCTCATTCGGAGCCGTCTTACCTGCAGAGGACCACAATCTCCATGGTCCTCTGCCTCATCCACCGTTGAGTTGTGCTGATCTGGCACACTTGCCAAAGACAGCATGGCAATCACACAGCTAAACTCTTGTGCCATTTAATTTTGTTTACATTTTCCCAGGTAAAGGAAGTTGTACTGTGTTGCTGACCAACTTCTTTTGTTCTGTGTTTCTTGGTGGAGCGCCACCACATGCAAGGGGTTGAACAGGTTGGTCAAAAGGTTTGGTTCGTTTGACAAAGTGCAGTGTGAAAGCAAAGCACACCAGCTGAAAATCTGCAGATTGGTCCCCAATTGAACCGAGTCTACTGGACTATCAGGTGTGAAAACAACCTTACTGTTGTAGAGAAATCGTTTTCGCGCCTGATAGTCCGGTAGACTACTGCTGGCTCTGAGCAATAATGGTCCAACCGCTACTGCAACCTGAACTTTGTCTTGAAGTGAAAGATGGAAAATGTTTCCGCCTTTTTTCAGAACAATGAGGAAAGAATGGCTAAATAAACCACCACTCTACCCCACCCAAGGAAAATAATCAAAATGGAATCTACAAGAATCAGGCCTTACTGGCCGATACCAATTTGTAGTATTCTTAGAGTTTAACCTGTAGGTAAGTTAGGTGACTATGGACAGCCTTCTATCCATGGCCTGGCTGGTTACTGTGTTTTCCTCGACTAAAAGAGGTATCAATACCAACCTTTTTTTTTGACCGAACTATAAACAAAGGTAATGTTTGCAGGGTTAGTCATTACGGACTGCCTTTACATTTCTGTTTGTGCCAGTGTAAGCTCTCAGGCTACTTTCATCTGGTAAAAAAGTGCTTTGAGGGTTATTGAGCATAATTTGAGTGGTAGCTTTTAGCTGTAGGGCAGATCTAAAATAAAGCACACTCTGTGGAATAGAGAGAGTTTGGCTCGCCCAACCATCAGCTGTAGCGAGAGCTTTGCATTCATTCAAGGAGATTCTTTATTTTTTTATAAAGATTATTTACTTTTGCTTATTCCAACCTGTAATTTTAATGTTTTTAAATCTCATTTATGTGGTGAATCTGCACAAAAAAGTCTATAACAACAAAGTTAATTAAAAAACTATATACTATAAATATATATATGCCTTATATATATATAGGCATATATATATCCACTTTGGTATGAAGCCCCTAAAAAGTTCTGGTGCAACCAAATACCTTTGAAAGTCACATAAGCAAGAGTCATCACACCATGAAGACCAAGAAGCTCTCCAAAAGGCATGTGGGTGACTCCCCAAATGTATGTAGTGCCAAATAGGGTTGCTTGTTGTTACCTCGGTCACAGTGGTCATAGTGAAGAGTGTTGTCGTAAGCCCTGCCTTGGTAGCCGTTACTCATGGTGTATTCTCTGATGCAGAAAAATTGGATTTTTGAGTCCTCGACCTGCTGGTCACCAGTCAAAGTCAGACAAGCTGAACACCGGCTTATTCTGGTTGGCAGCCAATTTCTTGGTGTATCTCTATTTATGAATGAGCAGGGGCATCTTAAAAAGGGGCTTATTGTTGACAAACCTTGACGGACTGAGTGAGCGACTGAATGAATTAATAATCATTGCTCTGAAACGTTACTATTATTTATTCATGTAAAAGTTGAATTTCCAGAATTTTTCTTTGAATATTTCTAAACAGACAAAAAAACCTGTTTACCTCTTCCTTGTAGTTCTTGCTGAGTGTAGGACTGTATTTAAAGCTCAAACAGAAATATTGTGTTTAAATACCTTGAGATTTAACCTCTGACAACGTGTCAATGATACCTGTGTGATTTGGCTTCCTGTCTACACTAAGCTAAACCCTTTGTGACTTTACTTAATTCTGAAATTAGTTGATGCCGGAATAATCAGCTTCACTTTATGAGGATTTTTTTTTTTGGAATTGCTGTAGCATTTCTGAATGTTTCCATCTGCAGACTGAAAGCTAAACATATTCAAATGTCACCTGTATCTGCATGGGTGGCTGAAGCTGTTGATTTCTGACATATTGTGTCTTCTGCTCTTCCTGTGATTTGCCCGTGACTGAGGGAGTGTCCAATGGGACCTATATCCACTACATTTGAAGCAACTTCAATAAATTCCAGGAAGTGTCTTTTAGTAAAATGTCAAAACTTTATTGATATTGCTCTTCCTGTATAATTAAATCTAATTTGTGCCCTTGCCGTACACCATATTCCATTTCAGCTCAGAGGAGTCACAGACCTTTTTTCTGGATGAGCAGAAATGCCCTGCCCTGCTATCTCAAGGTCAATGTGACAGTGTAGAATTGTAATGTATGTGTCATTTGCCTTAGATTTAAAAAAAACTCTGCGGCATCATACTTAGATGACTCGTCTGGTCTTTGAATGTTATCTCCTTTTTTCATGACCCAATTTTTCTTTCACATCAGAGACACAGGGAGAGAATAGTTTGGTGCATTTCCACCAAGGTCAAATGAAAAATGACGTTTTCTGGATTCACTCAAAGTTTTCACGGAAGCAGTGGAACTATTTATATCTGGGCCATTATTAATAATTTATGATGTTGCTAAGCATTTCCACGAACTGTTCACATTGGGATTTATAGTTTAATTTCTAGCTTTTGATGTCACTTCAAAGAATTGTTTCATAGCTTGGTCATTCGGGTAAATGAGTTGACTTTTTTAAAGCTATAACTTCAAAGGCAGATCCGTTGTCCAAATCTACTGTTGAACCACTTCCAGTTTTGCTCCCCAACAAAGCGGGTGGAAAGCAAACAACAACGTCAACAAATTGATATTAAGTCCTGTGAGATATACTGTACCTGCTTAGAGAACTGCTTAAAACGTTATTGTGACAGAAGAATATTCAAGTAAGAAGAGGTTGCAAATACACTTTAAATACTTATTTTTACAGATTTGTTTAGCATTTAGTGAAACGTAATAAAATAAATGTCTGGTACTGTTTATAGTTGTTTACTCTGGCAGAGGATATAAGGTGACAGCCTGCTGTCTGAAGCTGACCTCTGACTGGCATCAATTTAGGTTAACGTTGAAGCAGTTTCCTAAGATGGTCCAGTTATGCAGTCACAAATGATTCCCACATTTTTTTCTTCTTGATGTTATCGGAATCATGTCATGATTGTTCTGACAGGCTTTATTTAATGAGTTTTTATTTTGCATCTGTATTTTAAATTTAGTATTATGTTTTTATTGTTTTATGTAACCAAAAGCCCAGCTAGGGATAGACCTTGCAAATTAGCTTAGGCTATAAATGTTAAAGTGTATGGTGTTTGTTAATACTTTAGACTTGTCCCGATACAAACACATTAATTCAATGAAATAAACTGTACTGTACAAGTCTATAGGTGCAATGCTATTTCCTGTGTCACTTTGGTTGGCCAAATCAAGATTTAGCCACCTGGACATTACCAACAGCTAAAGTCAGTTTGACCATATTCAGCAACAAGGTTTTCCTTCTGTAGATGTTCACCTCTCGACGTGGCACCAACATGTTTACATTGCTCAGATTATGGCCCCATTCACTATATTTAGGTGCTTGAGAAGACATTTTGACACTAGTCAGACTCACCCATCACCCACTCATTCAACATGCATTTTATGTTGAATGAGCTCACAAAAACAATCCCACAAGGCAAGAGTACACGTTCTGGCTTGCAGGTTTATGAGTCTATTGTGGGCAGTCAGGCCAAGGATTGGACAAGGGCCAAATGCTGGTGGTGAAATGGCTGGCCACACTGTCCCTACAAGGTAGAACGTTAATATCAGAAACAAGAGCTGATTGTGGAAGGAAAATAATTGTACAATCGTTGAACACTTATTAGCAACTTCTGTTGAGATTAGTTGGAAGCTTCCTGCTCATTTTGACAAAAGAGGATCTACAGGTTGCCCATAAGTGCCTACTATAAACACACAAACATTAAGATTTAACTATGTAACAATAGGGCTGCCACTATTGGCCTTCTTTTTACTTGCTTACATTTTGAATTAATCAATTGATTATTTTTTTCCTCAAAGAAGCTGATTTAAAATAAATCCTTACAACTAGCTTTTCAGTTGTTGCATACCACAAAAACATAGTAAAAATGCTCTCTTTAAAGGATGAGATAGATAAAGTACCTCTCCATCATAACAAAAATAAACCAACAAACTAAGGCCTTATTTTTTTCTGTATTTATTAATAAGAAAATGCATGTGTGTTCAGAATGATGAGAGAGAATTAGAAATACATAGAAAGAGTCCTTGGTTCAGTCATGAGTGCAACACCAATGGAATAAGAAGACATTTCTATTAAACCTTATCCTTATTAAAGATGCAGTATTGAGTTTCATCTTGACTGTGAACTAAACAAAACAGATGGTTGTAGGTTTATGGAGAGAAAATATGTGTTTATATCATTGGAGAAGAAGTGTAGGTGGTGGAGGAGTATAAATACCTCGGTGGTCACCTGAACAACAGACTGGACTGGAGACACAACTGTGAAGCTGTCTACAAGAAGGAACAGAGCAGACTGTACTTCTGAGGAAGCTTCGGTCCTACAGGCTTTGCCATCATCTGTTGGGGTGGCAGCAATAGAGCCAGTGACTTAGAAAAGCTCAACAAGCTAATGAAAAGTCTGGTTCTGTTCTGGGGACCTTCTAGAACCTCTGGAGACGAAAGTGCAAAGAAGGACTCTTCACAAAATGAAGGTCGTTATGGACAACCCTGAGCATCGTCTTCATCAGACTGCTGTACAGTGTCTTCAGTCTGAGGCTTGTCCAGATCCGCTGTAAGACAGACCGCTACAGGAGAGCCTTCCTGTTCACCGCCATCAGCGTCTACAACTCTTTGAAGAAACTTGTTGAGATTTCTCTCAGATACCTTGGTAATATGAAAGCCCTTATAAATCCAACCCATAAAGCTCTGGCTGGAATGAATATGTCCCTTATGGCACAGTGGTCGACCGCTCAGCAGCCCTGGGGGAATCCACGCCTCAGTAGGTTGTTTTGGTGGACCTCCCCTGTAGTAGGTGGGTGGTGATGATGTATACACTATATCCTTTATACTGTTGTTGATCCGGACTCCAGAATAAATTCAAATTGAATTGGTATTTTTTATCTTTCAGATCGAATTTGTCAAGATTATTTCTAGCTGAATAGCAATGCCACCTGTCTGAAATGATGTAAAGCAATTTACCCCGCTTCTAGACTAATTGCTTAAAGGTCAGATTTGTTAGAAAAAAGCAAGTAGGTAAATTAAACAAATTCAATTTCACCCCCTCAGACACTTCAATCAGAACCGTGCTGTGCAAAGCACTTTAATATAAGCTGCCGCACCGTGCCGCCTCTGTGACCGACGCTAGGCAGAGATTTCATCATGTGACTTTAAATGTATCTGCATGCTTTCATTTAGTGCTGTCTTGCAGTGCAGCAGCTACGGGGACTTAGCATCACAATAAATCTTAACCATGTCCCTATGAGTGCTTTCAGACTCAGGGAATGATGAAAGTAACTTTTTGGTTTCAACATTATGGAATGACCCAAATAGGAGTCCGTCAAATTGTAATATTTTCAAAAGCCGCTTTGTTTTTGTCAAGTGGACGAGCTTTAAACGTGCCAAGCATCAACTTAACTCTGACATTTAAAACAATTACGTAAAGAATTAAACTTTAAATAGGCAAAAAATGGAACTCGTTTAGACTTTTCAGCTGTTGACCTTTTGAAAGTTTGCCTGAAAGCGTCCTGACAGCAGATTGAAAGCAGAGCTGGTGTTCTCCTTCAGCACTCCCACACTGCATGCAGCAGATTTGCATTCGCAGGTAGAAGTTGATATTAAACAGAACTGCAGAATTAAAACTCGAGAATTTCTGACACTGAGAACAACGTGTTCACATCCCTGTCCAGTTTCAATAATTTCCCTCAAATGGGACCAGATAAGTAATGCTGCATCCATCTGAGGAAGGCAGAGGACTGTTTGTGAGAGAAGAATATTTCACTGCCTAATTATATTCAAATCTGTGATGGATTTATGCGTGACGGAGCCATTTGTTTTCGCTTTTCAAACTAATCAGATAGACTTGGAGACACTCTCAGCCAGCCGTGGTCATGCTGACAGTTAAGAAAACCAAAGTCTGATCTGTTTTACTGCAGATGTCTCTGTAGCTTCCTACGAGTGTGTTTTGCAGGAATGATGGTTCTCATTCAACAAACATACGTTTGGCCATTTTAGGGTCCTTTGTAGCTTACTATCAACTTAGGAAGGTGCTCAAAACACTTCTAATTTAAAAAGCTATGCTTCATGGGGTGCTGTTTCTAGTAAAGATACATAAATACCCATGATTTGCTTTAGTGAAAGAGGGATGCTATAAAATAATTCAATATTAAAATCGAGACACATTTTGTGAGCAAGAGAGAGTCTTCCCATGCAAATCCACCCTGAACACAGAGAATGAAGAACCAGATCCATCACTGTCAAATTCACAATTTATCAGCCATTAGTTTTCATGCTTTCCTCTGCTTTTCATCATAGAGAAAGAAAAATTTGACCATTGTGCCGCACGCTTCAGGGGCGTCAGCGTCACCATGAAAAACCCACTGAGGCCCAGTCATTAGCTGTCCATTTTTATTGCCCACTTCATTATGTGGCTTGCATCTGTACAGACAGGTCGATCTTCTCCCATGTCTTATTTCTGCTCAGTTCAGCCCTGGGCTGATAAAGCTGCCATTTTTTTTCAGCGCCGCTGTTCGGATTGTTACATTTCTCTGCCTCGTACCTTGTGTGATCTTAATTCAGCAAAAAACTTAGTTTGCGGATTTTACCAGATGGTATTTTTTGTTGGGGGGGGGGGGATTCTCTTCTATATAATTTTTCTACATCATTTTTTCTACAAGAGCCAAGAGCTGGAAATTTAACTACCACTCAAAAAAATGTCTATGTAGCAAGTCTAGAGTGCATCCAACTGAACCGCTGTTATTGGCAAATAAAACAATCTTTCAGTTTTATCAGCTTCCTTTTGTTTTTTTCTGTTTGTTTTTTGTCTTTGACACATTCTTTCATCTTAGCTGTTCTTGGCAGGGCCAAGGTTGCATGTGGAAAGGGGAGTTTAGGATATAAAGCTACAATAACCGTCTGCTGCTGTGTGCATTCTCATATTTTATTTTACAGTCATTCGCGCTTCCTGTTGCAAGCCAGCCGCTTAAGGTAATTTATTCACACTACCGTGTCAGTACAAAAAGAAAATTGATTCATTGGAAAGATTCCATTCATTGCCCTTCAAGGTGTGTGTGGGTTCAGCTTGAAAACTGTGAGACAGCGTGCCTTCAGGTCCCTTTCAGTGTTGCCGTGTGAAAGGTTGGCAGTCTGTTGTACCCTGATATTCAAACAGACCGACACTTTTACTTCCAGAGTCAGAGCACTGACCGGTTTCTGATGCTGTCGATTAGCCACAGAGGGATGGCTTTTTAGACCTAGAAAGTGTAGCGAACTTCATGCTTGTGGATCACTTACAAACTTCTGTTCAGCAGCCCGACAACATTCCAGTAAATGAAAGCTCTTGGAGTATCACATAGTTCAGAAACCTGTATGTAATCCGCTGTCTACTATTTCCTGGGCAGAGCAGTTTCACACGCGTTTCTCTGTTTGTCGCAGGTCGCAGGGTCCTCGCATGATGTCCAGATACACAGGGGAGCAGCTCTCCAGCACCACTGTGAGTGAGGCCTCCACCGCCATCACCTCCTCCACGGTGGACTCCACGTCTGCCTCAAAGGTTGGTGGGCATGCCTGTGCTTGTCTATAACAGTCTTGCTTGTTTCTAAATTACGCGCTCTGGTCAGCCCTAACATTACCACCAGAAATATAGTAACTTGACCAACGTATAACCAACAGAGAAATGTTAGCCGTTTATTCGGGATGCTACTGTTAAGCAGCGGGTGATAGCTCAGAAAATAATAGGAAGCTGAACATATATCTGAGAAAATTGCTCTGCTTTAGCCTTATGACGAGTCTAATTCTATATGTTGTGGAATATGCTGGATTAAGATATGCTGACAGTACCTTGGAAGTCTTATATTTAAGGTAAAGGTCTACTAACTACAGGGAATACATACTTAGCAATGTGAAATTAGCCAGTTGTGCTAATCATGGCAATCACTAATATAAGAAAGTTTAAAATGTCGGCACTTGAGTAACTTTATATTTAACTGCAGAGCGGTGACTAAAGGTTGCCTAAGACCCTCTTACAGTTACAATAAATGAATGAAATAAAGAATCTAACGTACAACTGCAAATCTGAGGCTTTTTCATCTCAAGTAACAGGTTGGAATGATGCAGAAGCATATTAATATGTTGTGATGTGGTCCACGTATGTATTTTGTTGGGTGTACAGAAAATCTAAACCAAATTTAAAAAAAGAAGCTGTTATCTATCTGGTTAATGATCCATTCTGACATACTGTAATTTGTTTCTGGGATTAATTTGTATAAATGCCTCGACCCCCTAATCTGAGGGAGTTTACTCGTATTTATTTAGTGCAGAAAGAGAGCTCTGTAACATCACATTGCTGTATATTGAATGAACAAATAAGGAAAGTTACATCCTACTCTCTATCTGCTCTTGCTCATTCCCTTAGAATTAAGATAATTTCTAAAGCTCAACAAGCAACAATTAACAAAATTAACAAATAGGAAAACTTCTGTTTTTAAAGTAATTTCACAGCAAAATTGTAGCCTACTGCCCAAACATGCAGTATTCAGTCAGTTGTGTTTTTACAGAGAGCTTACTGTGAATTATTTTAATTAGCTTTAAACATGTTATTTAAAGTTGTTGTTGAACCGTATATTATCCTTAAGGCTTTTAGTGTGAAGGTTAGCTGGAAGCATTGTCTCAGTACATCTGCTGCGTTGACATTTTTGACAAAATAGAGGCTCACCTAACTACTTCGTGCAAAGGGTCTCTCTTTTTTTTTTTAGCTGCTGTGCCGGATAAAAGCAGTTCCTCGGTTTCAGTGCTGTTAGGACGAGCAATCTGGGAACAGGGTAAACATACCAACCATACCACTCTGAAGATTAAAAATATCTGTGGAAGTTAACTTACTTTGCTTTGGTCACTAGGCTGCTGGAGATAGCGGATTACTCATGTTGTTTTCTTCTCGTAAAGATTATAAAGTCTAAAGTTAGATACTGTACATTCTCATTCTCGTTAAAACGCAGCCTCCTTACTTTCATCCTGCTGCTAGTGTCTGCGGTGAAGAAACGCTGAGTTTGATGGATGATCAAAAGCCCTGTATAAGACTGTTTCTTTAATAGTGCAGTAATCATATACAATCTGTGTGGTAGTTTGATTTTATTTCATTTTAACGTTGAAATGTTAAAATGCATGATGGTGCAGCTAGTAGCACGGTTGCCTTGAAGGTCCCTGGTTTGAACCCTAGACTGGGGTCTTTCTGCATGGAGTTTGCATGTTGTCCTTGTGCATGTGTGGGTTCTCTCTGGGTACTCTGGCTTCCTCCCACAGTCCTTAAACACGACCATTAGGTGTTGCCCTGTGATGGACTGGTCGCTTTGTCCAGGGTGAACCCTGACTCAGCCAATCACTGCTGCAGATATGCACCAGCAGGTATAGACAACATAAAAATGGATGGATTGTAATATGGCAATGATAACAGAAAGGTGTTTCACAGTTACTGGTGTATAAATAAAACATATTTGAAATAAATAAACAAACGCCGTTTAGCCTAGCGCGGGGGGCATTTAAAGCCTAGCGGCCCGCTAGGCCCATAGTACAGTGAGGGAAGCCTCTTCTCCCTCACAGTTTGTTGTGAAAATCACAGAATCAGTTAAAGCAGCTCAAAGAAATGCTAAAGAGCTCCAATTTAAACCCCGCACAAGTCTGGGCCCTTCAGGTTTTTTTTGCAAAAATGAAGACACTGCTGTGGCTTTTTGTTTCCGTTATTACAGCTCTCATGCGTCCTCCCTCCCTTTAACACACCAGCTGACCAGCTCCGCCACACCTCCACACTTGCATGAAATCCGCCTCCATCAACAGGATGCGGGACCCAAATTGAACTTGTGTCATCGCGTGAGGCGCAAAGATGACAGAGCATCCATCAAGACACCCAATGAATCATGGGTTCTAGCCCAGTGTTTTATAGGCCTGCGGCCATCCCAGGTGCTCTGGCTCATCACACCCTGTCATCAGAAAGCTGCAAAATAGCAGAGAAATCCCAGACTGACATGAACAACTCTTAAGACGAGACCTGTCTCGGAGAAAAGATGAATCATTCGTATCCCTCCTCACACAGTGCATAGCCATCACGAAATGAAACCGCGGTGTGAATAAGTCATATCTATTCCTCCTCTGACAAGGCATCAGAGGGTGTGCTGAAACAAAAATTACCCACTTCCCCCCAAGAGTAATGTGTCACAATTCTCTTTTCAACACTTGTCTTCTCCTCCTGCTAGATTCATGTTTGGTTATTTTGAGTTTTTAAAGCAGCCTTCATAATATCCGGGAATGGGATTTATCAAAATGACATGTAGGGGTCCCTGTTGCATGTTATGAATTTTAGTGCCTTCATGCGCCTCATTAGCTCCCCGGCTCACTCTTTGAAAGTAACTCGACTCTTTAAGGGCTTCCTGGAGTCTTAAAGAAAAACAAGCGGCATAACAAATAGGCTAGTCCACATTATACTGCTAATTTAAGTTCAAGAATTAAAAAACAAAATGATATAAGAAAAAAAGCTACCACAAAATACGTCACATTAAGGCATCCCTGTAATTAAAGCTGTTGTCACAATGTTTTCTCTTGACCTGTTTGCTGAAGTACTAAAAAAAACTTGTGTTAAGTGGATCTACAAAAGAAGATGTGAAGCGCATATCACATCTCAAAGGTTTGTTTGTCTATGAGTCTATCCATCTAGGAAATATAATTTCAGTGTTCCATGAGTGGTTGGATGATTATTAGCTGAATTAATCAGAAACTAGGTCGTACTGTCAGTTTCACTGTTATCTTGAAGCCTCCTGTATGCCAAGGTAAAAAATAAAGCATCTGGATGGTGTAGCGTCAGATTAAGTACTGGTATTATTGACTCATTGTTATATTTGAGTTGCACACAGATCGATTCCCCAGCAGCGATGCACAGGTGCAGTAGTATACGTGATATAAGTGGAGACCTGCACTACTCGTTTTCCAGCACGTCTGACAATGAAAACTCAAACTCTCTACTCAAACAGTGTCAACACACTTCTTCACCTCACCTGGTAAACAATCTGCGCACCCTTAAATTGTCCACATGGGCCAGGCTTCACTGCCTGTCGGCTTATAATACAGTGGGATTTAAAAGTTATGTTTCAAAACGGGCAAAGATTTACTCATGTCATGATGTGTTGCCTCGGCCATCACTCTTATTAAGGGAGCAATAAGTAATAATGTCACTTTCAACTGACACGTGTCACAACGTTATGCCAGCAGCATCTGGAGGTGATAGCAGTTAGCATTAGCAAGACAGACGACTGCTGTCTGCCACAGCGCTGCTCAGTGGAGGGACATCAAGATGTTAGATCTCAGAAAAACATGTGTGTCAGTTTGGAGCCACAAACAGTTCACACTGGAGTTAGATTCAGGCAGCATTTTGAAAGTAATGGGAACGGCCTCGCAAAAAAATTTGATACCAGAAAAAATCGTAATTGAGCATTAACACCTGCAGTAGCAATGATGTCCCTAGTGTTTCAAATCAAAACAACACATACACAACTGACAACAGGCTGTGCCGTTTCCTCAATGGTCCGTTGCTGCTGTGAAAATCCACAGAATGATGTGTTCTGTTCTATTTCTGGTCTGCTTCTCTTACTGGCCTCCATGTTTGCAGGATGCTGCTCTTTTGCTAAGATAAAATATCAAATGCGGCGCTTTGTTTTGGGAACCCTGGGAACTCTCATGATTGGCTCATGGACCAGGTAGTAAACACGGGCTACACTCCGCACCAAAGGTGTTCCGGCCCGTCCCTCTAGTTTTGAAAGGCGAAAATTTGACTAAAACATTGTTGACGGAGAGGACTGATTGTTTATAGGGAATGTTACTTCTGTCCCATGTGACAAATGACAAAGATTTTGGTTAATCTTGCAGTACGTTTCTTACTTATTGCTCCTTTAGGATAATGGTGGTTGTGTAAATACTGTGATATACTGGATCTATCATCATTATTAATCTGACAATATTGTTAGTTTCTTCTTTATCTTTAGTTTTGTTGCTATGGCTGTATGAAGTTACTTTTATGTGCCCCATTAAAAATAGAAAAAGGCAAAAATAATTTTAATGTAATTGTAACAATTTACAATGTAGCAATTTTGTCCTTTATATAGCACTCTGAGAAACTGGCCATGGAGAAAGCCCAGACAGACACTCACTCACTCACTCACTCACTCACTCACTCACTCACTCACTCACTCACTCACTCACTCACTCACTCACTCACTCACTCACTCACTCACTCACTCACTCACTCACTCACTCACTCACTCTGGGGAGTGATATGTCACATGCAAGCTGGTGCATGGAGAGAGATTGAATCCACCAGCCCGATCCTACTAGTCTTTAAGAGAGGCACTGGCAGGAGGTGAACAAGCAGCCTTAAGAACCTTCATCAGCTAAGCTTTGAAATGCTGCTCTTTTAATATCTCCATCCGGGGATTCTTTGGAACCAGAGATGACCATATATAGACATCAGAATTGACTTGCGTTTGTATATTTTTAATAAGAAAGTTTTTTTTGGAATGACTGAGTGCAGTGAGTGAAAAAAAAACATCTTCCCGAGGGGGCAACCTTGCGGTTCCGGGGCCACATGTGGCTCTTTAGACTCTCCACTGTGCTTCTTAATAACTTTGGCCAATAATGCTAAGAGGTGGAGCAATGTTTTAGAATGTAAAGGTATTAAAAGATGAGAGCTTTAGCAGTTGTTCCTAGGCAGTTTCATGGAATATATGCGCAACATTTCCACGAACAATCACACAAATAGAGTAAAGAATATTCTTTTTATAAGTGTAATTTCTTTTTGACACCATTGTCTATAAAAATTTAACTTTTCATTGAATAAAATGTTTTCATTTCCTTTATGGAAAGGTTTGATGGTTTTCTAATCAAAACTAATCTCCTGCATTAGTTATTTTAACAATAAGCTGATTTGTGTCATGTAGCTTTTTGTGGCTCTAACCACATTTTGTTTACCTTGACCTAGGGCAAAACGGCTCTCAAGGTCTGAAAGGTTGCTGACCTCTGTCCTTATTCAAATGGCAGAAGTTGCTGTATTTTAGAATGTAAAAGTCCATTAAAGTGGATGAATTGCTTAGCAGTCATCATTGATATTAAACTTTATCAGCTGCCGAAGCTTATAAGAGAACAACTTTTCAGCTGTTGAAAAGTTTTACGGCAGGACAATCACAGCCTAAATGTTGCCATAGATGTTGCCTGTAGAAACCAGTGCTATGGAATTTATTCAATGACCTAAAAAGTTAGTTTGTCTCTTTTTATGTAACTGCTTAAGGTTCTCTCACCTCGGCATGATGGATGCTTGAAGTAAATCAAACAAATCTGATTAATTTAGGTAATAGTAAATAAGTTTAGGTAAATAAGTTACTTCATGCTAATGCAGTAGAAGGCCGTACATTCTACACCCTTCATCCCAATCTCGGTATAGATAACCGTTGTTTCATTAACAACGTGACAGGCTGTTGACTATGGTGATGATGCTGTCTCAAAAATTTGTTTTATTTCATTGCATTTGGACTCTCGTAAAATGCATTTTGGGCTAGGCACATGTATATGGTAGAGAAGAAACAGTGTGACAGCTGCGTTATGATTACCATGACCCAGACAGTCTATACTGATATGATACCCTCTTTTGCATCTGCATCACAAGTTTTTCTTTCTAGTCATCATCTCTCTATTTTGGTCGATTTTTAATTCACTCATTAACAGAAATGTTCAAGATGTATTTGTTTATTTGCACTAAAACCTACCTGGCAAAACGTTTTGGCTGTCAAAGGAACCCAGAATCCCTTTACGATGCGCCTCCCCTCAGTTCACGGGCCGAGACTGCAATCAGGTGTCTACTCCTGTAAGTGCATCACAAACAGAGTCCTAAAGGGGATGGGGAAGCAATTGCTCATTTTTAATTACTTTACCCAAGGGAATTAAACTGGCAGCAGTGTGGCCTCGGGACGGCCCTTCTTGGCTTTCAGCTTGCCTAATTGTGTGCCACTCACATAATAAGTAGCTGTTTAGACTCTTGTCACTCACCTACAAGACAGAGTGCTGCTGTGCTGCAGGGACCACTGCCTGTTCCACAAAATTACCCTCAGCCTAAAAATAGACCACTGCATTGAACACGCACACACACACACACACACAGGACAGTTTTTCTGTGTACTGTCCTCTCGCTTGGCCAACCAGCCTCCCTCTAATTAGTAAGTTTGTTTGCTTATTTCCAGCTGTGGAATGGCAGACGTTAAACTTACATCAAACAAACATCCACTTCTGGCATTGATGTTTGCACCTGTGAGGTTTTACGCATGGACTGCTGGGGAATGTAGTCATTCTTCTGAGATATTACAGTACTGTAAAATATAATGTAATTCAATGGCCAGTGTCCGGATATGTTAAATGGCATATAGTGTGTATTGCCCCCACCGCCTCAAAAAAAAGAGGTAATAAATAAATCTGAAAACATAACACCATTTACAATTTATCAGCAGCTACACTGAAATGCCAGTCTGGCTAATTTATTGAAATATCTAAAAAGTAGGTCTAATTTAACTTTTTGTTGTGCTGTAGCTTCATTTATGATGTATGACATTTCATCAAAGCTCAGATAAAAACAGCATATAAAGCCTTGAAAATATACAGATGTTCTCTCTTCCTGACTATAGTTTTGCAGCTTATTTTACTAATTGCCATACTTTCCAATGCAATCATGTTTTCACGTCTGCCCATATGGTGAGCTTCAAGTGATCAGTAGAACCAAAAAACAAATCTGTTTTGATAAATTTCCACAAAAACGTAACAAAATGTTTCAAATATTTAGTGATTTTAAACAAATCTACCAATTAACCAGTTTGAAAAAAATAATCTGCTTTTATACTCTATCTTAGATAAACAAGACTCATATGTTTTGTACACAAAAGTGAAAATACATTTTAGTATATAGAAATAGAAAATATAGATTTGCAAATATTGGGGTTTTTATATGGGGTTCCTCAGGGTTGAGTGATGAGAACAATGTGTTTTATTTCCACATCCATGATATTTGTAAAGTTTTTAATCTGTCTGCAGAAGGGACTTAAATCAACTTTGAAGCCAATGGGAGAACACCTAAACAAGTCAAATATTTGGCTTTAACTTTACTTTAAACCTAAGTAAAGCTACTTTTTGCTATTTCGACAACTTAAGTTTTGATTAATGATCAGAATCTACATTAATTGTAATGATCTACATTATTGTGCAAAAGCTTTATTGCGATATGTGTTATGATCGTGAATCAGGCAAACCCAGTATTCAAACCCAACAAGTGAGGTTAAGGCAAAAAACAGGATTTTAATAATGAAAACAGGAACAGGCGGGCTCAATAGTCAAAAGGGCAGTCCAAAATCCGGTACACACAAAGCAGTCCAAAATAGGCAGAGGTACAGACAGGGCAAAGCAAGCTCGGATAACCATAGGACAGAAACTAGTCGGTAAACCGGTAAATCAGTCAGACAGGGCAGGAAAAACAGATCAGGGAACAGGCTGGCTCAGAATCAAAAAGGCTCTCGGGTTATCGTCAACAGGTCAATCAGAATAAAGAATGCTGGAACTAAACTCACCGTGGCTCGTTAATGATCTGGCAGATTGCAGAGGTTTGTGGCAGGACTATATAGGGGAGTGAACAGGTGAACAGGAGTGAAGACTAATTATAAGTGAGCAGGTGGATCTAATCAAGGCAAGAAAGCTGACAGATTGCTGAGGGGAGACCAAACAGAACTGATAAAGTGACAGGTGGAAAACAGGTAACCTAAACAGAACAACATGTCTAAAACAAAACCAAACAAGACCCCAAAAGCAGAAACTTAACTAATAAATCTGATAACATAAACCAAGACAAAACCCAAATCGTGACAGAACCCCCTCCTCAAGGCCGGATTCCAGACGGCCTCAGAAACAAAACAGACTAGCTCGGGTGGGTGGAGGGAGGTACAGGACGGAGGGCTAGAATCAAATAAATGTCCAAATAAAAACTCAAACAAAACAAGACGAGTCAAGTTCTCAGGCGGGCGTCCAGGAGGACGGCCCCGACGAGTCAGGTTCTCAGGCGGTCGTCCAGGAGGACGGCCCCGACGAGTCAGGTTCTCAGGCGGTCGTCCAGGAGGACGGCCCCGACGAGTCAGGTTCTCAGGCGGTCGTCCAGGAGGACGGCCCCGACGAGTCAGGTTCTCAGGCGGTCGTCCAGGAGGACGGCCCCGACGAGTCAGGTTCTCAGGCGGTCGTCCAGGAGGACGGCCCCGACGAGTCAGGTTGTCCGGCGGACGTCCCGAAGGACGGCCTCGGTGTGTCAGGTTGTTCGGCGGACGTCCCGAAGGACGGCCTCGGCGTGTCAGGTTCTCCGGCGGACGTCCTCGGCGTGTCAGGTTCTCCGGCGGACGTCCTCGGCGTGTCAGGTTCTCCGGCGGACGTCCTCGGCGTGTCAGGTTCTCCGGCGGACGTCCTAGGCGTGTCAGGTTCTCCGGCGGACGTCCTAGGCGTGTCAGGTTCTCCGGCGGACGTCCTAGGCGTGTCAGGTTCTCCGGCGGACGTCCTAGGCGTGTCAGGTTCTCCGGCGGACGACCTCTGTGAGACAGGTAATCCGGCGGGTGTCCTGAAGGACGGCCCCGGTTAGCAACGATGTCCGGCGGCCGGTGGCGGAGCAGGTCTCTCATAGACCGGCGGCGGAGCAGGTCTCTCATAGGCCGGCGGCCGAGCAGCAACCTCGGGGACCGTCGGTAGAACCGGACCCTCAGGAACCGACGTCTGGAGAGAGAAAGAACAGAACCTGCCGCCGGACTAAAGGCTGGAGACAACGCCGGACTAAGAGCTAGAAGAGAGGCCTGGTTAAAGAGTTCAGGAGGCGTCTGGCTACAGAGTTCAGGAGGCGCCTGGCTACAGAGTTCAGGAGGCGCCTGGCTACAGAGTTCAGGAGGAGCCTGGCTACAGAGTTCAGGAGGAGCCTGGCTACAGAGTTCAGGAGGAGCCTGGCTACAGAGTTCAGGTTCAGTCGGCCCCTGGCTACTGGCTTCAGGTTCAGTCGGCCCCTGGCTACTGGCTTCAGGTTCAGTCGGCCCCTGGCTACTGGCTTCAGGTTCAGACGGCCCCTGGCTACAGGCTACAGGTTCAGACGGGGCCTGGCTACAGGCTACAGGTTCAGACGGGACCTGGCTACAGGCTACAGGTTCAGACGGGGCCTGGCTACAGGCTACAGGTTCAGACGGGGCCTGGCTACAGGCTACAGGTTCAGACGGGGCCTGGCTACAGGCTTCAGGTTCAGGAGGCCCCGGACCACAGACTTCA
The DNA here is from genome assembly GCA_037039145.1 of Fundulus diaphanus. Classification (NCBI taxonomy): domain Eukaryota; kingdom Metazoa; phylum Chordata; class Actinopteri; order Cyprinodontiformes; family Fundulidae; genus Fundulus; species Fundulus diaphanus. The sequence continues at coordinate 41,961,888 of CM073134.1, forward strand.
GATGCTCCCAGACCCTTTAACACCCAGAACCTCATCAATAACCCTTCCAGAACCTCCGACAAAGACAGTTTGGTCAGCCACTTGGGAAATTGGCTGTCAAGCCAAAGATGAGGGGGTAAGAGCTTCCGAAGAGGTCCAGGGGCCTCTAAGTCTCCATGGGGCTCTGGGTGCTTGTCTTCTCGGCGAGGCCCCCGACGGAGCTTGTCGTTCGGGCGAGGACCACGACGCCGCTTGTCGTCTGGGCGAGGGCCACGGCGCCGCTTGTCGTCTGGGCGAGGGCCACGGCGCCGCTTGTCGTCTGGGCGAGGGCCACGGCGCCGCTTGTCGTCTGGGCGAGGACCACGGCGCCCAGTGTCCCGATGAGCCCCCGAGTTGCGGCCTGAAAGAGGGCTCGTCTGAACCCCCTCATCGTGGCCCTGTGGTAGACCCTCCTGGGTTCCCACGTCGCATACTGGCGGCGGACCCTCCTGGGTTCCCACGTCGCAGACTGGCGGCGGACCCTCCTGGGTTCCCACGTCGCAGACTGGCGGCGGACCCTCCTGGGTTCCCACGTCGCAGACTGGCGGCGGACCCTCCTGGGTTCCCACGTCGCAGACTGGCGGCGGACCCTCCTGGGTTCCCACGTCGCAGACTGGCGGCGGACCCTCCTGGGTTCCCACGTCGCAGACTGGCGGCGGACCCTCCTGGGTTCCCACGTCGCAGACTGGCGGCGGACCCTCCTGGGTTCCCACGTCGCGGGCCGGCGGCGGACCCTCCTGGGTTCCCACGTCGCGGGCCGGCGGCGGACCCCCCTGGGTTGCAGCGTCTCGGGCCGGCTGCGGACCCTCCTGGGTTGCAGCGTCTCGGGCCGGCTGCGGACCCTCCTGGGTTGCAGCGTCTCGGGCCGGCTGCGGACCCTCCGGGGTTGCAGCGTCTCGGGCCGGCTGCGGAGCCTCCGGGGTTGCAGCGTCTCGGGCCGGCTGCGGAGCCTCCGGGGTTGCAGCGTCTTGGGCCGGCTGCGGAGCCTCCGGGGTTGCAGCGTCTTGGGCCGGCTGCGGACCCTCCGGGGTTGCAGCGTCTTGGGCCGGCTGCGCAGACAGTGCTGCCTTATAGCTGCCGGAGGCCGGCACTGGAGCTGAGGTAGGAGGCGGGTCCTCTGGGACAGGTGCAGGTGCCGGGGCGTCGGCTGGACCCTTGGGGACAGGATTGAGTCCACTATAGAACCCTTGGAGAGCCGCTCTATAGTGCCCCTCGACCTCCCTTAATTTTGCCTCCAGCTCCTCTGAATACTGGCAGAAAAGAGCCTCCCTAAGGTCTTTAATAATAGGGGCAAAAGCTCTTAACTGGTCCTCCAGAGCCAGATCCTCAGCATCACGGGCGCCAACAGGAGGCGCTGTGGGCTGCTCAGCTCTGGGAAGCACCGGACTCCGATCCACTGGGCAGGAAGTGGCAACGGACGGGCGCGGTACTGACTCGCCTGTCGGCCGAACAGAACGGGTGAAGGAGCGACCCACAGGTTTCCGTCCCCTCCTCCGACGGCGGGACGGCAGGACTTGCTGGAGGTTTGATCCTGTCGGTAGAGCCGGGATCGGTGGAGCCCACAGCGTTCCCTGCATCTCCTCCTCTGGAGGGAGAGAGAAAAAAAGATCCGGACGAAGATCCCGCACCACCTCCGCTTCGACCTCCATAAACAAAGTTGGTTCTGGATAAAACCCATGGGCAGAGCCGACAGCGGTGTCGCTGGGTGAGTGATCCCTTCTATTCTGAGTTGAATCTGAATTTGTGACAAAGAGCCCTCCCAATCGTAAACTCGGAGCAGGCAGCGGGTTACTGCTGCTGCGGCTGCTGGAGAGATGGCGTCTGGGACCGATACCAGGGGGACAGAACGCCAATCTGGAACCCTCCCAAGCCATAGCGTGTGGAGGGGGAAAAAAAAAAAAACCTCTAAAAACTTGTTGGGCGATAGGTTTTAGTAGGCCAGATCATTCTGTTATGATCGTGAATCAGGCAAACCCAGTATTCAAACCCAACAAGTGAGGTTAAGGCAAAAAACAGGATTTTAATAATGAAAACAGGAACAGGCGGGCTCAATAGTCAAAAGGGCAGTCCAAAATCCGGTACACAAAAAGCAGTCCAAAATAGGCAGAGGTACAGACAGGGCAAAGCAAGCTCGGATAACCATAGGACAGAAACTAGTCGGTAAACCGGTAAATCAGTCAGACAGGGCAGGAAAAACAGATCAGGGAACAGGCTGGCTCAGAATCAAAAAGGCTCTCGGGTTATCGTCAACAGGTCAATCAGAATAAAGAATGCTGGAACTAAACTCACCGTGGCTCGTTAATGATCTGGCAGATTGCAGAGGTTTGTGGCAGGACTATATAGGGGAGTGAACAGGTGAACAGGAGTGAAGACTAATTATAAGTGAGCAGGTGGATCTAATCAAGGCAAGAAAGCTGACAGATTGCTGAGGGGAGACCAAACAGAACTGATAAAGTGACAGGTGGAAAACAGGTAACCTAAACAGAACAACATGTCTAAAACAAAACCAAACAAGACCCCAAAAGCAGAAACTTAACTAATAAATCTGATAACATAAACCAAGACAAAACCCAAATCGTGACAATATGAAAAAATGCTGCAATCTAGACGTGCTTTCAACAATAGAAGTGTTAATAGTTTATTTTCATCAATCAACAATAAGCAGTGAATGAACAGAAGATACATCTAAATCGAAACAATATTTGCTGTGCCCACCCTTTGCCTTCAAGACAGCACTGATTCTTCTAGGTACACTTGCACGCAGTTTTTGAGGGAACCCGGCTGGTAGGTTGTCCCAAACAGCTTGGAGAACAAACCACAGATCTTCTGTGGCTTCATCAAATCCATCTGTTTCTTCATGTAATCCCAGAAACACTTCATGATTCTGAGATCAGGGGTCTGCCGGGGCCGTGGCGTCACTTCCACAACTTCTAGTTCTTCTTTACACTCAATATAGTTCTTAATGAAATCGGTTGTATGTTTGGGTCGTTGTCCTGCTGCAGAATTTGGAGCCAATCATACACCTTCCTGATGGCATTGCATGATGGCTAAGTATCTGCCAGTATTTCTTAGCATTGAGGACACCATTAGTCCTGACCAAAAGTCCAACTACATTTGCAGAAATGCAACCCCAAACCTGCAAGGAACCTCCACGATGCTTCACTGCTACCTGCAGACTGTCATTATTGTACCACTCTCTGGCCCTTCGGCACAAAAACCTGTTTCTGCTGCAGCCAAAGATTTCAAATCTTGACTCATCAGTGCAGAGCACCTGCTGCCCTTTTCTGCACCTCAGTTCCTGTGTTTTTGTGCATAGTCGAATCACTTAACCTTGTTACCATGTTGGAGGTATGTTTTTTTGGCTGCAACTCTTCCATAAAGACCACTTTTGGCCAAACTTCTCCAGACAGTAGATGGGTGTACCTGAGTCCAACTGATTTCTGCCGGTTGTGAGCTGATGGCCCTGCTGGACATCTTCCGATTTCTAAGGGAAACCTTGATGTGTCTTTCAAGTGTTCTTGGCCGATGTTGTGCCATTACTTACTGTTTTAAGTTATTTAATGTTTAATAAATAACTCTCGGTTTGTTTGGTATTGTCCGGTGAATATCAGCCCAAAATAGCTGATATTAGGACAATAGTTGAAAGGGTGATTTGAGCACTGGCATTTTTTTAACAGCAAACTCTGAACACACATAGAATGAATGAGTGACAACTTCTCTTCAAGTTAAAGAATTTACAGAAATAAAATTAACATCGAGAGAACATCACTATAGAATACTGTTTATCTTAATTTACACTATATTTCAATCAACATGGAGTTTTGCATTTGGAGCCCCACTCAAAATTAAAGTGGAAACCCCACTACAGGCAGATTAAAATTTGTTGTAATATCCTTAAAACAAGTCCAAATGAGGCTCAGTAGCGTGTGTGTCCTCCACGTGTCTGTATGACCTCCCTACGACGCCTGGGCATGCTCCTGATGAGGTGGCAGATGGTCTCCTGAGGGATCTCCTCCCAGACCTGGACTAACACATCCGCCAACTCCTGAACAGTCTGTGGTGCAACGTGGCGTTGGTGGATGGAGCGTGACACGATGTCCCAGATGTGCTCAATTGGATTCAAGTCTGAGGAACGGGCGGGCCATCCGTAGCATCAATACCTTCGCCTTGCAGGAACTGCTGACACACTCCAGCCACATGTGACATTAATGAGCATTAGCGTCCGTTTGGTATAAATGGTTGATCATACACCCATCTACACTCCAACAGAATGCCTGACTTCTTGCAAGGGCAGCCATAAGAATCGATGCTGGCTTGAAGACAAAGGGTGGTAACACCGAATATTGATGTGATTTACATTTTTCTTATGTTCGTTCACTTTGCATTTTGTAAATTGATAAAAATAAGCAATCATTTTTAAAGCATTCTTAGTTTCCCAAATGATTTCACACCTGCCTAAAACTTTTGCACGCAACTGTATATTTCACTTTTGCTGTTTCCGCTTTCATTTTTAATTACGTTTAGTTCCTGGTACCTTTAACACGCCATCCGCCGTCTCCTCTCCTGCTTTTTGATTTGGCTACCACCTTCAACATCCGTTTGTTATTGAGGCAACTGCATACAAGTCAGATACTCAACAGAATGCTAATTCTCTATGTTTGTGGTTCAGGTGAAGCTTGTTGTCGCATCAATAATCTGAATAAAATTCTAAAGCTGAATAGTTATTCACTGTTCTGTGTAGGTGCTTTTATTTTGATTTTATTCTTCGGCCTGTGTGTGTGTTGTGGTTGTTTGTTACATTGTAGTGTGTCTGACGGTTTTCTTTTAACCCACCTTGTCTAATATGTTTCTGATGCAAACTAAAAAGAGCCCTGGAGTTCAAGCTCAACTGCTTAACTTGCAAATACCACTGGAGTCTCTAAAATGTCAGCGAAGGCACTGCCGCTGCACAAGTTAGTTTCTCAGGGGAAAATATATTTGTGAGGACGCAGACATTTCAACATGCCACATGCTATTTTTGGAAAGGAATGCTTGTCAGCCATCTTTCATATACATGTCATGTTGGCTTCACTGCGATTGCAGGTCTTCTGGGGCACATGGGTAGATACATTGTCATCACCAGAGCCTCTGGCTACTAATGGGGAGTCACTCTTTCATGTTAGCTGTGTAGTTAAAGCGCAGACTCCCATAAAAGTACAGCACTATTCAAATTGTTTCACCTTTTGTCACTTAACCACAAGCTGCAGTGTACTTTGTTGAGATCTTATGTGAAACTCGACTCAAAATAGTGGACGATTTAGTAGTAAAAGGAAATGATTCTTTTTTAAATTATGTTTTACAAAGAAAAATGGCATGCCTTTGTATTCAAGCCCTTTTACTTAAATGCCCCTAAATAAAATTCAGTTTACCTAATTATCCTTCAGGATTATCCTAAGGAGTGGATGGAGTGTGCCTGTGTGTAATTTCATTTCAGCATAAATGCAGCTGTTCTGTTAACCCTTTAGGAGTATTTTGGAGAAGATTAGTGGACAAACAGCATCATAAATACCAATGAACACGGATCAAGCAGACGGGTCAAGGAAAAAATGGAGTGGTTTAAACAGAGCAAGTCCGATCTGCCCTGTACTCTACAAATCAGGTATCTGTGAATATAGATAACAAGAATTAAGAAAGCTGTAAAAAAAAAAAATCATGTTTCTGACTTACTAACCATGAAGGTTGCACAGTGAAATAGTCAAAGAAGGCAGTTGGATGTGAAGAAATGGTGGCAACAGCATCATGCTGTTGGCATGCTTTTCTTCAGCAGGTACAGCGAAGGTGGCTAGAGTTGATGGAAAGAGCAGTGGAGCTAAAAACTGGAGCCGTCCTGGAGGAAAACCTGTTGGAGGTTCCAAGAAGAAGAATTTTTTATTGTCATCGGGTGTTACCATGATGTCATTTTTTTTCGAGACAGACACTGGCTTTGGATGCACACAAACCATATGTACAGGTGGACATAGACAGACTTGTTTTGTTCTAAATATAGAAATTAAGTCAGTCAGTTGACCGACTTAACCTCACTTCCATTCTCCCTGTAGGCAAACTGCAGGATGTCCAGGCCAGCAGGGATGGCCTCCTTGATGTACTTTAGTAGGATCCTTTCAAAGCACTTCATGATGACAGGCGTCAGAGCAACAGGATGGTAGTTGTTGAAGCAGATGATGGTTGTTGTTTTTTTGGTACAGGCACAATGATGGATGATTTCAGGCAGGCAGGAACCATGGAGAGCTGCAGGGAGAGATTAAAGATGTCCAGAAAAACCACTGCTAGCTGGCCAGGACGTGATTTAAGTGTTCAACCTGACTCCATGACTGGACCTGCAGCTTTGTTGATGCAGCTGCAGGACGAGGGGCTGATGGTGCTCCTCTGGCTGGGGAAGATGTTCAGGCTCCCCGCTGCTTGGAGGATCGAAGCGTGCCAAGAAGCTGTTTAAGGCGTCAGGGAGAGCCGGGTTGTTGCTGGGCTGCTGGTCGCTGTGCCTGATGTCTGGGATGGTCCTGATGCCTCGCCACATGTCTCTGAAGTAGTCCTCGATGCACTGCTTGTACCTTTGCTTGGCCTTCTGGATGCCTTTTTAAAGTTCACTTCTAGCCCTGCTGTAGGCCAGTTTGTATCCTAATCTGAACGCTGCATCATGAGACTTCAGCAGGGACCGCACCGAACTGTTTCTGGTTGGGAAACAGATGATTCGTAACTTTCTAAGTCAGCGTCCTTGTTTAATACATCCCACTTTGTGTTTTCAAAACAGTCCTGTTGAGCAGAGCAGGCCTCTTCAGTCCAAACCTGAATGGTTTTGATCCCAGGACTGGTTCCGCAGATCAGTGGCTTGTAGGCGGGGGCCAGGTCCACAGAGATGTGATCTGATGATCCAAAGTGAGGAGATGCAGCAGCTTTATATGCTCCTGGGAACCTTTTCTATTTTTTCCCAACAAACCCAGAAATTTCAGCCTTTGAGTAAAAATGAGTAATGATGTAGCATGAGTAAACCACACCCTTCAACCAATAATGTACTTTAGTATAGTAGTCCTAGAGAAACCTGGTATTTACTGTGGCGGTAATTGTTATAAAAGGATCGAGGAGCACTGGCTAAGTCCAAGGCATATTCATGACAGTCTCCATCCAATATGAATGAGCATGGGTTGTTTTGCAAAGAATGATGGGAATAATTTGAGTGAGAAAAATGGATTCTGTCCCAAAATGCTTTCAGCTGAAGCTATCGCAAAAAGGGTTGTACAAACTTTGTGACTGCAGCATTTACAAAAATGTGAAAAGCATGTGATAAAGTGTGAAGCTATTTCAGGGGTAAGGCACTCCAGGTACGTTGTTATGACCACAACCTTTGATGGCCTAGTCTCAGAGTTACACTCACCTTCTTTATTGTTTCAGTGCCTTGCACCCCCTCTCTTGTCTCACAACCTGGAATTAAAATGGATTGTTTGAGAGTTTGTACCATTTAATTTACAGAACATGCCTACAACTTTGTAGATGTGTATTTTTTTTGCATTGTGAAGCAAATAGGACAAAATAAGAGACAACCCCCTCCCTTAATATCAGTACTTTCTAGAGCCACCTTTTGCAGCAGTACCAGCTGCATGTTGCTATGGATAAGTCTGTATGAGCTCGCCACATGTTGCCTCTGGGATTTCTGCCCATTCCTCAAGGCGATGCTGCTCCAGCTTTCATGTTGGATGGCTTTTGCTTGTGAACAGTGATCTTGAGAGTCTAACCTCAGATTCTAAATTGGATCGAGGTCAGGACTTTGACTAGGCCATTCCAACATATTAGACGTTCCCCCTTAAACCACTGGAGTGTTACTTTAGCAGTATGCTTTGGTCATTGTCCTGAAGGAAGGTGAACCTCCTTCCAAGTCTCAGGCCAAAAGCACACTCACAGGTTCTGCCCAAGAATATTCTTGTATTTAACACCATCCAACTTTTTCTCGACTCAGATCAGTTTTCCAGTCCCTACTGCTGAAAACGTCTCCACAGCATAATGCTGCCACCACCGTGTTGATGGTGTTCTTGGGATGATGGGATATCTTGGAATATACCTTCTAAGTAATGACATTTTTCTGGCCCCTCCTCCATAAAGTCCAACTCTATGGCGTGTGGGGCTTATTGTGGATCTTTGGACAGATCCTCCAGTCTCTGCCGTGGAGCTCTGCAGCTCCTCCAGAGTTACCTTTGGTCTCTGAGCTTCCTCTCTGATTGTTGCCCTCCTGGCCTGGTCTCTGAGTTCTGGTGGGTGTTGCCAGGTCTGTTGTGGTGCCATGTGCTTTCCATTGAAAGGTGATGGATTTGATGGTGCTCAGAGGGAACGTTAAAGATTTGGATATTTTTTATAACCCCACCCTGACTTATACTTCACAACACCTTTGTCCCTGACTCGTCTGGAGAGCTCCTGGGTGTTCATGGTGTGATGCCTCTTGCTTAATGGTGCTGCAGCGTCTTTCAGAAAAGGTGTGTTTATACTGACAGATCGTGTGACAATTAGCCTGCACCAAGTGGACTTCATGTCACTGATTATTCAGCTTTTGAAGACTATTGGTGTCATCAGAACGTTTTGTGGCCTCATTGCAAAGGGTGTTGATACATAAGCACTTACCAATATTCATTTTTTTCCCATCTCACTTAACCATCTTAGGCGCTTAGTTGCAGATCAATCACATAAAAAAGATGAAAAACATTTAAATTGCCGGTTTGAATGTAACACAATGGGTATAAAGCCAAGGGGAGTGAATACTTTTTGCATGCACTACAGCTGTGTAAACTTTTCCTTATAGGTATTTGTCATTTCACACGCCTTCCAGTCTTCCTTCTTCTCAGCCAGTGTTCAGATGTTTTGCCTGTCTTTGACAAATGTTATAGCAACAGTGGCTGTCACTGTCTCAGAAATCAGGTGGAAAATTGTCTGTCGTCAAGTAATGACTGTAATTAGGTAACAATTGGGGCAGAAAAGGAGAGGTATCAAAAAAGATAATGATGGTGTGGATGAAGGGCTGTGCAGAGCTGCTGGAAGTGAGATTGAGCGCTCTGATTAGGTACAGGATGCCTATTACCAATTATGTGCCCCCCAGATGAAGTCAGCTGCCCTGCTTTTAATGTGGATATCATGGATATCGTGTAATTTGCTGCATTTTTTTATTTTTTGCAAAATGAAATGAGATCTTGAAAAAAAAGAGCATTTTGGAGTTTGTTTCTTAAATTCCACTGCGGTGTTACAATTCATAGTACTTGGCAAAGGATAAAGGCATTTTTCTCCTGGTCCAGATCACATAAATATACTCTTTTATAATGGGTATCATTAGTTATAGCATCAGCATTTCATTTAAACTGATGGGAAGCTATTTTTATGTTGCATTTAAGCCATGCAATATTTCATTGACTGATTGATGTATTCTTAGTTGTTTGGTTTTGTGTGATGCAGGCCTCTCGGTCCAGCGGCAAGATTCACAGCTTTGGGAAGAGAGAACAATCCATCAAGCGGAATCCTAACGTCCCAGTGGTGGTCCGGGGATGGCTGCACAAACAGGTAAGACCCCCATACCCCCATGTGGTAGACACATTTTAGTTGCTCATCTCAATATTGTTCATGACTTATTTTACGATGTAGATCGGTTATACTAGAAATGATTTAATGTGACATGTCTGCCGTCACCGTGGCCTGCAGAAGGATCCACTGTCAGAAGTCATATTTTTTTGTTTTTAACTTGCCATAACTCAACTGCATGTCTTTATAATTTCGGGAGTGATAACATATGAAACAACCGCCATAAACGTGGTTTTTGTTCGGTGCCACAGTCAGCCTGGACCTCCTCTGACAAGATGGAGTCAGAAGAGGAACGTCTACCCTTTACTCCCAGATCCCACATCCTTCGTGCTTGCCCCGTTCCGTTCACGTCCGACTGACTGAGCAAAAACGTTTTTGAAACAAAAGTCTCATAATTTGTTTAAAACGGTGCTACATTTCTCAAAAGTAGTCAGGTTGTGGTTGTTGTTTAGTTGAAATGGGGGGACTCAAACCTTGGACTTGGACACCATAGCATTAGCACTTATGTCCCACTTTCATGTCTTGAGACTTCACTTAGACGCAAGTTGAAAAGACTTGACTTAAAATTGCTGTCATCATTTGTAAAAGTAAACAGCCATGTAAGCGGAAGACTGTAGCTCCGACAGCGACATGTATACTCTCTTGTAAAATGATGCGTGAAATGCAGTATTTTGGCTTGCATCTGATTGGATTATGTCCACTTCAGTCTTTAAAAGCATAGACTTGGAAAAAAAAAAAAGACTTGTGACCATCTTTGGCGTTTTGTACTAAACTGTAACCGTGGTGTTACTGGGTGTCAGTATACTTTGCATTAGGTACTACATTCAGAACATGCAAGACTACCATTGGAAAAGCTGAGAAAAACCCATGTCAATTTCATTAATATAATACAGCTGCCTTCACAATATGCAAACTAGTCGGGTCAAGAAAGTTCCAGCTTCTTCTGTGGCCCACTTTTATTCCCCTGATTTATTCAGTGTACTTTGGAAATGTAGAGCACCTGGTGATGATCACAGACGGGCTATTACTGGAGAGCATTTGCTTATTTAAAGTTCTACTTAAAATAACTGTGGTTGGCATCGTCCCACTGGAAGACGCCTGGCCTCACTACAAGGCAAACAGGTTACTGTGAGCCGATTACAATGGGACGCCAGCACATAGTGGCACACTGGCACTGGCAAAGACACACACAGCTGCACCTGACATCTACATCATAATTACAACACCTTTTACCTTCTGCAGGGGGGGGACTGTAGAGACATGCACTCTCACGCACTAGTCGCCATTGGTGTTGTCAATTGGAGAAAATGCGTTTTATCTCTTTGATCTGTTCACACAGAAGAGACCACATATTTTATAGATTTTCAGCAAATGGGAAGAGTGTTTCTAACTTTGTTTGAGGTTTGGATTTTTTTTTTTGCCTCTGCTGTATCACCTCTCTTCTTTAAAAGGCTCCATTTTTAGCAAGCAGACATGAAGGATGAAACGGGCAGTAAATGTTCCCTGGCCATGTCCATCTCACTTTTCCACTAATATTCACATTTCTCTCTGTATTTGCTTTGCGTTTTCTCCAAATTCCTTTTCTAATAATTTCTTAAAATTTTATTTAGCTGTCCCATTTCATTGCCTACACACAATACATTGCCCCGTGTTTCTTCTTGCTTCCTTCACTCTGTGGACTTTGTCGCAGATTAATTAATTATTATTATGCATGAGTGTTTTGACTCTTTTTCCCTCTGCAGGACAGCTCTGGGATGCGTCTTTGGAAGAGGAAGTGGTTCGTCTTGGCTGATTTCTGCCTTTTCTACTACAAAGGTGAGTCTGTGTAACAAGACCTGACATGAGGGAACCTGCGGTGCATTTTTTACACGGTCTACACAAACAAAATAAAAAAAGAATCGGATCAAACAAGCAGGAGTTGTCAATGCATTACACACACGCACACAAAAATAAAAATAAAAAAAAAAACAGGGGAAAGAAAATATGTAGTTTTAAACTGCAAACAGCAGTCTCTGGGTGTATTCCCTGTAGAGCTGCTAGACCTTTATCTTACCCATAAAAGTTCAAAAAGTCTGTTGGCGTCTTAAAAAGTCTGCTGGCGTTCCATGAATTAAATAGATAAATTAGAGAAATAAACGCATTGAGTTTCCTGCTATTTGCCCCCTCTCTTTTTAAAAGTAGTAGTCTGCATGAACAGCCAACATACTTTCCTTCCTGGAACCATCTTGCAGCATCTTTGTGCTTCCCCCCCCACCCAGCCTCTTTGTTTTTGAGTAGACTGCCAAAATGAAAACAGCTAACTAAATAGCTAGCTCCTCCACACTGAACAGTGTTGTTATTGAGCCTTGGCAGCACTTTAGTGTGGTTCATTCACTGATCAAAAAATATATATATTTTAGTTTCCGACCCTCTGCGCTGTTTCTCAGTGCATCTCCAATTTCCATTTCTACTTAAAGCTATTTATACGCTGATGCTGATCATAGTTTAAATGCCTACTGAGATAGGTCATGAAAAATGAAGCTTAAGAACCATACAAACTTTGAAATTACAAATGCTTGTCTGAGTTAATCAGTGATTAGACGTCACTATCGAGCTTGTTCCAGAACTGTGTGCGTCAACCTGCGTTAACGTTAAAAACCCGTATTTATGTAACACATTTACTTTGGATTTGACAGCATAAACTGTGGATAAAAAGTGCCGAGGCTGAGGCCACATTCTGATGGTTTTGTGAAGTAGGGCCGACAAAGGAGGCAGTAAATCAGTCTTGGCGGCCTCTAATTGGATTTTTCTTGGTGAAAGACGCATGTGACAAGACCCCATACACATCCCACACTTCATAACCACTGGGCTCCGTCCTCCTCCTGTCTTAATCTGCCTCTCCATGCGTTGCTTCCCCATCTCCATATTTTTAACAGAACCTTTTGGGAGTCACTCGTCCTGCCTGCTCGCCTCAGCAGCGGGGTGACATCAATTCTCTGTCATTTCATTTTGTCTCATTTCTCCCTCAGTTCAAAGGTTTCTGCTCGCAACATGAAAACTCTTGGTCTGTCCCCAGCCCCGCTCGTCTTCTCCTTTCATCTCTTGGGTTTGCAAAGACAACTTCATGTTCATTTTTCCCTTTTTTCTTCATGTGGTGTGTGTTGCTTTTCCGTTAGGGCTTTAGAGGTCACTCAGTCTGTGTTTATGCAACTAAATCGATCCTGTATTTGCAACATACTGTGCTGTGAAAAAGTGTTGGCACACATAGGTTTCTTTTGTTGTTGTTTTTGGCTTTTTTGCCACACGTTTCAGTTTCTCAGGACAGGTATAATATCAGACAAAAATAACCCAGGTAAATCCACAAATGCCGCTTTTTAAGTCGTTTTAAATGATCCCATATCCATCTTTAGCTCTCTTGTTTACAAAAGGACATGTCCCCCGTCCATTTCAGGCCATGCTACACCTGTAGTTGTTTATAAGGAGAAGGAGAGGGATTTTAGGAAGAACCTGTTTTTCTCTCGTCCACATACTTATGAGAATTAAAACACATGATGTTATTTGCTATTCCATGCTGCGTTTTCAATCCCAAATTTGGTCCGAATCAGTCTGAAGTGGAATAGCCCTCGTCTGTCTCACTAGCCCGTCCACAAAAGTTGTGGTTTCCGTAAACGTGCCTTCAGCCCACACTGACTCGCACATCTCTGTTACAATGTCCCAGTGGTCTCTAATTTCCCTCTCTGCAGTGATTATTTGATATAAGGTAATCTTTGCCCTCAGTAGGTAAGGGTATGCTTTATTTTATTTGAATTAACCTTATTTTTCTAATTTCACTCAGCCTTTTTTCAAGCTGGAAATTCTATTTGGTAGTATCAGTGTTGCAATAACTCCAGTAGTTGCACTGAGCATACCAAATGTTCATTTCTCATTGTGATGACATTTTCCTTGAGGAAGATCTGTATTCACAAGGTAGCAATGGCCACCTAATGTGCATTTATAGGCGGTTTGTACTTAGAAATAGAACGGGGTGCAGAGGAACATTTCTTCGATTACATGCAAACAGACAATGAGGTTTATGGCATCTCTTTCTTCTTTCTGTTGTAGTCTGTATTGCTTGATTTTAGAAATGAATATTAAATACCCACATATTTTACTCTTTCATTTTATGCAACAGAAGCCCCCTACCACCATAACTAGTTTTTTTCAGTTTGCTAGTTGTATGTACAGGTCCTTGCAAAGGTATTCATAGTTTCTTATTTTTCAGATTTTGTCATGTTACAACCACCAACTTTGATGCATTTTATCTATTATTTATTTATCTACCAGGACAGTGCATATTGGTGACAGTACACCTGTAACATGCCTGTTAGCCAAAGGCTAGTTTTCATCTGTAGTCATGTTTGCCAGTTGTCCAGTTGCACCCTAAAAGAAGCATTAACTATTATAAACAATGAATTTAACAAGAGTTGAAACAACATACTAGGGCTGTGTTTTCCCATTACAGTAAAGAAGCAGCAATAGGAAAGAAGCAATAATACAAGTCAAATTAGTCAAGAGAAGCAGCATAGTTATTTATGAGCACAAGCAGCAGTAACAAAGGGTTTAGTAAAAGCGACAATGCAAGTGACAGGTATTAGTAAGCAGCTTAAAACATTTGATAGAAACAGAATAAAGTTACAAGCATTGTTAGTAAAAAATTGTTTTACTGGGATTTTATGTGATAGTCTGAAACAGCAGGGGTATGGGACGTGGAAAGAGGAATGGAGAAGCAAGGGACAGAAAATCAAACGGAGTAGCACGAAGCATTAACAACGGAAGAAACCAGCGATGAGGAATGAAAACCAGAGAGTTAAATACAGAGGAATGTTTGGGGAGGAGCGAGAGAAACGCAGGTCAAGGTGATCCGGAGGAGCTGAGAAACAGCTGAGACTGATGAGGACAGATGAGCTGGGTGCGGAGGAGGGCAGTGGACAGGAACTGAAGGAAAACAAATTGTACACAGAATGAACTAAAATGGGAGCAACTAGAAAATATAAATGGGAGCAAACAAAAACGTAAAGAGACCCAAAAACTCAAACTCCTGAGAATAATAAGCATAAGGAAATGACTAAAAAAAGCACAACCTAGGGAACACAACAGCAAACAGTCAAAATACAAACACAAAAGAAAATCTAAATCCAAACACTAGATGTGCAAATCTGGTAGAACCACATCTCCAAAAGACTTGACGCTGTACTTGTAGTGAAAGTAGGTCCTACAAGTAAATGACCCAGGGGATGTAGAATACAGACGATGCGATCCATTTGGTCCCGTGCCTCCGATCAGAAAAATCAACTGTAACGGCTGGTAGGCGGACTTTCCCCTCAGAAAGTCAGAGACATTTCTTAAGGACGATTATTGGATACAGTATGGAAGATCCTCACATCAGCAACAGTACATTTTGATAAAAACTTGTTTATTTTACAAGACACAGTTGTAAGAGTGCGTCTATAGTCAATGTTACATGTAGCGACTGCAACTCTAAACTGAACAAATTAAATTGCATGTGGAAAGTACAGCTTTAAAAGACGTTTATAAGAGGCACTACGAAATAAACAACAGCTTTCTTGGCCATCACCATATTGGAATCCTAACCTTTTAGGTTTTTTTTGTTTTTATTTTGGTATCCTGAACTCCGACTGTTAACTGGAACGATATTTAGGTAAGGGATAATACCTGACGAGGTGTCCATTATGAGAAATTAAAGGACACCTCGAAGGGCATTATCCCATTTATACCATGGTCACTTACGAAATAAATAAATATTAAATCAATTATTAATAATTTAGTGGGGTTTTTTCCAACATTAAAATTGTAAATTTTTCACAAGAAGTGGTTGAGACAACTATTTAAAATCTCTTGTTGTGTCGGTTGTGAAGGTAACCAGCGTCAACTGTCTTGCCGTTACCAACTAACGTTTGAGCCAGCGCGATAATTTAGACCAATCAGGCAATTTGACCACAACTTTTTATAGGTATCCTATTTCACTTTTTAACTGACACCCAACAGCCAATCAGAATCAAATATTCACCCAGACCATGGTATAAATGGATTTACTCCATTCCCAGCTCCTATATCTGATTTCCGAGGCAAATGGAAGGCAACAAAAGTCATACAACTATTTTCAGATCCATGTATCGTTTTCCTTCCACATCAGAATTATGCACCGCTTTATTTTTGTCTCTCGCATAAAATCAGATGTGAGGTTGTAATGCGACAAAATGCCAAAACGTTTGAGACCTCATACTTGTGAAAGGCACTGTGCCTGTAATTCAGCTGTGACCCGGGCAGGTTTACTCCATGTGCGTAAGGTGGCATGTGCATGCCCGAGTAAGCCTAGACATGGCATGGCAGATAAAAAGCTCTCCCCGTCTCGTCCACCATTTAGGGAATGTCTCCTCCAAAGGCCCTTGTGTTATTTTTAACCAACTGCCCCTTTAATCCACAGCGTCACCTTATCACCTTCCATCCAAACACTCAGAGACACGAACACGTGGCATGCACACACGTTTTCATATCCATAGTGAATTTTACAATGATGTAATCACTAAACACGCTCTCTCACACAGTGTAATGCTCTGACACACTATTAAATAGAAAACAAATATTGAAGGAGATGTAAGCCTGGACACCATCCTTCAAGGAGCAGCTTTAAGTGTTAAGACTAAAGTTTAGGGTTCAGGTAAAGGGTCAAGAACTGAACCTTGTCAGCCGTGGTCCTTGCTAATGTAGAAGGATAAATGTTTGTTTGGGTGATGTCAGCGAGGAGAGGTAGCAAGCTGCCAGCTGGAGCCGGCCAGCGTTTACCCAGTGGCTCTGCTACTCATTTAGCTTCTGGCATAACACTGTACAACGAGTGACGGCATGTGAGTGTTATGATACTGGTGGCAGGCAGGGGTGAAATTAGTGGGTGATGAGTTATACTTATTTTATTGCCCCTTCCTTTCCTCCCTATCTTTATTGCTGTTTTTCCTCACCTACCACACCCTCATTATCCACCCCCTGCCCTTCACTCATCTCTCTCTTTCTCTCTCTCTTTCTCTCTCTCTCTCTCTCTTTCTCTCTCTCTCTCTCTCTCTCTCTCTCTCTCTCTCTCTCTCTCTCTCTCTCTCCACAGACAGCAGAGAGGAGTCAGTCTTGGGCAGTATTCCTCTGCCCAGCTATGTCATTTCACCCGTGGGACCCGAGGATCACATCGGCCGCAAGTATGCCTTCAAGGTACGCCTCTTTTTGTCGTGTACACTCTCTACGCTGCGTTTCTAACTTTTTTTTTTTACTCTGACACTGTTATTTTTTTTCATTTTAACATAACATGTCTAATAGAATACAGATACACAGCAAAGGTTTCTCAGCTCAACATGCGGGTTTAAATGCTTTAAAGTCCAGTTCACAGAATTGTCCTAATGAAATAATCTAGACTTCAAAGCTGTAATAAGGCTGTAACAACAGTAAAAAGCCACAGAAATGCAAGTTTCTCTTTCACCTCAGCATGAGACAAAGCTTCTTGATGCTGTCCATCCTGACCACCAATTGAATCAAGTGCATTACATCAAAGTTATTCTGTCTTGATGGACGTAGATAATGGGGTTTTATTTCCACTGGAGCCACTTGAGATAAAACGTTCCTGCTATTTAAAGCTGAGAAGTTTCCACTGAGTTATTTGTGTCATTTCTGGCCCAGAAGCTCGTGGGAAGCTTTTGTGCTGACGGCCAACGCAGCACCTTGCAAAAATATGTGTACCCTTTGTACTTTTCCACATTTTGTCACGTTACGATCACAAACCTTGAAGCGTTTCATCGGGATTCTATCCGTGTAACAAAATAATGAAAGGGATGGCAGGCCTTTGGATTAGGCCTCCCTGAATCAATACGTGATAGAAATAGTCATTACAGCAGCAAGTCTTTTTGTATATGTAGCTGCCAGCGTCGCACATTTACAGACTGTTCCTCCTTCTTCTTGGTTAAATAGAATGTGTGTAAACATAATTGTTTGATTGTTAATGCAGATTCTCGATTGGAATTAGGCCTGGACCTCGCTAAGACATGATCTAGACTATTCTATTGTAGCTGTGTTTTTGTCCTGCAAGAAGCTAGAACCACTGCCTAGTCACAAGCCCAAGAGCCTCAAACAGGTTTTGTTACAAGATTGACCTTGATTGGCTCCATCTGCCTTTCCAACAACCCCGACCAGCTTCCCTGTCCCTGCTGATGAAACAGGCCCACAGTATGATGCTTCCACCACCATGTTTCACTGTGGGGGATTTTGTGTTCAGGCTTAAAAAATCATTATTGTGATTGTGGCCCCTGGCCAGAGCATCTTGGGCACATACTTGTTGTGACCCTTAAAGGCTTTCCAGGTTTTGTTCTTGCCACATTTCCATAAATACTAGATTGGTACAGTATAAAAGGAATAGTTGCTCTGTGTTGAGATTCTCACTCTTGAACTGCGGAGCTGTACAACTCCTCCAGTGTTGCCATGGGCCTCTTGGCTGCTTTGATTCATGCTCTTCTGGTGTAGGCCTGTCACATCAGGTGGATGGCCATGTCTCCGCAGGTTTGCATTCGTCCCATGCCCCATTTCTGTTTGCAGAAGATGCAGAGTGCTCGAGGAGATGTTCAAAACTTGCAACTTAACCCTGCTTTAAACCTCTCCACAACTTTCCCCCTGACCTGTCTGCTGTCTTTCTTTAGCTTTAGAATTGTGTTTGTTTGCTAATGTTCTCTAACAAACCTCTGAGGCCATTCACAGAGCAGCTGCGTTTGACCTGAGGTTAAGGAGTCTGTTTACCGATTAGGTGACTTCTGAAGGTATTCCATTGAAGTGGGTTTTATTTTGGGGTGTTAGCGAAAAGGAGGCTGAGTATAACGTTACAGATTTTCATTGTAAAAGAAAATGGAAAATCATTTTGCGATTTTGTTTCATCTCACTATTCTGAGCTACTTTTTGTTGGCTTATCTCGCCAGATTCCCGACAAAATACACTGAAGTTGTAAGGTGACAAAATGTGAAAAAGGTTAAGAGGTATAAATACGTTTGAACATCGCAACAAGACTTTTTGTAACATGTGGTTCATAACTGTTTCCATAGATATGGTTTGTTGTTTGCATCACCACACAGAGTTTTCTTCTGTTTAGATAAGCATCACTTGGTTTCACAAAGAGCAGCCTGTGGCTCACACCATTTATTGTGTTTGGTTTTAAAATCACAAGAACTAAAAAGACCATCCACTCTTATTCATAAGCATTCATCTGTTTCATTCTATTTTGGTTGTGCTCTTTTAGCACTTCCAGGGACTGACTTGAATTACAGCTAGGATTCCCACTGCACCACCAACACACCGAGCAGCACTTCTCCACCTGTTGTAACAATGTCTATTACAGCCGATTGTTTGTCAGTGTCTCTGTTGAAACGGACCGGCTCCTCTGGAATGGCATGAAGCTTCCCCGTTCCCCGAGGCTCTGCCTTTTTGCAGCTCGGCCCATAACGCGTGAGGCTGAAAGGCAGGCCCTGCAGCTCTGCGCACAGATGTTCATACTCAGCCACGTGCAAGTCAGCTCAATGAATCCATTCAAACCCGTGAGGTAAAATCTACAGATCGTGACGTTTGGTCCAAAGGTGGATGGCTGAAAAGTGAAGGAGTGTATTTGTTTTTCGAGTGAAGTTGTTGGCCATGTTGTTGTGGCAACGCCTTGGAGTCAAAAGCATAAAGCCGTCACACCTGCAGCCTTTGAACCTTGTCTGAGCCAAAAGCAATCCTCCCAGCAACCCTCACTTCTATCTGGATAAGAACGTCTGCTTGTCTGTCTGTTGAGCTATGTTCACAGGCATTGAGTTACTTTTACTCAACTGGGAGCACAAAACTGGACGGTGTATTGAATCCTATTTGTTGCAGCAGTAAATCTAATGCTGCACTGAGACCTGAGCGTCCTATTAAACCTCCTTGTTTAATAACTAAGCTTTGCTATCATATTTTTCCTTACTGTATCTCCGCAGTGATATTTACAAATTATATAAACGTCCAGAACAGCCAGCTAAAAAGTTTATTGCTGCTGTGTTTTTGAACTTATGTTCGTCCTTCCTGAGGAAGTCTGCAAATCCCATTTTTTGCTGTTACTGTTAGATAACGTCTAATAACCATTTTAAACGCCTTATTGCATCAGTACTATTCTCTCATGTTTGAAACCAAAGTGGAATCACACTCATGGTAAAAAAGCAGTACCCCCTCTTTTATAAATCACCACATACTGAAAATGATCTGGTTCTACATTTATTTAGATCTAACCTCAAATCTCCTAAATGTTATAATGTATTAAACATACATGAAACCAAAATGGAGAAGCTAATTAAAAAAAACAAATACTAAGGACACCTTTTCTTCTGAGTTTTTGTAGTTTGCTGCTCTAGATCAGTGGTTCCTAACCCTGGTCCTCAATTTACCCCTGCATGTTGTAAATGCGTCTCTGTTCCAGCTCACCTAATTCAAATGACTGCATGACCTCTTCTGCGTGCCATAAGGCGTTGGAGAAGCCTCTTAATCATCCATTCATTTAAGTCAGAAGTGTGACAGCAAGGAGAGACCTAAAACATCCACGATGGGGGTATTTGAAGACCAGGGTTGGGAGCTAATGCTCCAGAGCAGTGTTTCCCAGCCCTGGTCCTCAAGGCACACTGCCCTGCGTGTTTTAGATCTTTCCCTGCTTTAACACACCTGATTCAGATGATTGCAGTTCGGGGAAAGCCTTATTAATCAGCCATCAGTTGAAATCAGGTATGTTAAAGCAGGGAAACATCTAAAACATGCAGAGCAGTGTGCCTCGAAGACCAGGGAAACACTGCTCTACAGCATACTGCTTAGCTTTGTGTTAGCACAAAACTAAGCAGGAAAAATATCTACAATGACTCTGAGGTCAAAGTAACCCTTTTTATCCTGGAAGTGGCGTTTAGAAAAGCAAATGTAGCTGCAAGCTCATTTCCAGGCAGCTGGTAGTCTATCGTTCTACAGCGAGGAAGATTATTCAGGAGTAGCTGCCAATCTTCCCAGGAGTGGACTATACTCCCACCCCATGTCCGATTATGCAATGCTCAGAGAAATTGCAAGATGAAAAGTAACAGCTGAATGAACACCAGTGCTTTGGACGTATGATACCAACTAGCACAAATACGCAGCTCCATATTTGGAAAAAAAACAAACAAAGCTTGCCAGCAAAAAAGAGCTGATGCCAGCTATTAGGCATGGTGGTGGAGGGCTGATGATTTGGGCTTTTCTTGTAGGCATTTAGTCGACCTTGGACTCCTCTGTGAACCAAAGTATTCAACAGTCCAACGTGAGGCCAATCTGTCTGACAGCTCTAGCTTTGCAAAAATGGGTTCAATAAAGCAATGAAACAATGTTATGTCAGGAACAGTGAGCCTTTGTCTCAACACAACGGTGTGGAGGTTTACAAAGGACTGCTGCAGGTGATTGCTGTGTGTACTTAGTTTATCTCACTCAGCTTTTCCAGTTTGTCTTCCTTGTTAATTTATGACAGTGTGGAATGTGTTGAGTGTTCTTGTGCACTTCAGGCTAGAGTTTGATCAATTTAGAACAACTTTTTATGGCCTTGAACCACAGAATCCAAGGTTTTAAAGAAGGTGCCTTTTTATCATACGGCTACAAGTCAGTGTCTGTTTTTATCAGCTTCTTCATGCTGCTTTGTTGGTTTTTATCTCAGTCAAATATTGGAGAGTTTACTCATTAGTTTGGCCTTTGTAGAAAAATGTTGTGTGTTAAAGTCACAACATTGCTGTTTCTGTTTCCTTTACTGGAATATTATTCATATTTAGGCTTTTTTTCTGAAGTTGTGACTCTCTTGAAATGAAAACCCTTTCTAAATTTCCATTTAAATAGCTGGAGATCTAAAAGTTTCTGGCACAACTTCACCAACTTCCAAGGTGGATGATGAGGGTCGACGAACTGATGAGATTAAAACTTCAGCAAACTTTTGCTCCTTATGTTGCTGAAGTTTTCATCTTACCATTAAAATAGCTGGAAAATGTTAAAACTACCTGCTTAATATGATATTAATATCCCAAATTCAACAAGGCCAAAGTCTTGCAGAAAGAAAAAAACTGTTTTTTGCTTTATGAAGGTCTTTAAACGTATGTTTTGAGCTTGGGATTCATCCATCTATTTATTGCCCACCAAACTCTGTTCAGTTTAGAGTAACCTTGCCACTTTGCAGCGGTGCATGGGTCTAGCAGAACCGCTAACCAGACTGCTTGTTGATGCTGAATCTCGCTGGAGAAGTCCGTACAATGTTGCCCTAACTCTGCCAGTGAAAAACTCTGCTCTCTCCTGAGAGGTCGCCCTGTTGCAGTGCACTAAGGTGAAAACACAAACTGTAGTTTGATTTAAACATGATACTCAGCTCTGTGCGGCTCTCTGGATCCGACAGTCAGCCGGATATAAAACCCTCAGCCACCACCCTCCACGCTCCCCTTCCCCCCTATTTACCAAACCCTCTCCCTTCTCTTGTTACCATTGGCTGGCTGCCTGACTGGGACCTCCCTCCCTCCCTGTGAGTGTGTTGAGCCGTCCAGTGAAAGCCCTCCCATAAATAGGTACTCTACTGCTCTCATGTGCGCTCTCTTTGCCAAATGTAAACCTTATACATCCCTTCTGCCTGCCGTTGGTGTGGCTTTGTCTTTTGAAAGTGGGACAACATGCAGCAGCTGTGTATATTCCTGTGTTTTGGTGCATGTCTTGAGAGTAATGTGGAGTTTTGGCTGATGTTTTGGTTTGCTGTCTGTGCCACCTCTCTTATTTCTGATTTCATTTCTCATTGTTTGACTCCTTCTCTCCCCTTGTCTGTCACTGCATTATGGATCCTCCTGGCTTTTGTTCCTGGTGTTTGTCTTCGTGCCGAGGCCACCGTCTCCTTCCTCTGTCTGATCTGCTGTACCAGCACGCAGTCGGTGTGAAGAAAAACGTTGCAGTTTGTTTCTTATATCACCTTGCTTTTCCAGAAAGTAGCAGAAGGGAAAGAGGTAGAAAAGAAAAACTTCCAGGAACTCTCCTTGGCAGGCTGTGCAAACCTACAGCCACCATAAAATTCATTACTTTTGTTCATTTCCGCAAAACACCTTAGGAAAAATGGAGAATAAAGAAACCTGTTATACTTAACCGTCATGCTGATAAGAAGGTGTCTTCTCTTTCATTGAGGTTTTGCGTTGCAGGACATAATAAGCAGTTGTTGCTGTACATCAGTCTGGGAAGAGTGTGTTGTAAGAGCCCCATTTAGCGATTTAAATATTACAGGCCATGGCAGTTCTATTAGAAGAATGAGTAAGTATGCTTTCCTTTGAAAGAGTTGGAGGAGAAAGCCTCCTCTCCTCATTAAAGAAAACACGGGGGAACAACGTAGTTCAGACGGATGGAACCAAAGTGGAAAAGTTTAGCCATAATACCCTACTTTGTGTTTGGTTTTAAAAAGAAGCGTATTAGCAAAAACTCTTCATTCCAACTATTTTGCACGGTGGTAGAGAGCGGAGATAAGGGCCTGTTTTAAACCCACTGGTTTAAAACAACTCCTATCAACTCCTTTTGGATGCCAAGGTCGTCTATAATCAAATGTGGGTTCGTTTGTCCAACAGCTTAAGCTTAGCCCGAATTGGGTCATAAATGGACAAATCAAGCAGAAAATCCACAACAAAATGGCTGAAAAGATAATAAATAAGATGTTGCAAAGGATAAAATTTAAATTCTTTTTATCATTTAATTAGATTAAAATGCTACGACGGGACTTTAAGAGAGCTCTGCAGAAACAGGTCTGCAAACCTCAGTGAACTGAAGCAATGTTGTAAAGAAGAGAATGAAAATTCCTCCTCCACAATGTGGGCGACTGATAAGGTCACACAGAGAACATCAGGATTACATTACTGGTGCTAATGGCGGTTCTACAAGCATTTATATTATATCATGGGATGCGCTTGGTTCTCCATTTTGGGCTCACAGTTTGCTGTAGAATAATGAATCTACGATGTGTTCTTGGATGCTCGATGCGAATAATTTTAGAACCTGGCAAAATATAGAGATTTGTTTTAAGTCCTGAAACAAAACTAAAATAGATTTTACTCTCTTTTCACCATCACTGCAACCCTACACCGTGATTTCATGTACACACCAGACTCGGCAACAAGCTTTCTGTCTAAGCGCTTCGAGTTTAAATCCAGCTTTCACGGTGGCAAGTTGGGGAGAAGGTAACTTATCAGGAGCTTTGTGGCGCTCCGGCAGCTGCTGCTTATCGCTGAGCGCACAACGGGCTCTTTAAATAGCGGCCGGACAAAAAAACCGAGAGTGCCCGTTTGTCAGCGGTTGTCCGAGAGCGCTGGGCGAGCACCATTGTAAGCTGTACTGTGTGTGAGAAGTAAGTGATATTTTCAGGCTGCCGCGGAGAGGACACGAAAAAGGCAGGAAGTGATTCAGAGTGGAAAATACAAAGCCAAAAATAATGAGAGGAAGCGTTTGAAAGGACGTCGCTGAGGGTTGAACTGATAAAGGCTTGTTCCTGAGAAAAATGGGGCTTGAAAGAAAGAGTGAGAATGGTGGTATTTTTTTTCTTTTTCTTTTTTTTGCCTTTTTGTGTGTTTAATCAAGCGCAATTAAACAAACCTGGTGCTGAAGCAGATAATCAGAAACCGACTTAAAAGTGTCCCCAACTCCCACACACATCCAAACAGAGCAGCGCGAGCTTTCGGTGTGTGGGTGTGCTAGCCGTGCGCTTAGAGCTGAACGACCCTCTCAGCATTCCCGATAAAGGCAGGCACAGACGCCTGTTTTATTTCCGTCGGCTGATGGTGTGTGCTGCAAGGGTCTGAGTGTTCAGATAGGACCGGGTTTAATAAAGATCTCCTCTGTTTATGAAGCGTTGGAACTGTAAACCTTGGTACGTCTTTGTGCATTAAAGGCTTTATTTATCCGTGTTAAATAGAAGCTCATTTGGAGTTGAGGACAGTTTTGGTTCGTTTTAAAAGTCATATTTTTGTTCATGGAACATTTTACAAGACAGATTTGTGCATGCCTGTGCACAGTGGGTCCTGCATGTCTGACGTTTAGGCCGGAGTCTCATCAAGGCGCCCGTCCCACTGTAGCTATAAGAGGCCATTTATCAGGGAGCTGATAGGGAGGCACGGTTTGACAGCTATATCCTCACGGTGCTCTTTTGCTTTGGTTGAAATATGTCGTCTGTGTTTCGGTTCTAGTTTTTCAGACGTAATTCCTAACCAGCCTGCTTCCCTTTCCCCTGCCATCTGATCTAACTTAATATATCCCTGCCTCCTGAAAATAACAGGCTACCGGAGCGCTGGAATGAGCTGTAATATTGGTTGTTGTTTTTCTGGACAGCGTCCCGATGAGTGTTTTCAGACGTCTGTTTTACCCAAACAACCTCTTACGAAGCTTTTTAGGAAGAAAGGTCTGTAATGAAAGGCACTTCCACGGAAATTGCCCCAGAATAGCTGGTAAACACCAATGTTGTAGAAAAGCATAGCCCACCAAGAAATATAATGAGGTTTAAACAACGTCAGCAAAATAAAGTCGATGTTTTACACACCCTACGCGCTCCTTTAGTATGAACGCATCGCGGTAGATGTGCTGGCAAAAACACTGATGCCATACGGTGATGTGAAGGTGTGTTTCATTTATCAAAACGGTCTTTTATCAACTGAGGTATCATATTAAATACAAAACCATGTAAGGTTTTTTTTTCATTTTCAAGGAACAAAAGGTGTGCGTGTGTCATGTATGAAACAAGGATCCCAATCATCAAGATCTTATTCGTGACTCTGATTTACGTCTCAGTAAAGTGATCAAAAGGTAAATCTTTGTCATTAACGCCATCATTTACAGTGAAACACATTACCAAGGCTTATTAGACACAGAGGGATATGCTTGAACCATGTGTTATGTGATGTGCTGTTCAAATCCTGGGGAAGATTGCTGATTGGACGGCTGTCAAGTAGACAGGATGTACACCACAAAGGGTCGTTGCTAAAGATGCTGGCTGTTCACAGAACAATAATAATATTTCCCTTTATAGTCCCACAGACGGGAAGCTCTGCGTTTAACCCATCCCTTAGGGAGCGATGTGCTGCTACACTGAGTGGCGCACGGGGGGAGCAATCTGTGGTCAAGGGTTCTTGCTCAGCGACCCAGAGTTTTGAACCACTGACCTTTGGGGCCTCTCCAGGACGCTAACGCCCAGCTCTCTAACCCTTATGCCACCACTCCCACGTCCCGTCCCGTGAATGCTGTATCCAAGCATATTATGGGGAAGTGGAAAGAGTGTGAAAAGGTGCACAGGCAACAGAGATAACTATATCTCTTGAGGGAAAAGTGTTGCAAACGGGACTTGGCTCCAGCCCACATGGCTATATGTACCGATACCTGCTTTAATGACAATAGTATTGCTGCACTGAAGTAAACCCCTGACCGCTGTTGAATCTGTTGAGAAGAAGATGAGAGATGCTAGATGAGCTGAAGGCCTTGATTAAAGTGACCTGGGCTTCCTCAACACCTCGGCGGTGCCACAGGCTCCGTGCCGTGCCGCATTCATGCAGTAATATATGAGAGCTTATCCTGTAGAGTACATGGACTTACTGTTTTTGAGAAGATCCACATTTCTATAGTATAAATCTCTTTTCTGGTCTTGAATAATATTCACATTTTCTGAGAAACAAACTTTGATTTGCGTAAGCTGTAATCTATAATCATCAAAAATAACAGACATACCTGAAACATATATAATATGTGTTTCTAATGAATTGCTATGATACTTTTCATTATAATTAGGGCTGGGCAAGTTAACGCGTTAATTTCGCGTTAATTCATTAGACTATTAACGGCGATATTTACTTTAACGCGCATTAACGCATGTTGCTCACATGCTTTTATTTTGTGAAGGTCTGTTGCTGCGGTGTAGGGGTTTGAATCAGAACAATAGGTGGCGATAATGCGTCAATAACCTCGCTGTCAGCCCAGCCTCGGATTCAAAGAGGAAGCCAGAATGCTGGCCGGAAAAAAACAAAGCCGACATGGGAAGGCGGTGTTTCCCGCAGGAATTTGCTTAGGCGAGGCGGTGAGCTGGCGGCCGGAACAAGTTTTGTGCGGAGCGGAGCGGGGTCTGCATCGACGCTGTCGGTGAAGTCGCTTCTCGCTTCAAAGTATCCTTGTGTTTTTGCCTGTTTTTCCCCTGCCATTCACTATATGCACGCGAGAAAGCAACAACAAAAAACCGCGTGTTAACGTCAAATAACCATGCAAGCATATCGAGTTAGCAAGCATTTCAGTTTAAAGTTCTTCCAGCAACGAATATGACAGAAACAAGTTAGTTGTAACCACTGCCAAGTTAAACTTTGGTATTGAACATAAAATGGTAATGCTGCTCCCTGCGGTTACCTCAGAAATTGCCTGTTTTTGGTAGATTTTTTTTCCCATAAAGAGAATTCCCTGTCAGTGGCAATAAGCTTTAATTTATTATTATTGCTATTTTTGTTTAAGTTGAGCTTTACACTAAATATGTGTTACTGATAAGTGCTACAAATGTTACAACACTTTTGTTCATATGGCAGCAGAACATTAAAATAAAAGTGCTCTTTACACTACTTTTGAATTCATTCCTGGAGTTTGTAAATACAATGCGATTAATCATGATTAATCAGGCAAATTATGCGATTAATCGCGATTAAATATTTTAATCGTTGCCCAGCCCTAATTATAATGCTTTAAAGTCTCGCTTTTTGATTTGAATTACTGCAATAAATTAGTGTTTTGTTGATGTTCTAATTAGCTGATGACTTCGTTGATGATTGTGTGTATATTTTGGGGATTGCGGTACAGACCAACGAGGCGTAGAGTTGGAGAATATGCCAGGAGCAGCGTTTTTTCTTTTTTTGACTGATCTATGGAGACAATCAGTGTTTCAGATAAAGGAATTTGGTAAGAAGGAGCAACTCCTACATCCTGCAGCTTTTAAACAGCCTTTTTATTTATTTATTAAAAATAAAGCAAAGTTGTAAGTGCTGACTGATTGTATGCTTCACTTTCATGCTTTTGACATTTCCCTGTAATCTGGTCATGAAAATTATGAATGTATTATCTTCAAAATGTTTTTATTCAAAACGTCAAGAACAGCTTCACAATTCATATATATATATGTGAAATTACTGTGGTAAAATTTACTCTGGTAAACATAGCAAATGGATTTCAGTCAGTCCGGTCTTTACATGTCCTCTAAGGTGTCGAAAAACTGTAGCAGAAAAGTGTGCGAAGAAAACTATAAGCAATAACTAATTAACTGTTTTATTTCATATATACCATAAATTTACAATGAAAACATGATTCTCTTGTCTGGAGAACCCAAGACTGTCACAATAACGTTCAATGTTTCAAATATCACTGATTCATATATCTGTAGGAAAGGAAAGATTATCAGCCAATGTGTCATGGACACATGACAAATGAGCTTAAGAAATAAAAATTGGTATTCAATGCTGCTGCGTCGCAACCACAATGAATGAACCGCAAGATCAGCTTATTAAATCCAACCTTTAGCACAGTCCTAATTATGTCAGCGCCCTACCTGAACTCCCTGGAAGAGCGGCCAGGCTTGTCAGGCTACTGAGTCCTGGTGGAGTCAAGCGAACAGTGCAATCAGCCCCGAATATCATGAAGTGTCAGGGTCAAGCAGATACTTTGGCATGCTGAGCCAGGGAGCTGTATTTCAGAGGGTTTCTGTTATTATCAAGGCTACGTTTGAGCTTCTGAAACCAGCTTGTGTTCAGAAGCAGACGTGAACTAGAATGTCGTTTGTGTGCGTGTTGGGCACTCCTTTGCCAGGGTTTGTTTGGAGTTTACAGTAACATTTCAGCAGAGGTGACAGCCTGCTTTATTCACCAGTGAGTTCTGTGTATACGCTACAGTGCCAGCGTGGGTGTGAGTTGGGTGGGTTGCTGACTGAACGACGTCAAAGCCAAGCCGCTGAAGCACATTCATCTTCTAACCCTAAACCAAGCAAAGAACACTGAGAAAAGATCTGTGCCGCCGCCAAAGTGTGGATCCCAGCAAGACAATCCCCAGGACAAATCATCCATCCTGCAGCCGTTATTCAGATAAGGATTTAGAGTATGAGAGATTCAGTGTTTAATTACTTCTCATTTACATGCATCTGTTCTCATTTCTCGTTTATCTGCTGGTCTCAGCGACAGACGCACTGGAGGAACGAAGGAAGGAAGGAAAAGTGCATATGTGGATTATTTAAAAAGCTGGGCTCAGTGACGTGCAGCTCAGCTTCTGAGGGGATCTAATAAACCTCCCATTCACAGGAAAGACATCTTTATCCAGGCTACAAAACACTTAGACACTAATAAATAATCAGCAGCTGTTACCCATAAGTTCTTTAAATTCCAGACTGGGTTTTCTTATTTGATGGTGCTATCCCTGAGGTTTAGCTAGAGTTAGATGCTGGCATCATGTTGGGATGTGAGGCTGGAATATTCTCAGCCTCTAATCAATTCTTAATGGATTTTCAATCAGAACGCTCCTTGCTATCTGCCTCTTGAGGCTCTACTCTGGACTTGGCACAGTAACCTATGAGTGAGACTGTAGATACCTTTTGAAGATCGAGTTGCCACAGCAGCCATAAACAAACCGATTTTTAAGAAACAAACCCTTATTTTTACCTTCCGCTCCAACCACCTCCCTGATTTCCATCTCTGTCTGGATTTGCTGCTGTTCCCGCCTACACAACTAGAGTAGCTTTTTGAATACGGCTTCTTCTTGTGGATTTCTCTGTTGTGCAATAGCGTGGGAAATAAAAGAGATGGCTGTGAACCCTGAGCTGCAATAAGTAATCTTTTGGAGCCACTCGGGACAGTGAAAAAAAATACATGGAAAGATTGCTGTAACATTTATTACCACAAGAATCTGTTGGAAGCAATCTATGCAAGCCATCTCTTATTCACAAAATCGATGCAGGCGTGAGGCAGAACATTAACAACCATTTACATATGTAAAGCGTTTTATACCTCGTGAGCATTTTCATGTTTTGTCTCATTACAACCCTAAACCAACGTAGTCATTGGAGTTGCATATAATAGACTAACACAGAGTTGCACATGAAACAAAAGGATACATTGTTTTCAAGGAAGATAAACCAAAAATAGGAA
This sequence comes from Fundulus diaphanus, assembly GCA_037039145.1. NCBI lineage: Eukaryota > Metazoa > Chordata > Actinopteri > Cyprinodontiformes > Fundulidae > Fundulus > Fundulus diaphanus. Next base: position 41,991,710 of record CM073134.1, read on the forward strand.
AATCTTCACATTCAGGGGGGAAACCCTCCTCCCTCCTTAGAATGACAATTCGGAGGCACAGCCTCCTCCGAGACAACGTATTTCAACGTCCGACCTCTAAGGATATCTTTGTTTAAGACAACAGTAAGGTTCCCTTTTTAACAAGTTCTTTTAATGTGGACAACATGTGTGCTATACCTCTGATTTTCACATTTAATAAACCCCTTTCTGGGAAAATTTTCTCCGTGGTTGCCATGGTTAACCACGAATCAGCTGACCCATTGCCATTCATAAGGTGCTCTGCATTGACCATCTATGGTTGAATCTGGGCGTACAGAGGGCAGAACATGAGCCGCAACCTGGTACTCATACCTTCAGGTGCAGTTGTGATTTATAAAGCAAAATTGTGTGCTGGTATCCATGCACACAGTTTTATAAATCAGGATTTTAGCATTTATTTAGGCAGAAGCAAACCTTTAGCATAGATCCCGCGTAATGTTTTTTTTTTTTTTTTTTTAAAAACCCTCCAAACTTAAAACCCTTATTTTCAGGAAAGCTTTTAATACTCAGTACAACTGGTGGATTTTATTCCAGATGTCTAAATTTTATTTATTGTTTTACCTTTTATCTGATTTTGAATGGTTTTTATGATTTTACTTTAAAGCACTCTCTGATTGGCTATTTTCAAGGGGCTATATAAATGAATAAATGAAATGGATAAAATAAAGTTGTGTGGAAGTTTAAAGCGGGGTTATGTTATAAAGGAATATCCCAAGCTTTGAACATCTCATGGAGCACTTTTCAGTACCTATTCTCACTATTCAATGCCATCCACCTAAACTGAAAGTCCCAGCAAGGGAAGTATTTAATCAGAGAAGCAGCCAAGTTGTCTGTGAGGAATCTGGAGGAGCTGCGGAGGTCCACAGCTTATGTATATGTATATATATATATATATATATATATATATATATATATATATATATATATATATATATATACTATATATATATATATATATATATATATATATATATATATGTCTATATATGTATATATATATATATATATATATATATATGTCGTATGTATAAATATGCAGTTAATAGAGGAGTGACAAGAAGAAAGCCATTGCTGAAAGGAAGGTAAATCAAAAGATTGTTTTTTTTCTTCCAGCATTCATCCAAAACTTTACTTGTAACTGAAACCTATAACTCCAAATCACAATGATAGCAGCATCATGCTGTGGGATAGCAAACTAAATGCATAGCCTAAGCGTATTCATGTGTGGCCCAGTCAAAATCCCCAACAAATGTAAATCAGTCATATCAGTTGATGCAAAAATGTTACATCTGTTTAAATGAACTACAGTGTTCATTCTGTTCGCTCCTTGACAAATTTTGGAAAATACCACTAAAGTGGGCGGTTCCAAGAGACCCCAGGGCTAAGTGTAGGGGATAAGCGGGGCTGTGGTCAGGACGAGGGAAAGCGAGTTGTCTAAACATGAAGAGTGACCAGGGCAACACGGGGGGGTTGTGGAGCAACAAATATTGTAGAAGCAAACAAGTTCACACGAAAATGTAAAAAAAATTGCACAATAACGTTAAAGTAGCACCCTTAGGCCCAGTTTTTATAGTTTATCTGCAAAAAAAGTGGATTTTGTGGTGAGTTAAACTTTAATCTTCCAGATGTCCTCCAGGCATCACGTGGTCCTGTGGTGTTTAACAGTCTGTAGCTTTTACATCTTTATAGCAGGTTTCTAAGTAAAAATACTGGAAGGTAAATAGTTCTAAAGGATAATTCATGTGAACGCTTGTATATTTTCCGTTCTCCATCATATCAGTGTATCCTTCCTTACACTTCTGAAGGTTGGTTCTGCTAAGTGTCTGGTATTTTTGCCTGTACAGCCGTAGCGTGTGATTTCTCTCTCTGCATTGGTCGGTGTGCTGCCATTGATGTTTTTTGTTGTCGTTGGCCAGCATGCTGCCCCGTGTCTTCGACCTCTGCGCTGTTCTTCACATGACCGGTATGCAGCTCCAGCCACCACCTGACCTGGCCTCTGCTCTCCTCCTTTAGGCTAGCCACACAGGCATGCGTTCATACATTTACAAGCAGAGCTCTGTGATTGGCTCGCAGGCAGAGCACACTGGGTTGCGGACGTATTACTTCAGCGCCGACACCCAGGAGGACATGAACACCTGGCTGAAGGCCATGAACCAGGCCGCGCTGATGCAGCACCACCCCAACACACTCAGGTAAGCCTTCACAGCTAGTACATTACAGCACACGTTGCCAGAGGATGTCGGGTTTAAAAGGTTGGTTGTAGGTCACGTGAGGTCCTTATCTACATCTTTTCCTGATGTATTAAGGCAAACAAGGTATGCCAGGTTTCAGTTGTAGGGTTTTACCATGAAGGATAAGATAAAAAATCATCTCGTCCGATTTCAACCTTACGACAAATATTTAAAACACACAAAACAACCCACAGTGTTGTTATTGATTAAACAAAGCAAGGGCCTCGCAAATGTTTCGTTCAAGTATTCAAATCTGACTTTTGGAAAACCTCAAAGGTCCAAAACAACTTAATACAACTTACTGGGAATCTCTTTTTCTTACATTTGCTTACAATACAGGGTGCGAGCAAAAAAATAGCACCAAATGTCGTTTTTTAGGGATTCCTCTCATTTTTGACAGAAAAGCAAGATAAACCTTCTCATTTCATAGTTTACAACATTAACTCAAATAACTTTCCATGACTCAACGAATAAAGTGACTTTCTTTCAGTGTGATAAGAGGATACTGAAATCAAGGCAACTCAGGTGAAATTTAAAAATACCCAAAAACAGTTACAGTGCTTCGTAAGCTAGTGTGAAATCTTGGTTCCTATGACACTTATTTCTATTTTTCTCAAAATTCCATTTTGTTTTGTTCAAAAGTCGAGCTTTATTTTTCAGAATTCCATGTTTTACACTGTAACAACTTCATTTAATCTTACCAAGTTTTTAATATAGGAATGTAATGGTTACTGAAGGAAATATCCACTGTTCTGTTTAAAAAAAAAAGAAAACCCAAATAGTTTATGCAGTCCACCTAAAAATTAACCTTTGAGTTATCTATAAACTTTTTTATAATAAATTAGTAAAACACGTTCAACCATAAAAACAACTCTTCAGACATTAACTTAGATTTCACAATTTTAGTATAACTTGATCCAAATATTTTTTGTGACTTTTTTCTGTCTCACTATAATAATGTTCAGGAGTCTTTAAAAATAATTTGTTAATTTAATTATTTTCTTCTTCCATTGCTCTGTTTTTGCCTCTGATGTGGCAATTATGTGCTGTTATTGTTACAATCAATAAATGTCCTTTTTGTTAGAGTGTTTTATTTATTGGGATTGAAAGATAGGGACATAAAATTTTATTTTAGCATTTTGTGGTATTTGTTGCTATAATGATAAAGTGACAATAAAAAAAGCAATAAAAAGGCATGAGTCTCTATGGGAATACATCCGGCACGGAGAGTCAGGAAGTCACACCCAGAAATACTGTGGTAAAAATCAGACATGCATTTTTGATTGGCTGGTTATTTAATCCACCAGTTACATTAATTAGTGCAATTGTCCTGCTAAACAGCATGAAATATTTGCCTTTCAGTCATATTTATAAGGGTTCTCATGCAACTAACAGCGGCAAAAATAGAACCAGGAGTAATATCTCAACCATCATGTCAGTTTTGGGAGTGTGCAAACATCATCAGTTTGAATTAATGATGATAAATCACAATTGTTATTGCATATCTTCCCCCCAATAACGATAAATGATAGGATAATTACCCATCCCTATTATTATTTTTATTTTGGCTCTCTGAGCTTGACCTCATGCATCTGTCGGCCTTTAAACTCACCACTCTGTTTTGTTTTTTGATACTAGTGCTTCTCTTTAAGTATTCGACCCCTCATAGATACTTGGTTGGCTACTTTGAAACGTTGAATTCAGAGGATTGTGTTTTTGAACTAATGGCGGCTGTCTTCATGCATTATTAATGCATTGACATCGGGAGGTAGCGCAGATCAAATACATGAAGTTTCTCTCGGGCAGGCTCACACTCTGCCCCCCCCCGCCTCACTTACTCCCATCCTTTCTCATTACACTGTTCTTACAAGAGGAAATCCCACAGCACTGTGTTGCCTGGTTCTGATGCTCCAGACAGCTTCCAGTTGGGAGTTCTCTGAGCCTTCTTTTAAAGCATGTTGTTTATTCATAAAGGCTGTGACAGTAGCACTAATGCTGTCTGGCATGTTGCTGTTGTGTGTTGTTTAAATGTTTGGTGACGTGTTAATTTTCAATGAATATTGACAGAATGCAAAAAGGAGTAACAACGTACTTTGAAACCAACATCAAATGGGGTCAAACCAGTCACCAGTGTCCTCGTTTTACTGAATTATTTTTGGATATTAGCTGCTGGGAGGGAGAATCTTGGCACCCCAGGCTTTCCTGTTGTTATGCAAGGTTTCTTTTATGACAGAAACCTGAATTTTTGACAAGGCTCTTTTTTTAGGTTGGATTTCGTTAATGAGTTTAAGTCGGCTTGTGCCTTCAAGGATTCACTTGTCATCTGCGTTGCTTTTCAAAAAAGATTTGCATATTGTATTAAGTCCTGTCCTTAAAAGAGGCAAAACTTTCTGTTTTGTGTGACGGCCGTCCAATTTAAATTCGTCTTAGGATAACGCAACAAAAACCCAAACCATCAGAATGTTAGAACATGATGTTCTGGTGATCAAATGATAAAGAGATAGCTTTTTAATAAGCCAGCCGCAGAGTAGCTGTAGTTTTTTTTTTTATCATTTGCAGTGTAAGTGTTCCTACCCCTGTTCTAATGTGATGAAGCAGAACTGAAAACGTCAGTGTATTTTAGTGCAACTTTATGTTACAGTCCATCTAAAGCTTAATTAGGAAGGAGCATATTTACAAAATCTGAAAACTGATGTGCTTTTGTCTTCAGACCCCTTTATTCCAATACCCCTAAATGATGTCAAGTGCCACTAGTTGCCTTTAGAAGTCACCCAGTTGGTAGATGGAGTCCAGCTGTGTGTACATTCATCTCAGTATGAATCCAGTTGTTCTGTGAAGGCCTCAGAAGTTTGTTGGAGAACTATAGCGAACAAACTGCATCATGAAGACCAAGGCACACTGCAGACTGGTCAGGGATGGAGGTGTGGAGCATTTTAAAACAGCGCTAGGCTCTAAAACAATATTCCAAGCTTTGAAAATCTCACAGAGCCCTGTTCAGTCCATCAAATGTAAATCAGAATCAGAATCAAGTTTATTGCCAAGTAGGTTTGCACTTACCAGGAATTTGACTTGGTGTTGATGGTGCAGACAAAATATATATATATATATACAGAAACTAGAGCTATATACACAGTAGACTGGGCGTTAATGTAGGTCTGGAGATGCTACGTTGGTCCTGAACGTGGAAGGGAGAGAGGCAGTGTCAAGTGTCACGGGTGGCTCTTGGCCTTGTTGATAAGGCTGGTAGCGGATGGGAAGAAACTGTTCTTGTGGCGTGAGGTTTTGGCCCTGATGGACCGCAGCCTCCTGCCAGAGGGAAGTGTCTGAAATAGTCTGTGATTGGGGTGCGAGGGATCAGCCACAATCTTCCCTGCACGCCTCAGAGTCCTGGAGGCGAACAGGTCCTGGAGAGATGGAAGATTGCAGCCAATCACCTTCTCTGCAGACCTGATGACACGCTGCAGTCTGCCCTTGTCCTTGGCGGTGGCACCAGCGTGGTGGTGGAGGAGTTGAGGATGGGCTCAATGATGGAGGAGGAGAAGTGCTCCATCATTGTCCTTGGCAGGTTGAATTTTGGAAAATGGAAATATTATGGCACGACAAACTTAAACCTAGGCTTAGACAGACTTTGTCATTCAAATGCACATTCACAATGTGCATTTGAGCGAAATTTTGTTACAATGCTCTGAGTAAAAACACAAGACAAAAGAGAGGGTGGGAGGGGTCTTTTGTGGTTGTCTGATCCTTGGTCAGGCAGTGTCTGCAAGCATTGTCATGGATGAAGGGAAGCAGATGAATCTCACCACTGTCCTCACAACTCTCTGCACATTTCTCTGCCTGAAGCTTTCAGGCCCCAGACCAGACAGCGATGCAGCTGGTCAGTACGCTCTCAATTGTCCCTTTTGTAGTAAGTGGTGAGGATGGGAGGGAGGAGGTTTTCTCTTCTCACCTGACCTTGAAAGTGGAGAGGCAGCTGTCCTATCTTCACAAGAGCAGAGGCATGGAGGCACCAGGTCAAAGTATCTGTGATCTGCACACCCAGGAATCTGATCACAGCAGTCCCCCATGTATTTCACCTCCTCTCTGTCGGCCACTTCCTTGTCATCCCTGTTGAGGTCCACCACTACTGTGTCGTCCGCATACTTGATGATGTGGTTCATACTGAACCTGACGTGGCAGTCCTAAGTCATCAGGATGAAGAGCCGTGGGCTCAGTACGCAGCCCTGGGGGGAGTCGATGCTGAGGAAGATGATGCTGGAGGAGTTTTTGCCAACCTGGGTTCTGTCAGTGAGGAAAACCAGCTATACAGGGGGTTATGGATTCCATTGGGTCCAGTTTGGTTACCAGGTGCTGTGAGATGATTGTGTTTAATGCTGAGCTCAAGTCCAGAAACAGCATACGCACACAGGTGTTGTTCTTCTCCAGGTGATCCAGGCTCAGATGGAGTGCAGAGGACTGTACTAACCAAAACCTGGCTGTTCACTTTTGCAAGGCACACTAAGAATCTCACTCTGTAAAAGTTGAAAAGATATAAAAACCAACATTTGTCCTGTATCTTTCTTTACAGACCTGCTGACAATGTTGATAAGTTGTTGCAACAGGCAGTTCCCCAGACAAACCACGTCAATCACCAGAAGACGAAGACTTTAGACTCTGAGACCACAAAAACAATTGTCCACGAGGTTCTGCTGGAGCCCATACACCGTAACACAGAGGAGCTCTGCAGCTTTCACAAAGACACCGGCATGCTTGAGCGGCCCGAAGGCAGCACTGCTCTGGAAATGGACACACAGAGCTCCCTCCCATCCAACCCTCCAGCCACCGCCCTCCCGCTGTCAGACCACGCGTCCGCCTCGGCTCCCGTGTCCAGGGTGCCATCCCGCGCTCCGTCACGGGCCGCCTCGACGCTGCCCTCCAGCCTTTGCACGAGGAACGGCCTGGTCTCCACGCCCAGCCCCATCTTGGAGCCCAACGGCATCGCAGCGGGGACGTACCAGAGGGCGCCAGAGCCAGCGGCCTCGGACACATTCAAGCACGTGCAGAGGAGGAGCACTCTGGAGCAGGTGGAGCAGTGGGTCCAAGTCCAGAAGGCGGAGCAAAGGGGGTAGGTCATTGTTTACTACACATAAAGGCATTCTGATTTCAGTCAAATGATTTTTAGCTGCAGAAAGTGTTGCTTTTCAGGAATGAGACAGAACTTAACAGCTAAAGAACGGTCCACATGCAGTGACGTGTCCCATGTTCAACTGCCTTGTGAAGAATCAATATGATATATTTTTCTCTGGCTTGAAAAGGTTTTTTAAAAATGTCAGTATAAATGCTAAATTATAAAGATTTAGGTCAGAGATTTTGTGACTGTTTCCAATCAAGAGTTTTGTAGAGTTCTTGTTTAAATTATTGAAATGTGTTCTTCTCGTGGTTTTAACTGGGTATTGAGCTGCTATTTATTCAGTCATTGTAACTACACAGGAGCCTTGGGAAGCCTTTCAATCATTAACGCTTCTACTCAACATAGCTGACTTCTTCATGCATCAACACCATCCACACTGAAGCATGACCTTGTGGTACATTCACTGATCTGAAACAGACTGATGTTCTTTTAGTTTCTGATCACCAATCAGGGCCGTCTAGCGTAAAACCGTCCCCTTCTGCTCGTCCATCTTTACTAATTTGGACATCATAGACATCATGGCTTTGTGGTGCCTAGACTCCAAAAAGACACCGCATTGGCACAGAATGAAAAATACAGCCATTCTTATTTCTTCACATGCATACTCATTTGCTGATTGTTTTTGGCAAAAAAATAATTTCTAGCTTATTCTTCTTCAACAGCCCCCCCTCCAGAGAAAACACCCTTCCCCGTCGCACACCACCAACTCAGCACAAGCACACCACGATGGACGCTTATCAGACGCTTCCAAAAACTCCACGTCACAGCCCGCCGCCCGGTCGACTCGGCGAGTACAAGTACGCCCACGACCGCCTGAACCATTTCCGCCTCACCCCGGAGCAGGGGGGCCCAGGGTCCAGCACTGTGTTGCAGCTGTACGAATGGCAGCAGCGCCAGCGGTTCCGGCACGGCAGCCCCACGGCACCGATCTACACCCCGGCCCCGGATTACCCGTTCGGCCCCCGGCCCCCGTCCACCGTGCCGGCCTCCTCCTCGCTACGCAGGCCAGACGGGCCTCCTCGCTGTGTGTCGGTGCCGCCTTCAGCCGCAGACATCCCTCCGCCGGGGCCTCCGCCGGGTCGCAGCAGAACACTGTCGCCCAATAAAAGGCCGCACACTCCCGCCGAACGGGTGACAGTAAGGCCCGGGGGTGACATGCCGGTGCTGAACATCCCCTTCACTGTGTCTCCGCGTAGGACCAAGTCTCAGATGCTGAAGGTAAGACGATACACGGCCGAATCAGAACAACCTTCTTCTACATCTTTATGATTTTACTCACCTCTATGGTGAATGTAGCGCCTATTTCTTTGGATAATTTAGTTTTCATGCATCCAGGAAGAAAATGGCAGAGATTTATAACAGTGAAGTCCAGCTTTTTCTTAGAATATAAAGTGCCGTTCGAAAGTATTCATACCCCTTAAACTTTTTCAGCTTACAATGACAAATAATGTATTTCACAAAGCAGTGCATCGTTTATAAATGGCAGAAAAAAAATAGTAATTTCTTCACATTTGCATTTAATGTGATTCAATACTTTGTAGAACCACTTTCCACTGCAATAACAGCTCCAGTAGATATAAGCGGGTTATCAATTTGCTCGAGCTTGTTGACAAAGCGTTCTTCCATTTCAGCTCATCAGGTGGGTGTAAGGGAGACAGTAACGGCAGGTTGCCCTGAGACAGCAAGGAGCGCAGTGTCTGGTGGGGCAGGATATGTGTTACGTCTCGTGTTCTAAAGCAACCATCGCAGCTTCGGTCACTAATTATATTTCACATTTTGCTTGCATGGTTAATTTGAATGCAAAAGTAGTGTTGACAGTAAATCCACACTGAGTCTGTCGCTACTATTTACCCAGGGAAATGCCATGTTACTCCTCTGATTAACTACCAACACGGATGTTTGTGTGTTGCAGGCTGCCACTATTGAGAGACGCTCAATGCCTCCAACTGGCTACATCACTCATACAGTCAGCGCACCCAGCCTTCATGGCAAGACGGTACATTTCACAATTTCATATCTTTCTTATACAAGTGACGCCAAAAGCCGTGACAGGAAACTGGATTTAGGAGGTTCTGTCAGCGGAGGAAGTTAGCGACCATGTGTGCATTCCTTTCTCCCAACCACTATGAGCCTTTCCTGATAACACTGGTCAGTTGGTTGTTGATTTTTCCAGGGAAATCTTTGGGAGGAAAAAGCACCCTGCTAGCCTGTCAAGTCCACTTTGTGTGCACCAGCTTCTGGTTTCAGCCTCATTAATCCTTAATTAAGCTGCAATTTTGCTCGTCCAGGTCAGCTATGAGTCACGCAACATATTAGCCCCTGGGGTTGTGAATGCAAAGCTACTTATTTAAAAGTGGAGGGGGCTTTTTTTCAGCGTGTGTGGTCAGTGTTAAGACGTGCCAAACTGAATATCCCATGATTCCCCTGATAGCCCGAGGAGCTCACTCTGCTCCTCATTCAGCTACGCCGCCATCAGGCCAAGATGGCCTCCGTACGCCAGCAGACCTTAGCTCAGCTCAAAAGGCTGAGGACTCCCAGAGAGTCGTACCATCAGAACCACCCCCTCATTGCTGCCGCCGCCGGGGACAGCCCGCTCGTCCTCAGCGCCGCCCCGTCTCCTGAGTCACACCTCGGAGATGTTGGCCTTTCAGCTCCACTTGGCCCTTGCAGCACTCAGGTGGGGCCCCGAGAGGCGTAGCTACCCCTCATCCTATCAGGAGCTGGTAGAGGCTGCCACTAAATGTTAATTAAGGTCTTCTAACATTAAAATGATAACACAACGTGTTGCTTCATTTGAACACAGTTCTTAAACTCAGCTTTTATTTATTGGAAAACGTAAATATGTTTTTGTATCTGCCGATTAATGAATTAACTCACAGATTTTTTCACAGTAGCCTCTAGCCATTCAGTCATAATAGATTGCTGTACCATGTGCCGTCTGCCACAGGGCTAATTCTACTGTTGCTTATAAAGACCGACACCCAGCAGCACATAATTGTTAAGTGGAGGAACATTTTTTGACGATTAGAAATCGCCCCCCTTCAGTCTGATACCTTTAAATAAGTCTGAGTGCAACTTAACTGCCTTCAGAAGCCCTCTGTGTAACTGAACCTCAGTTTGCATGCTGCTGCTTTGTGAAGGCTTCAGGTTTCTCAGGGAACATGAGAGGAAAAATAGCTTCCAGAAGACCAAGGAATACAGTTGACATGTCAGGGGTCTCTGCAAAAACATCTCTGTCCCCCAAAGAAGAAAATTAATGAGAGGTCAACGGAAACTCTGGAGGAGGTATACAGAAAGAGAGCTTGGGTCAGAGAATCTGTTGGGTTGCCAGATATGGCAAGATGGTATGTCGCGTTGGTGTCCAAAAACCTTAAATTAATAGAGGTGTCAGAAGATGTCTGTTGTTGTTTAAAGAAAGCTTTTTCGGGTTGCTATGAGCCCTATAGAAAGCACAACAAACAGCTGCTCAGGTTGGATGGGTTCAAGATTGAACTTTATGGCCTGTTGTGAAGTGCTCTGGGTGGTGGAAAGTTAACATTGCACCTCACCCCGAAAACACCATCCCAACAGTAAACACACAGTGGTGGCAGCATCCGGTCAGTTGACAGGAAGATGGAAGGCAACCCATTAAGGCTGTAAAACACTGCAAGCAGGGGTGGAGGTTGGCTTTTTACTAGGATCCTAAACGTATTACTAAGGACCAAAGTGTTTTTATGCTAAATCTGTGGCAAGACGCGAAAACGTCCAGTCAGGCTGAGCTTAAGCTATTATAAAAGGAAAATGTCAAGGGTTCCAATCTGTGGATGTGCACAGATGGTAGAAATACCCCGAAACAAATGAAAGAAAGTCAACGGTTTTCAATACCACGCCACCGTACATTTAGGATAAAGAATGCACTCTAAACCTGGACTACATGACCAAACAACAGCCCAGTGTCGGTCGTGGCAGCCTCTACCAAAACACTCCTGTCCTCCGGTGTCGCTGAGCGCTGGCCTGGCTGCAGAGACCCATTCACCTCTTTACCATCTGCTGCTCTTTGGCTGATCCGCCTCCATGTGGCGCGTCTACCGGTACCGCCTGTAGCATGATGTGTTTCGATCCCTTTTGACGTCCGCAAAGCCATCCCATGCTTCAGCTATCCGTCTGGCTGGTCCGATGATGTGTTGATCCGTTTGGGTCTTGTGATGCGTGACGTTCTTATCGGTCCTCGTCGTAAAGCTTGTGTTCATGTTGCCCGTTTGTGAGATGAGTTCCCCGCTGACCCCGGTGACGACTAGGAACCCGCTGCGTCCGTCCGAGCAGGTTCTCATGCTGTTTTTGTCTGTGGTGGAGAGCGCCTTCAACCGATCACGAACCAAAAGAAGTGTGTGATGTTTTTAAGTGTCCATGCAAGTTTGCCATGCTGCATGTCGGCGGAGACACGTTCCAGCAGAACAGCTGTGGTGGATGCTTCTGCAGATGATTAAGTTATTTGGAGGTTGTGTTTACGGCAGCTTTTAATCAGATGGATTTCACCCTCTAGGCCGATGAATCGTACATGACTCTGAAGAAGGACCTGGAGTATCTGGACCTGAAGGTGAGACTGGTTGTGGAGTTTCTCCTCGGATCTTAGTTCTGCACCTGTTGTATCTTCCCTGACTTTGAAACGCCTCATGCTCAGACTAACACACTGGTCTTTGCTACTGACGAGCCCTTCTGTTCTTTGCCCGACCCTGAACAGTTGACCCAGCTGCAAACGTTCCAGCTGTAGCTCCCAAATGTTTAGGTCTGGTCTTTTTCCCGATGCTTGACTGCTGTTAGAAGCATCTTACCAAAGCAGCCGCCACATTGTGACCCCGGCCCTGTGTCTCTGTGATTTCTGACTCCAGATCAGAGCTCTAGAGCCGCTGATCCTCGCAGTTCACAGTTTACTACTGCACTGCACTGCTGGGCCTCTCAGGCCTTTAATGAACGTAAGCTCTGTTTGTATGTGCCTACGTGTCTCTGTATCCGGTAAATGTTCTGAAGCAACAGCTACAAAGTAGTGTGTCTATGTGTGTGTGTATGCATTTCTGCTTGTGCATGTTTGTACTGTGGGGAGAAGAGGGAGACGCACACGTGGTCTGTTTACGTGCCATTGTGCTTCCCCAGAGTCTGTGGTCTAGTAAGACCATCCCATCGCTTTGCAGCACTGCATTCACAGCTTGACCAGCATCATGTGAATTTTGACCGGACTCCATACCTCCCCTCCACCACGTGCGATGTTGATGAGGCTGTTGAATGCTGGGCATGGGATGGCTCGGCAGTGCATGTGTTGTGGCTGTGGCCCGGTGGTTGAAAAGCCAGCTGCTTCTACCATCGCCCTCTGAAACGCTGCACCTCTCTCACAATAATGCAACGTGTTAACTCCTAAATGGATTCATTCCCCAATGTAAACATTCAATTTTCAGTTATTTTAGCTGGTAATTTAGGTGTTAAAGCTGATGTTAAAGGAGTAAGTTCCAATTTCTGACAGTGGGGTCCCGTTGAGAGGTTATGAGCAGTTACCATCTTACCTGCAGTTACAGTGAGATTCTCACAAAGTTATAACAGAGGGAAAGTGCTCATGTGAACGCAAGAAAATGCTTTTATTTACAACAGAAAACCAGCAATTATTCTTACTGATTTAATGAACAAATGTATGCTTGACATAATATTTATTGGTCTTTTTATTGTGATAGATTTAAGCAAAACAATGGAAGGAACTTGACATCTGCTAAATAAAGTAATCATTTTGAAGAGCTTATTGTAACCATTCTGCTCTTTCTAAGAAACACACCATAAAGTAAAACAGGCTGATATTAGCTTAATTGTTCGGGCTTTCTGCACTAGTAGCCAGCCTAGCTGTAGTTGAAAAAAGCAGTAAACCCTTGAACCTTTATAGATGTTTCGCTTTTAAGACCATTCAGGTTCTGTTATGCTGTTTGTTTCAAATTAAAGATAATCTGAAGCACACAGTGACCACAGTTATAGCCTGCAGTGTAACTATGCACTTAAAACGTGACATTTGTCTAAGTTCATTGGCCAGTGTTTGCACTACTACTGCATAACTACTTTGAACTTTTCAAGTCTGCAGGTATTTTAAGATTCTGGAAATGCCCCGGCCTTTGCCCTCATGCTTTTGAATTTGACTAGACCACGGCAAAAAACTTTGATACCTTCCGTTTTGCCACTATTCATTGTCGTGTATCATGACATCATTTTAGCTGTAAGAAAGAAAGATTTCCTTTTATAGTCCCACAGAGGGGAATTTTTTCTCTCTACATGTAGCCCATCCCTTAGGGACCAGTGGGCTGCTACACTGCTACACCCATGATGACAGCCTGCGGGGATCGAACCGGGTACTTGCAGCCTTCTCGGAGCACAAGTGTGCTGCTCTAACCAGTAGGCCACCCCTGATCACCTCACATTTAATCCTAAATTATTTTAGTATGCAGATGTCCATAGTTGACTTTATGAACATGCAGTGCTAAGGTCCTGTGGATGCAAAGCTAGCCAAAATCATCACCCCTAGCCTTTTTATTATGGCCCATCATCTCTGGTTTCGTCCCATCTGGCCAAGTCTTGTGGCTCATTCTGATGCACATTTGCAAACCCATATTCTTTTCAAAGAGTAGATGCTTTTTCCAGGCAACCCTTTCAAACAAGCTAGACTTCAAATTGTCATGAGCTTTAACTTAACATGCTACCTGAAACTTGGAGAGTCTATTTATTTATTTGTTTATTTTAGTGAAGTTTTTCTCACCGTTGACTGGTCAGATCTTGGGATGAATTTACGGATACCTCCAATCCTGCAAAGATTAGCAGCTATCTTAAATGTTGTCCGTTTATGAATAATCTTTCGTCCTTTAAAATTATGGACTTCAAATAGTTTAAAAAAACGTTTAAAAACAGCCTTAAAATCCTTCCCAGATTGATGGGCAGCCACAGTTGTAGATGTCTTTCCTCCTCTGCATTGTGATAACACACACCTGTACACTCCTAAGCAGCAATCTCCTGCTTCAGTCACACTTGCTGTTAGGTTTATCCGCTGCACTTGTGTAGCAGCACATAGCTGCTCCTTTCACTTTTAGCTCTAGTGGAGGCAGCACGGTAATTATATTGCCATTAACTGCTCAAAAGCTTTCAACAGAGCCTCACTTCAAAAAACTCTAACCTGTCCCTTTAAACGAGCCAGTGGAAGACCGGGTCCTCGTCTGGGTTCTCAAGTGTTCTCCTGTCGTGAAACGGATAAATAAACAGTCAGAAGGTATAGATGGTTTATAGGCAAGTGATTTTGTGCAGAGCTTCAAAGTCTCCATAGCCACTGTGTTGTTCATGGCAAGAGCTGATTTTGTGTGCCAGAAGTCACTCGTATTGTCTTATTCACAAGGGTAAGTGGTTGTTAATGATAGTCTACCCCTGGCTTGTAATAGTTTACAGGTGCTCTCTGTGTTCTGTACTCCCTTTGTTTCAGCGCTAATGTGCCGAGGAGTCAGACGCTTCCTTTCAGCAAACAATTAACATCTGGAACTGTTCGTGTTGAAATTTTCAGGTAGCTGGAAGTCAGACCCTGAAGGAGGCAGGGAAACCTGTCATGGTTGCAGAGAGTGATGTGGATGTAAGTATGAGATCCATATGTTGTCACAATTTAAGCTGCAAGTAATTTGAATTAAATCCGAAGGCCGCAGGCTGTCAATTTATTGAATTCTTCCTCCAACATGTATGGATTTCCCATTAAAAGGAATTAAACAGGACAAAGGTGAATTTTCTGGTGTTGGAAAATAATTTTTTCAGGCTTGTCCAATGTTATTCTGGATTAACAAAAATATGATAATTTCATTATCGCTAATGATAATGATACCTCATTAACTGAAATTAAACAGTTACTGTGTGGTTTATGTGTTGATATAATACAGTTGTTTTGAAAAGGAAAAGCAATGAGTGAATTGCGCATTGCATTTGCGCATGCGTGAGTTACATGAGTTCGAACATTTTGGCAACCGGACAAACGCAACTGTCATGGGCATGTCCGACGGTGCAGGGGTAGTGAGCATGATCCACGTATGGAGGCCTTAGTCCTCGGCGGGGCTGACCCGGGTTTGATTCCAGCCTGAGCTCCTGTACCGCATGTCATCCCCTCTCTCTGAAACCCCCTTACCCGTCAGCCTGCTTTGAAAAAACGAGCCACTAGTGCAGTAAAAACCCAGAAAAAGAATAAACCCCAACAACAAAAAAATCGCCATCACTGTAATTTGTGTGGAGTGCAGGTAGTGGACGTAAACACAAGGCTCCCAAGTTTTAAAGCTTTAAAAGCCTTATATATACACTGACAATGACCGAAGCACTTTGTGCCATGTTCAGTTGCTCTAATATGGACTTTATAGGCTTGAACAGTGGCGGAAAAAACACGATTGCAAGACCGAGTTCACCCAAAAACAGAAACAAGAAACGCAGATGGAAACCTGCGTTCATTTTTCACGATTTCCCGACGGAAAAGAACGATCCTGACAGACATAAAAGGTGGACTGAAATTGCAGGTTTTTGCACACATATACTGTGTCTAATCTTCATCTTTATGTATCTAATCTTGAAACTGAGGCTAAGGGCCGCTGCCGTGTATGCAACAGGCGACAGAGGAAGAGACTAGAGAGACACGACATTGAATCAGCCCGACAGAAATGTTATTTTGCCCACTGTCACTTTTAAAATTATTCAAATACGTCCAGGAATAACAGAAGAGTTGATAAATATAGTAGATGAACAATCCGTGTCTAAATTAGAGGCATCATCCCCGTATAATCACTTCTCTCACGTTAACATGGCCAAATCAACACTTTATTCAGCGTAACTGGGTTTTAGTGGACTATAGAAATATGATAAAGTTTACAGTAATACATCATATTGCTTTAAAAACTACAATATATTCCTCTTATCATCACAGCAAGGTGTGCTGTGCAAAAGTATTTTATCCTGGTTTGTTGGTACATGCTGGCAGCCCAAAGGAAACTGCTAAGTAAGATGATTTAACGAGATGTGTTTGTATGTCCAACAAAACGTTGAATTAAAATGATGCTTACAAGAGGGCCTCTGCTCTGCTTTGTTCCAAACAGGGGTTAAAAAAACAGGGGAAAAAATGTATTTTACAACTCATTTGATAGACGACAAGGGCACGTAATACCGGCTGTGCCTGAAAATGATGTTTGTGTTTATACTGCCCCTTGTAAAAAGCAGAAAAAGCAGCCCTTTGGTCATCTTCCTCTGCTGCCCATAAATAAGGGGAGATTGAAAGTTGAAAATAACTCAGTTCAATCTGAGTCAAAGGTAACGACACAAGAGCTGTCTTCACTAAATTAATTTCCGATGATTTGTTTTAGAATTGAGCCAAAAATGGCATCAAACGGTCTCCAAATGGTATCCACCATAGATGGGTTTTGTACTCGCCATTATCTCTGTTATTTTACCTTCATGTAATGTGATGGTGGACTGAAAGCAGATCCTTATTCAGTGAAGGATAAACAAAATATGGTTTTTAATACTATGTATTTTTGCCTAAACAAAATCCAAACCTGTACATTATAACGTTCATTTCAAAGGATCACAAATATTTCTGTCACCAAAAAACTTGCAGCTGTAACTGCAGCGAAACTTCATCCTACAAAGCAACACCCAGGCTCTGAACCCTAACGCCTGCCACACTTTTCAGATTTTCAGCAGTAAAATAAACTTGGAAACCATGTATTACTTAAATTCTGTTTCACCATTACGCATGTTGTGTTGCTCTATCACATAAAATCAGAATAAAATACATTAAAGTTTGTGGTTGTAACATGACATCACAAACCTTGATGTATTAAACCAATACATGCCATACTGTATGTTACTGAAACACCGATGGAGATTTTCATCTTAGACAGCCTGGATCCAATGAAATCGAAATAGGAAAAGTAAGGAAATGTTGCTTGGGACAGTGTGGCAGAATTTTATAAGCTTTATTTTCTCCGCTTTTACTGCAACAAAGCAGCTTCCAGAGTGAGATGTTAAGTGGATTCTATTAATCCTTGACTTGGATGATCCACATAATTCCCTGAAGCCTTTGTCAGAGTCTCAACTGCTTACACCATTTATGAACATTTATGTGAAAGGAATGGATTACACAACCAGATCCAAGAACAGCATCACCATGGAGACCGTATCAGATAAATAATGCATTAGATTGATGATTTAAACTCAGATGAAGCTGTTCTGTCGGCATTTGCACATTAAGACACTGTTAACCCCAATGCTTGTAATTCAGGGTGATCGTGTTTACACATGAAACTTTATGGGTTTTATTCAAGACCCATTTCAAAGTTCCTGAGCATCCTTAATATGTCTAGTGAAAGGTTTTGGCTGGGTGCATCTGCACTGATAAGCTTCTCATAAAGTGAACATCTTTTTACACTATCACAAGAGTAGAGGAGTTACATCAGAGTAAATATTCAACATTTCATCCATTCAGTAGAGCTCTCCCAGATCACTGTTCACACCCTGACCCTCTGTTCTGTATGCAGTTAGTGCAGCTGCAGAAACCAGATTTTAATTAAGAAAAAGGGCCACTGACTTATTGGAGGACAAAGCACAGACTCTGATTAGCCCTGGAGAGGTATTTCATCTGGGGAAGCGTAGACATTTTTTCACTGATCATCCTTTCCCCTTGCCTACTCAGCTCTGTGTCTCCCTCTACAGGTGAAGTTGAGTCGCTTATGTGAACAGGACAAGATCCTCAAGGACCTAGAGACGAGGATCAGCTCCCTGAAGAACGACAAGGTAACCAGTCTCTGTTAGACACAGCATCTGTCCTCGCGAGATCTGGTCAACACACTGGCATTAAATAAAGAGTATGAAATAAATCTGACCTGACGGAGCTACAGTCGAGGACAGTTCACTGTTCAGTCGTTGCATTGACCTTTTTTTTTTGTAGTAGGCCACCCCTGATCACCTCAGGGGTGACACTTATTTAGAGTAGTATTTTCACTCTAAATAAGATTTTTTTTCTATGAAGGTACAGAGAGGAGCTAATGCTCTTGTCTCACCATATTTTATTTGGTTGTCATTATTAAAGGAACTTATTTAGTCCGGGAAACCACATACTGTAGGTGACATCCTTCTGAGATGTTATAGTGACTCATGATGGTTTGTGGTGAAAGGCTGCCCTCTGGAGGCATTTTTCACTTGTTAATAGACCAGTGGTTTCAGATTTCTCAGGCAAACCCCCCTTTATGGGAATATTTTCCAGGCCCCATTGCCTTAAAAAGAAAAAAAAATGACAATAGTCTTTCGAATTTTCTACGCGTTTCTTGTTATTTCTCACTTTTGTTGTGCCTAACATTGTGAACTATACTATTTTGTTATTTGGATGTGTTTTTCTTTCCAGTTAAACAAACAAGCAGAAAATTACTCTGGACTGAAACGCATAAAGGCGACTGGTCCATCAGCCTTTAGTTAATGAGAAACACCAAAAAAAGGAACTAAAGGAATATATCTATAGTGTAGTGAAGTGGAGATAGTGGCTAAATGTCTCACTCTCTAAACTTGCATACAATGTATGGGACACATCAGTATGTATTAAAGATCATATCACTCTTATTAAATAAAATATTGTCTGGCCAGCAGCAAGGTTTTAGTCCCGTTCGTCTGGGTATTTCTGCTTTTTTCACCGTCTTTAGAGTTTTTAAATGTCTGCAAACACTGGTGAATATGTGAATCCAGCGTTTTTACTCAGATAGACTCCATGATTAAAAGCAAAACTTTCTCATGTCAGGAAATACTTTTCTGTTTAGGAAAAAAAAACTTCTCGCACTGCTTCTCATGTCTGTGTACCAATGGAGGCTGGACATACTCGCCTTGTCACATGTTATCTTGTCACCATGGGAATGCTGATTTGTGTAACATTCAAATAAATCCGGGTCGCAACATTGAAAGAATGTAAATTAGTTCCCCTTGCAGAATAAAATCAAAGGTCTGGAAGGCTCTCATGTCCCCCTTGTCATGACACTGAAGCCCAGGGGACGCTCCAAACATTTTGAGAATCACTGCTGTCAAACTGTCCTCTCCAAATGAATTGGTGTTTTTTCTGTTAACCTTTCACTGCTCAACCCCTCACTTGTTTCAGGACAAGCTGGAGAGAGTACTTGACATGTCTCACCAGCAGATGGAACAGTACCAGGAGCAGCCAGCCCACGCCCAAAAGATTGCCTATCAGCAGAGGCTGCTGCAGGAAGATCTGGTGACCATCAGGGCCCAAATTTCTCGTGTCTCAACGGTATATATGTCTACATGGGCATAGCTGTGTCTGTCACCATTGATTGATGATGGTAGACTTGGCTAAAATGGCAACATTTCATACTGTGCTCAATACATGCCAGATTTATAACATATCTGGAGGCATAAATCTTGCGTCATATGTTACCAGAATTACACAAGAATGCTATCAAATGTAGGCCATAGAACAGCCTGTGTCATCAACCATTGTGCATGTGTGTATAATTTTATTTATGTTTTGGGTCATGCAGGAAATGTCACATGCGTGGGAGGAGTACAGCATGCTGGAACAATCCGTGGAGCAGTTAAGGATGGCCCTGCAGGCACACATGAGCCACAGTGACACTTCTCAGGTGAGGCTTTGTTCTGACTTTATAATCATTTCAAAATAAAATCCTTAGCAAGTAACCAGTTCTTAACATTACTTTACTAAAAATTATAATATAATACACCGTGGCATGATTTAAAGGGCAAAAACTGAGCTAGGGGGTTGTATGCACACTTTTCATTACAGTGACAATAAAAGTCAAGTGAAGGAAATCTGTTTTTCCAAAACATATTTAAAATATTAGAGTAAACCCACTTCTTGAATGCAAATTACAAGGAAAAAAAGGTCATATGATAAACTGTGCATAGAACTAAAACAATGGGTGCTTTCAACCATCAATGCATGTTTACTATTTACAATATTTTAAATAGTAGAAGAACAACTGGAATAAAGTTAAAATAGGTGAAATGATTGCGTGTGTTTAATGTGATATAATACAGCAGGAAAAAGCGGAGCTGAAGCGTGAGCTGTGGAGGATCGAGGACGTTATAGGCGGGCTTAGTTCCAGCAAAGCCAACTACAAGATAACAGTTGACTCTATTCAGAATCCAGGTGAGATTCGTTTTTTTGCGGACGACATTGTGATCTGTAATGAAAGTGGGAAATTGTAGGTATGTTCTGGGAAATAGAGGATTGAATGTCAGGAGAAACAAGAAATACATGTGTTGGAATGAGAGGGAGACAGGTGGCATAGTGAAGTTGCAAATGTACTGAAGATGGAGTTTAAGCCCCTGGTGTAAACCATGCAAAGTAACGCAACGCAAACAAAAGTTTCATTTAAAATGAAGGAACCTTTTCACAAATCAGGGTAGTTTTTCCCTCCTCTGTGTTTCCACTGCAGGAATGAGGACCAAATCAGACAGAAGTGGGTAGAAATCTATCCCAAAAATGGCTCTGCTAGGGAGGTAGTCATTTTTTGAATGGACTGTGAACTAAAGGTGGAGCATCGTATTGGGAGGATGCTAAAACTTTCTCTCTGGTTGAGTTTTCTCTCAGTCTTTTTCTAGTTCATACTCCTCTGCACTTCATGTTTTGTGTTGACTTTAAATTGCACCACAGGAGTTCTATATTTTCATTAGCAAACACCCCATTTGAACCCAACCAGCCACACTGAATATCAGTGTTTTACAGAGCTTGCTTTGAAATACAACAATAGAAAACGGCAACGTTAGAGGAAATAAGTCTTTAAAGGAAGCACAGACTTCTGCTTTCAGCGTCTCCACCAAACTGGAGAGAGAGGATAATGCTCAGACTTTTTTTAGGAGATTTTAATCAGTAAAATTAGAAGAATAATTTTTTTGTTTTAATGGAGCCGACACACATGAGCTGCTAGCTATCGATTTTTAATTTTCATGGCATTTCAAAGCATTTTGACTTTTTATGTTTTTCTGCAGGGATGTTTTTTTGTTTTCTGTTGTGTGTATGCTGTGTGCGCTGTATTTTAGGGACTTTTTATAATAAAAAGCAGTGGGCCTGTGTGAGTATACTGGCATTTAAATGATTATAATCACCAAAATATAAATTATATTTGATCATAATACTTCAGACTAAAATGTTTTTTTAAATGCCAACATGCTTAAAGTAAAAAGAAATATAGATGTCTAATATTTGTACAGTATTTTCTGGGGAAAGTGGAAATTGCTTGTCCTTGTGTTAGGACTTCTCATGGTTAAAGATTCTTCTTGCACAGACCTTTGTCAGTGTGAGGACGGGCAGACTGGACAGAACATTAAGATGTTTTATTAAATAAATTGCTGTAGAAGCTCAGTTTGAGGTCCGCTGTTTTTATGCTCTGCAACGTTTTCAAAACAACAATCATACAGGAAAAAAATATTTCATGGTTGCAGAGACTTTGTCTTGTTGTGATGCCCTTCTTTATTTAGCCTTTCAAACATGTTCGTCTATGTCAACCAGTGAATTGACTTGGACCAACATGGTCTCCACTGTGTTATTGTGGTTCAGAAGCTGAGCACATTAAGAACCACTGGTATAAACCCTGAACTGTGACACTTTGGTTTTTATGTTTTGACATGCCTCAGCAGACAGAAGATTAGTGCCTTCGGTGTCAGACCCGGCAGTGCCTTCCCTCAGTGCAGAGGTCCAGCCTCCTCCTCGCAGCTCCATCTCCCACACTTTGCCTCACAGCAACGTACCAAAGTGGGTGAGTGTCCCTTTACTGACCCTACAGAGTTATCTGCATCTTGATTCTCATTCAAGTTCTACATCACAAACTTTCACCACAAAGACAGCAACATCTCCTACATCACTGACGCTGTCCTGATCCGATTGCTCTACAGGCCGAGGACAATGCACCGCCCAGGCCACCACTTCCTCGTCTCTATGACTATGAGGAGACACCACCTGTGGTGCCCCCCCTCCCCAAAGAGGCCTCGGTCATCCGCCACACATCGGTGCGAGGGCTCAAACGGCAGTCAGACGAGAGGAAGAGGGACAGGGAGTGTGGCCAGTGCGTTGCGAATGGAGATTGTAAGGTACTGTATAGTGTTGTTCATTTTATTATGCTGTCTTTTCTTAAGTGGAAACCTTCTACAGGTAGTTTGCTCATGTAGAAATGACACAGTTCCTCTCTTGTAGGGTTATAAGCCTTTACTACGTAGGGGTTTGATATATTGGGCTACTGTCTCAGCCCCTCTTTTAATCCCTGTTTCAGACTGATTTGAGATCATACCTGAGTGAACCCGAACTGCCAGGCAGCAGCCACCAGATCACAGGATCCGACGCCGACTACCAGTATTACCCAAGCAAAGGTATCAGAGGAGAAACAGGCTTAACATCTGAATAGAAATTCAAAACGCAAAAAAAAAACGCTTTGTCATGTTTTGACATGTGTTACTTCAACATGGAGGAGGGAAAATATACAATGTAAAACAGTGTAGTTTGTCTTTTAGTGTAAGAGGAGTCTTAAGTTTAATTTACTGTTAATGTTAATGACTTTTTTATTTTAAATATTGCTACGCAGTTTCTCTAAATTCAGTTCAAATTCAGTTTGACAAATTAGTTTACCAGTAGGTTACACTGTACGCAAAGACGAGACGCCCCGGCGGCCGCGCGGCACGGCAGACCGCCCGGCCCACACCCCCGCGCGAGCGGAGGCGTACGGAAACAGACGGCCAGCGCGTCGCGCGGACCGGAACGCTCGCCCTCCCCAACCCCCCCGCGAGCCGACGTCCGGGCCCCGCGGGTCCCGGGCCGGGCGGAGGTCACTTCGGGGACGCCCGCTCCCCTCCCTCCCCTGGCGAGGACGGAGAGGAGGGGAGGGCGCTCCCTCATAGCTCTGCTTGAACAGCAGGATGCGCTCACGAAAACCTCACGACGGCCGACTGAATTTCAAACATGTTTGATTTTCACTGACCGTCCGATTTGATCTACGATCAAGCTGAAATTCGGCCCGATTCAAAAAATGCTCGCACGACTGAAGAATCGGCCCGAAAAGGGCAAAAATTCGTACAGTGTAAGCCCGGCTTAACAGAAAAAGACTGTCTCACATTTTGTTACATTAAAGCTGCGCATTTCAATGTATTTCCTTTTGTAGATAAAATAAAAAACGTGTGGTGGGAAGCTAACAGTGCACATCACCCTGAGCGCTCCCTCTCCACTATAACTTAGGGTGGTGGCGGCATCGTGCTGTGGGAATGCTGTCATCAGCAGGGAAAGTTGATCAGATAGGTGGGATGGATGGCATGTCTCTAACAGCTTTGCACTTCCAGAAACTGAGATTTTTGCCCTCCGTGAGGGCACTCCATCCAATGGGAATGAGCTCAGCCTCATTCCCATTGGATGGAGTGCGTCTAGGAACATCATTTATTCAAGTTTTCCTATAAATGTGTTCAGTTAAGTTTCAGTCTGGACTTTAACAGGGGTTTTCTAACATATAAGTATCTTTTAGTTTAAACCTTTTCATTGTAGCCTTGGCTGTATGTTTTGTGCCACTGTGCTTCACTGTCTCTGCTGATGATAAGTATCCCCACGGCATGATGCTGCCACCTCCATGTTTCACTATAGGGATGGTATTCAGGATGATATGAATGTTAGTTTTTCACCACACAGGATTTTGCATGTGGACTGAATACAAGTGCGCACTACACTTTGGGTTTTGCTTGAAAATACATCATATAATGTGAATTTCCCCACTGAGGGCCAAAACGATCATTTCTATTCTCTCCTTCTGAACCACTTATCATTTTGCTTCCACTGACAGCTACACACCATTTTGTGTTGATCTGTCAAATAAAATCAAAATAAGCTATACTGATGTTTATGGTTGTAATATGACAACATGTAGAAAGGTTAATAGGAAATAAATTATTTTGCAAGACACTGTTTTAAAAAAAAAAACTGTTTGTTACCATGCTTTTAATTATAAATGTAACTAATTACTAACTGAAACTGTGTTATTGAAACCTTCACGCTGTATATTTTCTGTGTTTTCACTCTTTGCATACTGACAATATAGCTCGATTAAACTCTTCTCTTCTGTCATTCCCAACCGCGTTGGTCAGGAACCACATCTTGGCTGGACCAGTCCAACTCCATCTCGTCCTACGTCACCCTGAGGAGAGGTGCCGGCAGCTCTGCACCAAAGGTCAGTAAAGGCTGCATAGGTGTAGGTTACAGGTTCTCACAAAAATTTGTACACCCCTCACACTTTTGTAAATATTTTACTCAATCTTTTCATTGGGGGGGGGGGGGGGGGTGTCAGCCTGTCCGTGCTCAGACCATACGCTGCACATGACACCATATTGATCTGCATGGTTGTCAACCCAGAACAAAGTCCTAGTGGCAGGAAGCTACAGTTCATTGCGAGAACCATGAACTCTAACATGTACTGTGACATGCAGGCTCTGCTTCTGTATGTCACAGACATAGAGGCTTCAGAAACTGGGCCACAGGGTCATGTTCCAACATGATATCAACGCCAAGCCCACCTCCAAATCTATGGACCCTTTCCCAATTTCCCTCCTCACCTCCTCATACCTCTTCTCCACCTCTGTCTCCTCAGGACAGACCCAAGAGTGCTTTTGAGCGTCTGTCGTCACCTACGGAGGGCGAGCAGCTTCCGAGCAGCCAGCCTCGAGGCCGCATGACCGCCGAGGAGCAGCTGGAACGGATGAAGCGCCACCAGAGGGCGCTGGTTCGCGAGCGCAAGAGGAACCTCAGCCACGGCGACCGCTCCTGCACGGGCCTGTCTTCGTCTACATCGCAGCGCTCGTCGTCCTCCTCCAGGCTGCCAACCCGCCCCTCCGATCCTCCCCCCTCCGTACGTTACCCGTCCCTGCAGCGCAGCAGCGGCAGCAGACACAGGGAGCACCAAATTCACCCTCAGTGCTGCTATGCTACTCTCCAGCCCCCAGCCACACAATAACCTTGAAGGAATGCTAACTGTTTAGCTCTCTTCCTTGTTTCACCAGTGTTGGTAGCCGCGCCCGCTAACAAGCTGAAAAGCAGCACTAACTTGGTTAATAATTAGCTTGGTTAATGCCTTAGAAGTGTTGGGAGGAAAACCAGTCCCAAGGCATTGAGGGAAACCTGTGGCTACAGTCGGAGACGGACAGAGTGGCTCCTTGCTTCGTTTTTTGTTTCTCAAAGTTTCAGGGGTTTAGGATAACTTTATTGCCACTGCCACCCCTTGGGACCTCACTGACGCAATTCTGAATGTAAACTCACATAAAGAAGAGGAGGAAGCGTAAAGTGTCGCTTTAACTTCTTTTCTCCATTCTAATCACCAGAAAGTAGAGAGAAGAGCCCATATATATGTACATCTACATGCTGTGTACATGTACTTTTATTTATTACCCGAAGGATATTTTCAGTATACAGCTGTAAAGTTCTATTTTGTATAGATTTGGTATATAGAGCATATATAGAGGACTGAGTGAAATGTTAGGAAGAATTTAAAACACTGAATTTCAGGTGCAACGCTAGTGGCACAAATCATGACCGCACCTCCCTGCTTTCCTTTCCTTAAATCAAATCCAAGTGCCTTGGTTTGTTGACGATCATTTTGCCTTTGTCCCAAATTTACGTCTGTTATCAACATTTAGGTCAAGCACGGAGGAATGCTTTGACACTTTTCAGACTCACATAGGAATGATGTAAGAGCCAACTGTAGGGCTTGTTTTCTGTACTTGCAGATCGTAGTCAAGGAGACGTAGGGACACTGCTGCTTTTAATCTGGAATCTGAATTTAATATCGCTTATGGCTAACACTGCCCTTTGGTTTCAGTGTGGTATGCTAGAAATTCTAACATGCTTTAATGAAAATGAATGGCTCATGTCACACACTCTGGATAACATGGAGCACAATAACAGCCAGACTGGTACCATAGACTAACCACCACACAGGACGGCTGGGATTAAAACAGAATTTGACGTGCTTTACAAAGGTCTTCATGCCCTTTGAAGTTTAACTCATTTTGTTATGTTACAAGGTAAAATTTTTATGTGTTTTTCGGAGATTCCAAGTGACAGACCGACACAAAGTAGTGCATCATTATGAAGCACAACAAAAGAAAAACAAAGAAATCTGGAAAGCGTGGCCTGCAGAATCACTTTTTGTTGCAGTTACAGCTGACACTCTTTTGGAGTTTGTCTTTAAAAGATTTGTACATCCGACTAAAAAGTTTTGTTTTTTTGAGAGCAGTTCATCATTGATAATCAAAGCCCATAAAAGGAACCATCTTTGCTGTTGCTATTTATTTATTTATCTTATCTAATACCAAAACAAGAAGACCCCTTGTTTTAAATTGCAGTTTTAAGAATATGAAATGGAAAACTGGCCCCAGTACAAAATGTAATTGTATTTTAAAAGGTCGAATGTATTTTTATTATTATTATTGTTATTATTATTATTATTAGTAGTAGTAGTAGTAGTAGTAGTAGTAGTAATAATATTAAGGAAAAATATGCATTTCTTCTTATTTTCCATCATCTAATAATTCATTTTCCTTTTCTTTGGGGAGGCTGGTGTCTATCTCCAGCTGTCATTGGGCGAGAGGCGGGGTACACCCTCGACAGGCGGCCAGTCCATCACAGGGCAACACAGAGACACACAGGACAAACGACTATGAATGCACACACTCCCACCTAAAGGCAGTTTAACGAGACTAAATAACATAAGAGTCGTGTCTTTGGACAAGTACCCAGAGAGAACCCACTAATGCACAGGTAGAACATGCAAACTTGTAGAATGACCCCAGGTTGGGATTTAAACCCAGTATCTAACCTTCAAACAATTTTTTTGCATAAAAAACATAGTTGGTTTTGTTGTTACTTTAACTTCAGGGTTTGTAAACTCAGCCAAGAGAACAATTTTTCCGTTAGGCAATGGTTATGTGTTTCTAATTCTTTTACAATGTTCCCTCTGTCTATAACTTAAAGACTGTAGAACCTCCCTAACCCAGGAGCCACAGTGCTACCAACTGTGCCAATGTGCAGCCCCGTTTTGTTATATTTCTAAAGAAATAATAGTTATTTATTGAAACCACTATACTTTTCTGAAGTTTTTAAAAAAAAATTACAATGATGTTTCATTTTCCTTGCAACTCCCTGTTACACACTACTTTGTGTTGATCTGTCATATAAAGTCCCAATAAAACACATTGAAATGTATCTTTGTAAAATGACTAAAGGTGAAGTCCAAGCCGCGTGAAGACTTTTCTAAAGCACAAAAGCTTTCTGTGACTGTCAGAGAAAGCAATACATGATTTTAATGAGTTATCCTGTTACTTTTTCATCTCTTTCTGACAATGTCACCAGAGTATTTTATTTTTCTTGTGTGCGGTTCTCAGCCAGCATTAAACGTTTTTATTTGATTTGAACTAACGCCCTCATTCATACAGTCCCGTCTTGTATGACCTCGGAGGTAATTGTTGTTGTTGTTTGACTGCATAACAATAATAGTGACTCATTTAGAGGTTGAACGCTCAGACTGGAGTGCTTTCAAGGGGCCTATGCTATGCATCATGAATATATAGGACAGGTTGAAGGAGCTAGGCTGCACTGCAATAAAGAGCCATCCACATTCATTGGCACCCCTGGCAAACGTGGGTAAAAAGTCCTAAAATAAATTCAGCTTTCTTTGCATTAGAGTGATCTCTCACTGAAAAATGCTAAAAATGTGTTTTCAACAGAATGAGCAATAGCAGAATTATTGGGACCCCTTCAGGAGCATTAGGGCAGATTGTCCAGAGTCTTGGTTCCTCTCACCCACTCTCTTCTCTTCCCTCCCCACTGGTCATCTATTGGAGTTAGCTCTGGAGATTGAGATGGCCATGGATAATGGTTGACTTTTATATCTGGGGGATTATTTCTTTGTTGATCAGACGCTGTATTTCTAGATAAATATCCCAAAGATAACCAGTTTTCCGTTTACTGGTGAAGTCCACCAGATGTTGTTTTCAAAAGATTTCAGGATGGGATCTATTCTCACAACGTTTCCATGGGCCTTAGGAACAGAAACAGACCCTCAACATCCCAGCCCCACCACCACCATGCTTAATAGGAAAGCTTTTCCAAATCTTCATCCTTTGTTTCACACCAAGCTCAGGAGATTGTTTTTCTGCTGATAAACTCTGCATTAGTCTTGTCTGACCAACGCACACAGTCCCAGTTAAAGTCCCACTACGGTTTAGCAAATCCCATGTTTAAGATTGTGATGGTTGGAGAAAGAGAAAAAAATTCTGCCGTATCTTCCAAACGATAGCTTAAAATATTGATACCACCTAATGGTAAATATGGAGACTTGGTTCCCTAAGAGTGAGCTTTTGAGACCTCTCTTAGCATCCTTGCTAACCGTGAGTGGTGGCAAGAGAAATATGGGTCCTCGCCCAGCCTGGGGGCCAGAAGCTAAAATAATGTCTTGTTGTACTCAAAGCTTCCTAAACAATCTGGTCAAATTAAAAAAGTAAATGGATTTTCTTTAAAAAAAAAAGAATTATTTCTCATCATGTAAATTCCCTCCATTATGTGCAGTCATATTCAATAAATTAGAATATACAATTCTAAGAGTCTTGTTTGTCAGATTAAGTACCTTTTGAAATAAAAACAACAACCTTTAAGCAGTTATTAAATATACTTTTCATTAAGCCCCCATTTCTGCACAAAAATGTTGCTTTTTATTGGTCTGATGCAATATTCTAATCTTAAATCATAGTTAACAGAAATAAAGGCTTTAAAACATCACCAGTCTGTGTTAATCAGTAGAATTTTTTTCCCCTTAGTGTATTAAGTTACTGAAATAAATTAACTTTTCGATAATATCCTAATAATTTATTGAATATGACTGTAAATGTGTTAAAAATAAAGGTTAGATTTTCTTTTCAGTTTGAAATCATGCTACTGCAAACAAAAGGTGATTATCCCCAGTCCCTACCATCCCTACCATCCCTCCCACCCTCACACACACACACACACACACACACACACACACACACACACACACACACACACACACACACACACACACGCACACACACACACACGCACACACACCTTTACCAGGGGTGCCAATAAATATGGCCACCACTATAAGTGTGAGCAAGGAGTGGACAGCTTTGTCGTGGAGGATTGATCAGAGGTGGTACTTTCCCACGTGTAGCAAAAAATATCTCCAGGTCTCTCTAACTTGGATAGGTCCAATGCATTTTCAGGTTTTAATGGTAAGATATAATCATTCTGATAACATATAACAAATAAAAAAAAACAGTTATTTGATTCCCAGAGTCTGTGACGCAGCTCTGCAGCGCTTTCCTCTGTATGGCGCTGGTGTCCGCTCCTTGTTTGCCCAGAGTGTTCCCACCGTGGGGGTTTTGTTTCCCTCCCCAGTACAGTGGATCAGATCAAACAGAGCGACAGCTAAATGTATTAGGGAAATAAGAGAGCTGAACTTCTGATCGCCGCCTAATTCTGTGTAATTAAAGAAGCAACGCACAACTCTTTTCCCCTCTTTCTTTTCTATCATGTAGAGATTTGCACTCAATAAAGAGTTTCTTGCTTCTGAAGCTCCTCCTGGCTGTTTTTCTTCTTAATCCGGTGGGGGGTTGTGAGGGACGTGTGCATGGTGTTCTCTCTCTCCGTGTGTGTGTGTGTGTGTGTGTGTGTGTGTGAGGCTCCTGTTCCTGAGCACATCGAGGCACGGGACGCAGCGTTTCTCTGAAGCATGCGAGCACTCCGACAGATCAGACTCTGCAGGCTGCTGGAGTTGGAAGGATGCATGCATGGCTTTGATGCTCCTTGGATGATTACTCACAAGTACCCCTCAGCAACACTGACACACACATACGCACACATTAGTGCTTCTTAGTGGATGTTTTAGTGCGCCGTGCAGAGAAGGGTGCGGAAAAGTTTTAAAGCCATACCGGACTCCCTCAGCCCGAGGCTCGACTAGTTGTGGGGAGCTGGGACGTTTCTGTGTGCTGACTTCTTTAATTTGGTTACACATCTTTTAGGCAACTTTCACACTTCTTCTGATCTGATCTGTTAGGACCTATCCTCATCATTTAGGCTCTCCATAGCAAACTGCCTCATGACCGCAGAAAGATTTTGGATTCGGGAAGTTTAAGACAATTTTCCCCCTATATTGTACTATGTCAGCTTTCACCCAGTTATTTAAATATGTGTCAATCCGGTCTGGATTTCGAATGTATTAAATCTAGTTACCTTCTGTAAAAAAAAAAAAAAAAAAAAAAGAAAGTCCAATTAATTATTCTTGGTCATTTTAGGTTAGAAATGTTCTAAAAACAGCAAATGTGATCAAATCTTACTTTTTTTTGTCTGCAGAAGATTTAAACTGCCTCTGTAATCTTTACAGATTAGGAATACCAAAAGTTTCTTACCTTTACAGAGCCGGCACCAGCACATTGTTTCAGATTAATTTGTTTAATCTTTTCATGTAAATGGCTTTATCTAATCAATTAAAGCGTTCCGAACTGCTTAAACCACGCAGAATTAAGCACAGAGCCCTTTTTTAAATTCATTATTCATTTGGCTTTTTTTAATTTGTCCTATAAACTTAAAACAGCGCAGCCCAACATATTTTTACCCAGATCTTTCACCTGTCCTGGTTGGGTAATCCTGACTCGTTTCCTCTCTCCAGGTGTTTGACTGGCAGGAGGAGCGACCTGGAGCAGAAGGTCAGAGCGACGAAGCGCTGCACCAGGTCAAAGAGAGGGCAAGGAGGCAATCGGACGAATGGGTGACGGTCACAGCCAGGCGCGTGCAGGAGGTGGACTTGGAGCCCCTGGACTATGACCTGGATATCAGCCGGGAGGTACGGGAGCATCTCTTTAGGCTCGCCGCCACATTGCAAGGAGTTCAGGAAGAAACGGGCAGAAATGCCGACCCAGACAGTCCCACTCAGCCCACATCCACTCTTCATGAGTGGGATTATCATGTCCATGTTGAGCTTTTAAAGAATAGGAACCGTCCCTTTTCAGGGTCGAATGGTTGTACAAGTAACAACTAGAGGGAATCTTCAAAACAAAGTCTGGGTGCACCACTTTGACATAAACATACACGCCTCCTAACGTTTGGTTAAATGCTTGTCGTAAAATTCTGCTCCGTTATTTGACCACTTTTCCAGTCGCCGTTCCAGGAGCTTATTATTAACTGCTTTATCCTTTCTAAAAGCAGTTCTGATGAGTGTTGAGATCTTTGTCCAGTTCAAACAGCCAACTCAGTCCCAATTTCCACCATCTGGCTGTAGCCTTCAGGGGAAATTGACGAACCTGGAGGTGAATGCATTGAAACAATATTAATCGCAGTGAAATGGTCCCACAGCATGATGCTACCGCCACCATGTTTGACAGTGGATGCTTTTCCTAGGCTCGACAGCCTTACAATGACTCAGGGGCGTAGCCAGAATATTTTTACCGGGGTGGCCAACATGGGGCACAAAGCTAGCGAGGGGTGGCCAATAGAAAACCCTTTACAAACATATATACTATACTATATACAGTACACAACCTAACCCCTTCTTGCTAACACTTAACAGGAATAAGTAGGTTTAGAAAATAGCTGAAAATGCCTGTATACATAAAATAATTGACTCAAATACTTGTTCACACAAATGTACTTTATTTAAAGTTCAAAAACAGACAGTCACAAAAAAACCACATCAAATTGTGGCATGAACCAATAAAAAAGTAATTTTCTTAAGTCTTGCAGTAACCAAGACATTTTTGCTGTTACAGTGCTTGCGTATGAAATATTTAACAAACAGGTTATGGATTTACCTTTCTTACATATGAACTATTAAATACACAAGTAAATCATTTATTTATCTTGCACATTGTTAGCCTCATTGTATAATTGACTAAGTCATATTTGAAAGCTTTTGGAAAGCAAGGACAAAATATTGTAGGAAGAAGCACATATTTTATGTAACAGCAATTTCAGGGAAAACAGGGAACAACAGTCATATTTTGACTACAAGGTTATGCTGTATGTGTAAGAAACAGTGATACCTTTACTTAGTCTGAAACAAAAATAATTACTTTTACAAAAATAACTTCCCAGCAAAGATCCATAGGATCCATCTCTGGTTACCAGACTCAGTTCAAGCAATTTATATGTGTTGCACCAGTCTTTAGAAAAGCATCTTCTTCTGTCCCCTTGACAGGTTCGAGGGAAGATTTTTAGTTATGTCTGCTTGGACCACTCTGCTCTTGACTGGGAGATATCTATAATGAAACAGGAATGAAAGTCCGTTATTCTGACATTAAAATGATGATGACAATAACAATAAATAATAATACCAGCCTCCCCATAGTTATGATCATTTCTAGTTGTATTAATGGCCTATAGGCATTTCGATTCAGACAAATAAAACTAATATATACACACACACACACATATATATATATATATATATATATATATATATATATATATATATATATATATAAAACGCATAATTATTTGTTTTATTTTTTTAAGTGTATATATTTAAGTGAGTCCGTCACAATAAAAAACAAATACACTTACCAAAACATACAATTCTTCCGAGGATATTACTTTCTAGACAATTCATTAATTTCATTATTATGGCCACATGGTCATAACTTCACCTGTCGGTGCAGGAACACCTGCTTTCGCTACAGTTTTAATACACTGTACACAGTGGCGCAAAAAGTGGGTATGCACTATATGCAGTGCATAGGGGCGCAGCACCATGGGGGCGCCAAAGTGATGGTAAAAAAAAAAAAAGTTTTGGTATTTTCTATATGTAGCTGCTATTGTGCTTTTCTTTAACATTTTTGAATTTCCTCAATGTTTTAAATAACATTTTAGAACAAAACATGTTAGAGTAGACGCCCTATGTCATAAGATTCCACCGTAGAATTTTGACACAAGAGGGAGCGGGGAGAAGCATCCCGCTGCAGCCTGCGGGAAGGCTGCAGCGGGATGTACTTGGGAGCGGGGGCGCCGTGAGCGCTGAGCGAGCAGATAGAATAGCCTACGAGTAGTGAGTTTAGTTGTCTATGGAAAATGGATAAATCAAGAAAGCTGTGGGGGGCGAAAAATAAAAAAAGGAAGAGGGAAAGGGAGATTCAATTCAATTCAATTTTATTTATATAGCGCCAAATCATGAAACATGTCATCTCAAGGCACTTTACAAAATCAAGTTCAATCATATTATACAGATTGGGTCAGAGATGGCATGTCAAGGGATGCAACAGCAGTTAAACAAGTGGATGGTGAAAGGCAACAGGTAGGAATTAAAGTTTGACGGCTGTGCTTGGAGGCTTGCAAATAACGTTATTCACGTTAAGAGACTAGCTAGCGATTACTAACGTAGCAGCCAAATGGGGGTTCACAGCTTGCTTAGAATGTGCAAAACCGAGGTTGCTGAGTTGAAAACTGGAAAATATAAGGCAGGAATTTGCTTAACCGAGGCGGTGAATTGGCGGGGCGACAAGTTTTGCGTGGATCGACTGGGGGGGTGGGGGGGGGGGGGGGGGGGGGGTAGGCGGTAGCGTGAGTATAGCGCTGCGGGAATCCCTGTAAGGTAGCAGGTACAATACAGGACAAGAATCTGGAAAACAGATACATAAACTGGTTTATCATGGAATCATTAATATATTTTGTTTTACCATTAGCTGTTGATGTATATAACTAATGCAATGACTTTGGTTTACCATGGAATCATGCATAGATTTGCTCCCGTTACTTAGGCTTGTATATTCATACAATATGAATATATATGAACAGACTAGCTTGTGTTTGCTAACAGTGGGAATGTAGCAGCCAAATGGGGGTTTACAGCTAGCTTCTAGCTTAATGCAAAACCAATGTTGCTGCGCTGACATAGTGGAAAATATAAGGTAGCATGTACAATAAATGACCAGAATCCAGAAAACATAACTTATGCAGTAACTCATGCATAAATAATGTGCAATAAAGATGTTGTTTTACCATTAGCTGTTCATGTTAGCTGTGCTGTCAGACATGTAGGCTGCTTTACATTTGTTGGGTGACATGGAAGCTGTAATTACAGGGTCACTTCTCTCTCTCTAAAGGTCTGTGCTAAGGCTATCCATATTTCTACTTTTTAAAATCCAAAATGTGAATGTAATTTCAACAGCAGCAAAACCTTAATGCATAATAGTTGTCTTATCTGATGCCATCACTAGGCTGATTTAGAAAGGCTGCATTAAGTTGCATTGGTTATAATGATAATGTTAATGTTTGTCAATTTGCAACTGTTTATTATGTGTTAACATTGTTAATAATATACCATCTAATTATTATTATGGTAGGCCTACAGTGGCTGATATACTTTAAAATAAACCTTTATTATTTAAAGACCATACATGATGATGTCTGGCACTTATTTATTTATTTTAATCCAGGGGGGGGGGGGGGGGGCGCCAAAACTGATGCTGCATACCCCTCTTATACTGGGTAGTTGCGCCCCTGACTGTACATATGTGGACACACTGTATATACCTTATGCACCTTTTCCTCCTTTGGCACCTTCTTTTGTTTATTAAGCCAATGTGTGACAAGAGAATTTCTCCACTGTGAGATCAATAAAGCCCTATCTATCTATCTATCTATCTATCTATCTATCTATCTATCTATCTATCTATCTATCTATCTACATGCTGCTCTATCTGTTCCTCTCCTCCATGCACCTCCTCTTTCTCCTCCTCCTCCTCCTCCTTCGTTCTCTGTTGCTCCCCTGTCATCTCTTTATCTCCTTTTGCTGTTATTTTCTTCTTAAAATAAGAAGGCATGTCTGTGGACTTTCACTTCATTGTCTGGAAATTGACAAACCATACAGAAGCCCCAGCTAAGAGCGGTAGCTACGTAACTCTTTGAAAACTTATCAAAAAGACACCAGAAGCCGCTGTAACAGGAGCTGATACAGTTCATATATCCCCCCCCCCCCCCTCTTCTTTTA
Organism: Fundulus diaphanus; assembly: GCA_037039145.1. Taxonomy (NCBI): domain Eukaryota; kingdom Metazoa; phylum Chordata; class Actinopteri; order Cyprinodontiformes; family Fundulidae; genus Fundulus; species Fundulus diaphanus. Next base: position 42,027,202 of record CM073134.1, read on the forward strand.
CAAACGAATGATTTGACTTATTTACTTACCGTTAGTCTTGTTCACTTTCCACCTTTTATCACCGTTGAAGGCGGGCACGCGCTGAGCCGTAGTTGTCTCAGAACGCAACAGGGCTAGAAGGGAGGGGGAGGGAGAGGGAGGGCGGACGTGCGGGGGAGGGGGAGCGGCAGGGTGAGCTACGGTGCGCAAGAAGGTCAAGAAGAGCGGCTGTGCATAATGGGATGAAATGCTAAACTGACGCTACTACCATTTACACTGGCGAGTGGGGTGGCCAGTGGGGTGGCCAGGACATTGCCAGCGGTGGCCGTGGCCACCCCTGGCCACCACCTGGCCACGCCCCTGCAATGACTCCTCCAATCATCATTCTCATCAGTGCGGCCAAATTTCTCACTCTGTGCCTCGTCTGAACAGAGAAGCTTTTCTCCTGAAGGCGAGGCAGGGGCTCGAGCTGACAGGCATGTGTATCGGTTGTCCCTGAACGTGTCAACTAACTTCCTTTCATCAGTGAGTGAAGGTTTGGGGCAGATCATTCAAAAACTGGACACAATTCCAACAGGATAATAATCAAAGATGGCTCTTGACCATTTTACCAGTACTATGTTGTACCATTTCTCTGGCTTGTATAGATTAAATGTGTTAAAGTATTGTTTCTGTCTCAAGACTCATTTCTTACTAAAGAAGTCATTAATAAAAGGAGACCGCTTCTCCAGGTTAAAGGATTGGGAGGACTGCCGACAGGGGGCGGTAATCTCTAACAGACTGAAACTGGTTTTGGAATGGACAAAGCCGATTCGTCCAAGCTTCTGGAATGGTTCTGAAGTCAATCTTACTAGAATATTTTTTTAGCATAATGCGTTAAAGTTGGGTCTGTACCTGGAAACGGACATATGTAACTGAACTGCACCAGTGCTAGTAGAGGCGGGGCCGCATATCCAGGAGGAATAATCCCAGGAGATTGTTCACGTCTACTAAAGGTGTGAAGTCTGGCTGCAGCTTGATAACATTTACCAAACATTTGTGCCACTGGATCTATGTATTCAAGCCTGTATTTATAATTTTAGCATTGTGGCTAAGAAAATCCCCATTACAATGAAACATACTCCAAATGGTTTTGATATCAACATTTATATATATTTTTATAATATATATTGATTGGATTTGTTTGTTTTATGGTCATTTCCCCCTGAAAAAAGAACAGTTCAAATGCATCAGCAAAAGCCCAAGATTTGGTCTGCTGGGTTCCTCAGACAGTAGAGCAGGACCCCGTGTGCAGAGGCTGTAGTCTGCAACGTACTTGTCCTGGGTTTGATTCCCGGTCTCAGGCCGTTTCCTGCATGTCTTCCCCTTCCCTCCTCACCTTCTTTCATGTCACATTACTGTTCAATAAAGGCCACTAGTAGCAAAAAAAAGCCCATAATTCACACCACACTCACTGTGAGCATGTGCAAACTGTTTGATAGGTCTGTAAATACTCGAGCTTCACCAAGTTAACTCGCTTCTACGTTCAGTTTACCGTCTGCCTGGCAGAGAAAAAAGGGTCACTTTTTTACACCTGTTTGTCCAACATGCAGCTATCCAAACCAGACAAGGTTCTCATCCCGGAGCGCTATGTGGAGTCGGATCCAGAAGAGCCTCTTAGTTCTGAGGAGCTGGAGGAACGCTCGCGTCGGGCTGAGCGCATCAAGAACCTTCTCACCAAGTCCAGGTATCCAGAACTCAGTCTGCATCTCATACTGCTCCCTGACTTGTTACCTTGCATCCAACTCAGCGGTACATCATTTAAAAACTTGTGTGCGTGTTTTCTTTTTTTTTTTTTTTACATCCAGTGTTCAGAACATCCAGCCATCAGCATCGGTTGATTTCAGTGAGCTGGACTCTGCTATGCAGCAGCAGAAGAGGATCATGAGCGTCTCCCACGCGCTGGCCTCCGAGGCTTCCCGCAAGAGCAAACTGGTTGCAGGTTAGACGATTAGTCTTACAGATGTAAAAGCTTTAACTGCTTAGGGTTTAGACTTTACTAATACAGTGGAAAACTGCAACAAATGTCAGCCATTGAACCAACGAGCATTTCCCATGCTTGTTAAAAAGTATTCACCCCCCCATTTTACGTTCCAATCATTATTTGTTTTTCAAAAGGAGATCATGGACAATATAATTTTGCTTTTTGGAAAAGAATTTACAACCAAAAACAAACAACAACAACTCTTTAATACCAAAGTGAAAACTGATTTTTACTAAATAACATGAGTGAATTAAAAGTAATGGAATGACAGCATTGAGTTTGTGTGGAAGCGTCAATCCGGATCGTCTGCAGTCTTCCTTCGCTGCTCAGGGATCGGGTTTGAGGAGTTATTTCACAAATTCTCTGTAGGACTGAGATCTGGGCTTTGATTTGGCCACTCCAGAACATTCACTTCGCCCTCTTTAAACCAATTTCTTTCTAGCTTTTGCTACATGCTTCTGGCTCAGTGTCTGGCCGCTCCTAATCCAAAGTTCTTATTATTTTTTACCCAAAGTCCATTATTTTTATCTTTTCATATTCCCTTCCACTGCAAGGGATCTCCAGAGTATAATGCAGCCACCACCACGCCTTATTGTGTTTATAGTAATCTGCCATGTTTGGTGCCATCGGTTGCTCAATTCTTCTTGGAGTCGCCCACATATCTGGTAGAATTCCAGGCAAGATTTTGTGTCATACAACCTCATTTTTTTCACTCTCCCATACAGCTTTGACTGGTGGAGTATTTTGTTTATCTGAATTACTTTTAATTCATTGACATTAGTTCATAAAAAAAAATGTTTTTACTTTGACAGTAGAGTATTTTTGTCATGGGAAGTTATATCCACGATGAATTCATTTACAAAAGCATTAAACGGAGTAAAACATCCAAAGGGGCTGAATACTTTTTAGAAGCTTCGTTCATCTTCAGACTTCTCAGCAAACCTTTATCTGAAACAGCTCCCCCTGGTGGTGCACAACCACACATCTACAGGAACACAACTTTACTTGAACTTTATCCTTAGCTCTCAAGCGTTTCAAACAAGTGGTTCTGGCGCTGTAGCGTCACGGTGTAACTGATAATTCAGTGTGACCGTATCATTGTTCCTGATGCGTAGGGACTGAGTGGCTGGAGAGTCTGTGAGCAGGTCTGGTCCAGGTATACACGCCCCGACCTTCCTCTGTGTTCTGATGGTTCCTTTTGTTTCTGGGGGGTTGTGTGTGAGTGAGGACAGTGCACAGATGGATGACATCAAGAACTCAGACTGTTAAAGATAGCATCTTTAATGACCAATGAATAGCCGAATATACACCATGAGCTCAAAAAAACATCTGTGCACGTCCCTGGTTTCTTTCTTCCGGGTGTCTTGTGTTGTGTGTCAAAGAGTCTCGGGAGCAGATTTCACAAAGACTTATTGAACTTGTTTAATACGTGAGAGCCACGTTCAGTTTGTTTTTAAGTAAGTAGTTTAAAACACAACACGGCAAACAAAGAGATGAATTCAAAGACTTTAGTGTTAGGTTCATCTTTATTTGCTCCTTAACGGAACTTTATCAGTGAGAATTTATTGAAAGACTCATTATCTAGGATCTAGAGGCTAAAGTTCCCAATCATAAGTCAGAATCAATTATAAATGAATTTTTAGAACCTAACCAGTGTTACATTTTTGTTATCTGCAGGCCTCAGCTGAAGTCTTTATGAAAAACTTTCTTCTCAGCTGCTGTCTTTTATTGAAGAAGCTGAGCTTATTTAAATCCTCTTTTTGGCGAAATGTTGGGATCCTTTGGATTCAGCTGGTGTTTTGGTGCAGGCTGTGTGTATCTGTGTGTTTCATGTGTGTAAAAAAGAAAAAAAAAACCACCTACAGTGCTTTGCAAAAGTTTTCCAACTTCAATGTGTTTTACTGGGCTCTTATGTAAAAGACCAACACAAAGTAGAGAAAAATGGAGAAGCAGATGGGGAGATTTTCCACAAACAGAAATCTGACAGCAGTAGCTTGTATTTTTAGTTACACCTCTTTAGTCAAGACCTCTAAATCAAATCCAGTGAAACCAATTGCCTTCAAAGTCTTATTATTAAATAGAGTCTGCGTGTGTGTGATCTTACCCTAACCCGATATAAATCCAGCTGTTCTGTGAAGAGCTCAGAGGTTCATTAGAGAACATTAGAGAAGAAATTGCATCATGAAGACCAAGGAACACAAAAAAACAGGCTGGGGAGGAAAACCAGGAGTAGGTCCTAAACTATCCCAATCTGTGAATGTGTCATGGAGCACTGTATAATGCATCATCTTTAAATGGAAAGCGCATGGCACAGTTTTTAAAACTACCAAGCCATGGCCACATACCTAAGCTGACAGATGCGGAGAGCATTGATTAGAGAAGATTAGAGAAGTAGCCAAGTGGCCCATGTTAATTCTGGAGGAGCTGCAAAGATCCCCTGTTCATCTATATAAGAGACCGTTGATTACTATTAGTCATGCTCTCCCCAGATCTAGTCTGTAGCAGGAAGGAAGCCATTGTTAAAAGGCGGCAAAAAGGCATTTCTTGTCATACATGGGGCACAGCATGTCAATGTGAAAGAGGGCGCTCTGGTCAGATTAGATCAAAACTGACTTTTCTAGCCGGCAAGCCCTGAACACATCATCCTCACAGGGAAAAACGCTAGTGGCAGCATCCGGCTGTGAGCATGCTTTTCTTTAAGGGGAACAGAGAAGCTTTTATATATTATTATGAAATAATTATTATTATAATAATCTTTATTTTTCATTGCAACATACATCCCATTAAAAGAAATGACCGTTTGTGGTCAAAGCGTTATAAAATGCGCAAAAAAAGGCGTTTGGATACTTTTGCAAGACACTGTATTTTTCTGAAATCTGCTGCTGATTCCCTTCTTGGAAACAGAAATATGTACTGCAGATAGCAGTGACATGCATGATCAGACTTAAGGTAGTGGAGGGAAATAGTTTAAATGCAACAAAGGACCCAAATCTATCACACACGTGTGATTTTTCCTCCTCCAACAATATTGATCAAACAGCCTTTATTCTACATGTTCTTATTGTGACCGCAGTGACTCTGAGACTTTGTGTTTCTCTCCTCAGCCAAAGCTGCTGCACAGCACTGATCCACAGGACCAGCAGAGGGGACATTCTGTTAAACAGAGGAAAAGACCATGTAGAAGGCTCTCATCAAATTAAGTTATTAATTTGTTTAAATAAATCCCTTTTATAATTATGGATTTGATACACATTTTCCAAAGCGTTTGTAATTCATGGTTTTTAAATAATGTTTTCATTGCTTCTGCACTTACATTGCACACATAATGGTAAATCATAAATTGACTGAACTTTTTTTTTGTTCTTGTTTGTTATTGGATTTTCAAAATAAAAGCCAAAATCGACATGCTCAGTTTGCAGTGGGAATGTATAGAGATAACTAGTTTATTTACCACTTTGGATTGAGATGCTTTACTTTGTATTTTTCCTTCACGCTGTCATAACAGTAACAAACACATTAGAACAACATAATAAAGTCAGGCTGCTTAAAAAAAACATTTTGACATATTGATTCTGTTTTATTGTAATGTTTTGGTTCAAATTTAAATGTATGTTTGGTCTATATGTGATTAAAAAAAATCTATTCTAAAACTGAGAAGCAGGCAGTGAAAGGAGGACAAAATGGGGGTGTTGTGCTCATGTCTGGAGGTGTCAGTTAAAAGACACGCAGCCAGATTTTGGACCAATTGAATCCTGTTGAGCCTGTCAATGCAACCCCCCCTCCCAGGTTCCTTAGTGTCACTGTTGGCATTCTCACCTGACATAATGTTTTTGTTCCTTTGTTCACTGAAAAACAGGAGGTTTTGGCTTAACCAGTTTTACTGCAGAGATACCATCAAGAGGAGTAGAACGTGACCATTACCTGGGTTTAAAGACAGGTAAATTGGAAGATGGTCTGCATGTGGAAAGACACATGGTGCCGAGCTAAAATGGCTCCCAGTGCGACAGGAAAAAAAAAAAGGAGGGACCAAGAACGGAACCCTGTAGCACCTCGCATGAAAGAGAAGCAATGGTGGAACATATGTTATTAATCATAACTGTGAAAGACCTGTCAGTCAGCTGGGATGTAAACCGTTTAGGCGATGAACCACGGATATCAATGTGGCTTAAGCAAGACGGAAGGATCGACAGTAGCCCCAGGACAACAGGGCACCTGCCATCAGCGAACATAGCAATGCCATTTAGGTAAGACAGACTCTGTTATGTTGTATTGTGGAGCCAGACTGCTTTTTATTTTATTTCATATATATAGTTTTCTACAAAATACGGCATGTTTTTATGAAACCTTGCAAAGGGCAAATGAGAAACAGGCCTACCATTAGCTAAAACCGAGGGGTCCGTGGGAGTTTTTTTTAAGAAGGGACCCTAAAATGCTTGAAAGCAGTTGGCACAATCCTGGAGCTAAGACAGGAGTCGATAAAAGACAAGAGAGTAGGACCAATAATATTAAACAATCTCTTTCAACAATTTGGAAGAAAAAAAGTCAAGGGGCAACTACTGTAATAGTTCTCATGTGTTGCTCAGTGTTTTTCTAAGACGAAAAAGATAGCTTCAAACTGCTCAAAAACAGTAAAACCAGCAGAGACAACTATATTACTGGTGTACCAATACCATATCTGATGCTAAAAGTTTCAGTGAAAAAGGAGAGAATTTTCTCATAAGTAGTGACTGAGGCATCAAGCAAAACAGATGTAAGTGGATTTAAACCAGAGCTAATAGTATAACAACCTAGGGCAAGGGTCTGAAACCTGTGGCTCCATAGCTGAAGCTGGCCCTTTGGACCTAATGACTATGGCTTAAACAGAAACTGAAAAGACTAATGTTTTAAAGATATAATAACATGCATTTTTTCATGGAATAATTCCATTCAGTTTTTACAACAGAATGACAGTATAGTAGCAGTCATTATTCTTATCATTGGGTTGAAAACTAAGCGTTTTTATACATAATCTTCCACGATCTTCAAAAAAAAGTGTCCATCCTATTTTTTTTCCCCAAAATGTTATTTATTTTAAAACCTAAAGATAGAAATAAAATTATGTTCTTTTAAATGACAAACTTCTTACAGTAGATAGCAAAAATTAAAGGTTGTCTTTTTTTCCACAGGTAATGTAACATTTATGATTTTATTTTATTTAGCTGGACTGAGGGCAAATGTGGCTCCCTGGATTGTAAAGGTTGTAATCCCTTGCCCGAGGGCAATGGCACCATAACTATTGCCCGAGGGCAATGGTTGCTGTTAGTTATGGTGTTAGACAAAAAAATATTTTTGCTTTTTTTAACAGATCTCTGGTACTGAGCAAGATGGTTTCTCAAAGAAAAGTGGTACATGCAAGTCTGTCTTTCTTCCCCTGTCGTTCCGCCTTTTGGCATTAAGTTCATGTGCGGTATCATTGTTTAACCACGGTCCAACTTTGGGTTTGGACTTTTAACAGGAGCAACAAAGTACAGAATCTCATGACAAGTGTTGTGAGAAGAGGGAATAAATTCATTAGGACCTGCTGGGGTGTCCAGACCAGTTGAAACAGAGAAATACAAATCCATAAAAGCAGCAGTAAGCTGTTCAGCAGCAGCAGAGGTGATGATGTGACGATGGCAACCCGCTACCAGTGGTTTACTGGCTGCAGAGGCAGCTCTAATTTCAGTAAAGATGGGGAAATCCTCTGAGACGGTAGTCTCATAAATTTCACAGCGTGAGATGGACAGTTTATGAGACGACAAGGTCCAGAGTATGTCCAAGGTGGTGGTTGGACCACATACAGATGGTGTCAGATTAAAAGATGCCAAAAGCCTTAAAATCTAGGAGGTCAGTGACTCAGTGGGTCAACAGTAGCACGGGGGGTTCGTGTCACAGGGACGAAGCCAACAATATCAATCCTGCATGATTACTGGTGTGATGAAGCTGAAGCAAAGTCCATTTGAAGCCTCCGAGGAGTGTGCCTCTCGTGCGACGCCGAGAGGTAACTGCTCCGAGACGTTGCTGAAGAAATGAAGGTACCGACGGCAGGTAAGGTGGAGGAGGTATCTTCAAATGGCCACTTAAATCCTGAATCTGTAACTACTCCTTCATAAAATTATTATTAAAGGCTGGGCTATCATACACAAGTAGTAATGACACACTGGATAAAAAAAATAAGAAGGCAGTGGAAAAAGCAACAATTTAAACTGATTTATTTTCTTACATTTGTAGAAACATTACTCTAAAGGTGATAGCAGTGACCCAATGTTACCTAATCTCATTCTACGCTATGCAGACACTGTCTCCACCAGTGAAGATTCAGGCACCTCAGCCTGTTGAATACTTGGAGTGGCTTGAAAAGCAGGGCAGTCCGATCTATTTTCTAATGAACTCTGCTATTGATAACTACCTACTATCGATGCGGATCCTCAAGGCAAAAGGACGTCAGCTAGAGTGCCTCAAAAGAAAACAGGACTAACAATTCACATCAACATGTACAGAACCCACCTCTATCTCAAATAAGATAAAAGATTAAATAAGATAAAAGATCAAATAAGTCAAATCCATCTATTACTAATAAATAGTAACCTTGGAAACTGTAAGACCCTCTTATCACTACTTAAGATAAAGAGACCTTCAAATTCCCTTCCTCCTCATCAGTATAGTAGCAGTCATTATTCTTATCATTGGGTTGAAAACTAAGCGTTTTTATACATAATCTTCCACGATCTTCAAAAAAAAGTGTCCATCCTATTTTTTTTCCCCAAAATGTTATTTATTTTAAAACCTAAAGATAGAAATAAAATTATGTTCTTTTAAATGACAAACTTCTTACAGTAGATAGCAAAAATTAAAGGTTGTCTTTTTTTCCACAGGTAATGTAACATTTATGATTTTATTTTATTTAGCTGGACTGAGGGCAAATGTGGCTCCCTGGATTGTAAAGGTTGTAATCCCTTGCCCGAGGGCAATGGCACCATAACTATTGCCCGAGGGCAATGGTTGCTGTTAGTTATGGTGTTAGACAAAAAAATATTTTTGCTTTTTTTAACAGATCTCTGGTACTGAGCAAGATGGTTTCTCAAAGAAAAGTGGTACATGCAAGTCTGTCTTTCTTCCCCTGTCGTTCCGCCTTTTGGCATTAAGTTCATGTGCGGTATCATTGTTTAACCACGGTCCAACTTTGGGTTTGGACTTTTAACAGGAGCAACAAAGTACAGAATCTCATGACAAGTGTTGTGAGAAGAGGGAATAAATTCATTAGGACCTGCTGGGGTGTCCAGACCAGTTGAAACAGAGAAATACAAATCCATAAAAGCAGCAGTAAGCTGTTCAGCAGCAGCAGAGGTGATGATGTGACGATGGCAACCCGCTACCAGTGGTTTACTGGCTGCAGAGGCAGCTCTAATTTCAGTAAAGATGGGGAAATCCTCTGAGACGGTAGTCTCATAAATTTCACAGCGTGAGATGGACAGTTTATGAGACGACAAGGTCCAGAGTATGTCCAAGGTGGTGGTTGGACCACATACAGATGGTGTCAGATTAAAAGATGCCAAAAGCCTTAAAATCTAGGAGGTCAGTGACTCAGTGGGTCAACAGTAGCACGGGGGGTTCGTGTCACAGGGACGAAGCCAACAATATCAATCCTGCATGATTACTGGTGTGATGAAGCTGAAGCAAAGTCCATTTGAAGCCTCCGAGGAGTGTGCCTCTCGTGCGACGCCGAGAGGTAACTGCTCCGAGACGTTGCTGAAGAAATGAAGGTACCGACGGCAGGTAAGGTGGAGGAGGTATCTTCAAATGGCCACTTAAATCCTGAATCTGTAACTACTCCTTCATAAAATTATTATTAAAGGCTGGGCTATCATACACAAGTAGTAATGACACACTGGATAAAAAAAATAAGAAGGCAGTGGAAAAAGCAACAATTTAAACTGATTTATTTTCTTACATTTGTAGAAACATTACTCTAAAGGTGATAGCAGTGACCCAATGTTACCTAATCTCATTCTACGCTATGCAGACACTGTCTCCACCAGTGAAGATTCAGGCACCTCAGCCTGTTGAATACTTGGAGTGGCTTGAAAAGCAGGGCAGTCCGATCTATTTTCTAATGAACTCTGCTATTGATAACTACCTACTATCGATGCGGATCCTCAAGGCAAAAGGACGTCAGCTAGAGTGCCTCAAAAGAAAACAGGACTAACAATTCACATCAACATGTACAGAACCCACCTCTATCTCAAATAAGATAAAAGATTAAATAAGATAAAAGATCAAATAAGTCAAATCCATCTATTACTAATAAATAGTAACCTTGGAAACTGTAAGACCCTCTTATCACTACTTAAGATAAAGAGACCTTCAAATTCCCTTCCTCCTCATCTGTATTCTAACATGTGCATTTCCTTGCTCTCATATTTCGATGACAAAATTCTTAATATTCATCGGAACCTCACCTCTGCTGTTCCTCCCACCCTCACTTTTGAGCCCCCTCCCATCTCTTATAATCATCCTTTCTCCTGTGTTGCCCTTCCGGACATGGCCGCCATCTCAAATATCATCTCCAGCTCTAAATCCTGTCTCCTTGATCCCATTCCTGTCCTTGTTAAATCCTGCCTTTCCTCTCTGCTCCCTCATATTACAACAATTATTCACTCCTCCCTGATAACTGGAACTGTTTCCATTGCCTTTAAAGTTGCAGTCATCACTCCAATTTTAAAGAAACCTGGCTCTGACCCTAATAAAAATGGTAAATGTAAATGGCATGTACTTGTATAGCGCTTTAACTAGTCTTGACGACCTCCAAAGCGCTTCACACTACAGTCTTAGTCATTCACACACACATTCACACCCTGACGGTGGTGAGCTATGTTAGTAGCTACAGCTGCCCTGGGGCAGGCTGACAGAGGCGAGGCTGCCATGCACTGGCGCCACCGGGCCCTCTGACCACCGCCAGCTATGACTAATAATTTCAGTAACATTCACCCCATACTGAACCTTCCATTTATCTCAAAAATCCTCACACTCCCTCCTCCTCCAGAGACTTTATTCTCTTGGCATTACAAGTACACCCCTCTCCTGGTTCTGTTCATACTTAACTGGCTGTACTCAGTTTATTCAATTGGAAGCCTTCCGTTTCACGCACTCTCCCGTTACTGTCCTTGGCCCGCTCCTCCTTATTTATCTCCTCCCCCTTGGCTCCATCCTTCACCACTTTAATATCAACTGCTATGCCGATGACACCCGGCTTTACCTATCCTGCCAACCATCAGCATCATTACCCCCCTCTCACCTCTGTGCTATGAACTCCTGGTTTACTGCAAACTTTCTTAAACTAAATTCTGATAAAACAGAAATTATTCCGATTGGTACCAATTTAACCCTCTAATTACCAACTATTGACAGTTCCTCAGTCTCCCCTTCTGTCCAGGTAAAACGTCTGTCATCTTCGATAGCACCCTTTCCTTTCAGTCCTACATTAATATTATTTGCTCCGCTTATTTCCACCTTCGCTTCATAATCCGCCTGTGTCCTTCCCTCAGTCCCCCATTCCACCTCTTTTCTTATTCATAACCTGGTCTCCCACAGAAAACCCTCAAACTTCAGTTGGTTCACAATTCTGCCGCCCGTATCATCAACCTAACCTCCTCTTTCCAACACATTACCCCTGTTCTACAACAACTACACTGGCTTCCCATCAAATTCAGGATCCAATTTAAGTAACTCCTCCTTACTTTCAAGGCCATTGATAACCTTGCCCCTCCGTATTTGTCTTAACTTCTACATATTCACACCCCCTCTCGTTCTCTCAGGTTTGTCTCTCTGTCCGCCTCAATACCATGGTTGGCAGAGCTTTTTCCTATTCTGCCCTCCAGCTCTGGAATCAGCTGTCTCCTTGATATCCGCAATGTTGACTCCCTCCCCCATTTTAAAAGTCGCTTTAAATCTTACATTTTTAAAGCTTCCTAATCTCTATAAATGTTATTTTGTTTTTGTTTTAGATTGATGCTTTGTTGTTGTATTGAAATTGGTTAGGTTTTAATTTTGTAGTGTCTTTGGAGTGTCATGAAAGGCACTTTTCAAATAAAATGCATTATTATTATTATTATTATATAGGGCATTGAACCCCAAGGCGGCAATCATTATCCTTAGGTGTAGAGTAGGGGTGGTGGGGGCAGCAAAACTGTTTCACAAAAGCTTTGTTTCTTCATGTGTAGAAATAGTTTTTTTAGATAGACCAAGATATGTAGTAAAAGGAGGAATAATATGACAGCAGCCTCGGAATAGTCTAGAATCTAGACCATACATCATCTGGGACACAGTATGGCTTTGTCTAACTCTAGTGGTCGCTGAGGTCTTAGAGCAGTTGGTTTTATTCTCAAATGCATGCTGTCAGGTCTGTTTAAGAGGTGACTGGAGTTTTGAGGGACAACTGTCTGTTTTAAAAACTGTCATTTGAATTTTAACTCAAGATTTGTTTCCATCTTCAAAATACAATTAAACAATAAAAACCCTTCCAGGAATGTTTGACTTTTAGAAAACATTCAATCTCTTAGAATAAAAGGGTTGAGGTTATTTTCATTTATTTTCTATTACAGACAAAGACCTCTGAAATAACCACCCTTCCCATTAATTTCTTGATTTTAGCAAATTATCAGAGCTGTTTGGTTTTTAAAGATTTGTGGCACTACTAGTGGTCTTTCTTCACAGTAGACTAGGGGAGATGTGCAGTAAGGTTTCTCAGGTCAGGAATCAAACTCTGGACGGTAGTGTGAAGGATCCTTAGATGGACCGCCACCACATCAGAGCTGTTTAATGTCCAATCCATTAACCCCAAACCTCTGCTGTAATTACATTAAAAGGTGAGCAAACCTTTTCAATGGTGTCTTTTTTCTAAATATCTCTTTAACACGTTTGTTCATGGTAAATGGCTTATACTTGTATAGCGCTTTATCAAATCCAGAGTGGCCAAAGGGCTTTAAACTACAATCAGTCATTCACCCATTCACACCCTGACGGTGATGAGCTATGTTAGTAACCACAGCTGCCCTGAGGCAGACTGACAGAAGCGAGGCTGCCATACACCGGCACCACCGGACCCTCCGACCATGTTAAGGATTTTTCTTTAGATCACAAAAACATGGAGTCATTGGTTCAACCAAAGCTGTGATCAGTGAAACACCGGACACAGAGGAATCAACCCCCATTAGTCCCTTAAACCCGTCACACAGACAGATGCTGATATTCTGTTGGTTTGATACCCGCTCATTCATCATCGATCTTCTATTTAGCACATAATGCTAGCTCAATTATGAGGTCATTTGTACTGTTCTGAGAAAAAAAAGAAGACTGCTTGACGGTCTGTGTGCCAAAATCCAAGCAGAGAAAACTATGAAAAGACATCACAGATCCCAACGTAATTGGTGCTTTGGTTTGCCAAAACCCCAGAATATATTCACAAAAAAGATATTTATAACTAGCTCACATATAAAAACAAGATTAGATTCTCTGATTCTCTCAGGTGAAAGTTGCCCACATAGCAGTTTGTGTTTGAGAGCAGCAGACGACACACCTATCAAAGATGCACGATATATAAAAACTGCTTAATCTAAAAGCAACTGTTTATATTTCAACTTTACCCCTTACTGTTCTAAAAACAAAAAGGAAAATTACAAAAGGTCATACCTACACAAAGCACATTTAATGGCAAATAATCTTGTTTCATTCAGTATATTTCAAGGCAGATACAGGACAGTTAAAATGTTTAAGGGAAATAAAAACAAGTTCATTTGCCATCCATCGCATTATTTCACACTACAACATAAAAAAAGACCTGTTTTTAAGCTTTTAGGTGAAACTCTCCAGAACATGCACGCCAGGACGCATCCCATCTCTACATGGTAAAAATGATAGAAATGACGAGTGATTTCCTAAAGTCAAACGAAAAGCATCAAACTGTCCCAATATGAGAATAGAAAAGCTAACTCCTCCCTCATCCTACAACGGTTTCACGAAGGCCGTTTTGTAGTTTGGTTTCCGTCCGTCAGTATGGCCGTCTGAGCCGGGCTCGGCCGGTTCAGACGTTTTCTCCTTTGGGCTGGAATCTTTATCCTGAGTTTCTGTGTGTTGGTTTTCACTGGAGGACTTCTCTGATACAGCCTCTTCTGTCTGACCATCCACAGGCGGGGAGATGACCGGCTCTGGCGGCGGGTTTGGCTGAGGATACACAAACAAAAAAACAAGAGAAACTACTTTTGAACTTCTCTTCCCAAGGAGTTTCAGTTTGTCTGACAACGTTGTGTTCCTGTAGCACGGAGTGTGTACGGACCCCGTGTCTCAGGGTGAAGTGGGGAAAACACAAAAAAACATGAATGTGATGCAGAGATTTCTATTCTTTAACAAAATCAAATGTTGATGCCGAGTCTTTTGTCTTCCAACACAACCTCTGAGTGAATTAAAGGACCGCTTTGTGGTCAGATACAAACCTGAGTCATTCAGTACGACTGGAAACCGATCGTCTGCTTACTGGCACCAAAAGCCCTCAAACATCTGAGATATGACAGACTTTCTTTTTTGTTTCATTATTTCCAACAATAGGCGTTGCTACGGAGCCTTACTACAGTATTCACACCCCATGGCTTTGACATTTGATCACATTACAACCACCGACTTTAATGTATTTTATTTACATTGAAGGCTTAGAGTGAGGTGAACATTAGTATTCAGCCTTAATGAGCCAAGACTCTGCAGAACGAGCTTTTGCTGTGATTACAGCTGCAAGTATTTTGGGGTATGTTTCCATCAGCATATCTAGAAACAGTTTTTCCACATTCACTTTTGCAAAATAGCTCACGGTCAGCCAGATTGGATGCAGAGCATCTATTAACATCAGCTTTCATGTCTTGCTACAGATTCTGAATCACTTCTGACTGATCCATTAAAACACAAGAATAGTCTTGGATCTAAACCGCTGCCTTTGTAGCTCTAGCTGTATTTTAGGGGAGTGGTCTCAAGCCCCCGTCCTCGAGGGCTGCTGTCCTGCAACTTTTAGACATGTCTCTGCTTTAGCACACCTGACTCCAATATGAGCTCATGTTGCAGAGCTTCATTGCGTGCTAGTGAGCTAGTTCAGCCATTTGAGTCAGCTGTGCAGGACAAGTTGCAGGACACCGGCCCTTGAGGACTTGAGTTTGAGACCGCTGGTTTAGGGTCTCTGTCCCACATGTAAATGAATCTCTGTCCCAGACATAAGTGCTTTAGCGCCACCAACTGGTTATCTTCCAGGACTGCCCTGTATTTAGCTCTATCCATCTAGCTATCTACTCGGACCAAATTCTCCCTACAGCACGACGCTGCCACCACCACGTTTCAGCGTAGGGAAGGTGTGTTCAAGGCAACATGCGATGTTTTGAGAGTCTAATTCTGCTCTCATCTGGCCTGACATCGTCCACGTTCGCTGCCTCCCCCGACATAGGTTGTGGTAAACTGCAAACATGAGCTCTTTTGGATTTCCCGCACTAATGGTGTTTATTTGTTGCTTTTCCATAATGGCCAGATATGTGGAGAACATGACTAACAGTCCTACATTGATAACATTATTTGCTCCGCTTATTTCCACCTTCGCTTCATAAACCGCCTGTGTCCTTCCCTCAGTCCCCCATTCCACCTCTTTTCTTATTCATAACCTGGTCTCCCACAGAAAACCCTCAAACTTTTGTTGACTAACAGCTGTGTTCCTTGCTCCTCATGATGCTGACTGGTCTTCTAACAACCTGTGAGGCCTTGACAGAGCGGCTGGATTTATACAGATTAAATTGCACACGGTGGACTCCGTTTACTAATTAGATGGCTTCTAAGTGCAACAGAGGGAAGCTGAAAAGAAACCATCAGAATTTTCACATTTATTTATAAAAAGAAATGAAAACCATGAGCTACTTTGCATCATTATATTACAGCAATCACAAAGTGCTTAGAAATTCCAGTGAAACACCCTGAAGTTCATGGTTACTAGATGACAGAACTAGAGGGTTCTAACTTTACATGTAATATTAAGACTGAAAGTCTTATTTTTGTATTTAGGAGTTCTACAAAGGAGGAGGAACAGTGTCAGCTTGTGTATGAGATGTTCCTGGACTGCCTAAAATCTAGGTGAGTGTAGTTCCTCCTGGATGCACCATGGCGGGCCCTCACCTCGCTGAAACCCAGCCCGCAGTGTCTCCGGTCACGGCCCGACAGTTTTCCGTCCATGCTCTGCTGGTACTGCATCTCCAGCTCCTCGTTCATCCGCCTATCTTCCTGCCCTGCAGGGGAGACGGACGTTTCAAAGACACGCCGAAGCACTACTGATCTCTTCCAGCTTGGACCGAGCTGCGCGGACGGCGTGAAGCAGGGTGCCAGCCGGGGCACCCGCATGGTGCGATCGGTGTCTGGGTCTGGCTACAAATGTGACATTTTGAGAAGCAGAAAAGAGGCTCACCGGAGCGGAAGTGGGACGTCGACCTGTGGTCGCCGATGACAAGACGACCTGTGTGTTCTTTCTGGAAGAGAAAACACCACCAACCGTTTATCCGGTTGATACACACTGAATAGTTTATTATGTTTTAAATATCAGGGGGCACAGATCCATGAGGAGGGAAGGTATGGCGTACAAACCTTAGTGGCACCCATTAACCGTAAGAACTTTTGCTTCCTCTCGTCGCTCCCCAGATCTGCAGATTCCCACTGAGTAGAGCCATCCTGCCGAGAGCAAACACCGTCAGTTTCTGTCTTCGTTTTCAAATAGAACCCCCAAAGGTTTGTTCATGAAGGAGTTTTGTACAACTTTATAAATGAAGTATAGACATTTATAACAACTGCCATCAAATGAGCTAATAACTGACTTATTACATGGCTGCGGAGCAATTCCAGCCCACTCCTCTGTGTAACTATTCTTGTTCAGCAACACTGGAGACTTTTTATAATCAGATACAGGTCTGGTGCTTTGACTAGGCCACTCCAAAACCTGTCGCAGACAGCACAATTCATGCTTCTATTCCTGAAGCAGCAAGAAGAGCCTTAGACCTTAACACCACCACCGACATGTTTGACTGTCGGTGTGCTGTTATTTTTCTAAAACGCTGTTCGTTTTTAGCCAGCTGCAACAGGAAACACGCCTTCCAAAGAGTTCAGCTTTTGTCTTGGTGGTCTACATAACATCTCCACAGGCTATGTCATCATTGAGGTGAGTCGAGCCTTGGTGTTCTATCTGGCTCAGTCTCTTTTTTTGACTCTTGAATCATACCCTCAGAGCTCCAGAGAGGCCTGCAGCACTTTAGATGTTGCTCTTGGTTCATTTGGGACTCTCTGGATGAGTCACTATGTCCTCTGGGTAATTTTAGTAGGCCGGCCACTACTGGGAACTGTCAAAGACTCACCACTGTTCTGTTTTCTTCATTTTCGTACCTTCCTGTTCTTGAAATGCTTCAAAATGGGGCTTGTACAGTTTCTTTTCACGCTTGTTTGGCAAACTTCATGCTGTCAGATGGGTTCTATTTGAATTCATTTTTTTTTTTATTTTTTTTTAAACAGTGCTTAATCACAGTTAACCATGGTTTAACAAGGAGGGATTTATCACACTTACAACTCGTTGGATGGCGTTTTTCTTAAATTAATATTTTTAAAGCAGCCTGTTTTTATTTATTTTCTTCATCTTAGATTTTGAAATCATTATGAAACCATTGGATGTGAAAGAAAAGCTTAAAAACGGAAGTAAAATGCTTTGCTCCGGTGCTGTATGTAGTTGTATGTGAAAGCTGCCATGAAGCAGGTTGCAGACATATGGGATAAGGCTGCATAAATTCTGCATTGTCTTTTACTCGAAGCACAACCTGGGCAGATTGGTCGGGATTTGGCATTTGAGTCAAAACTGCATTGAATTGAGCTTAAAAACAACAGAACGGAGTCAAATTTCTTCGGGACTGAGCGTGAAACAGTGAGCGGCAGCTCTTCCCATCCCACCCCGGGACAAAAGAGCTCTCCAACTAAACTTTTATCTACCGCGCAGGAAATAAACCACAACTCTAGAACTGTTGGGTCTCGGCCTAATTTCCATGTTGCAGCGTGCTGCTCAAAGTGTGGCCGTGGTTCAGAAAGCCGCAGGGAAACAGTGAACTTTATTTTGGGACGCGCTCACGTTTTCGCCGTGAAGCTCGTGAGCGCAGATGTTTGCTGCTAGCTTGCTAAAGCGGCGCTCAGCACCTAAACCCTTATGTTCTCTTATTTTTGTCTCAAGCGGAAACAGCAGCTTTTCGTGTTTTACTCACATCCGTGGGAGATGCGGGTCGTTTTGTCCCGTGTTTTTCCTCCGGAGAAGTCATTGTTGACTCCAATCTTAGCTGTAGCGATTTTATTCCACTCAGCTGAGGCTAGCTGGATTTGTCAACAAATCTAACTCACCCCGACGACACTTCCGGTGCCTTCTTCTTCTACGTTTTTAAAGGTCGCGTTGACACTCTGCCGCTCTTCGTGGGGACACGTTGCTTCAACAGCAAGACTAGAAATTACACGCAAAAAATAATCCAGTGAGATTTGGACCTTTCAACTGCATTAATAACCCGCCCTCTTGTTAAAATGTATCGAGGAAAAACTGATAAAAAGACAATCTTTCTTTTAGAATATATAGCAAAATTACAATACTTATTTGAACATGTTCACAATTAGCTTCTGAGATTTTTTAAAATTTCTTATGTTATTTTATTAAATTAAATTTGTGAAGGAAAATTAGTACTGTTTTCTTATACATGGATATTGTCTTTGGCATCCTCCAGGGGTCATAAATTGTTTGTTTTTTTTATCGTCAAGGACATAACACTATATGTAGTTCCATATGCTTTAGTGCTCTCTGGATTCACCTTATTTAAGCAGTTGTGCGGGGGGGCAAAACCTACAAAAGTACATTACACTATTCTCTTTTTATTGTAAAATATAAAATAATTATCTTAATTATTATTCACCATTGTTACAGCTGACCAAAATGGTATTTTGGTTTCTGCGTTGAAAAGTTTTAGGGTGCAGCTCTAGATATGTCCAAATTTCATTTTTTTAAAAAATAGGTATGTTGTACATGTGGACTTCATTAAATACTTCCTAAAATATAAAGGTGATGTTTTATTTCCTGAATGTTCTCTACTTAGTGATTTATTTTAGCTTACTCCCCCCCAAACCTTTTCACACGTGTAAACTGAATCAACAAAGATGCAACTATATCGTGTCTTATTTTTTATTTGCTTGATATATATTTTTTCTTTTTTCTTGTTTATGTTTTAACTATTTTAGACCTAACTATACAGGCTCATGTTTGTTGTAACTGTAAATGTTTGTGATTATGGCTTTTAAGTCAAGTATTAGAAATTTACACAATAAATTAACTTCAAAAGCACTCTCAGAAACCAACTTTTTTATTTAATTCCTGTTCGCATTCAAATGGCTCACCAAGAAATTTTTAAGAATGTAAATTCTGGATGACCTGAAGTAACATCTCTTTTCTTTTTCTTCTTACACACATTCTTAATTTATCTGGTATTAGTAAGATAAAGTTGCTCCTAAAACTAAAGGCGGGTAAAATTAACCTGATAAGCCCAATTTTATTCAGTATTTAGAGTCCTGCTCTAATAATGCACGGCTCACAATTGTTTGCCATACATTAGATGAAAAGGTAAAATCTCTTGCTACTTTTAATATTACTTAAGAGGAAAAGCTAATAAAATGTCCTAGATTAGCCGATCACTATCTTTATAAGAGCAGGAGTATAACACAATGCCAAGCAACAGCCAACACAACAGCAATAAACCTGCAAAAGTAATACTTGCTGCTTGGGATGAAATGTTGAATCATTCACTCCAGTTTCCACTTGTAAATAAACTTTTTTTTTGAAACAAACCATTAACCCTTTCCAGATTAAAGGGCAGCACAGATGAATACTAATGAGTCAGGGCAAAGTCACAGTATCTTTATTTGTCTCCATTGGGATGAATTTACTTTGGACAGAGGCTTTTACTGCACCAGCATGTATTACACTCATCCATAACCTGGCAGAAAAATAAATAAAACCGTTCTTTACAAAAAAGCAGTGACTCATTAAGAACACCATTCAATAAAAACACTTCATTAGAAATAGTTGGTTAGAAAAGGTTAATTAAAAAAAAACAGTGCAAAACGTAGTATCCTGCTGCTCCTCCCTGCCCCCTTGCATACAACAATACAGAACCAAACAGGTTAATGAAAAATGAATTATCTGTATGACTTTACAGGTTTCCTGTGAGTCTGTTCATATCATACTAAGCACTCATTAACAAGCTTAACTGATGATGGGATGAACTAATATTTGTGTTGGTTGTGTTCTTCCTGAGTTTAATCATGCACATTCATGGTGCAGAAGATAAGAAGTATCTGATAAAAGGCTGTCGCCTGTTCAAAAAGTTCCTGGCAAGTAAGAGGAGCTGTTGAAACCATAAACATTTTTTGCAATCTTGATCAATCTTAAAATCTGAGCCCTTGGCTTGATTGTTCAACTATCAAACCGGAGATGTCATTTCCTAAAACAGACTCAATGGTTGCTCTGTAAAAAAAGAAAAATCCACCTAATCTCTCCACCAACAGCAAACACTCTGAGAGAAAGTGCAGACGCTGGTTGATTTCTACTAGTGTTTGGCAGCTGAGGTTATTATCAATGTGAACTCCCAGGTAGGTGAAGGAGTTTTATATATTTGTTAATTGCAGCTGCGTTCGGCTGCCTATATTGTTAAATTGCAGCCGCGTCCGGCAGCCTATATTTGTTTATTGCAGCCGCGTTCCGCTGCCTATATTTGTTGATTGCCGGCGCATCGGCTGCCTATATTGGTGTATTGCAGCCGCGTCCGGCTGCCTATATTTGTTTATTGCAGCCACGTCCGGCTGCCTATATTTGTTTATTGCCGGCGCATCGGCTGCCTATATTTGTTAATTGTCGGCGCATCGGCTGCCTATATTTGTTAATTGTCGGCGCATCGGCTGCCTATATTGGTGTATTGCAGCCGCGTCCGGCTGCCTATATTGGTTTATTGCAGCCGCGTTCGGCTGCCTATATTAGTTTTTTGCTGCCTATATTTTATTACATAGCAGTTGTGTTCGGCTTGCTTTCTTTTACTGTGCAGCCGTGTTCGGCTGCCTATATTTTATTACATAGCAGCCGTTTTCGGGCTTGCTTTTTCATTCATTGTGCAGCCGTGTTCGGCTTGCCTCATTAAATGTTGCAAACTTGCTGGTTTGTACTTCTTCTGTAGCTACAGTGGTCGTAGTACTCCTTGCAGCCTTTTACGCTGCTGAGGAACCCCTGGTAGCGTTTTCTGCTCAAACGGGTTTCCTGGCCTATTCGTTTGTCGGCTTAAGTGTCAAGGGTGGCGATTTCAGCTCGACCTGACCTAGTCCTGTGAGCGTGAGATGCTGGACGAGCCGTACTGCAGAGCGTGTTTGGCCCCTCTCCAGTCGAAGGATGGGCATGATCTGTGTCCCTTTTGTTTGGGACCTGATCACCAAAAAGAAGCCTTGACTGAGAATACGATGCTATATTCCTGGCAGCATCTGGCACTGATTTTCAAGATCAGTTTGACTCTGGCTCGCATCTGTCGGCAGCCAGTTCACGTATCTCTTCCGGCTCTCAGTCAGAAGAGGACGGTTTGATACTGGGCTCTTTGAGAACTGCTCTTGCCCGGTTGCAGCTGGATGCTCCACCGAACCGATCTGCGGCTTCCAGTGCTTCTTTTCGACGTCCTACTACTAGGTTGTCCTTTGTTTCCCCATCTGCTGAATATGTGAAGGTGGTTCATGCCTGTTGTGCAGACACCAAGGCCTATTCCCTGCTGACCTCTGATGGCAGGGCCCTGGCGGCCATGCAAGACGTGCCCAAGTTTGGCTTGGGCCATATGCCTTCTGTCGAACATGGCATAGCATCCCTCATCGTGGCGCCAGAGCAGGCTTTGCCCATCGCCAATAGTCCTCGTCCTCAGTGCCGTGTGACTGATGATCTGCTCTGTAGAGTCTTTGACTCGGGGTCTCGTTGGGGCGACTTGGTAACTCATTGTCACATTTATTACTGGGTCTCTCAGCTTCTCTGGAGGCTTCGCGATTCATGCGCCTACTCAGGGGTTGATGGACGCACCTCTTCATGCATTTTCTCTTTTGTCAAGGGAAATTAGCCGTGTTCTGTCTACCCTTGTTCAAGCACGCAGCCAAGTTGGCTGGCTCAGTCTCCTCTAACTGAAGCCTGTAGAGAGAGCCTGATGAGCCTTCCAGTGGTTCCTGGGGAGTTATTTGGCTCTGCTGCGCTTGCAGCCTTGGAGCGGTCAACCCAGGCTTCACGTACCAGGCAGCAGCTAGCCGGCGTGCATCGCAGACGATTGCCACATTCTGCTGGGAGTGCCTCTGCGTCTCTTTCGCACACTTGTCCTGCCCCAACTACACCCTCCGTGGGGCAACCACGGCCTGCTCATGGCCAGTGCATCACCGAGCTGGCTGTGGGACACTTTACCCAGGACTAGCTCAGTTGCTGGACCGCTCTCGTTTCTGATCCATGGGTGGTGTCTACACTTACCTAGGGTTACACGCTACAGTTCCGCCACCGCCCTCCTGTTCCTGGTCGAGTCAGGATGACGGTAATTCGCGACCAGGTAAAGGATCAGACTCTGAGCCACGAGATGGATGCCTTGCTGGCCAAGGGTGGAATATTGCCTGTCGACCCCCTGCGGGACCCAGGGAGCTTTTATACTTAAAGGCATACTATGCAACATTTTTCAGTTAATTAATGTGTTCCATACCGTTTTGGATGATTAAATGAGTCATTTCAGGTTGAACAAAGGTTTTCTTGGCCGCCCTGGTGGTCTGTGGGGGAAATACCGCACTTGCAACTGCAGGAGCCCTCGGCCCGCGCCCACAGGCTCAGAATCTCGTGCAAGATCGCGAGAGTCGGTCTTGCTTTACGGCGAGAACATGCTCGTTGCTAGCACAGTGGCGATATCTGTGCAGTTATCATGGCGGAACCGGCGATAAAACAGCGAAAGCCCATGTCGGAGCAGGCAAGAAAGAGGAAAATGGCTCTGGACAGAAAGAGGAGTCGTACACGGGTGAACATCGGGCAAGCTTTTTCCGAATGGCGAGAGCTAAAAGAAAGAGAAGGCTGCAAGGCTGACGCGGACCTCGCGTTTCTGCTGATGCGATTGTAAGTAACATTGTAGGGTTTCCCTCACGCTACCGCCTCCCAACATTCCAAAAAAATAAATAAAAAATAACTCGATATGCGCTCAAAGCTTGTCTCCCCCCGCTCCGCCGGTCGCGCAAAGCTTGTCTCCCCCCCCCGCTCCGCTCCGCGGGTCATCGGCGCAAAGCTTGTCCCCCCCCTGCTCCCCCCCCCGCCCCCCGCTCCCCGCTCCGCTGGACATTGGCGCAAAGCTTGTCTCTCTCTCTATTTACGACAGTGCACTTTTACTTTCGCCCTCTGGGGGGAGCCTCGCTGGAAAATCAACCCTGGTTGCATAGTATACCTTTAAGTATTTTTTTGGTCCCGAAAGACTGCCGGACTCCGCCCAATTTTGGACCTGAGAGGTCTGAATGTTCTTTCAAGACCATCCCTTTCCACATGTTGAGCATCAGGGGTGTGCTTCAGACAATCTTCCCCAGGCAACTGGTTCACCCTGGTTGACCTGAGGGACGCATACTTCATGTCCCAATCGCACCATGTCATTGGCAGTTTTCTACGCTTTGCATTTCAGGGCAAGCCTTTGCCCAGGGTTCTCCCATTCGGTCTCTCTGTCCCCACATATGTCGCTTGGTGCGTGGCTGCGACCCTGTGTCCTCTGCAGGCCAAGGGGTTAAAGATCCTGCCCTACTTGGACAATTGGCTCATCTGTGCGCCCACAGAAGCTCAAGCCACTGCAGACATGAGCACATTACTCAACCATATAGACCTATTGGGTCTACGTGTGAACTGGCAGGAGAACAACTTAGTTCCATCTCAAGACGTCACGTTTCTTGGAATCACAATGGACTCCCTCACTATGACTGTTCGCCCATCGCCTCAGCGTGTCGAGGGCCTTCTGCAAATGCTGCCCGACTTTCTGCCCGGCCGTGCACCCCCTTTATTGCTTATCTTCGTCTGTTGGGCAAGCTGGCTCCTGCCGCTACAGTAATACCCCTGGGACTGTTGTCTCTGCGACCACTGCAGATGTGGTTCACAGCCTGAGGCTGGACCGTTCTCGTACGCTGCACCATCGCACGACACTACAGGTGTCCTCTCACTGCCTCACATCACTGGCTCAGTGGCAAAATGCAGTATTAATGACAGAAGGGTTCCACTTGGTTCGCTGCCGTCTCGACAAGAGGTTGTCTCTACCAGCGTGTCCACCAAAGGATGGGGGGTGTCATGGTAGCGACAGATCGCCCGGGGGACATGGTCTCCGCGGGAAAAGCTGCAGCACATCAACGCCTTGGAGTTGGAGTCTGTGCAGCGGGCATTGCAACACTTCCTCCCAGACCTGTGCGGACGGCATGTCTTGGTGCGGTCGGACAATACTTAAGTGGTTTTTCATATCAACCATCAAGGGGGGACACAGTCGTTAACATTGCTGTGGCTGACCCAGAAGCTCTTGACCTGGGCAGCCCCTCTTTTCGCCAGCCTGAGAGCTGTCCACATTCCGGGGTGCAGATGTTCCGGCCGATATTCTGTCTCGGGGACACCCACCAGCCGGGGGGGTGGAGACTCCACCCGGAGGTAGTGGGGGTCATTTGGGAGAGGTACGGCAAAGCAGCTGTAGATCTACTTGCGTCCGAAGAGACGACACATTGCCCACTTTAGTTCTCCCTGGCAGACAATGCCAGTCCCCTGGGTCAAGACGCACTGGCACACGACTGGCCGAGAGTGCTGCTCTGCACTTTTCCGCCGCTTCCCCTGATAGGCCCAACACCCCTGAGGGGTCCTTCAGGAGGGGCATTAGGTCTTTATAGTGGCCCCCGGATGTCAGGGAGAATCTGGTTTCCATCGCTGCACAGGCTCTGTTGCAGCTCTCCAATGCCTCTTCCCCACAGGAAGGACCTTCTGTCACAACTGGGGGGTCAGATCCTGCATCCCAATCCCAGTCGCCTCCAACTCTGGGTCTGACCGCTACGGGGCCCGGCGTTTCCTTCTCAGAGTATGACGGAAACATCGGACATATGATGACTAATGCCTGGGCCCCTTCCACACGACTGGTGTATACCCATATGTGGAAGGTTTAGCAGCTGGTGTCATGCAAGACATGAGGACCCTGTACACTGTCCTGTTTCTCTTATTTTAACCTTCCTTCAAGCACTGCTTTCTCAAGGTCAGTCTCCATCTACTCTGAAAGCTTATGTTGCTGCCATCTTTTGCTGGCGTTCGGTGGTGAGTGGAGAAACGATAGGCCGTAACAAGGATGTTTTGTGTGTCTGAGAGGTGCCCGATGTTTGCACCCTCCCACATGCCCTGTTGTACCTGTGTGAGACCTCTCTCACGTCCTCGCTGTCCTGTGATCTCCTCCGTTTGAACTATTGGCAGAGGCAAGCCTTGAGTGTGTGTCAAAAGACTTTCTGCTTGCCATGACTTCGGCGAAGCGGGTCAGGAAGCTACATGTGTTGTCTGTTCACAAGTCCTGTTGCTGTGGGAATCCAGCTGGTTCTGGCGTTATTCTCTGGCCTGATGTTGTATTTCTTCCTATTGTGGCCTCATCTGCGAGCCACACTGTGCCCCTCCAGC
Source organism: Fundulus diaphanus (assembly GCA_037039145.1). Lineage (NCBI taxonomy): Eukaryota > Metazoa > Chordata > Actinopteri > Cyprinodontiformes > Fundulidae > Fundulus > Fundulus diaphanus. Next base: position 42,053,001 of record CM073134.1, read on the forward strand.
TTGCTTGCCTTTATACGGATGGGCCTGAGCCTTTCTGCCCTGTTCGGGCACTGAAGGCATATGTCAGACTCACAACTTCTCTGCGGCAATCTGTTTGTTTGCCACTCAGGGCCCTGCAAGGGGAAAGCCCCTTCTAAACAGCGTCTTGCACGTTGGATTGTGGACGTGGTGGAACAAGCGTACGTTCTACAGGTCCGCCAACCCCCTGCTGGTGTACGGTGCCATTCCACCAGGAGCATTAGTGTGTCATGGCCGCTATGGCGGGGGTCCCTCTGGAGGTCCCTATGTCCAGCAGCCTCTTGGTCATCCCCGAATACCTTTGCTAGGTTTTACAGGGTTAACTTGGCCGACTTTCACCCTTTGGTGGGGATCCTATCCCAGCACACATCATCATCCCAGTGAGGTGGAGTGTTTTCGGGGTTGTTTCTTTCTGTGTGATTCCTCAGGACTCTGTTGGTAATGGTCATCCAGTACTTTAAGCACTGCCTCTGGCGGTCAGTAGGGATGAAATAGAACGAAAGTTACGACTGTAACTACGGTTCTATGAATCCCGGATGACCGCCAGAGCGCTCGGTCCCTCGGAATCATCGTGTTGTTCGCGAGAAGATTAAGGGACTGAGCTGTCGTTGTCACGTGACTATATGGACTTACCGGTGTCACCGGGGGTCACACGTGACCATGTATAAGATTCTCGACCTGTGCATGCGCAAGAGTGATCATTCAGTGCTTTAAGCACCGCCTCTGGTGGTCATCCGGGATTCATAGAACCGTAGTTACAGTCGTAACTTTCGTTCAAACCCAACCTAAAGAACAGGGAGTTTTTGTGTCAAAAGTTAACTTGTCATCAGAGCGGACAAATGTCACATATGGGGTACCTCAAGTTTCCATCCTAAGACCCCTTCTATTCAATATCTATATGCTCCCACTAGCCGAGGTTATAACAAGAAACACGATTAGTTACCATAACTAAGACAACACACAACTCTTCATTACAATGTCACCAGATGCCTCTGAACCCATCCATGCACTGAATGGATGCTTAGAACAAATAAATGCATGGATGTACCAAAACCTTCTCCAGCTGGACAGAAACAAAACATAAGTTATCTTTGGACCTAAAGACAAATGAACTAGAGTCAGCACGCAGTTATCACAGCTACAAACTAGTGATCAGGCCCAAAATCTGGGTGTAGTGATGGATTCAGACCTGAACCTTCAAGGACACATAAAACAGGTACAAAGTCTGCCTTCTATCACCTGAAGAACATTTCCAGGATTAAAAGACTGATGTCCCAACGAGATCTAGAGAAATTCATCCATGTGTTTAGCTTTAGTCGCATTGATTACTGCAACAGTGTCTTCACAGGTCAGCCCAAAAAAAATCAGACAACTGCAGCTGGTTCCAGAACGCTGCTGCTTATGTTTTCACTAAAACCAGGAAGACAGAACACATCACCCCAGAATGGACTTTAGAATAGTTCTAAAGTCCTTACACTGGCTCCCTGTGCCTCAGAGAATAGACTTTAAAATAATAATGTTAGTCTGTAAATCACTGAATGGCTTGGCACCAAAATACATTGAATGCCTGTTGTTGCTGTATCAACCTTCCACACCACTCAGATCTTCTAGTTCTGGTCTTCTCTGCATATCCAGAACCAGAACCAAACATGGAGAAGCAGCATTTTGTTCCTATGCTCCACAAATCCGTAACAAACTTTAAATTAGCCAAAACACTGAGTGTCTTTAAATCATGACTGAAAACCCACCTGTTTAGAGTGGCTTTCGGCCCATAATAACAGGAACATTAACCAATATATATTGATGTTTTCACTTGATACAATTTAATGTTTGTTACTGGTGTCACAACCAGCGACTGTTTCGATGTGTTTATGATGTTTTTATGTTTTCATGATCTAAAGCACTTTGAACCGTACTTTGAAATATGCTATACAAATAAACTTGACTTGACCTATCATGTATGGTCATGGGCTTTCTCCCCCCCCCATCATGCTCCCTGCTAGGGGCTGGTGCCCCTGCACCTGTAGTTGCTATACAAGCACCAAGCACAGGCCATTTACCATTTTACCATTCTTTCCCTTTTAACTTATTACCACACCTCTCCCCCTATCTTCTCCTCTTTTCCCCCTTTGTGTCCTTCTCTGTGTCCATTACATTTGAATAAATTCCAAAGCAAATTCAATAATGTTTTTACACACACACACACACACACACACACACACACACACACACACACACACACACACACACACACACACACACACACACTATTACCGTGAAAGCCATAGTGCTCCACTTGTGACAGTATATCTGTTGGATTTCTATTTTCTCTTTAGCACTCTGACAGCATTTGTCCGGGCTACACTGTCAGACAGGACACAAAATGAATAAAAAAATTGAATAATTCAAATGCCTTATCTGTTGCCTGATCAGAGGAACCATGCTCTCCTTTGTAGTCCATCTGTAAGTGGAGGGCGTTTATAATGTTTTCTGATGTCCTGAACAGTACAGTCCAGTTAGCTAAAGCTTTAGTAATGTGAAGCTGTAGCTTTATCAATTAGTGAATTGTAAATACGTAAAAGCTCAGCGAGTCATAGAATAAATCAACAGTTAAAATTAGGTTGCACATATCTTTGCTTTCTTACCTTATTTTATGAAGGCAGATCTGTTTCAAAATACATGAGCTAGTAAATCTGATATGAACATCTATGCTTTACACAGGGGCTGCAGAGCAAACAATCTGGACTAGTACAATTAATAAAGTGTTGTATTAAAAATTTAGATTTATGTGAATATCTACAAAGGAGAATTGGGTCCCTTGGAGTTAAATAAATAGATGTTTTATCTTTGATTTTTTTCCATTATAGAATTGTTATGATCCTTGAGTCTTTTTGTTTTTTAAATTTTGACTAATTAAGTTTTCCTGGATTATGTTTTCTTTAAATTTACTAAATAAGTATTTGTTTTATTTTCACTCTGGCAGTTTATTTTATTGATTTGGTTCTTTGCTCATTCTATATAATTTTTGTATTATGTTCTGTCAGATATCTGACAGAGTTTCCTCCCCGTTCCGCCCCTGTCAATTATTCTCCCTGTCCCTCAGTTCTCTGCTCTCCTGGGCCTCAGCTGTAGCTCATTTACCCATCTGATTACTTACACCTCGCCTTCACTTCTTACTCCCTCTGTATTTGAGCTGTTTGGTCATCTCTCAGTTTTGTTGCCCTCCTGTAAGTTCTTTTGGTTTGATTTTATTAAAACCAACTTGCCAGTTGTCTCTGCATATCTGTTTGCATTTTGGTCGAGCCACAATCTCTGCAAACATAACAACAGTAAACTTGCACTTTCAAGAAAAATGTTAAAATCAAAGTACAAAAGTAAAGTCAAAATATTGAGAATGATGTCAAAATGTGGAGAATAAAGGCATAATTTAGTTTTGTGATTAAAGTTGAAATGTTGAGAATAATGTAGAGATGTTTTGAAGAAAAGGTTGAAGGTTTGGTTTATAGGTTAGAAGAGAGACAAAAAGTCTTATTTTAAAGCATAAAATCTTAAGTTCATTTACACAAGGCATGAGAGTCACAAGTCTTTATACCAGTGTCATTTCAGCTTTATCCTCTATGAAACAGAAAAAAGAAAGTCCTCATCCAAGGGACCCTAATACTCCATCATATAAATAAATGTGACAACTCTCCAACAACGACAACTGGATTTCTTGTTTCTTGAAGATGTTTCACCTCTCATCCAAAATGCTTCTTCATTTCTTCTCCTCAGCACTGCACACCACAAGCAAAAATGCCAACAAGAAACAGCAAGCACAGGTGTGTCGTTTTAGAAGAGAGGTTTAAAGGGGAAAAAATCTCTGGGCCAAAGAAATTAAAATCATCTCAAAACAGCAAAAACTGATATTGGATTTAATGGGAGACATCATGGAGCTCAAGAGAACAAATACAGAAAAATATTAAAGAATCTTGGAGTGTGTGGTGGCTGACCTGTAGCCGTACACCTGCCTCATACTGTTATTAGCAGGTTGGAGACCAGGCCTTGATCATTTGAAAAGTGGTGACAATGACCCAACAGAAGCTCACATTGTATTGTTACGAGTACTTAAATAAAGGTGACTTAAAGCCGGGCGTACACTGTACGAGTTTTTCAGTCGTGGTACTTATATACATCTCAAACTGTGCGACGGAACCGCGGGTTTTAAAAAGTTCACCGCTCACGATCTGTGCGGCGCGGCGCTTGGACGCGACCGGACTGCTCACACTGTACGTCGTGCCCCCTCTGGGACCGCTCGCTGTGGTGGCAGAGGCAGGCGAGCGACGGTAGGTGACAGGGACCCAGAGCAGGGGTTCGAGCCCAGCTCTGGCGAGGCCCGCAGGAGGCACCGGGCGTCGGGGGAACGGAGGGGAGAGAGGAGGGACGAGACGCACCGGCAGCCGCTCGGCACGGCAGGTCGCCCAGCCCGCACCCCCCCGCGAGCGGAGGAGTGCCGAAACAGGCGGCCAGCGCGGACCGCGGAGGAGTGCCGAAACAGGCGGCCAGCGCGTTGCCGCCCTCCCCAACGCCCCCGCGAGCGGGCCGGGCGGAGGTCGCTTCAGGGACGCCCGCTCCCCTCCCTCCGCTGGTGGGGACGGAGAGGAGGGGAGGGCGCCCCCTCGTAGCTCTGCTTGAACAGCAGGATGCGCTCACGAAAACCTCACGACAGCCGACTGATTTTCAAACATGTTTGATTTTCACCGATCGTCCGATTCCTGATCGGGAGGTAGTCGTGAGAAGCCAGTCTCCCCTCCTCCCCCCCCTCTACGATCAAGCTGAAATTCACCCCGATTCAAAAATGCCCGCACGACTGAAGAATCGGCCCGAAAAGGGGAAAAACTCGTACAGTGTACGCCCGGCTTTACTTGGCTGCAATACATTGACAAGGTACGGAAAGAGTTAGTTTTGCTCCCCAAGGTGCAACCTGTAGATTTGTATCCTCTAGGACAGGGGTTCCCAAACTTTTTCAGCCGCGCACCCCCTTCAGTGTCCCAACCGGCTTGGCGCACCCCCCCCCCCCCCCCCCCTACCACAAAAAAAGAAAAAATTCTGTTGCAGTTACATCAATTCAACCATTTTAACAAAAGTTGTGGGAATAAAATTGGAACATAATTCGAATTAAACTGCAATAAAGTTGCAACATCCACAACAGAATCCTGAGGCTTTTGCAGGTGCATCAGTGGCTCAGCCTGGAGCGAGAGAAAGAAAGAGACGCCCAGATCGGCCACACCTCCACAACCTGAAACGTCTCTGAAGCAAATGATTAAACTGATGATCTACCTGTGTGTGTTCTCACTTTTTTTTTTGTGCACCAGCTTCTTAATCTGAGTCACAATTTACAAACACGAAGAACTTTGATTTGTATCCGATGACGCGCGCGCGCGCTCGAGAGAGAAAGAGAGAGAGTGAGTGAGAGAGAGAGAGAGAGAGAGAGAGAGACAGAACTGCAGACCAGAGTAACAACAACAGAGCGCTCCATAAATATGTTATTAATCAGAGAAAAAAACTTTTACAGCGGCTACATTTAGCAGGTAAACACGCCCAGGGCAACACACCTCAGCTCCCCTCAGCCCCACACTCGGTTTGTCCCTGTCTGAATATGCGCTAAAACCGCATCTGTAAAATGAACTGCGCCTGTCTGACTCTCAATGAAACGTATTGCAGCTCTGTGCGTGAAGAGTCAATAAATCGCGGAGGCTGCAGCGGGGGGTGGGCGAGTCATGCGCGTCATTGCTGGTAGAGGTTCAGAGTCACCGCGACATGAGCAGCGCTGGTTGGAGGCGCTGCGCGATCGAAAGAGAGACCGCTCAATTTAAGCTTAAACTTTTGGCCCGAATTCAATTGTCCCTCTACTGACGTACACGACGTGAAGCGAGGAAAGAGTTGGAGAGACATTTGTCAATGGTTTGCAATTCACTCACCTGTTGCCTCCGATTCCCTGGTTTCAGCCAACCGAGCATATTTGCGAGAATGAATGAAGTAGAGGGCACAAGCTGCTTCTTCTATGCATTGAGGCACAATGCGTAGAAGAAGATAAATTCATATTACGATGAAGTGTAGAACAACACTTTTTAAAATAAACAGATTTTCATGTCAATAAATTTTAGTTATTTATTAAATTTGCTGTTTTGATTTTTGTTTCCACAAAGGAAATGATTATTTACACGTCTTTATGGTGTGGGGGAAAAAAACACTGTCAAACCGCCATTACAGATTTCAGCTCGCGCACCCCCTAGTGGCAGCTCGCGCACCCCCCACACTTTGGGAATCCCTGCTCTAGGACATTGGGGTAAATATGTTTACCCTACCCAAAGGGGTACATTTACGTTCTAATTGTTCTAACGGTTAAGATAAAATATTTGGATGTGATCTGTGTTCATTGAAAAGTGTTCATGTTGTACATTGTTTTTTGCCTGTGTGATTTAGAAGAATAAAAAGTAGGCTACTAAACTTAATTTCACACCACCCTACATTTGTTAGAAATGTAGCCTACATGGAAAAGTGGCTTTAATCAGGCAGACACTTTAGAACCAGCATTCATAATTATTCCTGAAATAAAATAAAATAAATGTGCTCAGCATGCTTCCAGTGTGCATCAGAAATCGATTGCCCGTCAAGCTGAACCAAATTCAAATACACGAGAGATCGTCTTTCTGTTGGTCAGAGATGCAGGACATCTGTATCGTCCATGGTGCTCCCTGTGCTTTGGAAATGATTTACTCCTCATGAAAAGCGATGATGCAGCCACTGAGGTGACCAGCAGTAAAAGCACAGGTCTTCAGAGGAAAGCTGAAGTTTTAAAGCGAATAACCATGTTGTGAGAAATTAATACAGATGGCAGCAACCCAAACCAGCAGGCTGTTGAAATGAAAGCTATAACCAAACAGCCTTGAATTATACTTCCTATTCAGCTTTATTTTATTTATTTATTTCAAAGCGATCTCAAGTGATTAGAAGTACATTTTATTTGCTCTACTTTCTCACAGATGTGCCAACTGCTGTTTTCAGAGGTCAAATGTCCACATATCATCCAGCAGTCTATATATATATATACAGTTGTGGTCAAAAGTGTACATACACTTGTAAAAAAATCATAATGTTATGGCTGTCTTGAGTCTTCAATAAGTTCTACAACTCTTATTTTTCTGTGATAGAGTGATCGGAACACATACATGTTTGTCACAAAAAACAGTCATAAAGTTTGGTTCTTTCATAAATTTATTATGGGTCTGCTGAAAATGTCACCAAATCTGCTGGGTCAAAAATATACATACAGCAACATTAGTATTTGGTTACATGTCCCTTGGCCATTTTCACGGCAACTAGGCGCTTTTGGTAGCCATCCACAAGGTCCTGGCAAGCTTCAGGTCGAATGTTTGACCACTCTTCTTGAGAGAATTGGTGCAGTTCAGCTAAATGTGATGGTTTTCTTGCATGAACCTGTTTCTTTAGCACTGTCCACATGTTCTCAATGGGGTTTAAGTCAGGACTTTGGGAAGGCCATTCTAAAACCTTAATTCTAGCCTGGTTTAGCCATTCCTTTACCACTTTTGATGTGTGTTTTGGGTCATTGTCTTGTTGGAACACCCAACTGCGCCCAAGACCCAACCTTCGGGCTGATGGTTTTAAGTTTTCCTGCAGAATTTGGAGGTAATCCTCCTTCTTCATTATCCCATTTACTTTCTGCAAAGAACCAGTTCCACTGTCAGCAAAACATCCCCAGAGCATAATACTACCACCACCATGCTTGACAGTAGGCATGGTGTTCCTGGGATTAAAGGCCTCACCTTTTCTCCTCCAAACATATTGCTGGGTGTTGTGGCCAAACAGCTCAATTTTTGTTTCGTCTGACCAGAGAACTTTCCTCCAGAAGGTTTTATCTTTGTCCATGTGATCAGCAGCAAACTTCAGCCGAGTCATAAGGTGCCTTTTCTGGAGCAAGGGCTTCTTTCTTGCACGGCAGCCTCTCAGTCCATGCCGATGTAAAACACGCTTGACTGTGGAGACTGACACCTGTGTTCCATCAGCTTCCAAATCCTTGCAGACCTGCTTCTTGGTGATTCTTGGTTGACTCTTGACCATCCTGACCAATCTCCTCTCGGCAGCATGTGATAGCTTGCGTTTTCTTCCTGATCGTGGCAGTGACACAACTGTTCCATGCACTTTATACTTGCGTATAATTGTCTGCACAGTTGCTCTTGGGACCTGTAGCTGCTTTGAAATGGCTCCAAGTGACTTCCCTGACTTGTTCAAGTCAATAATTCGCTTTTTCAGATCCACACTGAGTTCCTTTGACTTTCCCATTGTAGCTTTTGTAGCTGAGTCTAATCACTGGGTCAAATGAGCCCTATTTAAATGGGCTCATGAGAAGTCAACAGCTGTAGTCAATCAGAATCACTTAGAAGAAGTGAAGAGGCCATGACATGAAGCTAATTTGATTGACACAACTCGCTACATCACCAAAGTTGACAAATTTTGTTGCTGTATGTATATTTTTGACCCAGCAGATTTGGTGACATTTTCAGCAGACCCATAATAAATTTATGAAAGAACCAAACTTTATGACTGTTTTTTGTGACAAACATGTATGTGTTCCGATCACTCTATCACAGAAAAATAAGAGTTGTAGAACTTATTGAAGACTCAAGACAGCCATAACATTATGATTTTTTTACAAGTGTATGTACACTTTTGACCACAACTGTATATATTTGTGGATAATGATGTTTTACATCATTATCCACAAATATCAACATCCTTTCCATTCGCTTTTTTTAAACCTCAAAATAGACATAAAAGGGTGTTTCTTTAACAATAACAACATATTTCCTACAGTGGATCTTTATCAAAAATTATAACTTGTCTTTTTTCAAAAGGCCAGGCAACATTTGCGGCTCTGAACGAGTTTAATCCAAGTGGACTGTAGGCAAAATGGCTCTTTAGACTGTAAAGGTTGCAGGTCCCTGAGCTAGGAAATTGAAACAATTTTTCAAAAAATTTGTGAAATTTATGTCTATACTATATAACCTGTTAAACTAAAATACAAACTCTCTACCTAGAAACATTGATTAAAATGTATTCAAATCTAATGTAAGCAACTGTTTTACCACCAGTTTCATTGGTTGGGGCTCTAAGTTTTATTACTGTAGCGCTAAAGCATACCAAAAGGTGGCGCCAGAGTAGATCTAATGGCCTAGGAGCGCAGCTGACGCTCCAACCGCGGACAGGACGCTCAAACTTCATCTGAACATTGCTTCAGCGCTTAAAAAGCATTTTTGCTCATTTTAATTGTCAATAATTTATCTGCCATGCCATGACATTTTTTTTAACATTGAAAAATGTTTTCGATACGCTTATATAAAACTATCGTGATGACAAAATAACATTTTAAAATGTATAATTATCATTTTTGATAGACAATAGTTGTCAAACTGAATTCCAATTTGGATCTGAAACAGTTTTTCTTCTTTTCTAATTATAAATTACAGCTTTTGACATCAACAAATCCACAAATTACACCAATGGCATAGGAAGGCACTTTTTGTGTTTTTCTTTTTTTCCCGGGATGATTTCCGACAAACTAAAATCACTTTTTTAAAGAACCCTTGACCTTGAAGACCGGGTGATGGACACCTGGGCATACTTATCTGCAGTCAAATGCTGAATTTATATATATAACAAAGAGGGGAGGACAGGTAAAGAAATAAAAACAGATTGGTGTAAGTAGGACCTCTGATCTTAATTGTTCTATATATTTGTGGGAAATTTCTTAAAGAACTTGGAACTGACGGGAAGATATAGTTGAAGTGTAGCGAGTGAGGGTGTGAGAAAGAAAGGGAGGGAGAAGGGGGAGGGAGAGGAGGGGTTATCCAGCCTCTGTCTCTGCCTCTTTGCCCGGCAGTGCCCTGCACTCTCACTGAATCCTCCACGTAGTGCCGGACGGGAAATAACCCGAAAACACTTTTTTTGGGGGGGTTTATATTAGAAACCTGGCAGCTCCTCGGGCTCGGCGTCACCCCTGACAGCGACGCAGAAACTCTCTGATTCCCACTCTTCTCTCCTCGGCGGAGCGCAAACGGAGGAGTTACACCGAAGTCCCCGACGCGCTCCAGAGATGGTGACTTTACGCACGGGATCCGAAGGCAGCCCCAACTGACTCCCCGCTTCCTCCAGTCCCACCGTCGGTCAACATCACACGCTGACGAGTCGCCAAAGTTTGCGAGAGCCTGCGCGGCGCATGTGGAAGAAGTGAGTCCAGGTAAGGGGCGTCCGTCCTGCTGCTGCTGCTGCTGCGGCAGCGGCGCTCACGCTGCCGGTCGGCTTGTTTTTAAAAGTCTTATCTCTGCTCCGCAACGAGCAGCGATGACAGCTGCAGACCCAGGCTGCATCGGGCTGTTTAAAGCCGCGCTTCCAGGACACTGATTGTAGCCGAGAGTTTCAACGGGACCTGCAAACAAACGACAACAACAAACTACCCAGAAGTTTTCGTTAACCCTGAAGAGTGAAGCAACCTCACGCTTTTTATCCACTTAGTTCAAGTCATAAACTCGCCCCAGAAACGGATTTTAATCCGAACCAAATTGTCTTGATGTCAATGCCAGGTTATAAAAGCCCTCCTTTTAAAATTAAAACAATAAAACATTCCAGTCTGCTAAGTGCGCAACTAAACAATAAGAGTTATATCAAACCTGGATCCAAACCGCCCACATATGAGCAGAACTTCCAAACAGCAGCGCGAATTAAAGGTTGGCAGCCGGAGATTTAATTTCAAACGTAAATTACGCACATGGGCATGGATAAATATTTTTATCCTGCATTTTATCCCACATCTCTCTTGTTTATTATTTATTATGAGCAGAAATAAGCGAGTTGTGATGTGATGTGATGTGAATTCCATCAAGTGGGCAGCGTTTTGTGCAAGACACAAACGTTTCAGTCGCTGTATATTTTATTATCAATATAATAATTATTTAAAAAATCTCAGCATTACCGTGTCCTTTCATTTAGTTTTTCTAACTATTTGTATATATTTATTGTCATAGTGACTGTGGGCTCTTAGCACACACCAGACAAAGGGCCTTAATGACACATTAAAACCAACCTCCACCCACCATATTGTCCTTGTATTTTATTTGAACATTTTAGAAACTAATTCAAAGTCACAAAAATGTTTCAAAGTAAATAGTTTATGTGGGGGGGAAAAACACACTAAAAGAAAGGCTTCAAAAGCTGGAGGGGAAGCTGACAGTAGCGCCACAAAGTGGGGATGCTGGGGAGCTTGCAGCCGACCCTCTAACTTTTGCAGGGCCACCCCGAAGCCAAAGTTAACTTATATAAATGAAATATTAGAGCCAATGTTTTATTATTTATTCATGTAATTCATTTTTATCCTTCTAAGTGTGCCATTTTAAATATCCATCACTCATTCCCTGTTCTGCCCTCTGTTCTTATCTCCTTTATATATGACAATACTATTATAAAATGTCACTGTCGGCCAAAGATTTATTTGGGCCCCTTGTGATCGCCACAACACTTTCGTGAGGCCCCTCTGCTTTCACACACTGGGATACAAACCCAGCGGGAAAAGAAGGGTCCCATCTTCACGGTCCAAGTTAACTTTCTCCTTTGGAGGTCACAAAAAGTTTGACCCCGGAGGAATGTGCCAGGCACGAATTTGAAAAGATCCGATACGCCAGTGGAAGCTGAGAAGCAAGACAGTGAAGTTTCTCTGTTTGTAATGGTCTCTTCTCAGCTTGGGTTTTAATTATGGAGGTAATCAAAAACCAGACGTCACGCCTGAAGTCCAGCAGTTTGAACTTGAGTCGTGGCGGGGGGCGAAGGGTGCAGTTTCTGATCCCCTGATCGTCCAGCTTTCAGCGAGCTGCCGTGAGGAGGGCGAAGAGGAGGAGGAGGCTTTGCCCCGGAGTTCCCTGTAAGGATGATGGGACAGGGGTACGGGAGGACAAGGCGCATGGCACCGGGGTGGAAAAGCACGATAAAGCCACTTCAAGGGTGTTGCCTGTGTTCAGAGCTGCACTACACCTCCGAGATAAGCCTCTGGTCGCCCGCAGATAAGAAGCTTTCAGAGTAACGGAGCGAAAGAGAAAGAGAGGAGAGAGAGAGAGAGACGGGGAGATCATGCATGAAAGACAACAATGAGTTTTAAAAACCGCTAAAGAGGAAACGCAGGTCGGGACAGCTGTTTCACACTGACTCCCTACATTCCTCATCCTAACAGTTTAATCACTTTGGGAAGTTTGGTGAGAATGCGCTATTTCCCAGGATTACTCTGAATGGCGTTGACTCATCCTTTCTTTTCTTTTCACGTCGTGCGCATTACCCCTTTTCTTCTTTTCAGAGTTCATTTCGTGCGCATCAACCCCTTTTCTTCTTTTCAGAGCCGTAATTGGGCCCCTGTTTGACAGAGCCTCCCGCCGCCATGTCCGGGCCTGTCCACGCCGTGCCTCGCCTGGCTGGGGCTGCGCAGTAAATCACAATTCCCAACAAGTTGTTTAATTGTTTGGACTCTGGTAGAACAATTTATAGACACCCACACCCACCCACCCCCTCCCTTCTCCCCACCCCCCACCGCACGCACACCTCTGTTGTAAGTGAGAGTGTCTGTGAAAAACAATCTGGGCTGATCTCCTATGGCATTCTGTTTGGAGCAGGTGCTGCGGGCTGAACTTCCCTCATAAGGTAAAGTGGCATTAGAGTGTCCAAATGGCAGACTTATATATAGGCTGCCAATTCAGCACATTGTTCCGGCCTGCATGGCTGCGCTCACCCTGCGCTGTCTGGACCGGAGGAGACCTACTATCCCCCTTCAACGTGCACACCCCCTTCACCGCCTAACCCCCCCCCCCCCCCCCCCCACACACACACACACACACACACCACCCACTCCTCTTCCTCCTCTGTGGGAAGCAGCACTGACAACACGCGATCAGGCCTGTTCATTCAGCCGCTGGCCGCTGTGTGGTCCATTGTGAAGCAGCCAGCCAGCCGCTGGAAATCACAGCCGTCGAGCGTGAATGAGAAAGGTTGTTCAACATATTTTAGCTTGAGGTTAATATGACTGTCTGGATTATAAGGTTGCTGGGTTATGATTCAGCTTGTTTTTCTTTTTGTTTGTTTTGTTTTTTCAGATGTTTTTAAGCTCCTGATGACTTATTCAGGTCCCTTTGTGTTTAAACCCTTCAAACAGACTCTCTGAGTGAAAGATAAATTCTATCTTCATTTTTGGGCCTCTGAATATTTTTTTAAATGGTCTGACTTGACAAAGCGCCTTCTGATTCCGGATTTTACTTTACAATATCCTAAAAATTAATATAACACACCTTCGAATTAAATGCTGCCCAGAAAAGATCAGTGTCAGAATATATTCGTTTGCTCTGGCAGGAGGGCCGAAACGGTCCACACTGGTGCTGTTGCAAAACTGCCTATTTTATAAAAATGTGTACATTCTTCAAATTGCTGGTTGATTCCTGCGACACTCAGAGAGGCCTTCTGCTTTGGCGGGATGCAGAGCGACTCTTAAGTTGCAAGGAGAAGGATGCAGTCGGAGGAAGAGTGAGCGATGCCCTCCCTGTCTGGATTTGATGGAGGGGGACAGAAGATATCTGACTCTAAGTTGATTTTGTCATCTCCTCTCATCCCCCCTTTTAGCAGTACAATTGTTTTATTTATCCTCCCTGCTGAGCTTATCTGCCATCGCACCACGGTGTTGCAGATTTAAATGCGTCCAGATGTTTTTTTTTTTTTTTGGTTTTAATTTTATTTAGTGAGGATGTCATTCACATTCATCATCGTCGAAATCTCCCGATTCACCATTTTAAGCCTGTGGCCGATACGGAGAGTGAAAATTGTTTGTTATCGACCTCTTTGAAAGAGACACCGGTCCCCAAATTGGACATGTGTTGTACAAACACAAATTAAACATTTAGCCCTAAGTATTTCTCCCTGCATCCTAAGTGCATATTAGTCAGCCTATACTTATCTCCGGCCCAACGGCACACCCAAATTGCAGTGCTGCTGCTGAAAAAGAAAGGCTTGGGCCCCCGGTGAATGAGCACTTGAAGCATGCTGGCAGATGCCCATAAGTTTCTCAACCACAAAGCCATCTTAGTTTTGTGTGTGTGTGTCTGTGTGTGAAGACTTTCACATCTTTTGTGTTTTGTTTTTTTTGGTGACTGTCAACAAAGGAATTTGACAAACTAATTGTGCTCACGCGCCGTTACATGTCCAAACGACCGAGCGTGCGTCCTCTGCACCCTGCGAGCGGGATCTCTCGTTGTGTCTCCTGCCTGCTCCCTGCTGTGGATGTCTCTGCTGAGCGGACGCATGTATATTTGTGCCTGCATACGCGTCTGCTCGTGAGTGTGTTGGCTCCTGGGCGGACGTCCCTCTCGGCGGATCCCTCCTCTGTTTTCCACCGCCGCGCAACGTTGGGAAAGGAAGGATTCCTTATTCCAGCGGGGCGGAAAAAAAGAGCCGGTGTTCACATTTAGGCCCCAAAAATTCTCCCTCTTCTCTTCTCTTTTATATATTCTTGTGTGTGTGCTTTTGGTAGTGACCTTTACTTTGTGTGGTTTATTTTTTTCAACACCTGCTTCTTACTGTCCGATTCCAAAGCATGAAATGCTCACTTCTCACGTCCTCGTGGAAAGACACGGGTGTCTCCTCCGTGCTCTGTATTTTTTTTCCTTACAGTATTTAGCTGCAGGCTGGCTTCACTGCATCCTTCCTAGTTTACGGTTCATCCTCCTCTCACCACTGACCTTTCCTTCCTTTCTTCCTTGTGCATTCGCGTGCGTGCATCTGTCTCTCAGTACATGCTGCACTAACATCGGCTATCAGGTAACAGCAAAATTAGGCATGGGCCGGTAGTAGATCCTCGTGGAGAAGTAGAAATATAGCGACCTCACTGTTTTCACACAAGATTTAAAATGAACACACACACACACACACAATCTAAATGGTTGAAGGTAAAACAAACGCAGGTTATACCGTAACAGCAGTGTGGCCTGCCTACTTTGATGCTGGACGAGCTCCGGATTTAATAAAGTCAATCAGGATGCTGATTTGAACTACCATTTTTGTCCAGCAACCTGCAGGCAACCAGCTTCTCTATATTGTATGCCTGAAATGCCATGACGGGAGATGTGAAAAAAAGAAATATATTGAGTATCACAAAGTTAATAGTGATAATCATAATTAATTTATTTATTTTTTTCATAGACTTCAGCAGAAATGTGGATTAAGCACTTTCGTTGTAGTTGTTGAGGGCTGGCTGCGCAGAATATTTCCCCTTTTTGCTGTTCTACTCTTAATAGAGTAAGACAAATATAACAATATTCTAATTATAAATAATTAATATTAGCATCTTAATTAGTTGGGCTAGCTGCTCAGGTAGTCAGACATTCTGTTCTTTGCTTGCCAGCTGCAGTTTTAGAACACAATTACCTCGATGAAAGCAGTGGTTGCCGCTCTGTTAGTATCAGACCTCGGCAAATTCTCAGTTAGTATCCGCGCCGTGCATGAATGTGCGTGGTTTTTGTGACATGAAATATTTGTAAACTGCCAATTTTGTCATTCTTGTAAGGGAGAGGAGGCATACGAACCGGCTCTCAGCCAGTTGACCGGCAGTGCACAGCAACAGTTAGGGGAGGGGCCGTGCTGCGTTACTCTGTCAATTACAGAGAACAAACAAGAGATCTTTTTAGTTAATCTCATTAACACGACACGATGGAAAATTTTAGGGGTTTTGAAAATGTAACTTTTTAAAACCTTGGTATGCCTCGATACCAGAGCCCGGCCTACGCACAATAAAAATGGAAATTATAAGCACATAATGATTCACATTAGACGAGCGTTTTTCCAGCGAGTACCACCACAGAAAATACCACGTTTTTTCTTGTACCACCATCTTGACATGTTTTAGAAGTATCAGAATGTGGTTGTTTATATATTGTCTTGACTTGCAATAATATTAACATTTTGTAGTGGCCCAACCGAAGCCCCAAGTTCAACCCGAATCAGTGGAATGAGCTAAAAATGAGGGTGATGTCAAAGATGCCTTTTAGCTTCAAATACCAGAAGCTCATCGCAGAGGATGAATGGTCAGGGCTACGAGCAGCAACATGCAAAAAAAAACGTATTAAGAAGTTACAACAAATTTTCCATATTACAAAATATGTTGCTAAATTATTATAACAACTATATTCCTTGAGCTATTTCTTATTATCATTTTGGAGATGCCTGTGTTGTGTCCAGCCAGAAACAAGCGTTTTGGTTGAATGAAAGCATGTATGTGGAAAATAAGAGGTTTCTCACTTCCCTCCAGACCCGATATGGCTTCTTTGAGTATAAAACTCGCTGTAAGTCACAGTTAGAAACAGTTTGTTGGCACTTTGAGAAAACCCTAAGTACCGTCCAACCTCCTTCAGTGAACATGCTTCACTGTTTGAGAGTACAGAAACACATTGTTATTGATTTGTAGGGCCTATTGGTCACAGAGCACGATCATAAGCAAATCCCACTCGTACCCAAACTTGGAACTGGAACATTGTTAAGTTGGGTTTGATTCTGTTCCCAGTAGTAGTCATATCTACTAAACTTTCTTCTGACAGCCGCTGAAGGCGTTTAAGAACCACGGCATTTGACCTTTTTAATAAAGACACAAGCCATATATTTGGAAACGAGGAAAAAAAGAAGCGGTTCAAACCCACATTTAGCATAAAGCCATTAATTTTATTTTCTAATTTCCCAATAATCTGGAGCAATTTGAGTGTAATGCTGTTTTTGTGCTCCATTAGATTTTAACTTGGCACAAAAATCCCACAGCCTCGCTCGCTCACCTCGGAGTCGTTTTCTCAAGCGGACAAACTCCTCTTCGCTGACACACAACGCAGAGATCCGCCAGCTGCTGTTTGGTGCTGAAACTCTTTCGGAGAAAATGCACAAACTTAATAACTGAAGTAGCATGAAAAATAAAAACGTTTGGAAAGCTGCAGAACAAATCCAGCTCATGACTCGATCAGGTATATTCAGGCACTCCTGGGTGGAAAAGGCCTCTTAGTCAGTTTGTGCACATGCAAAAGAAGAAAAAAAAGGAGTGGGGAAGAAGGGATCTAGGTTATTCTAAATAATTTAAATGATTCTTTTCTGTATTAGAATTTTCTATATTAGAATGAAACGCATGATTTGACATCAGTGACGTGAAAATGCGATAGAGAAACATTGGAATCAGCTATCAGATGCTGATTTATTTCTCAAATAACACTCAAAACAGTAGAAGGTTGGTTTAGATAGCTTTCTCAATATAGTTTTTTGATAAATACATAATAAAATCCAACCTTTTCACGTTTTCTAAACAGTCCTCGGTTCCGCTGAGTTGTAAAACTAATGACATTTCTCTCTTGGTGTAAATACTTCATCATTTAGCTAGTTTCCATTTCCACCAAACACACATTATTCTGAGAAAAGTATGATTCTCAAATGTCACATGCAGAAGAGATTACCTTGACAAGTTCCTACTCAGCACTCCTTACACCAGAAAATCTCTCTTACTGTTTTAACTTTCTGGATGTAATTTTGTTTAAAATATGAAATTTTGTAAATTTTTCCCCTCCTTTCTCTCTCTGCATCTCTGATCACCCAAAGTCATGGTAAATAGGAAGCACAACTTCTCTAAATAAGAGGGTTTTTTACATATCAGGAAATAATGAATAATTGTTTATCAAATAATATTGTGAAATCAATTTCATTTAACTTTTTTATTCTTTTTTTAACAAAAAGACAATGGATCCCATAGCTGTCATCATTTAATATAAAAATGAAGCTAAAACAGAAAAGCTGTGTGTGCAAAGACTTAGTTTTACGCTCGCTGCTTCCATAGAATTGAAAAGGGAAAGCAGCAGCTAGGTGCTGCTGATTAAATGTAGTTAATAACTGATTATCGTCAGGATTATACTGTAAATAAAAGGCAGATGTTTTTGCAGTTTGTTATTCTGGAGCATACAGGTGTATGTTAACACAGAGCCAACCTGGAAAGACAGCAGTAATGTTCGACAGTCCATGCAAGGGTTGTAATGCCACCTCCAAACTATTTGAAATCCAGCCTCCTACTGTGAGAAAGGCTATTCTCAAGTGCAGCGGATAAGACAGTCGCCACCCTTCCCAGAAGTGGATGGCCGCATAAATGCAACACAAAGTCAGACCGTGAAATATTCAGAGAAATTAAAGACATTTTAGACTCTTGCAGGCTACAAGCCCCTGTTGGCATGTTACTTAGCATGTTACATATTGAGGTTTATGACAGTACAATTTAAAAAACACTGAACAACCATACCTTGGTTGGAAAGATTGCCAGGAGAAAGCCTCATAAAAAAAAGATTATGACAGCATGATTTGCAAAATTGCCACTAGAACCATGAGACCTCTTAAACAATGTCCTTTAGACAGATGAGAGCAAAGTATAGATGTTTGACCACAATGTAAAGCACCACAGCCTTGGGAAAACTCCTCTCAATATGTGCCAAGCATGGTGGTGGAGGGCTGATGGTTTGGGTTCGTTTTGCCAGCACAACAACTGAGCACCGTGCAATTATTGAGGTGATCATGTGAAGAAAAGTGGGCTAAAATTCCTGCAGACCATGTGAGAGACTGATAAAGTCAGACAGTAGAGGCTTTGGCTGCTGAAGGTGGTTCTTCAATCTACTGAGTCATGGGGTGGGCCACACAACCTTTCCATTTTGGCCTCAGTTTTAAAAATAAGTGATGACAGCACAACATCTTTTGTGTGTTTTCCTTACATTTTCGTTTAAAAAGTACTTCATTTCAGAAGCTGGTAAAGTCCAGATAGTTTTTTTTTGTTATTTTGCTACATAAAACCCTGGAATTGAATAACTATGAGGTTCTATAAATGAACAAAGGTCACTTTCTGTTTACAAGAACTGTAGTAGAGGCAAACACCAGGAGCAAACACCAAAGATGGAGTCCTAGAATATAAATGTATGTCACTTCTTGACTAATGATGTTGACATAAATTACAAGTTTAAAGTGCTGGGGTCAGCCTGTTTGATTCCAGCCAATCACAGTGCTGGGTGGTGCTTTAATTTCTTTATTTCATTCCTACCAAGACTAGATGGTGAGCAGGTGACTCAGACGAGTGCCCCAGGGAGTCTTTTCCTGTCAGTCAGCAGCCTTGGATTGCAAACACAGCAGCGGCATTGACAGATACTTCAGTCATCACGCTCCTCCTGGTGATTTTACAGAAAAAGAAGATTACAGACAAGCATTTCTCCAAGTACTGGGCTCTTTTAACCCCTCCACTTGCATCCATGTTCCTTCTTTTTTTTCTCGAGTCACTTTAAGATCATTTAAACTATATGAATTCAAGTTGTAAAAACAATTAGATATAGATGTTTTAAGATCAATAATAGGAGAACAGAGTGATCATCAAAAATCAAACATGGACAGAAAACTGGATGGTTGAAGGCCTTTTAATAACTAAGCAGGCTTTAAGCTGTTGGATCAGTGCCTGTTTTAGCATGAGAGTCATTTGTATTTTCTTATTCACAGTTTTGAGTCACGGTGCTTGGTTTTAATCGTTGCTCAGAGACTGTAACATTGTACTTGACTGGAAAGCCGTATGGGATGGAAAAACAAGATTACCGCTGATTATCTGGAGGAAATTTAGATTTATGGCCAGGGTGCTTTTTTTAAATATAGCAGAAATTATTTCAAGCATTAGAGATGACTCATAACCGCAACAATAAACAGGTCTTAAATTACACAATGCAGCTTGTCAATATTGAAAATGTGTTATTAGCAAACATCTTGCAGATAGTTTGGCGCTGTTAGAAAAAACACACGGGCGGGGTTTGTTGCAGAAGAGAGCACGGGTTCTTGGAAAGTGTTTGAAGACACACCAACTGTCCATTGTTAGTTTGATTACCAGGTTGCCTGCATTTGTATTGTCACGACATAGTAGCCAAACCCTTCTGGCACGCCCTGAAGGTTAAAACAAACAAAATAAATTATTTGAGCCGGCCCTTGACGAAAGTCTGGTCCATGAGGTGATCTTAATAATTCTGGTAAATCGGATACCGTAGCAGTTATTAGTTTTAGCTGTTACGTCACATGTCTGTTGAAAGTTTGACGGGGAACTTGATGTTTAAAGTCATCCATCCAAAGATTGAAATCCAAAATGCACTAAAACGACTCCTTTGAACAGAAAGCCCTTCTGTCCTGCTGGGCTTTTCTGGCGTCATTTGGATGGAGCTGTGAAAAGTGGCAAACGCTGCACAGGTTGACAGAACGGGACAGACTCTTTTGTGCATGCATGCTTTGGCAAGGTCAATACAGAAAAGCATTGTAGGGTAGAAAAATATATAGATTTTAGCTATAAATTCAGAACATAAAATGTTGTTCTGCTTTGTAAAATTCCAACCCAAAAATCAGAAAGTATTTTTAATCATTTGCTGACAAACAAAATGCAGAAAATCATAAAATTCATAAGTTACAGCCTCTTTGTTCAAATATCCAAAATGTGAAGTGTGTTTTGTTCAGGATCAGAGGTTCTTGCTGTATGTTGAGCAGGTTCCTCACCAGAGGACAGGAACCCCAACCGTTGAATTTAAAAAGAAGAGAAGACAAGAGCACTTGACTTCTCAAACCTACTTTTAGACATGAATGTTAGGAATATCAAATGTAAAATAATGCAAGTTTACACTTTAAAATTGCTCATTTAAAATTTAAACCTCTATTTTCTGTGGTTGCTTGTGACCACCACCACTTAAACCTGGCCCCTCCTATTCTGACTCTACAGTCTTTACTGAAAAGCTGTACACGACTTCCAGACCTCATGAGTAAGTTATAAAAATAAATCTCTCTCCACCATGTATTTGCTGCTGTTTATTTACTAAACATGCAATGTGACAAATCTGAGGGCCAAGCAAAATTTATCCTTTGATACAATCTGCTGGCCTATGAGTAAACCTTGAGGCGAGGGCTGTGAAATGTTTGAGCAGTGGATCTCTGCAGCTCCTCCAGAGTCTCTGTGGACCCCTCTCCTTACTTGGCCCATCGGTTTAGGAGTCAAGGGGCTAAATAAAAATGCATGCAACAAATTACGGATCTGTATTCATAAGAAAATTGGAAAACTATAATTATTTATACATACAATTCCAATAAAATACACTTCATGGTTGTGGTGTCACAAAATGTGAAAAGGTTCAAGGGGGTGAACACTTTTCAAAACATCTAGAGATTTTTGACGTAAAGTGATGCGAGCTTAAGAAATAAATAAAAGAAATCAGAGCTTTGAGGGTGAAAGTACATCAGAAAATAGTCTTGAGACATAACATAACAAGGCTCCGTTTAAGTCTCTCTGTAAAGCTGCAGGGTCCCACATCGCCCGAAAGGCAACATGTGAGTGCATCTCGTCTAAATCCCTCCAAAAGCAAAGTGTTTCCAATGGAGCAGTTCCGTGGCGAGATCAGGCCCGGCTCCATGGCGCTGCGCACTGATGTCATTGTTGCTGGAATGGCTTGGAGCCCTTTGATGTCGAAATAAGATTCAATTTATTGTAAATAGGTTTTATACCCAGTACATACATTCTTCCCCTAGAAAAAAGCTATTACTGAAATTCCTAAGTTCTGCACCTCTCGTGCCACCTCTCTTTTCTTTATGTTTAGCTTCCAAGCCGCCAGTTGATCTTCTACCCTTTAAACCTTTTATCTATGGCTCTTTAAGGCTTCCTAAACTCAAGGGAGGACTCAGTGTCATCTCTTCTTATTAAGCAACTTAGAAGCAAAGAAAGCATTTTGTTACAAACAGCTTGTCACAGATGCAGAACCTGTTTCCAGTTCTTTAGTTGAATTCATAAAAATACCAACGATCGCAGAGTTTGTCGAATAAGATTGTGTTTTAGAACAAGCAAGGCAATGTCTTAAGCGTTATTTTGTGCTCTGTGTGGATTAGCTGGTGCGTCTTTCAGGTTTAAGATGCTAAAACAAACCAGCTGCAAACAACCCGGATGGGCCTGCATCTATAAAAGCATCACAGTGCTGTAACTGAAGGCTGGCTAACCTTCACTTTACAGTGGTTTGGCGTAATAGGGCGTGGCAGCGGGATTTGGGGTGTGAGGCTTCTGAAATGATCGTGTGGTGAAGTTGTGATGGCCAGGATAACACACTCCCACCCACCGAGCCAAAGCCCAGATCCAATTGGTCGTCAGCCAGCTTGTCCGCGCAGGGCGTTGCCATGGTTTCCTGGCCGTAAAGCGGCCTTTAATCGAGCCGATGTCATCGTAAGATTGGTGGTGACTGCGCTCCTCGAGGAGAGATGGAGTTGAAGAAAATAAAGTGAACTGGCTGGATATGGGCTGCTGGGCTCAGAATAGAATAGTACCAGCTCATGGATCTGGAGGCAGCGTGTCATTTTGAGACCCACACATCCAATTCACCATGTGCTTCCTGTAGGTGTCCTGAGATGCTGCTGACAGGCCCCCGGGCTCCTGGCTTTTTGCGCATGGCACGGTGGGTTCTGTGCATGCATCGGGATTAGCAGAGGAGCGATGTTTGTTGCCCCGTGATGAGAGGGGTGCCTCTGGCTCGAGTGTCCAGCTGACTGGACTCAGACCTCAGGTTTCCTCATCATAGTCGGACACACTGAAGACGGCCGGGCAGAGAGCAGCCTCGTGGCCTTCTGACATTTACTCCAGAAGGTTTCACTGACAAGAATACTCTTGGGCGTGAGCCTTTCAAATAGTCCTGCGCGCCTCATGCACCCTAGTTATTGTGATTCTTGTTATGTTACAGGCATACAGTGACGTACAAAAGTATTCACTCCCCTTCAGGCACATTTTGTCACATTATAGTCACAGACGTCATGTTTTATAAAGACTATGTAAACCAACCTAGCAAATGCATCATAGAAAAATAAAAAATAAAAAGATTCTACAAAGAAAAACTGTGAAAAGGGTGAAGCACATTTGTATCCCACCTACCTTCACTCTGATATCCTTAAATAAAACCATGAACAACCTCCAGAAGTCACCTAATAAATAAGTCCAACGTGTGTGTAATTTCATCTCCGTATAAATCCATTTGTTTTGATTAAACCCCGTAGGGTTTATTAGAGAACATCGGGACACAAACAGCAAGATGAAGACCTAACAGAAACACCAGAAGGATCAGGAGTAAAGATGTGGAGAAGTTTAAACAGGGTTAGCTTCTAAAACAATCTCCTAAACTTCATCTGAAACATGAGCAAGCAAACATGAGGGCAATAGTCTGTGGAGGAGCTCTGGAGATCCACCGCTCAGGTGGGAGATGCTGTGGACAGGATAATTATTGTACTTCACAAATCTGGCCTTTACGGAAGAGTGACGAGAAGATCCCCAGTGTTAAAGAAAACCATTAGAAGTTTCGTTTGTCATTTTCCGCAAGCTCGTTAACAAAACAAACACATCGAAGAAGTTGCTCTGGTTAGATGAGACCAGAGTAGTGTGGAGAAAAAACGAATACTTCACATAACCGTATATACACCATCCTCACCTTAAAACATAGTGGTCGGCGAATCATGCAGTAGGGTTGCTTTTCTTCAGCTGGAACCAGAAAGCTGGGCAGAGTTGATGAGTAGATGAAAGGAGCGAAATACAGGGCAATCCTGGAAGAAGATCTGCTAGAAGCTGCACATTTCCCTCCACCGAGGTGCCTTTATTGGGCAAATTGGGTCCAAACATTTGGCTGTCGTTACGATGGAGTGTTTTTTTTTTTTTTTACTGGATGTCATAGAATGGCCTAGTCAAAGTCATGGACTCTATCTAAATCAAAACATTTGTCAAGACTGTTCAGCTGATTCTGTTGAGCTGATGAAAATATAAAAAAAAAAAAAAAAAATTCCTTTCTTGGACTTTATTATTTTGTACTACCTTGTGGTGTTTTGTCACATAAAGTCTCAATAAATTACACAGAGGTGTGTGGTGCTAACATGGCAAAAAGGCATGGAGACTTTTGCAAGGCACTGTATTTAGTTGGGAATATTTATATTGCTAAGTCTACAATGGTTTAACATTAGGGACAAGCAGTCAGGTCAGCCCCTCGCCGATTCTTTTAGGGGTAATTAATCCGTCTTGGCTTACAGCTGGTGTGTAGCCAAATAAAATGGCCCTCTGCCACAGTATTCCAAGTTGATGGTTCCTGCCGATGCAGGAAGGGAAAACTGCCGCCTCAGCACGCTGTTTAGTCTCGTTCTCAAGAAGCTCATTGTGGGTCTCCCTGTTAAGTAAGGGGAACATATTTAGGCTGGCCTGTGATGTCAGTTGTTATTGCTGGAGGCCTGCTATAGGAAAATTTTCATTTGCCTTTGTAGAGCACTTTGGTGAAAAGGAGCTTATTCCATAAAGACATTATTGTGATTGCTACAGTCCTTTTCGTGGGTGTGTAAGCATGTGTGTGTGTGTGTGTGTTTAGGTGTTGCTGCCCCAAACCATACATTGTGAACCTCACGTGTGTTTTCTTTACATTGGTGCAGGTCTGAAGGCACAATGGTTTCTGCACACAATAGGAGTGAAGTGGTGGCTTTTTGTGGGTGGAATACATGAATGACAGGTGCTATTGTAGATGCAATGAACGATTACACATTTCTGCAGCGCGCCTTTCTTTGATTCTACATATTCTTTGGAGCTGTGCAGCAAGATGTTAACGGCGATGAAAGAGAGAGTTGTGTTTTTTTTAAATTATTTCTAAGTGAGCGAAGGAATTGAAAAATTACGTCAATTTTAATTATTTGAAACTATTAGAAGCGTATAAAATATTTTTTTCTTACATGCCTCCCTACAGTTTGTTGTGTACCAACCAACGTGAGTTTACTGGGAATGTCTTATTTATTTAATGAATAAATTCTTCTCTGAACATTTATGAAAATATCTCTAATTGTAGAGTAACAAAATGAAGAAAAAAAGTCACTGGCATCCAAAAACGCTGAGGTACTAATAAATTTGATTTCAAATCCGAACTTTTTTAACCATGTCAGATTTTGCTTTCTTCTTCAGTTGTGAATTTTACGGCCATATGACTTGCAAAAGCTGTATTAAGAAAGGAGAAAAGCCTCGCTTCACTATAAATGATTGCATCAGGCTCACCGTCCAAACATAAGGAAATATGAGCATTAACTCTGTCAAAAAAATATATCACTGTAATGTAATATGTAGGCCCAGAGTGATGTGGAAGAATATGAAATGGCAGCAAAACCATGTGTTGGATTTCATGATCAAACATGAGGGAAAGGAAGAAAAAAAAAAAGGCTGAAATAAAACAATTGATATTTATTGCCAGTGCACTTCTTTCAGTTGTCCTTTTTAAATCATTTGTGCCAACCACCTCCTTCATCTCAACAAGTCTCTCCTCATGTTCAGCGTCTCCGCGCTTTAACCGAGCAGCAGATTTGTGCTCCGTCCTCTAAATCATTTCCCTCTCTCGCAAATTGCTCCCCGCTGGAATATTGGCCTGACAGCCGTTTTTTTCCCCCTCTCTCGGCTCCCCCAGTGGACTCATTTACATTTATGCACGCAGCAATTAATTACAGGCTGGCGCTGGCCTTGTAAATTAAAGAATGGGGCGCGGGAGGGCCGAGGTCGCCCTTATTAATTGCCCCCCGACAGTTAAAGCCTTGTTCGGGTTGTGACCAGGTTGACTTTAGGCTGAGAGCTAAGCCAGTGTTGGCTCTTCTTCATGCATCTGATTTCAATTTGCTGTAACTGAGTGAAAATGTCAATTTGTACCATTGTCTTATTTTTCTTTGCACCCTTCTAAGGAGGTGGCTGTTTTGCAATTTTCCTGTTCTTGGCAGCCGTAGGTCATCGTTCTATTATCCCTCATGTTTGTCTCGAACGAAATACCTCCTTTGTGTTCCTGGAGGTCTTTCATTTAAATACTTATGGAGGGGTTTTTCTATAGACCCAAGAGTCAGGCAGGCAACTTCTCACGGTGTTGGCCTTTTCATGCAAAGACGCTCCAACTTCTTTCCGGCTCCTTCCTTCTGAAGGCCTTCCTTTCTTCTCTGTCACGCAGTGATGTGTTTGTGCATACTTTACTCGCTTGACAAAAGAAGGGAGAGATCCTATTCACTTTTGCCTTTGACATTCACCTCTTGTTTTTACAATCTTTCGAAGGCGTGCTGTTTGCACAGTGGAACAGGCTTTGTCTTGAAGGAGTTCAACAATGGTGAGCACCATAATGTAATCTCTTAAGGGTAGCTAGCAGAGCCGTAAGGTTTAGATGTATGTGCTGGCACTTGCCCCTTTCGCCCCTCTTACCCCCTCCTACCCCCTCCCACCTTGTGCTTTAGCAATATTTCATGTTCACACACAGCAACTTGGGAGAGAATACATATTGTCACTTAAGCTCTTGCTGTGTTTCCCCTGGTTGTTTGAATGAATGAAATGCTTTTACGTTCCCTTCGCAAACTCCCCCCGGAAAGTTGGAAAGCAGTGAATTCATTATCCAACATGGTTTTCCTGCACATAAAACGTGGTGATAGTTGCTGCTTTAAATACATTTTTTGGTGTTGCAATGACTGTGTGATATTTATTTATGAATATGCCCCTTTGGTGTTGTAAAGCATAAAATGGAAAGAAATACATTAGTATATGTGTTGCTTAGAGTGGTCATTAGGTGTGATATCTTTCCTAGAACCAAGCTTTGACTGCCAAGACAAATCAATAAACATGATTACCTACCAACACAACTAGCATGTCGAGTTGGTCAACCGAGTTGCTATAGAGGAAGTCAAAAACAGCAGCACTGTTTGGACTTTGTGTGTACTTATTGCTGTAAATACTCCATCTTTTTATCCAGGGGACCAACATAAGATGAAATAGGACAACAGTGATTTGTCTATATGAAATTCCTTTATTGTATACTCGGGTAAAAAAGATTAAATATTAAAGTTAACAGTGCAAAAATCTGTGGACAAATACACCAGCCTATTTACAGAGTTTGACATAGTATGCATTATGCATGATGGTACAGTAACATTTTGAAGTAGCTAAGGTGGGTGCAAGTTTACTATAGCATCTGAGAGACTGTAAACAATTTCGTGATCAGATCAGAACCCGTGCAACCATTGACATGTTTTGAAGAGTATTGAGGGTGTTGTGAGCAGCAGAGATTATAAAGTCTAAAAGCAGGGAAAGCCCTGCAGAAGCGCTCCTTAGAGCATCTAGGATGCAGTGGTCAGTCACTAAAAGAGCTCTTCAGCTCTGCAACAGCATAGGGTGTAGACATTGTCCATCAATTATGTTATTTTTCTTATAGTCCTTTTGTCTCCCACCACTTGCAATTGGTCCATGCAAGGGGGCATCACAGGACAGAGCTGGCCCTCCTTATGAGTTCATCCAGCCGCTTCCTCTCAGCTACATAAAGGTGCTGCTCCAACAAACCACACCAAAGAAGATGGCTGATGCCCCCTGCACTCCAAGAACCTCAGTCTCCTCAGCAGGTAGAGCCTTCTCTGGCCCGTCCTGTAAAGAGCATCAGTGTTGTGACGCCATTCCAGTTTATTGTTCAGATGAACACCCAGGTACGTATAAGAGTCCACATCAGTTCCCTGGTTGTTCTCCTGAGTCAGACAGGTGGGTCTGTTGAAAGGCCACCACCTGCTCCTTTGCTTTCCCTGCATTTAACATGGGGTGGTTCTGTTGGCGCCAGTGTACAAAACTCTCTGGATCCACTGTCTGTACTCTGACTCGTCCTCCTCTGTGATGAGACCGACTAATGCAGAGCCATCAGAGAACTTCTGTAGGTGGCAACCTGCTGAGATGATGGAGAAGTCTGCAGTGTAGAGGTCGAACAGAAATGGAGCCAGCACAGTTCCTTGGTGTGCTCCCACGTGGCAGATGATGCTTCATCCACCCTGATGCCAGGCTGGCAGGCAAACTGCAGTGGATCCAGTGAAGACCTCACCAGGGGGCAAAGATGGTTGAGGATCAGCCTCTCAGTGATGTTAGTGCTACCAACCTGTAACTGTTTGTTACAGGTTGTCTTTGGGTTTAGCGGTCTTAGGCAGTGGTACAACACAGGAGGTTTACCATAGCTGTGGCACTTTTCCCTTCCCTGATGCTAAAGATATGCCCTCCTGATGAGATTATATCAGGAGGGCATATCCTGATATATATATGTATGTGTGGGTGTATATATGCTGGCTTTTAAACCCAAACACACATGGCATGTCAAAGGCGAATGTTGACCACCAGTGTCACAGTCCCAACACCCAATCATAAACAAAATAACTTTCAGTCATCGCTTCCAGTTTTAATCACTGTTGAATTGACAGATGTATTTAATTTACTGGAGGACAGAATGGGTTTGATTTGCTAGAACAGAACCAAAGAATTTTGGTACCATGCCCTCTTAAAACAAGTTCATGAGCTACTTTCTTTTATTATATTTTTTTCTCCTTTTTTTTTTTTTTTACCAACATTCCCTTGGCAGGCTGTTACTCTTCAAAAAATGGAAAAAAAATCAAATAAGCAACTGATGGATGTGATCCAGGACAAATTTTCTCCAGAATGTCTCTGTTGGAAAATAATACATTTTAGAAACTCGCTTTTGTGAATTACTAACGTCATGAAAATTGGTTGAGTACAAGGTTTGTCAAAAAAGGAAAAAGAAACAAATGTGCAATAAAAGAAAGTTTCATGGTGTGAAATGGGTAACTATTTCTTTGGAGGTTTGCTGCTTGCTTACAAGCTCCCTCAGGGGAAAAAAAAGCAAAAATAATCATATTTGGGTACAACATGACCAGTGGCCCTCTGAGAGTCAGCACAAACCATAAACTCATCATTAATGGGTCAAGTGAAGCTCATTTTAGTTTAATTGCCCATATGATTATTTGGAACATTGGAAGTGGCAGCGCCGGGTCTCATGCTGTGCTGTGCTTATTGAGATAGCCTCTCTCTAATAGAGTTCCATTGTTCTTACCCCTGAGTGTCTCCATCTGCACAAGTGGCATTGACAGCTGCAACAGGATGACATTTGGGACTGTGCATATTTGGCTGTTTCAGTGTGTGCAGTCAGCAGGTGCAGATCCTGCTGTGAACAACAGTTTATCTTCACTTCACCTATACTATCTGTAATGCTATGATGTCCCATCACTGTCTTTTCAAAGACAATTATCTGGTCTTCACAGCTGCAAGTTTGAATCTAGTTCAGATGGCCCAATTGATACATGCCATATACTGTTTTAGAGCTTTTGGACAGTGGGCCTAAAAGGTATAGCTGCTTCCTGAAGATGTCTGAAGAAGCTTTGAATGGCTCTACGGCGTGGTTCTCCGATGTGAAGGCTTACAGCTCACCTCACATCCAGGGACTTGGCAAAAAGAAAGTATGCCTCATTGCTTGATTGACCCAGTTTCCGCTGGGTGGTGGACAAATGGCTCCATCTCTGAATGAAGCTCAAATCATCACCCCTCCACCACCATGTTGAACTGTTGAAATGATCCTGCACAGTATGGCCGAAATCCGGGGAAATATTTACTGTGTTAAAAGTTTTTATAACTTACTCGCCAATCCTCCTCCAGCTAAGGGCCTTTACTGTCTCTGTAGTGATAGCTCGACTGATGAGAGATAATAGGATGGGCACAAACGGTGATGATGAGTTTGTCCTCCATTGTCGACTTCCCGGCTTTTTGTGGTCGTTCCCGGAAGGATGCCACTATGTCACATAGCGGGATCTTACTGATTGGTTGATGCTCCACGCTCATCTGCAAAAGTTGAGATTTTCCAACTCTAGCGTCTGCTGCTTCGTACATTCTGACGCATGAAAGCTCAAAACATGCTGCTCCCGATGGTTGAAATGCGTTGCAGGACCTATGGAGGCTCCTAGAGGCGCATCCACCGTAGACTTTGCATGTAAATCAGATGCCCCTGACACTCAAAACATGTTCGGTGTTAACGCACCATTAGAGGACAGAGGCTTTCTCCAGCAAATCCTTTCCATTCAAGCCACGCTTGTTTATTTTTTTTAATAGCCCCTGTTACAAACTCAGGGTTTCCCCCAGCTTATCATAAGCCTGGAGGGGCGCCAGGCCTAACTCGCCAACCCACCCCCGTCAGGCTAATCGTTGTCTGTTTATTTTAAATGCGTCAATGTTTGAGAGCGACATAAAACGGTGAGTAAAGTTTCCAAAACCTCCCTGTCGAAATAGCGAACATGCTAGCTGTTATTAGCTCTATGCACACCACGTTGCATCTCCCCGCGCTTTGTGATAGCGTGTGCACTTCCCATAGCCCACAGCGACACCTACCTCCAGAATTAGCCCATTTTCTGGGGGAAACCCTGAAACTCTAGCATTTAGTATGCTGAGTGAGTCCTGTGGAGTCTGAGATACTTTGTACTCTCTTTGAGAACTGCAGACTCTGGCTTTGTGATGAATTTGCTGGGATGTCCAATCCAGGAACAATTCTTTTTTTCTTCTTGCAAATGCTTTTTCTCACTGTGGAAGGAAGAATTTCTAAATAACTGGGAATACCCTTATGACCTGTCCCATGCTGACTGGTAGCAGCTCTTGTTTCTATAAGGCTAGTATGTGTGATTCATACCACCGAACTGCTTGTTGCTATGATCTCTACATCCTGATGAGAAGCTAACCAATCACTCGTGCATTTTCACATGCAGCCTGAAGATCTACACAGACAGACACAGAACCTGAAGCCATAGGCTCTCCTATATCCCTCTTTTTGATACCCTGCTAACTGCAACTCATTGTCAAGTACTGACAGTCTTTATACATGGATCCAGGTTTATGTTGAAATGCTAAAAAAAAAAAAAACTGGCCTTACACTCAAGGCTTGTGATAAATTTGCATATTCTTTAACCACGTAAGTATGTTTAGAGGCCCCCCTCTACTTTGAGGCAGCCAGCTGTCTTTCTGATTACCCAGAATCCCCCAGGTGTTGGACCTGCCATCTGCAGACAAGCGGCAGGGTGTGAAATGGAGGGGAAACAGAAGAACTGGTTCAGCAGTCATGCGAAACGCGTTCAGACGGGTCACCGAGAGCTCCGGAGTGTGAACTGGAATCTAGCAAATCTGTCTCGAATTCATCTGATTGCAAGGGATGCCGTTTTTGATTCCATTAACCGTGTTGAACATAACAAAAGGGAGCTGCATCTTATACTTGTGTTTGCAGACTCATATTTATTAAAGTATGTTTTTGAAGATGGTTTATCATTATTATGAGCGCTTCTTTGTGCACTCTTAATGGTGCCCTGAGAGAAAAGTATACATCCAAGAGAAAATCATCTGGTTGATTATGGCTATGAATAAAAGATCATACATGTCCAGAGTTTGCTTCTTTTTTTTCTTCTTCGTTGCTCTGAATTAGCCTCAAATTGTGGAATCAAAGGCATGTTTGTATTACAGTTTTTGTACAACTTAGATGCCGTGTTAAGGCACCCTCCTGATGTACAATGCTGCTGCAGCACGTATTGCTTGTTTGCAGATGAACCGTCTCTCTCTTCCTTGAAGTTTCTCTTTATCTAGTTCACCTATTTATTTCTGGAATTACTGACCTCCCACTCTTAATTAGGACTATCTCCCATCCTTTCTCAATTTGGGGCCCTCTCCCAACCACGGCAGTCGGTTCCAGGTCGCAGTGCCTTCAAAGAGCTTTGTTGGCAGCTTGACCTCTTTGATGTTATTATTTGTTTTCTGTGACCTGCTGCTTTGGAAATGCCTGCTTGTGGCGTGTGCATGTAGGCGTGCGAGGCCAAATTAAGGCTGACCCCAGGTCAGCCCACGGAGTCAAAGTGGCT
This sequence comes from Fundulus diaphanus, assembly GCA_037039145.1. Taxonomy (NCBI): domain Eukaryota; kingdom Metazoa; phylum Chordata; class Actinopteri; order Cyprinodontiformes; family Fundulidae; genus Fundulus; species Fundulus diaphanus. The sequence goes on from CM073134.1 coordinate 42,084,879, forward strand.
TGTTAAGGCCGGACCGCTGAAGAATAGGGAGCTGTCCATATGACGAGAGGCATTTTTAACTTGCTTTCACTGGAATCGTTTTTTAAAAGTAAATATCAGGCATCACTTACTGGGTTAAGAAGGATTGCGGGCAATTTTTCAACTTCAAAGTGGCCCAAAAATCCTGTTTGTTGTTTGTTAGACCTGGCGTGGTATGTGAGTATGCGATGCTGTTTGTTCAGTGAAAGCGCTGTGAAGGAAATACACTGATTCTCTGTTTGCTCTGCTGTGAACTTCACACTAGACCTCTGTTCGGTCTCGAACATTGGCCTCAGAGCCCTCTCAGGTGGGCCGAGAGTTTCCACTTAGCCTTCAGACTTTATCAGAGCTCAGTTTGTGGGTCAGGATGTAAAATAATGAATGGCATGTATCGAAATGTTTATAGAATATTATGTTGGCACAATCTTCCTTTAATGGCTTTCTTTCTTCATCATTTGAATGAACATACCCTTCAACTGGTGATAACAAAGAGCAGCATTTTGTCGTGTGATATTTGAGTCACTGCATTAAAGTGCAGTTTTCTCTGTTTTTCAGGCAACGTCCATGAGTTTGAAAGTCATCCACAAGTGAGAAGAGGGTGTTGGAGCTCAAGTCTGTTATCTCTGTAAGTTCCCTTGATCCCACTGAACTGAACCTTGGACCAGCTTGCTTCTCGGTTCTTCCATGTCCCTGTTTGGCACTTTAGAAAAGCTCAATCCAAACAAGTGTTTTGCACCATTCTTTCAGTACAATCTTTATTGCAGCTTGAATGCCTGTTTGTGTACTTGCTTATGTTTCCTCTTTATGGCCTTTTCTGGTATAATCACTTGCCTTCTCAAGACAGATTTTCCTTGTGAGCATCATAGCCTGGTCTGAAGGGGATTGAACCATTTTTACACTTATGGATAATGTGTGATTTAATGTTAGGTTAAATATGTACTGGTTAAATCACAAGTCAATAAGTGCATGGATTTGGTACAATTTAAAACCACAAAGGTGATGTTCAAAGCAAGAAATAAAATGCTTCCAAGTAGTGTTAAAAATTTATTTGGCAATAGAGAGGGAAGCTATGACATGGGAGGAAAATGCAGTATAAGCAAACATGTTCGAAGCACACTTAAAAGCATGGATGCATCAGTTTGTGGAGGGACTTAATGGAATTGCTTAGACGAAGAAATTAAAAAAAGTAAAGCTATTGCACAATTTAAGAATAAATATAAGCAAGACATATTTGATTAGTGTAAAAATTGAAGAAATTGGATGCATTGATGCATAATTGAGTTTTCCTGCAGATTCAAATATATGTGTATATATATATATATATATATATATATTGTAAAATGAAAATATCAATACATAGGTGATATGAGAGAATGTTTGTCTGTAGGTAAAGAAATATATTTGATTGTTAACGTGCATGATTATCTATGCATGAGTATATGGATGTGTGTGTGTGTATATATATATATATATATATATATATATATATATATATATATATATATATATATATATATATATATATATATATATATATATATATATATATATATATATATATATATAAATAAATAAATAATTTGGAAAAGAGAGAACAATACAAATTTGTGTGGGAGCTTGTTTATGTATCTGCTTTATGACCTTTTGTGGTATAATCACTCACCTTCTCAAGACTCATTTTCCTTGTAAAGAGCATAGCCTGGTCTTAATGCGATGGAAAATAATTTTTCCAAATGATGTAACAAAAATACAATGTCCAATAAGGGCAGAAAGACCAATTTGTGTGTTTTGTGGTTGTTTATTACCTCTTGTGGAGACCAAAGCTCAGTCCTAATGTCATGGATGTCATAGTTTTTATGGTTTAGTGTTGAGGCTAAGGTATGACTTTAGCTCAGATTATGGGAATACTAGTAAGGGTTAAGGTTTGGGGTTTGGGTTTGGCAAAAATGGAGACACTAAAATAAATGAAAGACAGTACAATGTCCTAATACAGTGAACAATTTGTAGTCCATTTAAGAAAATGTGCAGACCCTGTGCATGTCTATTGCTTTTTTTACCCCACCTTCGTCACATACTGAATGCTTTTGATTTGCCTCACAGTGAATGCAGAGCGCCACTTTGAGTAGTGTTCTCCTCTGTGCGCCCTCAATAGCTGCTTTCAGTTTACCGAAGAAAGGGGGCTCTTTTAAAGGCTCTCACAGGCATCACTCCAGGAACCTTTCAGCACTGGGACCCTACAGTTTGCCTTTTAATGGACTTTCTCTCTGTAAGCAATAAAGATTGTATCTTGAGTCAAATAGTGCTGTAGGTAACACTAGACTAAATTAGGAAAAACCCGATGATTTCAAAAACTGGAAATCTACGGATGGGAGAGGTTGTAGAAAAGAGTGATCTGACCATCTCGCTAATCCCCCTGTTTAAGAATACTTATTAAGACACTCTCCGGTGGCCCTTGAGTCGTGTCATGGCTAGGTCAACAAGGGTTGTGTTTGATTCTCCCTGGCATTTCAGAGTCACAGGGTAGTAGAAATCAGAGTGATAATACATGGAATGGTGGAGTGGTGGGAGGCTCATATTCAAGAGTACACCATCAGCCTATTTTTGGTCGTACAGCTAAAAGAGTAAAATTAACTTTTGGCTTCTAATTTTTTCAATGTGAAAAAGCAACAAGAGCTACAAACTGCACGTTGAGACCAGGCACAAGTTCAGCATAAACAAAATGTAATGTTACACGAATGGACCTCAGTATGAAGTGTAAAGTCTTTTACACCGTTAGATTAGATCCAACTAGCTCATTGGACAAACAGTTCTGGCCTGTGTCAAACGTGACTTGTTCTTATTGTCAGTTTCCATGAGCATTGGACATGAAAAGAATTTGTGTATGAAAAGCTCAACTTCTGTCTGCATACCTAACCCTAGCTACGGTCATTAGGTATAGTACATGACAGAAAGAACCAGAACACAACCGTCCTCAGTAGGGTTGCTGGGCTCACCCTTAGAAATAGGTTAAAGAGGTTTATCTCTCAGGGTAGAGCTGCTGTTCCCTGCATCCAAAGGAGTAAGCTGGGGTGCCTCCCTCTGGAGGTTTTTTCACACACATCTCAGTTGGAGGAGACTCCGGAGCAGACCCAGAACCTTTTGGAGGGAACTTATGTTTCTTCTGGTTCAGGACACATTGAGATTCCCAAGACTGAGCGAAAGAGAATAACTGCGGGAGATGGATATCTGGGATTTCTCCCCAAACTTTGCCTCCTGACAAGGGGAAGACAAAGCATGGATGTCAATGTCCATGACATTGACAATGAAAGTTTTCTGGAACTATTAACTTGAGCGGATTTACTAAGCTGAAGGCAAACGTTAAATAAAAAATATTTTTGGAGATCATTTTAGGTCACAAGTTAACGGCCTCCTGTCCTGAACTTGAAGGAAAACTGTGTTAAAATTGGGGAAAACCTGGAATGAAAAACCTTTTAATTCTGTCGCTGTAACCTTAATTGCATCAGTTCTTCTTGATACTTGAAATCTTATTAAGGTGCCTTTTTAAAATGTAATTACTGGTAAAATTTAATCACAAAGAGGTAAGCTTACAAGTGGATTTTCCTAACAAAATTACAATCTTGAAGTCGTGACAGAAACAATTTATGGTGTCTTTGTTTTAGGGGATTTTGAAAGGAAAATGGTGCCTTGCGGCGGAGAATTAGCACAATTAGAGATCTAACCAACTGCGGCTTTTGTCAGTTCATAAAATCTGAAACAAGTTCACAATGTGTTTATCTTTAGAGGGTGGAAAGTCAGGGCTTGATTTGTGTCTTAAAATGGGTTTAAGAATGAAATAGAAAAATAAAATCAAACCTTATCAAGGTCTAAATGTTTCTCAAATGGAGCCGTAGCTTCGTATTTATTGACCTGGATTTTAATTTAATAACCACCCTAAATCTGAAAATCTTAAAAGCCAGCTACTGCATGTAAATTCAAAGCCTTTTTTTTCCTTTTTTTTTTTTTCAAATAACCGCACTAATGGCACATGTGTGAGGAGTTAAAAACCTAAACAGATAGCTAGTGGTTGTTGAGATAGCTTGAAAGCTAATTAGTTAATGAGCTAATGTACCCACTGAGGTTGCCTGTTTGACTTCCGCAAAACAATTTCCTTTTTTTCCCCGTTCGGCTTCATCTTTGTATGTGAACTTTGCTTTGCTCCAATTACAGTAATGTAACATGATTTAGTGTTGTTTCTCTGCAGTTAGCTGCATGTTTCCTGTGATTTACAGTGTTCTCCAGCTAGATTTTACTGTGACAATCAGAAGTTTACATTGACATCATCAGCATGAAGGTCATTATCTTTTTTGGGTTTTAAATGATGAATTTGAGCCATTATTTCTCCCTGGGAGGAATGATTATACAACAACAACTTACATTTGAGGACTTTTAGGGAGCTCATAGTTGTATTTATCGGGATTTTTCCTTACACACGGATTCAGAATCATACATACAGGCTCAAATCTAATCCGCTGGCTGGTTGAAGAGAAACCACACACTTTTCATAGCCATCAGAAAGGTTCTGGCAACGTTCTGCATGGATATTTGATCACTCTTCTCATCAAAAAAAGTAGACTTAAAGTGGTTTGTTTTCTGCCACTGACTCATTTTTGAGCAAAGCACTCTAGTATTAGCCTGCCTTATTGATTCCAAAATCAGTGTTGATGTTAGTATGGATCTTTGCCCTGTTGTCGAAATTTCAAAAGCTTAAGCTGAACAATTTGGAGGCAGTCCTTCATTTTCATTCCACTTTGTGCAATGCGCCAGTCTCACTGGGAGAGAAACAGACCCTCCGCATGATGCTACCACCACCAGTTGGTACAGTGTCCTTTGGTTTGAAATTGACTGCAAATTTTATACCAGCTTGAGTGTTTCAGTTTAGGAGCAGACACTTCCTTCTTGGTCCTCTTAGTCAATGTTGATGTTAAACTCACTTCACTATCTACAGTGATGTTGTTGTTTCCCCATCTTTCAGTTTATAATAAGTTTAGCCTTGATAGTCCCGGGTTTATTTACGAACATTGTAACCAGTTTCCTTTTGTCGGGGTGACAGTTGGGGTCAGATGGGTGAAATCTTGACAGTTGGATGTTCCTCCAGAGCAATGATTTCCAACACATGTCTAAACTGGTTTTGTTTTGGATACAGCAAGTTTTCATTAAGCTTTTGGAATGGCCACAATCTCAACACTACTGAAGATGTATGAACCAACCGGTAAATAAGGTCTACCATCTTTGATAAGAAGAGTACTCAAATATCCAGCAAGAGTTATGGCAGCTTCTTATTGAGGGCTTTGAATATAAGTTTCTCTGTAAATTACCAAGGAACATTTGTTCAAACCTAATTGAAGATGGACGTATATATATGAGCCTGTATGTATCATTTAAGCCTTTGTAGATTATACAAAAGCCAAAATAAACTCAAATATGTGTATCCGACTCTTGCTTTCAAGACCCATAGAAGTTGTTGGTTGTGTAATCACTCCACCCTGAAATAAAAACAGTTCAAATTATTATCTAAAGCTTAAGAGTATTGCAGATTCCGAGTCTTTGTAAACAGTACAACAGGAAGAAAAAAAGTTTGTTTGTGGGTTATATATTTAGGTCTATAGCAGACACCTTAAAGGTTGTTTGTTTTTTTGGAAAAAGTTATGAACCTCAGCAAGGTCCCGTGGCAAAGCAATTATATGTTTTGTGTTTATGTATTTGGTGGTTTGTCAGGCTGTGTTTGGACCAGCTCATTTGTGTGTATCCTTACATGCATGCTGGTGTTTTGCTCACTCATGCCACATCAGTATCTCATCTGAGGCCCATCTGGTTTACTTAAGAGGCTAGCGGAGCTGCAGCGGCCAGGCCGAGCCAACGGCAGTTCTTCCTCGCCTGCACAGGAGCCCATGGTGCGAGGCCCTCTGCCAGTAATAGTATAGATCAACCCTCGTGGCTTCCAAACCACCCAAGCTCATACCCCACTTTCTCTCTTCTATTGCCCTTGAAATGAGGTCTGCTTTAAATATTACCTCCCCTTGCGCTTTATACCTCCGTTTATCCCGAAGACGGCAGAGGCAAAAAAGAAACCGTGGGGCTGAGTCACTTTTTCCCCCCTTGCTTCTCTCCATCTTCTCTTCTTGCCAAAACCACAGGCAGCGGCCGCGGCTTCCTGGAGATGAGCGCTTTTGTCTGTTTGGAGACTGCTGCGGCTTTAGACAGATCCTGCTCTGATGAGGTAATGCGAGGTTCGGATGAGCAGGGAGAGTGAAAAAAAACAAAACAACAAAGGTACAAGAGGAGTAGAGCCTCAGAATAAATCGATATTTCGACCTTTGAGGGATTCATGCGATCCTTCTTTCGAGGCCTGTAACATCTGCGCGCAAGCACACCTCTTTTAGCTGCTCCGATCTACTGATCAGCTCCATTACAGCCCTGTGAGTCAGGTCCTTTCACATAGTGCTTTAGTAGAATTTATTTTGTTATCCAATCTACCGTTGCTAAGAGATATCGAGGAACATATTAATGCTGGAAACAAAACAAAGAATTAACTTTTTACATGACACCTGTACCAAATAGTTTTCTTTGGAATCGAATTGCAAAATGCCTGAAGAAACTCTTTATTATTCCACCATTGTGTTTCATCTGCTCTTTCCTCACTGATGCACAACAAGTCTAAAAGGTTTTCTGTGATTTTTCAAGCCAGCTTCCTCTCAAAAAACAAACAAAAAAAAACTGTCCACAAACCCAGCTTGTGAATATGTGTGTGAAAAATAAGTAATTTATGAACTCTTGTCTTATTTTCTGCACGTTGCTAAGGACAATTGTTATCTGCTCAGACCTCAGGCCTCCCGTGGAGGGATGCCACCGGACTCGCTGAAATTCCAGATAATGGCTTCCTGTTTTAACTGTCATGGTTCACAGAGGTCAGAGGGCAGGGTCAATCTCAGCTGTTGCACTAGTGGCTTCATAGAATGCCACCTGGTCCTCAGGTCGTGCTGATCCAGCATATTACGGAGAGCAAACAATACGCCTCTTCACCTTTTTACATTCTTCAGCATGCTGTAGAAGAAAGAGGTCATCTTTGGCAGCTGTTAGCCCCCCCCCCCCCCCCCCCAAACTTCATCCAAGACTCTTTTCTTTCTCTTCTTTGTTAGTTAGATATTTCAGAATTTAAAATTATCATATAAGATCTTTTGAGGTTTAAGATAATGGGCAGAACATGAAAAAGCAGTAGTTCCTGACCGCTGTTTTGACCAAAGCGCAACAGAAATTACCTCCATTGTTTTAACGCATAGCGATACCCTGAAGTTAGGATTTTAAAAAAATCATAAGCACCCGTTTTGGGATAATAATCTTCTTGCGGCACCTCCAGGCACTTGTGTCTTTGTGAATACTATTTAAGTGACCATGAATGAAAACAATTACTTACCACCAAACACCAACCAACATCACCTCCTCAAAATGACAGTATCCTCATTACTGTAAAACTCCTGGATCTCATTTTAAAGCCGCCATCAGCCAGAATGAGCCGACCTTAATGGCTGCTGATTACATTCCAACACTAACCAACCCCCTCCTTCATTTTTAGTGATCTGATCATTTAAGTACATGCTAGCATAATTGAGGTCTCTTCCTTGATTAGATTTGCCTCAGCTTTTAACAAAGCCTGCTCGAACTTAATCCAATGAGGCCCATTGTGGCGAGAGCAGAAGGATGACATCGCTCCTGGTTAGCTTCAGAATCAACCCCGCCACCGAGCAATTAGAGACTACACTGATAAAAAAAGCTGATCGCCTGAAACTAAGAGCAGACTGCTGTCTTTTCACAAGAAAAAAGTGGACAGCTGAGTGGGTTCTTACCCAGTGGGGATACATTTACTTTTTATGTACAAACTTTGTTGGATAGGTTTTTCCAGAAATGTCAGCATAAAGGCAATGTTTCAATGTTAGCTGCTCCTGAACAATAGCAGTAACCGGGCTCTCTTCTAAAGTGTGCTTAGTTTTCATCAGAATTTGATTTATTTGCTCACATCGGCCAAGCAGTTGCTTCCTCTGTGTGCAGTGTTTGCATCCAAGGAGCTCCTTTCATGTGTACTGTAAATCTCCACTGCGGAGCTCGGTGATGGGTTGACGTCTTTACAGTTTTACGTTGAACCGCAACCATCATGCCCTCTACAGCGCTGACCTACAGGGCCTGGAATAGGCTGCTCAGCATGGTGTAGAGGAGTCGGCTCTGGTTGTGTCCCTTGGTGACTCCTGTCCATCCATAATCACAGAGACTAAACCTGCTGCTGACCTGTGGTGGTGTGTCACAGGCTCAGTCTCCTAATCTTCTCCTTTGTTCTCTGTCACCCCCAATTAGTCATTCGCCAGGAGCCACAGGAAAGTGGATGTGGGAATACACGTGTATGTGAACAATTACCCTTAATTGCTGGGCACCTTTTGTTTGTATCTGGCAAATCAAGTGCGAACCTCCATTGCATGTTTTTTTTTTTTCTTTTTTAGGCTTAGCCCATTTATTGAAAATGAATTAGCAGTTTGAACTGTTTTGACAATTGTTGCATTTTTTTGAAAGGTTAGAAATCTTCAGGCCTCATCAAGAGGCAACTGACGGTTGAAGTAGAAATAGTATGTGAGCAATAATGTTTCACATCACATTTTAGAGGAATAAAAGTAGCATATGTCCTTTTAATCCATAAAAATGATCGTCCTCCACTCTGTGTGTAGCTGTACTGGTTTCTAATTTGCAAAACATTTTTACACATGAAATCTATGCAACTAACAGAACATTGTTAAGAGCACTGCAGGCATGTGATGGTATGAGATTCTTACTGTATAGTAAATCTTAGTAAAAATACCCCAATTTCACTGTATTAACAGAAAGATTTTAAACAAAACATCTTGCCATTCCTTTTATTTAAAGCAATAAGCCAAGAAGCCATAGGCTGCCATAATATTAACATATATTATATTACAGCAGCTATAATAACGTTATCTATAGCAGTTGTTTACCACTTAGAGTTTTATCAATTGACTTTGTCGGAAATATTTGCGAGGGGCAGGATTCTATCACTCCAACTTTTTCCAACCTTCTGGCAGAGTAAAACCGTTTTAAATAAAGTGTGTGTAGAGCTGTCTATCATATTCAACATCGTCATTTCTATGGGGGCCCCTGAGCCTTACTTACACCTCAATTAGTTTATTCAGTTTACTTGAGCTATTTATCTGAGCGTTTTGCCAAATGGATGCAAACTAATATATGAGCAAGCTTATTAAGACATGCAACGTTTTGCTGTGGATTTTGAAGCCCCTAACTTCCTTGTAAAGCAGGGACAGTTCATTATCTTCCTGTTAGCTGCATCAGTTGTTTCACTTATGTGGGGCTCAGCTGAACACCAATGCAATGGTCTAAGTTGTGCACCAGTGCACAAGCTGAATACCTTTGAGAGGTTTTTAGCTTAACGCTTCGTGTTTTTATGTTACACAAATAAATGCATGTCACCCGGCCCTGTTTCCCTTATCCAGTGTCTATTCGAAGAAGAGACAAAGTGTCTAACTAAAGGATTTTGCTGGAAACAGATCTAACCGTGCCAATGCTCACCTGTTTAAGCTTTGACTAATCCTGAATTACTCCTATAGTTCAGTGATCCGGACCACAAGGTGCCACGGGTTAAGCAGGTTTGCCAATTTGTTGGGCAGACAGAGGCTATGCAGAGGAGGAGAAGAAGAAAAACAACTTAGTTTGGACCCAGGCCCCATTGTTGGGGCTGCCATTTTGGATTCTGAAAGTCTGTTAAAATGCGGTTTCGGAACAGGCTGAATAAGAGCGGGAAAGATGATCTTCTAAGTTTCTCCAACACAAAATACAACAAAGAGAGCGTATGTTTACCACCTTATCTTGGTTGTCTGTTTGCTGGCAGCGTCTGATATGAAGTGCGATAAATGCTGTCTGATTTATGAGGGAAAACCGTGTTATATCCTGCAGACACAGAGGACTGAGGGAACTCTGATATGAACACAAGCCTAATTTATGTGCTTGTGTTGAAGAGGACAAGCACCTCTGGAGTATGTTTGTTAAAGCCCTCGGATGAGACTCCAAAATGACTGGCTCCCTTCCAAACATTGCATCACTTGCTGATAATAGAGACAGATTTTACACGCTGTTGCCAATTTGTCGTTATTAGAAGGTACACACTTAGATATGCACTCAAAATACACAAAGAGAGATGATTTATCATCTGGATGCAATTAATTTAACCTAAGGAGCCTTACTCAATAATTAATATCTATTTGCTTATGACCCTTACTGCCATACAGTAAACAACATGTCTCATAACTATGTATGAGATCTTGTAGTCAGCTAATATATGGTTGAAAGGCTCAGAGATAAGCTATGGGCCTTAATAAATCATCCATAACTAATGAAACCCTTAATTTTGATTTATGTTGCAAGCCTGGTGGTGAGATGGAGAGAGAAATGGATAAAAGGTGCGGGTGAGAGATGGCAGAGAATCCCCATACAGTGACAAAGGGCAACAAAATGACTCTATGAAAACTGTTTTTACTCAAACATTTGTCACTCTTTTTATAAGGAATGGTCTGCAAATAAACTGAACATTACATTCTAATTAATTAGTGATCCTCCACACAGCGGATTGGCGTGGACACGTTTTCTAAAGGTTATTTCAGGTCAGCCTGTCATTATCTCAGTTTAGAAAGCTACTCCAAACATAGTTTTTTTTAATCTAATTGAACCTTTTTTAAGGTTTTTGCAAACCTGTTTTCAAACCATGTTTTCAAAGGGTAACTCACCCCCGAATCAATTCTTTTTTTTTGTGGATAAACTGTTAACATGGTTGTCTTATAGTGCCGTCTACATACTATCCTGGTCATTATTTTGACAAATTATTTCATATTTATTGAAATCCTGCTGTTGTGTCTAAAACCATCTGTGTGGTGCCCTCGTAAGTTTCAACAAGTGTCTTCCAATGAATTTTGTATCAGTATTGCTTTTGGTTTAAAAGTTTTTGTGATGACACTTGGAGAAACTGACGTCAGTAGCTCTGCTGCTGTGAGGTATAAAAGCCACTCCGTCTTGTACGCCTGCATAGCAAGTTGGAATTTGAATAGTGAGTTTTGCGGTCTTTTATCGATTTTTCAGGTTAGCGATTTATTAGCCTTGCATTCAGTTTCTTTATTTAGCATTTATTTAGGTTTTACTAGTAGCCCAGACCACGCTGAGCCCTCACCCCCCGCACGTTTCCTGGTCCACCGGGCCCTGCCTCCTCTTTGCACATTTTACAAATATGAAAAAAATTGGGCAGAGTAAGGCTCTGATACAGGGTTGAGTTACACTTAAATAAAATTTTTTGCTTGTTAAACTGCCAAGCATTTGTGTTTCAACTGATTGTGTTTTCTATTTTACTACTCTCAATGATATTGGTGTAATGATAAATGTAGTTCAGGAGACGACAGGTTGGGTTCATGAAAGAAGATGAAGTTTTCAGCTGTATTTTCTGGGAAATAAAGTATCTCTGTTTTGTTTTCACAGATCGAATAAAAATTTCACAAATCATATACTGCACTTTAAACAATTTCATTTGTGGGAATTATTATGCTGGTCTCACTCTTATATTGTAATGCCAAAGAGCATATCATCAGGGATGCCATCACAAATTTTGGGCTGATCACCAAGTTCACACTTTGCATCTCAGTAACGTATTCGGCATGTTGGGTGGAGTCTCACTGCAGGAGATGCCCACACATGATTCCAGTGCCCCAGATGCTAAAGGCAACAGATGATATCAGAAGAGTTGAACAGAGAGGTGTGGGGGAAATGGATTGATGGCTACTGGTGTTGCCAGTATTATATCAATAACATTAACATCGCATTACTTTTTAATGCAAACATTGAAAACAGAGATGTTTAAAGGGAAATCAACATCAGGAGTGCTGTGGTCGAGTCAATTAAGAAGGATCAATTGGTACCTTGAACACACCAATTGTGTAGAGGTATAAAAAGAATTAGGCATGTATGTCACAAAACCTCTGGCTAAAACAAGTTCTGAAAGGAGTTTTTGGCATGGGACCTTTGAGCATCAGCCATTGACCAGATGACACTAATCCGGATTTGAGCAGGACAGCAAAAGCAGGAAAGCCAAAATATTGAATAACCACCTGCTAAATGTGATCATAAATTGAAGTGGTAACCTCCAAGTGCACAATGAGCAAAATGTTTTATAGAATGAGCATGCGTCTTCCTTGACATTGTCTTTATTGTGAGTAAAGGAAAGTGTAGAAGCCTTCTCCAAGATAGCTGAGTGGCAGTGCATAGGAACAGGTGGGGGAGGGGCAGCCCGGTGTTAGAGTGACTCTTGTCACTCTAAAACTGTCTTCGACATCTCCTTAAAGGAAAAAAATAAATAAACCTTGATACCATAACTGGCCCACATGTACAAAAAATTTTAAAAGTTCAAGTGAATAGTTATTTCCTTTTACCCTTAAAGATCAACACAAATCTCCCTTCGTTCAGTGACACGTTATCTTGTTTTTCCCCGTTTTGAAGAGCAACTAGGAGAAATGAGCTTGTGTAAAGTCATATTTAGTCCTTCTCAGAAAGAGGAATTCATGGAACAGTAATTAGATGTTCCAAGACCTGAAAAAGCAAACATTAAAAACATTTCTATTAAATGTATTTAATAGGAATTGCCTATACCTTCTTATGTGTAACAAGTCGAATAACTGGATTACTACATTATATTTGAGCATTCTGACAAGCAATATTTTGCAGAAAAGACAACCCTATGTTCTGTGCAAATAGCGTTTATTTGTAGAGAAACAAAGATCCACCAAAGAAGGACTGTTTGAATCTAAATGATGGTGTGAATGTAATTGATTTGAAGTTGGAATGAACGAATAAGACAACCGTGTGTAATTTACATTGTCTATCTTAATAAGGACTAACAAAGTCCATTATTTAAAATTGTTGTTCCTGGGCTAAGAGGGAACAATGATTGTGGGAGGTCTTGTGTTTGGAGGGCTTCAGTCAGACCGGGGGGACACATTACAGAAACTAATAATCTGGACTGGATCAGCTTTACATGCATCCAGCCACCAAACAGGGAGCAGCTCCTGCAGCGCAGCTGAACAGCCGGCTCAGCAGCTCACCTCACATCTCCTCGAGGTTTTCTCTGAATGAAAACAATGTGTCAGATGGCTGAGTGAAAATATAGAAGTTTTATGCTGTTGCACTTGCTGCAAAATCTTTTGGGTAAAAGTGTCAGACTGATCTGGGAATCCCATTTTTAACATCTCCGTTCCTCCTCCTGACAGACAGAGTAATATGCTGCCAACTTGACAGAAAGGAAGTCCTGTGTTCTGAGCACGGACCACTTGTTACAACCATCTGTATGCATTACACATTCACAAGTCAATAATTAAATGAAAACATGTTTAGTGGCGGCCCTGAAAGTGGCTGGCCTTTGAATAATGCAGTTACTTCGCGCTAACAAAGCTGAGGAAATCCTCAAAGCTCTCGCTCAAATAGGGAACAAAGCTCATTGTCAGAGGATAGAGAGGCAACAGGGATTACAACGAGGCCATGCAGCGAAACGCCTTGTCAGTCTTAATCTGGGATTAGCGGGCATTCACGCCTCCCGGGTGCTCTAAAAGCCACCTGTTTGGACACCGCAGCAGATGATGATACATTCTGGAGCTCCTTGTTTGGCTCTCTTTTGTTTGCATTAAAGTTTAAATAGCGTTTTCATCTGAGCTGTCATATAACGTGTTTTAAAAATGCAATTCATTTGGATTCAGTGAAAAAGAATTGATATCGCAAAATAAACTGTAATCCCTTTGCTGTTCCAGATTGTGGAGTATGAGACCGATAATAGATGCTAATATTTATATGTAACGTAACAGCCTTCAGAGCTGGTCTTCATGGGAGTTTTAGCTCCTCTGTGCCTGTATACCCTCTCAAGTGAACATCTAGTATATTATAAATATGTATCAGGGATGGACAATTACATTAAATTGCCTTAGAAGAATGTCAAACATGGCCATCTGATGATTGTCCTCAGCTTTGGGGAGACCCTTGAGTCCTGTAATGACTTACTAAAGCTCACTTTCCTCTGCTGCCAGCCCCGGGGCAAATGGGATCAGTCATGTGTGAGCGCAGCTGTCACAGGGGCGCCGGCTTCTTTGATAACTTTCTAGTGCTAAAATCACCTCGAAATAGAAGCCACTGTCAGTGGTACGCTGGAAACGTAGCCCCTTGAAATTCCTCCCACTTTGATTGTTTAATCTGCTGGATTCATTCAAAACCAAACACAGCTGCTATTCATGCGCTCATCTGCTACGAAATATATCGCTTGGCCACCTGAAGCTGTGCGTTTTCTGTTGGAGATGTAGGGAAATTTCTGCAAAAAAATTAAAAAAATAAATCACACCTTCCAACCTTTAAAGGCGATTTAAACTTTAATCTGTGTTCTTAAAATAAAGGGATTTCCACTTCCTCCCACCAGATATTGAGCACCCTGCACAGTTATTGGCTCGTTTCATAAAGATGTCAGAAAACGAAAACATCCCACATTTTCACTGTGAGATGTGTTTTTTTCAAGCCCTTACTCGTCTTTATTAGGAGCACCGTTAACTTTAGAAGCAACCTTGTGGTGCTGAAAACACACAACTAGGCTGCTTCCAAATTAAAACTTGTGTAATGAGCTTATTGGGGCATTATGTTTGTCCCTATAGAGGTCAAGAGGTCCTTTAAGTGAGATGTTAGCATGCTTTAAGGCTCCATGAGATCCTGATGGCACATTGTGCCCGTGGGATGGAAAGATGCACATGCCGTAAGAGGGTGCAGTTTAGCGGGGAAAAGGAATAAACAGAGATGGAAACAGAAGGAGTTCTGGGAGTCTGTGACTGTGGAGAAGTAAACAGGTTACCGTTTCATTTCCACTCCTGCTTGTTGAAATGTTGAAATGTTTTCAGGTGCTCTGTTTCTAACGTGAAGCTCCAGTCAGATGTTTACGTTCGTTCACAATAAAGCTTGCTGTTTTCTATTTTTCATGCTGGTATACTGAGGAACCCATGGTGCAGAAACAAAATGTTCATCCTTTCTAACCAATGTCAGCTGGAGGAAACAAGCAGTCCCTTTCTGAGCCACTGCTGGTGTTGACTTTGGTCTTCAATGGCTTCTTCAGTGGTTCGCTCTGTATCGTTGCCATGAAGCAGATAAATGTATACGTGTACTGTATTTGTGTAAGCTATGGGTGTGTTCGTGTGCCAGGAAAAATAACAAGCACAAGGGAGGGTGTTGGTCACTACGAGCATTTCTGGATTTCTGGGGGTCTGCGGTTTTAGTTCAGCATCAAGGCACAGGCCCTGAGCACAGAGACCTAATGCACAGAGGCTATGGGTTTGTGGCCGCGGTATAAACGATGCATTCATCATTTTATGAGGGTCCCATTATTGGCTTTGATTGATATTCCCATTAACGAGCCTAATGGAGACAGATTCTGTGTTGGCAGCAGTTGTCCATCCGATGACGGATATTCTACTTCATTTTGGATTGTTTAAATAATCAGTAATCAGTTGTGAGGAAAGGAGTGTTCTGCTGAACATTTGGAATATTAATACATCATAGGAATGCTGTGTTTCAACCCAAAAATAAGAACATTTACCCATAATATTGTTGTTATTATTATTATTATTATTATAATAATAATAATAATTATTATTAACTCCAATGGCTCCAGGTCAATGGCCCTTTGGCAGTTTGTACCCACATTTTGTGCCTTTTTCTATTATGTTCAGTTTGCACCTGTATATAAAATAAAGACATTTTTACTCAGATACTTACATATTTATTCTACTTACATGGTTCTTTTCTGAAAGAATTTGTATTTGGCTTTATTTCTCTTTATTGTGGTTCTTAAAAGTATTATAGCTGCTGTCCCCAAATCAAGAAAGAAAGTTCCTTTTTTATTTATTTTGGAGTCCTAAGACCTTATTTCCTGACATTAATCTATGGGTGGGATATAACAAACATTTATACAAAAGTCTCCATCTGGTAGGTACAACTGGATCCTCGGTTGGGATGAAATGTCTCGTGGTCGACTTCGTTTAATACGTCCAAAAGCTAGGGACTAAACACCCAAAAACTGCAAAGATACCAAATGTCAAAGAGCTGAAATGAGCAACACCCCCTGCATTGATCAAATGAATGCTGCCTACATCTTCAGGGCTGTCTAGCCTTTAACAAGAAGGGCCATCTCCAAGTGCTAATGCATTATATTGGTGATCAACTGTTGCTGTTCACGTGCCTCAGTTTTGAAGTCATGATTCGGTATGTTTGCAGTAATGTCTTTGCCAAGAGTTGAATTGTTTGTGAGGAGATGTTTGAATGTTCCAGGCGACTAGGTTTACGCTTTAGCTTGTTTTTTTTTCTTTCGTACTTGTGACCTAACAAATTCCAACATAATATCCCTGTCCTTTATTGCTGCAGAGCAGTGGCAAGAGTGTGGTAGAGGATGATATTCCTGAACATGCAAGTTTTAATGCTAGTGGGCAGTCGTCAATCTGTGGCTTGGATGTTTTCTTCATGCTCTTCTGCTGTGATGCTTCTCCATGTGTTTTGTTGTGTGGCACAAAATAAAGTTGTGCACTTCAGCTCCACCGGTTAAAAAAACAGACCCGTCAGGGGGAATTTCCTCAATGCTTTAAAAAGTGATGATACAAACAAATTTTCTATCATCTGCTAGAAGTTCACTGTAAATATTAGCAGAGCGAATTCTGTCATATTTCTGGAGAGTCAACTGAACCTAAATCATTAAACACCGCATGCAATATCAAGCCTTTAGGGAAAAAAAAGGCAATTAGATTTGAGCATGTTAGTCTTTATCTTCACAATTCATGCTTCCAAAAGACATAAACTGATATGTAATGGCTGAGTACATGGGTCATGAAATGATGAAAATGTATGCTTGTATGTGCTTTTACAGCCTTGATATACATGTTTACACATAAAAATAAATACATTTAAAAAATCTAAAGAGAAAACCACAGAACTTGGTGTATATTGACATTAGAAATTATTGACAACTCCTCATGATTTTACCACTTTCAGCTTTTCTCTGTGTAGGACATACCAATCATTTCCTCCACAGAAGATATTTTATAAGTAGGGCTACCTCACTGTAGTGTTTACGTTCAGCTGTTGGAGAAAAGCAAAGGCGTAAAAAGTTCATGTAAAAGTCCCAAATCCCTGATAAAGTGGTTGATAAACACAGCACATGCAAAATTAGAAATATGTTTATATTTATTTTTTAAATCTTAAATAAAAAAGAGTCCTATCAATTCTACCTTACACCCTGTCTGAACATTACCCTTTTGTGGTAAGACGTTTTTTTAACAAGGTAAATACATAAAGCTTTTCAGAGTGGCACAATGGCTCCTGTTTACCTGAGAACGGTGGAGGGATTTGGGCCTGACAGCAGATTGATGCAGCCAGTTATGCGTCTCTACAATTGTGCGCAGCATCCGCCCTCTGTTTACCTCTCCTCATTGTTTCACCTGAGTCACGAGAAGGTCAGAAAATACCTGCGGCCGCTTGTGATAAGCAGCTGTGGCTTAGAAACAGAGCGGCTGTGTGTAGGTTTTATCACAACCGAAGAGCTGCTTCTGACACTGAAGTTTATGTTGACGGCGTGGAGTTTCAGAAGACAAAATGGCTTTTCTTGCTGGAACGGCAGCGGCGGAACGGGACGGTTTGGGGGTGATGGGCGCTGCAGTTGAGTTTATCTATTCTTAGCAAAAGGGCCGGGACAAGGGAATCTCTTGGAGAAAACAGGGCAGCATGTGTATGCTCACATTCCACATGTCTGACCTTTGACTGTGGTCTGTGTTTGCAGCGCTACGCAACCATCTAATGAGAGTCCAGAAAAAGTCGGGGTTTAAAAGCAGGGCCAACTGTTCTTTTTACCCGATGTTTAATTAAGCTGCGGGTCAACCCAGCGGCATCTCTGTCACACTTTTCTTGTATCCTACAATCGCGCAGAACTGGTGTCCACCAGCAAAACTCTGGGCATCTGTTTTGTGTTTTTTTTAATTTTTTTAATTTTTGGCAAAGCCGTCCCTAATCTTTAAGAAATGCAACAATAAATTACTGGAATAGCTTCTAATTAAGTGTTGTTTGTTCAGCCACTACTTTTAATACCGATTTGAATAAGGATGCATGGATTAGAGTGAGATTTTCATGTTATGATCATTTTGAGTAAAGAAAAAACAGTTGCCTGGTATTAATAAAAAAGTTTGAATCGTTTTTATGCCATGATGTAAATACTTTTATTTTAAACAACTTGCCGACTGTGGTTTTAAAACAGCATTACCAAATAATAGCAATGGGTACAGTTTATTTAGCTTCCATACCTTGACTATCACTGTTTTGCATTATTGTAACTATTTCCACACTGGTGTTTATGTACGTAGCAGTGGATGGCAACATAGAAAACTTTCGCAACCGATCTGTCTGGATGATTTGATGGAACGGACTTTGTAAAGTGCCTTGAAGGTGACATGTTGTGAATTGGTGCTATATAAATAAAACTGAATTGAATCAAACATGTGAGGGAGGGTGTAGTCATTATTATTCTATGCTTAATACAACTTTATTGACAGCTCTGTAAACTTAGGGGAAAATGGCCCATGCCTATTCAGCAGTCTTTTTTGTGTGTGGTTCTATTGAACTTTAAAGGATTTCGGACTTGCTTCTCTTAGTTCCATTGCAGGTCCGTCACTCTGCTGCATCAGTTTCGCAAGACACGTGAGTCTTGTAAATCCAGTGCTTGAATATAACTTGTTCAACTTTTCTGACAGTTTTTAGAACAGGAAGGCAAATAAATGCTTGACTTCCCTAAATTCTTGAAGTTTATTTTTGATGCGGTCCTGATTTCGTCTTTCTCAGGGGTTTGGATTGTGTTGCCACAGAGTCTCTTTGTTTCCAGTGAAACCGTCAGAATGCTCTCCTGTCCTTTATTTTCTAGCTTGGACTGTCCAAAAGACAAACAATTCCTCAAGTCCTCCTGTCCCCCCACCCCCCCTTATTCTCCGTCTCTTTTTCTCTTTGGTATTTCCCACTTCCTCAGTTGTATCCAGCTGGGACGGCTGGAGATTTTACACCCAATTGGTCCAGTTGGAGGCCTTTGTCGGAGCAGTTCTCTCGCTCCACAAGTGGCAGAAGCACCTGGGCTGTGAATGGCGCTTTGTGCACTGTTTTTCTTAGAGGGGGCCCTCTCTCTCCCACTCTCATCTGTCACAGGTCCCTCTCCGTCCACGCTCCACAATGCCTGATTGTTCCTACCAAGTCGCCAGGTTCCAGGCCAGATCTGAACAACGCTCTCCTGCCAAATTCCAACCCTGGTTTTTCCTTTTTCTTCCACTCACAAAGGGATTCTGAGTTACTGTCCACATTTCGAAGGGGACTTAGCTAGCTCTGCACTATCACCACTTGGGTTTTGTCAAGTTTGCCTCTGAGCTAAAGGCTGTAAAAATGTTAGGAGGCAACCAGCAAAGGGGCAGACGTTAAATCATCATGCTCAGAGAACACAGTAAGTTGGCGCTTTTTCTTGATCCGGAGGAGAAGTCTCTCAGAGAGATGTGCATGAAAATGAGTTTGAGTATTAAACCAATGTTCTCATCCAGTCGATTTTTTTTTTCTGGGACTCTGGTTAGCCAAAGTCCTTCTGCCATTCTTGTCCCTGTTTTTTTTTTTTTTTTTTACTTCCAGTTTTTTTAGAACTATTCTGTGTACAGACCTTATTTTGTTCCGTTCAACCTGATGTCAGGAAAAATGTTTGCATTTTTTTTTTTTTTTAAACAGGTCTTGTGTACACTTCTTTTCTTGATTAATGATAACAGGCAACTTGGTAAGGTCATATAACCCTGTTTGATACTTTCAAAAACAGCAATACTTACCACAGCCTATAGTTACTGGGTACTTCCAGGGTCTTTCCCAGGTGATCATGAGGATCCAACCTTGATGTAATTTAATGTTCTACCTTTTGAGTGCACTTTCAAGGATACCTACAGTATGTTGATAGGGGGAATCCATGGGGTACATGCAGTCCACTAATGGGGGGAACCTATGGTTGTACTGTACTTACACATACAGAAGTTACCTACAGGGTGTCAAAAGGTTGCTTACACAGTACAGGGTGTAGCTGAACTACAACTAAACTATAATAGTCAAAACAACCAGTCCACATAAGATCACTGGTTGGTCATGTTGGGTAAACAAAGAAGTCCAAAGAGTTAACAGGCAGTGTACATCATGATCAGATCAAGAAGTACAGTATCTTCCTTCTCCAGCCAGTCACAAAATGACTTGCAGCCTACTTACCAACAACCTAATGGTCCCTGCATGGTGAAACTCTATCAGTGGCAGCGGGTTGAGAGTCTGGGCATTCCTGGCCATATGAGACTCTGGTTCCAAGAAACCAAGACTGAAGCACCCTCATAAACACAGCAGCAGCAATATTGTCAGCTAAATATAGGATCTCTTCTGTCTTCTCCTTCCTCGGCTCCCCACCGCTCCCTCATCACTCCAGTATGAAGTCCATGAGTTGATCAGAGATTAGTGTTAGTTGTTGCTCGTCTCTGGTCTTAATATCCCAAGCACTCATATCACTGTGTGAAGACTGAGCCTGCTTGTTCCTAAGCATCGAAACGGCCTCCGCGTGAAAGGAAGATGACACCTGTGGCAAGTTTGTAATTGAAATGTCAACTACAGTCATAAAAATACCAACAACAACAGAAAACAACAAGTGCAGAAGTGTATGGGTGCATTAAATAACATTTCTCAACAGTTTTATTTTGTTTATTAATGAATTATCTATTAATTTTATTTATTATTAATTTTATTTTATTAGGTTTTTATTTAACGAAGACAATGTTGTGTCATCTTTCCTACAAACTCCACTACCAGTAGTAGTTGAAAATATTTTATGGTTGATTATTTTTAGTGTAAACAGCCAAAACTGACTTTTGTTGAGAAAAATGAATATTTCATGTCAGCACCACACTTTTGAAAATATCAATGTTCTGCAAGTTGTTGAATACCAGCTTGGCACTGCTTAGAGTCGTCATTTGACTCTTTTCTTTATAATGTGCCATATTCTCTCTTAATTCTGACAGATGCCTTTGTGTTAATGGAGTGTCCAGTGCTATGTCTTTTCAGAGCCTGGCCTACATGGTGATGACTGATGATTGCTTAGATGGTCTTTTTGCCATTGGCAGAAACCGTTGAACTTCTTTTTTTTTTTTGATTAAAAGCGAAAGGTGGACAAATTTCCCTAAACTCCACAAATCCTTTTGGCCTTTAAGGAAGAGTGGCAGCAAGAAAGGTCTGCTTGAAAGAAAGCCATACCAAGTCCCATTTTCATTATGCCTTAAGCCATGTACGGGACTCAGCAACATGTGAAAAAAGGTAATCTGGTCAGATGAAACCAAAACTTTTTTTTATCTACAAGCTACTGTCCTGAACAGCCATCCCAGCCAAGAACATCAACTTGAACTTGATGAGACCGTAGAGAAATGACATAGTGTTACTGAAACAACAGATTAATAGTACACTTTGTTTTTAGCCTACAAGACAGATGTATGTCATTACATTGCTGCTCTATTAATGGTTCTCCAACTTCTTCAGGTCAGAGTTGAGCAAGCTTCACTTTTCCTGCCATAACATCCACGACCCGCCTCTGATTTAACCTGCATTGCAGAGTCATTAGACGGTGTATTCCAAAAGAGGCCGTAAAAAATGACCTGCACAGAACTTTATGGCCCAAAAAGTATACCCAAACAGAGATCCTGCTTTGAACCGTTGTACATTTGATCTTCACTCTCTATTAGTCTGCCTTTGATTTGTTACAGGAGCTGTTATTCCCTCACCATTTGTCTGTTCTAGTTCACATTTAAGTTTATTCTATTTTCCAGTACTTTAGCCTCTCTCTAAATTGAATATTGTTCACCATCCTTTCTACCTTGACATATACAGAGTGCAAACCTGCCCATACCTCTTTAACAGAAGGCCATACTTATGTTTAAGAGCACCCCGGGGACTCCATATATCAGACGGACAGCTCGCTCTGATTTACAGAACACGCTTTGCCTCACAGACGTTGTATGTATTCATGCACGGAGCTGGGCTGTGTTTGGTGGCAAGAGGAAAAACACACCCAACCTGACTTCTATAGTTTGTATTGTCAGTTATCAAATACAGGTTCAGTTTTATTCTTTATAACTATGTGTGCATTTGGATTTTTCAAGGGCCCGCAAGAAAAGAAATACCATAAGATTATTCATTGTGCCTTTTCTTAATTTGAAGCTTACTCTAACAATAAACATTCTCCAACTTGAATTTCTGAACAATATTTCTGATGTTGTAACAGACAGTGACAGCAGATTTTCTTAACAGATTTCTCATGTCTGTGCATTTTTAAGAGAGATTTTTCTATTCGAGTCCATATATAAACTTGTTCTTTATATTTTTCTTATGTGGGAGCTGGAATTAGAATATTTAGCCTTTATGTTTCTGTTTTTTAAAGAACCTATGGCTTTTGGATTTTGTGCTTTTAAATCTGAAGTGTTTGGTCCTTAAAACAAACTCTAGTTCCTGTGTATATCTGAACACATCAGTTTCACTTGGGTTCACCAGGCCGAAGCAACGGTACTGAGACCATCTCCTCCAAACGGACTCGGTTCCAACCAAATTGTGAAGCGGTTTGTTCATGGTGTGAATGTGGTCCAAACTCGACCCGACATTGCTACCTGGTGCACGCTGCAAGCTTGGGCCAAACGCCAGCACAACTATTTATTAATTTGTTTAGCAGCTATTTACATCTGTCATTATTTCTATGGCAAGCATAAAGTCCCTGAACTCTTCTCTGTGGATCTGGTCAACTGTGTGGCTGATTTTACATAGTAATGATTGTTAAAACTCATTACGTGTGCATATGTAAATGATGCAATAAGAGACGAAAAGGGAATTCACATAACCTGGATTGTAAAAAGATGTAAGAAACGTGATTACAGGTGCAATGTTATTTGCTGACATTAAGCACTAGATGACGTAATAATAGAAAACTACATCAAAATGCCTTCCAAAAGTATTCATACACCTTGAACATTTCTACATTTTGTAACATTCCAGCCTCTAAAATCAATGTAATTTATTAGGATTCTATATGAGAGACCAACACAACGTAGGGCATAATTGTGAAGTGGAAAGAATAAGATCTGTGGTTTTCATTTTTTTTTTTTTTTTTTTTTTTACAAATACACATCTGAAACTTGTAGCATGCATTAGTATGAAGACCCCCTTTTATTTGATACCCCATCCGATTGAGATGGGATTGACATCAGTAGCTTTTACAATTTTTCACAATAAATATAAAAAGAGAGGTTTCACATTTTTCTCACCCAACCTTTACTGTGAAGCCCATGTAGTGGAGAAACACGAGGAAGAAGGTGCTCTGGTCTGAGGAACTTCTCACCTACGTGCAAAATCCTACGTGTCGCGGAGAAAACTAACGCTGCAAAGAACTCTGACTACTCCATCCCCACAGTGAAATATGGTGATGGCAGCATCATCCTGTGGGGATGCTTTTTTCACCAAGGAAAGGGATGCTAATTGTGGAAAGGTCAACACAGCAAAATAGAGGGTTAAACCTGGAGAAAAACCTGTTAGAGGCTGGACCTGGATGGTCACCTTCCAGCAGGACAGAGATCTAAACTAATGCACTGCACACAACCTTTGAAAACAATGTATGATTATCCTTTCCCTTTACAATTATCCAGCAATCTGTGCTGGTTTATCATTTAAAGTGGTTGCAACATGACAAAATGTCATGTTAATACTTTAACAGCACACTGCGCTCTGACGTACAGGGAAAGCCGAATTGAATCTATGGCAGAGGAAAAAGATAACGGATGTTTGACTTTTTTCTCAATATCTTGAACATCCAGGTTATAAAAAGGAAGAAAGCCGTGTTTTGCATGAAGGTTTTATGTTCTCAGTTACTCTAGATGCATTTTAAGAATCAAGCCATTAATGTTTTTGTATTTGTTTTTTTACAGAATGATGTCTTCCATGCGAGCCACGCCTCCTTTTCACCCGCCGTCTGAGGAGGCGGATGTAATGGCTCAGGACAGCGCAGCCTGGGCCGGAGACGAGCGAGAAGGCCCGACGGAGATGGCGTCGCCCTCTTTGCACGATCCGCCCCACCAGGATGAACTCCAGCCTGTCGGAAAGAAAGCGGCAGACGTGGAGTGGGAAACGGTCCCCCCCGTTGTGACGGTGAGACGTGAAATAAACTCGGCAAAAAAGAAATGGACCATATCTTAGACTGAGATATGTCGCCATAACTCAGCTCTATAAAATATATGCGGTTGCTGTGTGTACACAGTGAACACACTCGGGGCACGCAGCTCATAAAACACCCATGAAGTACATGCTGGAGCGCACTGGGTCTGCAAATTCTCATGCATAATGATGATTGTGCACTCTTCTGTGCACCCTTTTAAATCCATATATATACACTAGCCCAGAATGAACACACTCATTCACACAGCAGTAGTTGTTTCTGGTCTGTTTGCTTCAGGCAGTGCTGCAGGCTGCCCTGCGAGGGTCCTCCTCTGGAGACCTACACCCCCAGATTTTCTTCATCTCCACAGCGTGTTCTCAGGTGGATGTGTGTGTACATGTTCCCCGGCTTTAGGTTCTCTTGGTTCCCAGCAGATGAGGCAGGATTCACTTGAGCTTCTGAGTTTAGGAAAGTTCTTGGAAAGAGATTTCTGTTGTTCGTCCTTGTGGTCAAACACACCTCACTGCTCCAACGCAGAAGTGCGTGACTGTTCCAAGATGCAGATTTGGCCTTTGTTACAATAGAGCAACAATGGCGTCTTTAATGATGAGCACATTTAAGATTCCATTTTATATTAGGTCACCTTTAGTGATTTGTCAGAACCTTAAGCATCATGGAACTGTATTGAAACTTTAATTTGTTTTTGCTTCAGTATCAAAGTTCAAAAGCTGCCTCAAGGCAAACATGTTCCTGAATGCTAGGAAGCTTTAAAGAAGTCAGTTCAAAAGAGGAATTGTGGGTTTTTGTCCCTTAAATATAACAAAGTTGTAGCAAAAGAACATGTTGACTCGAAAAAGTCAGTGAGACAGTTACAAAGTTCAGCGTCTTGGACTAAAGGTAAAGCCAAACAACGACGCACACCTAGGGCCTTGCAAATGTATTCACATCCACTGAACGTTTTCACTTTTATTAACTTTACAAGCACCAACTTTAAGGTGTTTGACTCGATAGACCAAACAAAAGTAATGCATTGTTGTGACGTGGAAGAAAAACAAACATGTTTTTTTTTGTCCAAAAAAAGAATTATAATGTGTAGCATGCATTTATGTCCAGTCCCTTCTCAGGTAATACTAGTGTAGAACTTTATTAAGCTTTATCATCAGTTATACACACACACACACACACAAAAACAACTTTGAAAATTAGAAGAAACATTTGGCTCATCAAAAAGTTCAAGAGTCCTCAACATGTATTAGCTGCACATAGAAGAAAAGTAAAAAATAAGACGCAATAGAGCACTTAGTATACGTTTTTAGACAGTATAAGATAGTAAAAGACTTTATACATTGGTAGTGTTATAGTACAGAAGGATTGTAGAGATATTTGGTCCGCATTTTGACAAAATCCTCCTCTCTGTCATTCTGACATGTCTGTTGCAACCTGCTGCAATTGCAATTTACTGCAGGTTTAACCTGTTAATCCCCTTCAGGTCTTCTGCAGCCTATAAATGTTTTCTTCCACAATAGCTCTGTATTTAACTTCATCTATTTCATCCATCCAACTTTGGAAAAACCTTCAACCAGCTTTCCTGTACCTGCTGAATAAACGCATTCCCATAGCAATTATATATAATTAATAAGTGGACTCCAGTGGTCAACTGGTTGCTCTGAATTTTACAGAGGGGTTTAAGAGTAAAGGGGACTGAAAACAAATGCATTCACCAATGTTCTCCACTAACTCCTACTAGCTCTCCTGTCCTTCCTGATGAAAAGCATCCCCACAGCATGATGCTGCCACCACCATGTTTCACCATGGGGGATGATGTGTTCGGCTCCATGTCCAATGAAGGTTTTCAGTTACACATAGCATTTTAGGCCGAAATGTTTTCTTTCTCATTTAAAGAGAGCCTACATGTTTACTGTGTGGCCCCCACATAGCCTGCCAGTGGAGCATCCTGCGACTTTAAATCAAATCAAATTGTGTGGTTTTAACGCAAAAAGCTCCAATGGATTAAATTGTTTTGCAAAGGACTGTAACACCTTCATCTTGTCATGGACTTCAGTCAGATCACCGAATCCTCCATTGTGTGCCGTTCCATGCATGCCGGAAAGAAATGCTCTTGAACAGCCCACAAGTGACACACTGTCCCCCAATTCTCATTAATGAGGTATCTCCTGCTTAAAGACAAAAGTGCACCACAGGGCCCCTATTGGAGCCATTTCAAGGGCGTCTTAAGATCCTGCTGTTCCGCAAAGCCTGTTGTCTTTGAAACATAAGCCAACGAAAGTTCTCGGAGATCCCCTCCCTCTGTAAGGGGGCGGAGGAAGCACCCTGAAATAGCTCCGGTGTTGGGACACCTGTGCTCAAGTGTCTGTTGTGTGGGACAATGTGGTCATGTTGAGGGGATTATCTTCTTGATAATTATAGACTCTTTTTACCAGCAGAGGAAAACACCAGCGGGACCCTTTGAAAAAATGTTTAGTATGCTGTGAACAAGCAGCTTGTATGTCTACTTTCACCGAGACAAGAACTATTCAACATCCTAAAGAAAAAAAAATGATGCTGAAAGGCTGAGGTCTAATATTGATCACACGGTGCCTTAAGTGAGATCAGCATAAAAGTCAGAATCACGTCAGATGTCTCTGTGACGCTCTGTGTGTGTGATAAAAGCAATCTACTTCTATAATCTAATAAACGTCTTGCATGAATAACATTTTGCTAATTTAAAATGAGTTAAATGATTGCAGAGAATAGTTTCCCCTTTCACAAATAATCCCACACTGCCTGCATTGTTCTCTAGGAATCTGAGATATTCTCAAGTCTTGGTGATTTTACACTCCTTCTGCTGAAGTTAATATGCTTGGCTTCAACTTCTCATGCTCAGTCACAGCATTAAACCACAGCGAGCTAAAAACAGGCGGTATGAAACATGCAGCAAGGTAGGACCACTGTGTTCCTGATGACAGGTAGGTCAATTACTGTAATCATCACATTCTGCCTGTGACAAAATGCAGTCCTGACCATGACATTTGCAGACCATTCCAACGTTAGGCCAAGCCAGGCAAGTACGACCTACAGCTAAAATAACACAATATGAACATAAAATGTAGTAGATGTGGGATAAATGAAAACTAGTTCAGCATATTTAGTGTTCAGATGTATAAAACCGACTCGTTCGTTTGTGAAAATGCACAAGAATTTTATGGCCAATTTCTGATCTTGGGTTTTTTGTGAGGCTTTTATCTGCCGAGGCCAATTTTAGCTGACTGATCTCCTTTTTCTCTAACAACTGTAATATAGTAAGTTTATTTTTTCTCACCTTCCTGCCATGATCAGTTAATAATTATTTGTATTAGGAGCAGAGGTGCCATCAGAGAGTACGTGTGGTACCACTGTTAAACAGCCTTTCACTATTATTTCACAAGAAAGAAAAAATGTATTATAGATTTGAAATATTTAACTGTTTTTAGCATCTTATATTACCAATTAGTGTAGTTTGTGTGCTAGTATTATTAATAAAAAAGCCACGTCTTTGCGTATTCCCTGGAGAATGTATACATACAGACCAACGTTGTTGAGTACTAGCAGGTCACAAAACTTGTCATTGTTCTGACAGGCCAAACGTTTACCATCCTTGAGTCGCAGTTGCTGGCTCCACAAAATCACTCCGAGGGATGTAAATAGATCCTGTTGCCCTCACTTTGGACACCCCTCATGCAGGCAGTCAAGGCTGAGATTTCCAAGCCTGCTAACATTTCCAAATCCAGCATGTTCTGTGACAGGCAGTGCTGGAAAGCTCAGAAGAATAACAACACATATTTTTCTGTTTTGTTTAGCCTTCTTGTTTTCTGGTGAAAATCTTGCTCTCTCTCGGCCTAAATGACCCATAGACACATCCTTTTAAAAAGGTTTTTACAGCGTTTTGCTTCCTCAGACTTTATTTTGAGCTCTTCACCAACGCTGACATTAGTCTTCTTTACTCAGCTACATCATTTACAACGTCATCAGGACGACCTGTAAGTGTTTACATATGGTGCATCCACTGATAGTAATTTCCCAGATCAGGTTTTTGAGTTTCCGACTGGTCTGTCACCGCTCAGGCTCACAATCGGCCGGTTTAAGTCAGGACCAGAATTCTTCTTGGATATTCATTTGTTTATTGCTTCGAAGTTTAACCTTTAATTCTCTTTCTCTTTTCAGGACAATGAAGGCAGCAAAGGCTGCTCCGGCTACGCTTACCGGACTAACTCTTCCTCTCCCACCAAGCCAGAGGAGTGTCCCAGCAGGGATCGTGGAGAGTCAGTGATCGGCCTCACCTTTGGGACTCCAGAGCGCCGTAAAGGAAGTCTGGCCGATGTGGTGGACACACTGAAACAGAAGAAGCTCGTGGAGCTGACCAAGTCAGAACAAGACGGTGAGTCTTTAGCTTGTTGACAATGTGTGTTTGGTTTTCAAGGAAAAGAGGGCACAGTTCCCTCTCCTTAGGTTTCACGCTTCTCTGCTGAGACCTGGATGCTACATGCCAAAGCCACTCTTTCACTGGGCAACCTCGCTTGTCCTGCTTTGGAAGATGACCTTTCAAGATCCCAGAACAACATCTCTGCTCAGCTCGCGACACGTTTTAGTTTCAGGGCTTTTTGGGCCCCAACCCACACTGTCGATTGGCCTAAACGGTTCAAAATAAATGTCTAAACGGACAAATAACTAGATCTAGTCATGGTAAAAGAAGGTACAAGTTCATGTCAAGATGTTTCATATGCAGACATTAAAATCTTTTTGATCTTTACCAAGTTCTAAAATAATTATAACTAAACCCCAAAAAGTACAAAAAGCAGATGCCACTTTCTCCACAGACCAGGTTCCTCCACACGATTTCAGGAATGATTATGTACATTAGATGGATATGAGTAATATAGAGATGTGTGTCCATAAAGCACAGTGCTGTAATTACTAAAGCCTGTTATGTGTTATCCCTATTATGGGGTGCACTTATTCTTTTTCACACACTAATTTTCTTGTTGTGGGTTCATTTTTTTTCAATAAATAATGATTCTGTAGTGTTTTTACACCTAAGGTCTAGATTTAAATAATTATATATAATTATTTGAATTATCTTTGAAAAACTTTAACCGGTGGAAACATGTACTTTCTGTTTACCAGGACTGAAACCATAAAAATGTAAATCGTCATTAATTTATCGATTCTGCTATCTGGCATTGTATTTAATTATCCCTTGTAGTCTGAATTTCTACGGGTAAAGTGCCGTTGCTCGTCGATTTGCATATATGGATTTCCTTTTTAGTAGTCAATCAAAGGACAGTAAGAAAACAGTAGTCAGTCAGTAGTTGTGAATCATATCCATTGTTGATTTTTCTTTGGAGAATTTCATTTACTTATAAAAGTACGAATGACATTTGTTAATTTGCATACTGGAAATATATAAAGAAAGTTTAAATGTTTAATGTTAATACAATATGGCTCTAATCAGCAACTGTTTTGACTGCAAAGTCTACTCTCTAATATGATACTGAGGTAAATTAATGAAAGTTACTATAGGATTTTGTCATTCTGTAACAACAACAACAACAACAACTAAAATCTGTTGTTTAAAATAACTCCACTGAGAGTCCCTAGTAGCAAAAGAATCACCCTGAACTGACTGGAAAGCCTTTGATTAGATCACTTTAGATCACTCTAATGCCTTCTATCTCTCTCCTTGCTTATAGAGTGAGTCCAACCATGTCGTCCTCACTTATTTTGTTTTCTCATTCTTCTTCAGAAGATCTTTGAACATCTTAAATTACAAGTGGCTTATCCCTCGCCTGTCAGATCACAGTTGCAGTCTGTGAAAACACAGGTTTCCCTTTCTTTCCTGCTCCCCTCTCCGAGGCCTGCCGGCGTGCCTCGGCTTGCCCCTTCCCACCCCAAAGCGAGCCAGATCTAAAAACGTCTAACACCCCTCTTTACTGTTATGTGCAGATAGTAATCGTGATGATATCAGAGGAGCCCTTGATCTCCCTCATTTAGAGGTTTTACTGTGTTATTGATACAGTAAAGTTGGCTAGAATGGGACAGCCAGAGGCGTAGTACAGTGGATGCTGTCTTGAGTTGAAAGGCAGGTAGCTGTGCTATCTACCGCACAGGAACTGGCTTAGAAGGAAATAGTGTGCGTCTGTGTGGGTTTAAAAAGGGTTTTGGCATTTTCCTCCTCTTTTCTAATGTGATATAAGTTGAAAACCACGCACAGCAACCTCCTTTGTTTCAATCAGTGGCAAGAAAAAAAATTAATTGCATCTTTTCGTTCATAGTTTGTTAGTTTAAACATCCTTTAGCAAAAAATGCTAATGTTTTCTGTCGTACCATTGGTGCAGAGTGATGGGAGTTTTCCCCAGCGGTGTGGAGCATAGAATAATACAGGGCAGTGCCTCCCCCACTTGTTGCTGCTCACTGCCTGCCAACTGGCTGAAAGAAAACCACTATCCCTTTCCCTGATAAGAAAGAAAAATGAAAAATTTTCCAATGGTTTGTAATCATGAAACACACGGGTGGTCATTGTGTTGGGTGGTCACAGAAAGAGCACCAGACGACACACTTCGGAGTAAGACTGTTTTAAAACTGCAGTTGGCAAGCCAGCATCGGTTGGACTGATGCTGAGCAGATAGCCTGATTTATTACCCAGCTAACATAATCTTGGGATTATTTGAAGTTCAATGGACACAGAAATGGAAAGGTAAAAGGATGAGACAAAATGGAGTAAAGGGAGAAAAGGTGTCAGAAATAGAGTAGAGGAAAAAGAGTGAACAAGATAACATCCTCAGAGTCTGCTTCTACACCTGCAGAGAGAGATATAGAGTCAAGATGGAGAGAAATAATAAAGCATAAAGTATCACAGATACTGTTGTTGTTTTATAAAAGGGACCGTTTTATACCTTATCTGCATCTGATTGCTTAGACCAAACCAGAATGCTTTACCTGTTCCTTTCTCGGTGCATGTTCCACACTGGAAGGTCCATGTAAATAGTCATCCTCTTCTCTGTAAGCAACTGTCTAATAAAACATGATGATGAGCGGTTTATATGCTAGTGCTGGTATAAACCACTTTGACTTTTTTATGATTTAAGTTGTTTTAAGATAGCAGAAGTCCACTTTGAGCTTGGCTTGTCTTGGACTAGCTATTAGTTTCAGCTAAAAGGAAAAACAAATCTGGATTTACAGTAAATAAAGACCTCAAGAGTTATTTATATTATGATATTAACTGCTATTTCTGTAACTATTACTTTAAAAGAATTATAGAAAAAAGCATGTGAAAATAACTTCTAAATTATGTGGGTGTTTTTCTGTCTTTTGCTAAAGCCTATGTATCAGAATAATTAAAAACAAACAATAACTGAACGGTACTGATAAAATTATACTAATAACAATCAATATATTATAATATTATAGCAGCAATAGAAAATCTTTCTTTTCTGTTTTAAAATATTTGGATCATGATCTAAATTTTAGTTTGAACTGTTTTGCTTGAACACAGTGACACTCAAGGTCTCTTTTAACTCAAGGTTATTGCTAGATTAGAATCTCCTGTTGGCCCATGTAAACCCTTTGAATACAATGATTCACTTTTATCTGAACTGAATTATCTGTGATAACCAGGCCTCTCACAAACTTGCACACAAATGGATATTTTCCCCCTCCTGTGGCTTTAGTTTGCTTCAATAAAACGACACATCGTGTTGGTTTAGAGAATGAATACTTTATGTTGGACTCGCCTCAGTGATGCAGTGATCAGCCTTAAATGTTTTGTCAAGACATGCATGAATAAATAAATAAAAAGTAATAAAAGGATTTAGCTGTGATCAATAATCGGCAAGTCAAGCCAAGTTTAGTCATAATCAAATTAGGGACAGAAAATGTGGCTGAATGGAGATAATCTTGTAATTCCTTAATTTTATGTTGGACTCAAAACTACTATCCCGGTCCAAGAACAATTGGGAATTGTATTGTTAATATTTTATGCGTCATTGTTCTTTGGGGAAAAAGGAAAATCTTAACCAGTCAAAATTGGCAGGTCAGGCTTTGGAGAGAACACCTGGAAATAAGTACCAGCAAGGACAATGAGTGCAGCTCTAATTTTCGTCTTCTGTTCATAGATTTGGAAGTATTTCATCCAAGAACAACAAACGATTAAATTTTCCTGCTCAGCATTTATCTATTTGCTAATTAACGTATCTGCTATCCCAGAGTAAACAACGAGGGGCGAACACTTAGGCAGAATCAAACAAGAGAAGGGAGGGCGGCATCGCCAGGCCGGCCTCGGCATACCGCGTCAGCGCGTTTGACTGGGGGCCTCGTAAAGTGTTCGTACAGGCTGCTGGGATCCTTGAGCGCGCGTCGTCAAACTGTACTCCAATCCTCGCCTAATGAGCTTCGCCAAAAGGAGACGAGGTGATCCATTCATTGAGTGAGCTCTCCTTCTGTTGCTTTCACCGCTGATAAGTATTCAAGCCTCAAGCCTATTTTTCTGTTATTTTTTTTTTTTTTGTTTGAATAGGCTACTGCATCATTTAATTGCAAATTTCTCACCCCCCCCCCCCACCCCATCATCGCTGCCGTCTGGATATTTTTTTTTCTTTTTTCACCTGTGGAGAGACTTCCTGCTCCATTCTTCCACCCTTCATCTTAAGCAACCTTTTTATTTTATGGAATGTCTCTCCCACACGTGACCTCGCTCAGATCCTAAATTAAAGCGTCTGTTGTGCCGGCAGCAGGGAGGTGTTGCAAATTTCGTGATCTCCCTCATTTGTTTTAATTTGTTAAAAACACACAGGAGTGCAAGGCCGCCCTGGTGAATGGGACTGTAAGCAGTCCTGAATAAAACCATCATTTGCCTTTCAGTCTTCCTCTGATGCTTCAGCGGTTCGACTCGCACCTTTTGTTGCGAATGCATTTGGAGAGCCATCAGAATTATTCATCGGCGCTGAACACAAAACCCCGACGAGACGCGGACGGCGTGCGACTCGTCTCTCTCGGGTTCTATTTACTGTACAATCAGACAGAACAGCGCTCTGTGTCTATTAAGCAGCACCGGGCTGAGCTCAGCGCGCGCCGTGGCCTGGAGCGTAGCAGCAGAACATGTCGCTTAACCCCTGTCAGCATGCTGTTAGCAGCCTGCTACTCAGAGGAACCCTTAGTGCCCGTGACAGTTCTAATGAATAGACATGGCCTCGCTCTAAGATATGGAAGATTTTTTTTTTCTCTCCTCTTTTTCTTTGAACAAGCGCAGCCTCGGCCTTTAAAAGCTTTATCAAGAACTCTTTAAGATGGTGTCAGGTAGTTGTGTTACCACACAGCTGGTTGCTGAATCGCCTCCCTTTCACCTTGACTTTCACAACATGCAAGCCAAAAGGGCTTTCTTGACAATTTTGTATTTATGTTGAGTCGTGGCTGCGTCGCACGAAGGTTTAGACGCCGTTGCACGCAGCGCATAAAAGCCTTTCTCTGTGCTGTTAAAGCACTTAGCACTTATTCGACTGGTTTCAGCACAAAATGCATACTGATGCAAGGCTCTCTGTGGAGCAGAAATCTCTGTCATTGTCTGAGCAAATTTAAGGAGTTGAAGGGATTAGAAACAAAACGCTGATAGTAACAAACAAAACGAAGCCAAACAATAGGCAGCCATCATAGGTTCCCTCTTAGCAGTCAAGAGCAAACGGTAGAAAAAACCGGACCCATCTAACAGGATGTCGAGTCAAGTCTCTTCTTGGGATTCCAGCCGACAAATTTCATACCCGCTGAAGTGTGCAATCAGGCTCCCCCGGGTTTGATGAGCGAATTATGATCATCTGCATTGTTGCTCTTCCACAGAGGCGACCTGCCGCTAACAGGGCCTGGCACGGGCAGCGAGCCTCGATGCCAACTTAGTCAGCCGTCTAGTGTGCCTAACGCAGCTCCGGCGCCTGGCAAACACTTAAAATCAGACTAATCCCTGCTTACACCAGAGCACGGCTGAATCACTGTACAGTTCGTTTCATTTGCAAATGAGACGGGGCTCAACTGCAGCTGCACTCGGGCAACTGCTGAGCAGATTTCTGAGCTCTGTCAAATATCTGCATCGTCTTGCAAAAGTATTCACACTCATTGAGTTTTTTTTATTTTTTACTTTTTATCTTGTTACCACCATCAATCTTAAGGCATTGTATTGAGATTGTATGTGATAGGCCAGCACGTTAGTGCATTATAGGGACGTGAAAACAAAATAACAGCTTTCAGATTTTTCATAAATAAAAGTCTGAAAAGTAGAGGGTACATTTTTAATAGGCCCCCTTTGGTCTGACACCCCATTCACAGATTCCAGTGCATCCAGTTGCCTTCAGACAAGACCTAATTTGTCAGTTAGTCCACATGCATTTAATTTAGGTCTGTGTAAATCTACCTGTTCTGTGAGGGCCTCTGAGGTTTGTTAGAGAACAATTGTGAACAAACCGCTTCATGAAGACCAAGGAGCAGAGCAGAAACATCAGGCATGACACAACTGAAAATCAACCAAGACCTGGCTGCCCTTCTAAGCATTCATTGGATAGGAAACAACCAAGGGGCTCAGTTAACTCTGCAGCTTAAGTGGGAAAATCAGCCAAGATACGTATTATCTTGGCACTCCACAAGCCTAGCTTTTTTTTTTTGGAAGAGTGGCAAAATGAACGCCATTGTTGAAAAAAGCTATAAAACACCCTGTTTAAAGTATGCTACCAGCCTTCCTTGGGGCACAGCAAACAGTGGCTCTGTTCTAATGAGACATACAACGAACTCCTTGACCACCACAGGCCCGTGTCCCTATAGTGAGACATGGCGGTGGTAGCATCATGCTATGGGGATGCTTTTCAAGAAAGTTGGTTGATGGAAAGGTCAATGGAGTGTCACAGAGTAATCCCATAGAAACCTGAAAAAAGACTTGTGGTACGGTGGTGGACTCATTATGCCATAGGGATGCGTCTCTTCCAACAGGGACAGGGAGGCTGGTAGGAAAGGTGGGTGGAGTAAATACAGGGTCACTCGACTTAAGACAAGGAGGTGGAAGCATAATGTTGTGGCGATGTTTTCTTCAGTTCAGACGGTAAATAAACACAAATGTTGGTCTATCACATAGGATCCCTTTAAAAGTAGATTGGGGGTATGCAGCCGAGATGCTTAACTTTCTCAAAGTATACTTTTCTGAGGTACTATAAACACAGGGTTTGTCTCTGTCATACAAGTAGGCAACTTTTCTTCTGCTTGACAGAAATTCAAGAATGACAATGTTTCTGTTTATTTTAGACAACAGCACTGAACCTTGACTGAAAGGAATTTACTGTAGTTGCTTGCTGCCAGACAAACGCTCTCTGCTACGTCAGTTGTCTAAACAGAAGAATAGGCGTCATTTCTGAAATCAGATTCATTTTACCACATTTAAGTTTGATTCATACTCCTTTAGCTGTTAAATGTTTTACAGTTTGGAAACAAAAACACCGCTCTTAGTCACTCCATCAAGAGCCTTGCATTCGTGAAGGGCCCCTCCTATCATATGGAAACAGGCAAAAAAGCACAGCATCCATTCTGGGATTAGTGGTTATCATGATGGCGCTTTTAGGATCGAACAAACCCAGCTCTTTTTTCATAAGTCATCATGACTGTCTCGATTGATTCATTCGTGTGGGAGCTTGAACTTGTAATGCCTTATAATTAAGCGTTAAGTATAAAGTACGAACCCCCTCCTGTTATCTTTTCAGCCCAGATGATCTGATTTCTCTGCTTTAAAAAAGTTGAATAAAAATAAAATGTGAGATTCCTGATATTGTGTAAAAAAATTTTTGGTTTTTTTCCATGTGTTCTGCTTCGCTTGGCTTTGTAATGAGAAAGCCTTCTTGGAAAAAAGAAAATAAAAACCCCATAGATGCATTTAAAACGCAGCGATAGTTGAATAAAAAAACTCAGTTGAAAGAAGCCAGTTTGTTCGCTTTGCAGCTCGAACATAATAAAGCCACCATGGTTATATTCTTAAAGATAATGCAGAAGGTGATGTTTAAACCCAGATATTCAGAGCCGACCTTGAGAACTGGATTTCAAACAAAGTTAGTTAAAGCTTCAATGATCCTCTCCTGTTTTCTAGCAGTAAACGCTAATGTGACGTAAATACAGCACCCTTCCCACTACTTGTTAACCCAAGACTTTAAATAATACATTTCTTATTGCTGTAGCATAATCTCACACTGGAAGTTTCTATCTGTCTGTCTGTGTATATATATGTATGTGTATATATATATATATATATATATATATATATATATATATATATATATATATATGTATATATACATATATGTATGTATATATATATATATATATATATATATATATATATATATATATATATATATATATATATATATATATATATACATACATATATGTGTGTGTGTGTGTTTTTTTACTAAATCAACTTTGGCACAATTATCAGTAACCCCTAATAATCCATTTAACATAAATCTAACTGAAACATTTCTTTTGTTATTATTTCAACCTTTTTTCAATCAGAGTTTTATTGAAATTTCTAATTAGTGAGTCATGACCATTTATTTCCTTGGTATTTAAATACGACTGGTAACATCAGATCAGATTTTTGTTTAAAAGCTCAAGGTATTTAAACATTATAAACCAATAGGAACAGTTCCAGTTTAATCACAGATACGCCACTGTACCGAACAATTGCTGCTTTCCCACATGTTTATTCTTTGTTTCATGCCAGTCTCACCTGGAGCGTTTGTTTCCCAAAACCTTAATTTTAGTCTCTTCTAACCAAAGCACACAGGAACAGTTAAAGTCCCAATAGAATTCAATAAACCCTACAGGTTCATGTTTTGGATGGTAGGACAGAAAAAGCTTTTTTCCTGACATCGCTCCCAAATAACTGGTCGGTATCTAGATGCTTGCGATATTGGAGATAATGATCTCTAGTAGCCTTTCTTTGCTGCTGTACTGTAACAGTGAGGTTTGGAGATTTTCTTAACTTCGCATACCATCCTACTCACCGTGTGTGGTTGGAAAGTAATCTTTGTACTCTTGTCATAGTTCCGCTCTTTAAACTTTTGAATTATTGCCCTGAATGAAGATTGGGACAAATCGTCTGGCTTTTACTCTGCCCTCCTCTTGATTTTTGAAAGTCAACACAGATATTTTGAACATCATGTTTGTCTGTCTTTCCCATTTTGAAGAATGGCTTAGAGAAATGGGCATCTGTGTCATGTTATATTTCTATCTCCGGGGAACAGGAAGTCGTTGATTACTAATGAAAAGATCGTTGACATGTTGGTCAGCTTAAAGGATGAAATTCAACAGCGCTTCCGTTACATCGATGTTATAACGCTAGGGATACCCATATTTGTGGCACTTGGGGTTTTGTTTAGGAAAGGTCAGCATCATTCATATTTTTGTTCTGCATCATTCATATTTTTGTTCTTCCACCGAATTAAGGAACTTGACTTCAAAGTTACATTTTTACACATTTAATCTTTGCAAGATTAAGCCATAGCTACCAAAGTAAAATGTTTGATTTATTTTAAGGCATTTTTACACATCTTTACCAATTGTGAGGAGCTCTGTATGCACAGATCCATTTTCTCATTCAGACAAACATATTCGTCACAGCCATACATTACGGAGGCCTCTTGCGTATCCCCGTGCGTCCGCTGTTTGTTTAAGCCTTTGCAGACCGGTCGGCAGTTCAGAGGAGCCTGCTCTGTGTCTCAAGTCGAGGCCAGGCTAAAGCTGGGCACCCATTCACCCATATAATGGCTTCTCCAGCTGGGTGATGGGGTCAGAGTGAGGCCAAGCCTACCTCTGACCATATTTCTCTGACACAATAAAGGCCTTCCACCAGGTCTTGCTTTGTCCTTTCAGACTGTTGAAAGCTTGTTTCAACATATCTGCTGCTGCCGCCACTCAGGCTGTGGCACATACCGTATGACCTGCTCTGCATGGTATGGGTGAGGAAAATGTATAATTCGTGAGAACACTTACACTGCAAATCCTGAAAAAAATCATACAGGGCTTAAGAAAGTGTTCACACCCACTGAACCTTTCATAATTTTTCATATTGCAACCACAAACGTCATTGTTCTCTCTGGATTTTATGATTTTAGGCCAACACAAAGCAGCAGGTAATTGTGAGGTGGAAAGAAACTTGCCTTCATCTTTGTTTGTTAGTAAAGGAACAGCATCACAGAGACCAAGGAACACTGTTGGCAGATCAGGAATAAAAGTGAGAGCACCTTTCAGTGCAACATCCGAGAGAGGAAAGACGATCACACTACGGCAAAACCTAACCTAGCAGACCAGGTAAAAAGATAATTTATCAGAGAGAGGCAACCAAGAAGCTCATGATACTCTGGAGGAGCTGCAGAGATCCACTGCTCAGTTGAAACCTTCTGCTGTCAGGATGTTTGTCATGCTCTTTACAAATCTGAAAGTTATGCTAACATTAAGCTCAAAATTCTTCATAAATTGAATTTTGTTCAACCAAGAACATTGTTTCTGACAGGAAAAGAGAGCGAAATCTTTTCAAACATAGTAAACAATGTGAAAGGAGTCAGTTTGTTTTTTTAACTCTTTATTTAAAAGTGGCATATGGAAAATTATTTAGATGCTTCCCAGTGATTAATGGAGAAAAAAAAACTTTATTGGATCGACAGCTATTAAAGCCTTCTCAAAATTGCTGATCAGCATTTTGCATGTATCCACAGGTGTTTTGACAGTTTGTCTTTGGTGATGTACTCCAAGTCTTTGGGGCCAGAAGACCTCTTTGTCATCACTCTAATATTTAGCTCCCTGCCCAGATACTCCATCAGGTTCCAGTCAAGACTCCAGCCACTCCAAAACATAAATATTACTTCCAGTCAGAAGAAACATGCTGGTAAAATTAAATGATTACATTAAACCTAAAACTGCCAGAGGCATGAATAATTAGAATCGTTTATGGGAATGTGTGCATTGCAAATTTTGGAGACTTCACTGTAGTTTATCACACCAGCACAAAGTTTAGCACAGTTGTGAAATGGCAGAAATATATTGTATAGCTTTAAAACGAATTCTGGCAATTCTAAAATGTGTGGCGTGAATTTGTATTCAGTCCCCTTAAGTCTGGTACCCCGAAAAATAATCGAGTACAGATAAAAACTTCAGAAATCGCTTCACATCTCCATAACAATACTTTCCACACAGTAAAACATGGCGGCGGCAGGATTATCCCATGGGGAACGTTTTATTTAGAAGGACAGGGAAACTGTTCAGCATTGATGGGAAGATAGAAAGAGCTAAATGTGTACAGTTTGCCTTGTACTTCACCGTCAATTGATGCCTTCTGTTGGTTCATCACACAAAATACCACTATAATAAACTGAAGTGTGTGATTTTAACTTAAAATGCAAAAAAAAGGGGGTGGGGGTGATACATACTTTTGCAAGGCACAGTAAATTTAAAATGAACATAAAAAAATCATTTGAACAAAACCAGATCTTATCACCTGTTTGGAGCTCAGCAAGCTGCTAGTAGCTGTCACCAACACTGTTTGCAGATTAAATCATCTGCAGAGTTTCTTCACCCAGCTAAGCTCCAGTTCATGACCTAAAGTGGACCCTCTGCAGGCACCTTGAGCCTTGCATTCCCTCTGTATGCCCAATCTGTGTGTGTGTGTGTGTGTGTGTGTGTGTGTGTGTGTGTGTGTGTGTGACATGGAGTTGCGATGACAGCTTAACAGCAAGTACAGCCAACCCCAAGTTGTAATCTCATTGGGTAATTAACAAAGCCTTGGCTCTGGCACTATGTTTGCCTTCTTCTATGGGATTGGCAGCTTGAGCTGTGATTGTTTGTAGGTAGAGCTTTCGTTAGTGTGTGTGTTGTGCATGCACATTTTAATAATAAAAGTCCTAAAATTAGTCCTTATGTGCAAGATTTCTGGGTAATAGCATATAGGGAGTTGGAGCGGAGATGCTCTATCCTCCACAAAAAAAATTATTACATTCCAATCTCGCTTGTGTGCGCAGCTCTCAACCTCTCTGCTAACTGGCACTCTCTACCTGGACTCTCTGGAATAGCTTTCAATCTATCAAAATGTAATTGATAGGGCTTTCCTAACTAATGATCACCCACAGCCTGTGGGTCTCAACTGCGCAGTCGGTGGGGTAGACCTCTCGTGCTCCGTTTGGCTGCAGGCCAGCGAGCATATGGTGCAGGAGCGTGTAATGTGGTTTGTTGGAACAGCTTTGTTCTGCCTCCAATAAAATCAGATTAAATCATGATTTTTATCAAGTTCTGTTTTTCCTTTTTCTTTCCAGCAAGGATATTAGTTAAAGTCTAAATTGCTCCATAATTTGGTGAAAGCCAAATTAATGCAGCAATAATGAGAAAAGGGGAAGAGAAAAACCTGCGAGGTCACGGTCAAGAGTATGGTTAAGGCAAAGAGTGAGTCTCGCATGGCTCTATAAAGATGAGGAGTTTAGTTGAGAGCTTTACAGCTGATAGAAATCATATCTAACTGGTAAGATGAGACCTTAACAGCATTTCACAGTTTTTTTTAAGAAACACAATTAATTTAGCAAAAAACAAATGGTTGCATGGACCAATTGATCTCATGTGTGAATCTAAAACTTGAAATTTTTTTATTTTTATTTTATATCAATCTATATTCTATTTGAAGCGTCTTTTACAGCAAAGCGACCATGTAAGTAAAATAAAGTTATATTATCTCCCCTAAGCCCCGGGCTAATATTGAGTTTAACTTGGAGCAAGCTTTCTGAGCATTGGTTTTGGGTCTGTGTGCAGTGCCAGTTACAGTTGTTTATTATTTTTGTTTTAATAAATGAAGTTTGTATTTCAGCAGCATGAACTCACAAGAAAAATCTTGAAAATAAAACTTTTAATTTCTGTACAGTTATTTTGTGTGGAGAAAATGTGGAAAGACAATCAGTTATGATAATCGATCACTGGAGGCACGATATTGGTACCCTTAACAGTTTCTTTAAAATAACTATACTCAAAGCATTTTTATGTGTACTCAATTTTCTAAAAGTTGATCAGAGTTTCTAAGAACTTATTTTCTTTTGGAACTTTTTATTTTCCTGTGACAGGCAACTTTCAGATAATGGCTACAAGGAAATTGGTACTTGTCTAAACCTGCAAACATCTACAATCAGATCAGGGATTTTAAACAACTTGGACCTTGCCACCTCACCCAGTGGGCAGGACAGTAAAAGTGGTTCACTGTTAGAGATCTACATCAAAAAAGTGGCATCTTGGGCTCCCCTAGTGCCCATAAAAACATTAGATACTATCTGGATGCCAACTGGTTGTTTGAGAGTGATGCCAGAAAAAGCTTCTGTCCTACTATCACAAATGTAAACAAGCGTAGTTTGCTTTGATCAGATGAGACTAAAATTTAGCTATCTTGTGACAGACACGTCAAGTTGGTTTGGAGTGAAGCAAAGGACAAATGTGGGGGTTTCTCTTTAAACATGACAGGAACTGTGAACTGCCAGAAATCTGAATTGTGTCCTGAATTGAAGCGTTTGGTCGTATAGGTGCAAATAAACATGCCATACTGACCTGAGTTATGAAATGCTGTATTGCTTCATCTGCAGGCTAAGAAATGCTGTATTTTATAGCGCCACTTTCTGCACACTGTGTCCTTAGTTTTGGGGATTTTTGTCAACATGATACAATTTTAAAAGCCTTTAGTAACTTTCTCTAAAGTGATGCATCACTTCTTACCATTTCCTATAGAAGTCATTATGCTGATGACAACCCGATTTATGAACATGAACATAAAAGTGCTCTTCAGCTTCGTGTTGACCGTCCCTGTTAATAATGTTAAATTTAACGGTAGATAAAGATACAGGGAGTGTATTTTCTTTGCCTATATTCTTGTTTCAGCTCTTTAGTTATCTTTAGAGCAGTTATTGACTCAGTCCAGACGCACTGTCAGTCCTCCGAGACTTGACCCCCGCCACAAGCACCACTGCCTAATCACAGGTCCGGCCAACTGCAGCTCCCTTGTTGGCGGACCTAAAACAACGTTTCTATTGTGTCAGAACCACACATTTTCCTGTGTCTGCATGTCTGTGCAGATATGTCTCGTTGTGTCCGTGTGTGTGTCTGTGTGTGCTGAGACAGGGTTTCATATATCAAGCCTAAAGTGGAACCAGAAGCTTGGGTCTTGAACCGGTGTTTTCAGAGTGTGTGTTTGACAAAGAGGCAATATTTTACCACACATGCAAGTTTTGTCAGCTTTTCTCGGACCCATAAATTGATTGCAGGTTCCATATTTTGTCTAATAATATTCTCTTTTCCCCATTATTCCTTTATTTAATTTTATTTGTTTATTTACGAGTCGTATAACATGCTGCAAAATTTCACATTAACATTCAACCGTTTAAAGCCTGCAAGACACATTTGTCAAAATATCAGATTTTTAAAATGAAACTTTTAATCGGAGTGCTTTAAAAATTGTTTTAAACTGTTTTTGCCTAGTTTTCTCATTTTTGTGTGATATTTAATACATTACATATTTAATACATTAGGCTGTCAGAAATATTTCCTAACTAAAAGGACTTTTTTATTTTTATGCATTTTGCATCTTTGTGAACAATATATAAAATTACTTTGCTCAACTCAGAGATCTTCAAAAAGTACACAACATTTTGCTACTGAGATAGAGGTCTAAGAAACAGTTAAGTTTTAACTGGTGTTATAGACTTAAAAAACTTTTTTGAATAAAAATGTTACTATCTTTAATAAATATGACATGGATCTAAAGGAAAAGAGAAACAGACTTCAGGGTATTTCTTTATACAAGCCCCATTGTTCTTTCGTCTTCTCATTGGGGGCAATGTTAGGTTAATTGTATTGTGCTGTTGGACAAGAGGTTCTTTAAGCTCTGTTGCAAACCATTAAAAAGATGTTTAACTTTTACCACTTTTATTCACTTCAACTCAAGTAGAACATACCCTACGATTGGTTGCAGCTCACCTGCTGACTCAGCCCAGTCTTTATTGTTCTCCACCTCTGACCTGATGGGATTAGATGGAGATGATGCCTAATTTCTTTCCAGGAAAACACAATCAGGAGATTAGTAGTCAATGGTCTTTTTTTATTTCATATGGAAATTTCATCCTTGGAATCTGCACCTCTGTAAGCAGATCCTTTGCTTTGTACTGTACTTTTCTGATGTTAAGTTGCCGTGAGTTTATCACTGCCTGTTGTGCAGGCCAGGACTGACCGCTGCATCTGTGCAGCAGGATGAGCTGTCAGCGTTTTTTAGTAGAGTCTTATTCCGCTGCAGAGTTTCAAACTGA
The DNA here is from genome assembly GCA_037039145.1 of Fundulus diaphanus. Lineage (NCBI taxonomy): Eukaryota > Metazoa > Chordata > Actinopteri > Cyprinodontiformes > Fundulidae > Fundulus > Fundulus diaphanus. The sequence continues at coordinate 42,128,649 of CM073134.1, forward strand.
TGCCTTCAGCAGACTCTGTGTCAATGAAGTACTCCTGGGCTGTCAGGGAGTTAATTATACAAAGGGACATCTTTATTCTAACATGGATGGCCCCTGATGTTGCTGTCTCTTCATTTTGATAACAGCCTATAACAACTACTTTACAACATATATGTTTTGGCTTAAAACAATAAGAATTCTATGTATTACATACCATAACCAATCATATCTCGTTGTCAATTTATAAATACACAGCTGATTAAGACCTCCCCACTCCCCTCCACCTCCTCTAGAAACAGGCCCTATGCACATAACAACAGTCCAATGAAAACAGGATTGGTTTTCTGTTTCTGTTAACTCATCTACATGACAGTGTTCTAATTATGATCTCCGTACACAACACACTAGTAGAAACACTAATGTGTCTGCCATGCCAGTAGTAGACGGTATGTTCTTTGAAACTGCGCATGCGTAGAAACACTCCCTGCTTAAAACGGCACCACCACTAAATAAACTTCTAGAATGGCAGGCACTCGAATGTTCATATGGACAGACAACGAGGTGGAACTGTTGCATCAGGTGACTGAATTATAAAACCACCACTGTGGTTTTAAACTGGTCGGCACCCGTTATACTGTGGGCTGATCGCATTTCTTCTGATCGCAGTCATAATGCGCATGTGCCAGTGATGCAAAACATAGGCAACCCCTTGTTGTTTTTTTTCCTGTGTACATGACAACAGGAGACCGGGATGTTTTTGAATCCTTCCTCTCTGGAACGTGTTTTTAAATCGGGCCGTCGCCAGAGAAAACGTACACCATTGTGGTGTACACGAACCGTGAGAAATGCTCTGAAGCCTGTCTCTTTTAACAAAAAAAAAACATTGTCATGTGCACAGGGCCAGGGACAGGAACACACAACCCCGGCTAACTAGTAACAAAAAAAACTCCTAAAATAGATTCAACTTTTATTTCAGTGATAAAATCAAAGGTGTTCCGCCTTGCTGAAAGGGGTACATTGTTCAGAGAGATGACTTTACTCTAGCACAGTTGGAGTGAAGTTAATGTGAATCATACCTAACTTAAATTATTGCTTATAATGAATATGTTTATTAATTAAGTTTTGGCTACAATAAAATATTAGAAAGCTTTTAATATATTTTAATATTTATCAACATTACTCCATGTAAATTTCCTTTATTAAAACATTACATGCGCCAACTAATCCTACCTCAGTGGTCCTTAATATAATATCGCCCTCAATTCTATAGATTTGTCAAAACCCTTAAAATATGATCTTTATTATTGCTAAGATCATATCACACTCAACATGAACATCATGTTTGTGTTTTGTTCATGTTTGACCTGTACAGCCAAAGGAAACCGTTTGGTGCAGGCGGGTGAAGGGATAACGGAGGGTTGCACCCCCCCCTCATCTCATCCCACGTCAGCAGGGCCACGCGCTTTCTCAGGCCATGTTCTGTGACAGGAGACCCTGGGTGTCGTCTGACAGATGAAAATAGTGTTTGTGAAACAGACACCAGCGAACCGCTCTGCAGCGTAATGGTTTTAGAGCACGCCTGAATTCACGTGTGTGTGGCTGCATGTCTGTGTGTGTGGGTGTTATGTACCCCCTCTGTTCAATTAAATTTCTCAGCAGTGTAGTGGTATTCTTTAATCAGTGTACGGTGTGTGTGTGTGTGTGTTCTCTTGTCAGTGTGTCTGTGTGTTGTTGTGCATGTCGTCCCCTGTCCTCCTCCTGGCTGGCCCGTCTCCTCATGTTTGGACATATGTTGAGTTTTATTTCACGGGGACATCAATCCTGTGGGCCAGCTGTTAGGACAGCTGCTCTCTCTCTGTTCTTCTCTCACTCTATCCGTTTGCTCTAGCTCCACCCTCCCCTCGATATTCCCATCTATCTGCTTTTTGAATGCCTGCCTCACTGTCTTCTTTTTATTTCTAAGACAGTTTTCTTGCAAAAATGTTCACGCACCTTGATGATTTTTTAAAAAAAATTTTCACATTTTGGGCACACTTTGGGCACCACTGCAACCGTCACTGTTTTCTACTTGGATTTTTTTCAGTACACCAGTTTAAAGCAGGGCATCATTTTGAAATGCAATTGCTTTTTCTTCTAATCAGGTTCCCTGTCACTGGGGAAGAAAAGCATCCCCACACCATGATGCTGCCACCACCACCATGTTTCGAACGGTGTTTTGAGCAAGATGTGCAGAGTTATATACTGGTCAAAACAAACTGGATACAAATTAGGTTACTTTTGATGGTTTTGGGTCCACTGCATTGTATTTGTGTTAGAGTGAAAGGGATTGAATAGAAGTTAATATTACAATCTTTTTTTATTTCATAACAAATTAGAAATTATTTGTATTTTTTTGCTTCCATTACAAAATCATGCGTAACTTTGTATACCACATAAGATCCTCATTAAATACATTGACGTCTGTTGCACTTTTGCAAGTTTCTTTCTTTCTGTCTTTCTTTCTTTCTTTTTCGCTCTATTTGTCTCTCTTTCTTTCTTTCTTTCTTTCTCTCTCTGCGTCATGATGCTGTGGGGTCTGCTGCTGAAGTCACAGGGCCTGACATAAATTTGGACGTGCAAAGTGTAGCTGTCAGCTTCCATTTACTGGCACTCAGTGGCGAGGTGAAGACACAGAGACATTTTTCTTGTTTCTTTTCTGGGCGTGTTCTGTGAACAGGCACTAAAACATGAGGCCTTTGTTATTTTTAGCATTAAGTCATTTTTCAGATTAATGTTTTTTCTCTTTACTTTGGCATTTGACGGCAGACTCCTGAGCTGTACCACAGTTTAATAAGGTACGAGATGTAAACATACTGTATGTGCAGGGACAACCGAGGGAGAACAATAAAGAATGTGAGCTGAAGGTAATGAGTTTATACCAAAATGCATAGTGTGCGAAAATTGTGGTTTTTAGTTTTTTTTAGTTTAAGAACATAAAAAATACACTGCTAAGAGAAGTCTTTAACCCCCCCCCCCCCCGAGATTGCTTGTTTTTTGTGAAACTTAGAGATTAAACAAAAATATCTTAAGTAAATACAAAAAGCTGAATAAGGTTCCCCAAACCAACTAGGCCCCGTGTGAAAAAGTAATCACCTTGTTAAATCATGAATATTTCTAAACCCAGCATTTAAATGCATCACACCCTGTCCCGATCTAAATGAATTAAAGAACAAATGAGAAATAACACGCCTGACATCTGGTAGTCTTGAAACACAGATATTAGGGAGTTTGTTTTGTTTTAAAAAAAACAAAAACGTTTAAAATCAAAGCGAGAGAATAAAAGTGGAAAGAAAGGGAGTCTGTTTTCAGACAAGTCCTGCGGCAGATTGTGTGTTTATTGGCAGCGGTTGTTTGGGACTGCTTAACTGGACAGGAGGGTTGCCTGTGGCACGTGTTTAATATCCAGAACGCTGCATGTTGGCCGGTTGGAGCGGGGACGGACGAGTGATGAAATGAGGCGTACAGAAAATACTTTGCAGTTTCGGTTCTGATTTAGTACATCTCTGCGGCGTCACATATCCCTTCAACAACCTTTGTCTTCCCTCGCACCAAAGTAGCTGCTGATGCTGACCTCTGAGTTAGAAATCACGGAATTAAAAAGCAGAAATGGGTCACATGTCAACACAGTGATATTTTATTTCAAAAGGTATAACATTCATTAAAATGGTCAAACATTTCTACAGCTGAATAGAATAAATATTATTTAGGCAGAGTTTGTGATCTTAAAACTGCTCAACTTTTCTGGGATACTGTCCCTAAGGTATTAAGTCCTTTTAAGCTGAAGAAAAACAGGAGTAACCTTAACAGAATGGAGCACAGAGTAACCCAGCTCTGCCCCTCCTCCACTTGTTGCTCCAAACCACCAGTTTGCTCTCTAAAAGAAAGGCCCCCACACTTCAACCCCCCCGCCCCCCCCCCCCCCCCCCCCCAAACTGATGTTATTTTAATTTTATTTTAAAAGCTTGCGTACTGTGAAACCATGAAACCCTGGAACTTCTACTTAAGGTCAGACAGAAGAAATCCCACCAATTCAGCCCAGATTCAGTCAATTTAATCCACTTCAGTACATTCAGGTTTCAAACCCTGAGGTTACATTGTATGCACTCTAACTCAAACCATATGGCTTTTTTGAAATGATTTGTTACTTCTTCCCAACGTGCAAGTTAAAGTTGTAATGATAGATGTGCAACAATACTACTATGTCCTGAGCACAAGGTCTTATAAGATAGATTTGAGTCAGAAAGCTGATGAATTATAACTGGCATCTTAAAACCCAAAATAATTTACTTTTGTTCCACTTTTGCTGCTCATTGCATTTCTCTCCCGTGTCAGGCATGAGTTCTGTTACTGGTATCATATATATATATATTATCATTCTTACGGATATTTCTCGGGCATGACCCTGCCCATCCACGACCTGTTGCTGCACACTGCCGATCAGCTGGCTCAAACAAGGCTACAGTACTTTTCAGTGGCGTAAGAGTAAAAAACATTCGCCTGATTGAAAACATTTCTGAGTTTCAAGCAACACGGATAATCATTGTGCTGAAACTAAAGGTCACTTATTGAGGCTGTTTCAAAACTGCAGCGGACAAGCAGCTAGTCTGAAAGATAAACAAGCTAATATCTCATTTAAACTCAGTATTGCTATATAAAGACTAGAGTGGTGAGAAGGTATTATGTTCTGTGCAATAGGCACTTGAAAACTTTTACTAAGCTCAACAGGTTTTCATTCTATATTTTTAACCTAGATTTATGCATCAAAGTTAAACTAATGACAAAACAATTGTACAAACAACAGCGTTGTCCCAAAGATCCCAGACTTTGTTTAGTATAATTTTTACTGTAGATTCCCCTTCCTGACTGCTGTCATGCCAGAGGCATCATTTCTTGTTTAAGGCCCTGACTCTCAAAGGAAACCAGCTCCTTCACGTCGTTTGCCAGCAATGAAAGGACAGGGCATGTGAAAACAGGCGGAAAACACCCAATGCAATCGGATCACAGTAATAATAAATTATATAATTTAAACAGCTGTTGGAATAATCGTTGATTTTCTGTTTTAAACAAGCCCACTTTTTTTTTTGCTTTAAGTTGCTGTGTTAATAGCTTGATAAGGTGATATTGGGCTATTTTTACTCAGGATTCTCATGGTAGAATGTCATACCCGCACATTCATAGTCCCCATCCACTTTCCATCGATTACCTCATAATAATAATCATAATAATAATCATAATGGCGCTCATTATGATTATTATTATTGATAGTAGTAGTAGTGTTAGTATTATTATAATCATAACAATAATAAAAACAATTTATTGAATTTGTACTGCACTTTACATTTTTTCCTGAGCCGTCCATCTCCAGCGTTTCTCCTGTGCCTGATAGGGGCGTCTGCGTACAGACGGTGTGGAATTCCCCCCAATCTAAACACTACTTGAACCGTGACCTGTTCGCATCAACAGATAAGAGAGCCATCTAGGGTAAAACATCTCCGTCTCATCACTCTTTCATTTACCTCTTCTGCTTCTTCCAGCATCCTGTGCCCCCCCCCCCCCCCAACATTCTCCCACTGTCCCCTTGTTGGGGTTGTTTATCGGTATGAGGGGAGTAAATTGTGCGCTGGAGTACACACCGTTGACTTATGCAGATGCGTCTGAGAGTTACAGGTTGCTGTTTCCCCATCTAAAAGCTCTCATAAATTGCGCTCTGAGATTTTGTGTGATGGGAGGCCTATTACAAAAATGCATGCTGGCGTCTTTCGGTCTTGAAATGGGAAAACAAATCTTTCCCGATTCTGTCCCATTGCATTCCCTGACAGTGACTAAAAAAAATCTGCATTTGAACCAAAGATGTACAGTTTAGCGGGGTAACCTGTCTGCTAAATCTCCACGAGCATCATTGGGGTTGTATTGATTGCTTCACTTTACAGCGGGGTGGTCTCTTTTCTGGAAATCTTCCATGTTTTTGGCCTGACATGGGAAATCACCAGCAGTAATACCTGCAGCTCACACACTGTTTCTCGGCTATAATATGCAGCTCGCTCCCCTCTTCGTTTACATTGACCCGTTCTAATCCGGACCCCTGCATTAGCTTATTTACAGCAATCATAATCCCACTGTAAACAGGTTTTAATGAGCTCAATGAGGAAGTTATGCTCGGCTGGAGCAAGGCATCCCATGACCGCACAGTGAGCCCGTACATACAAACTCGACATTAAGCCATTCACAATGGACCATGTGCCGTTATGAGTGCCTATAGCGCCTTTTGTCAGGATGAAGGCACCACAAATGAGCTATTGTCTGAGTTAACCATTCTAAATCAGGCAAGCCCTCAGGGGCATGTTTTCCGCACAGAGCCCAAGAATGTCTCTTTTTCTGTGTGTGTGTGTGTGTTTGACATTCACGGGTTGCTGAGGCTTTGGCACGGAGCCCTGCGTGGCTCTGACACCATCTGTGGCGCGTACGCTGGCATGAAAACCGCTGTTTGCACACAAACTCACAAGCTGAAGAAGTGTGTCAAGCAGCTCGACATGCAGGAAGCTCTTGTCATACAGGGCCTTGCAATAGTATTCACACCCGTTGAATTCCCTCCACATTTTGTTTTTCATTACACCTACAAACATCTGTGTTCTTTATTTAGATTTCATGTGACAGACCGACATAAGCGAGCACTTAATTATGAAGCGGTGGGAAAATGATCCAACGGTTTTTCTCCCTTTTATTGTTCTGTATTTAGCTCCTTCCATCTTCCCATCAACTCTGACCCACCTCCCTGTCCCTGTTGATGAAAAGGATCCCCTCAGTATGATGCTGCCACTTACATGTTCCACAGTCAATCATTTATTTAAGCAAAATGTGGGTTGCATTTGTGTTCCACCACATTTAGTCTGACCCTCCTAAATGAGATAAAGGGGGTCAGACGTTTCCCCTTAAACTAGAAAATGCCTGCTTCTTGTTGAATCTCAGTATGAAACCAGCTGAAAGCCCCCAGAGGTTTGTTAGAGAGCGTCAGTGAACCGCCACCGACATGAAAACTGATGACCACAGCAGACAGGTGGCTGTGGAGATCATTAAAGAAAGGTTAGATTGTAAAACACTATTTCAAGTGTTGGGCGTCTCAAAGAGTGCCATCTGAATCCGTTGATGGGCCAACAGTTAGGCGGACGGAAGAGTGGCGACAAGAAAGCCATTGTTGAAAGAAAGCCATGAGAGGTCCAGTTTGCACTTTGCCTCAAGCCAAACAGGGCACACAGCAAACATGTGCTCTGAGCAGATGAGGCCATCACCTTTTGGGCTGCATGTGAAATGCCGTGTGTGGCAGTAAATTAACTTTAATAAGATTATTGGACGCTAGCTCAAACATGGTGGGTGCAGCATCATGCTCTGGGCATAGATTGCTGTATCTAGATGCAAAGCTGGTAGAGAGACACCCAAAAAGATTTGAAAGATGGCTGTACAACCATAGATCCTGTTTATCCCACTGCATGTTGGTAAATCTCAATACAATCCATCAACATTTTTGCAAGGTTCTGACTGCCTTAGGACATAAGGGAAGAAAATGCAGCCTAATTTTCTGCCTCATGGACATCCAGTCTAGGCAGATAGGATGTCAGCAGCCAGTTAGCGGAGTTGCTTTAATAGGATTATGATAGAACCGGTCTATGTGCCACTGATTTTGACTCTCAGTACTGGTTTGCAACAACAAATATGATTTTAGAAAGTCACAGCCTTTTGATGATGAATCCCATTTAAAAAGTGAACATCTTTTCTAGGCATAAAACAATCAAACTTCATCAACGTACGTTTCATCACTTCAGCTGAACAATGGGCATCTTCTTCTTTCTAATCTCGCCACACAAAGATGCTGCTGATTGTGCAAGTTCAGATCAGCCTCTCAGTCTTTGCTGGCCTCTCTGGGGATAAATCAAAAAGTTCCCATTGTCTGAGTGAAGTTCACAGCAGGACTCCTGTTGAACAAAACGGGACCTTATGGATCTCATGACCACGTACGACCACGTGTCTCTGCCGTCTGTGATCCCGAGGCTATGAGACACAATGTGAGAAAAGAACACAGCCACAAATAAGAGCCCATCTCTGTATAATACACACATTGTCATATCAGTCAGCTGGATGGCTGCTGCTTTTTTTTATGTTTTTTTTAAAAGAAGCTGGAGGAGATTCTGGAATTTAACAAGTCCTTGCAGACACCAAAAACAATATCTTCTGTTTGCTGGCTTCTTGATCTGATTTTCCTTTGTTCCACATTGTCTGCTGTGTTCCTCCTTTGCTTCTCTCAGGTTTTCATGTGGAGGTTTATTTTATTTTTTGCTATCTTTTTGAGAATCCACAGACCAGGTGCACGAATGGTGCACGATTTTATTGTAAAAATGATGACGCTGAAAAGCCCAATTCTGTTGTGCTTCATATAAAAAACTGTTAAAGCTTTTACTTTGTGAGCTATTACTATAAAACTTTTCATTTCTATTCTTTGCAGAACCGTCTTGCATGGTGAGGCTACTTTCCAAAGACTGGAAGGAGCATGTTGAAGGCCTTAACGCCAATGAACTACTGGGGGAGGTAAAAGGTAGGAATCTGGACATATTTTCAAGAGCAAATAAAGCCGAATCTGAATAGCTTTTGAGAGATCCAAACTGTTTCTGGATGCTCCTCTTTGCACAAAAATCTGAAAACCACAAGAGGTAATACCTTTTTGAAACCAGCAGCATCTGAAGCTCTTCTTTTCTCCTGTTGTCCATCCAAGCAAATGCAGTGTCATAATACAAGCCATCGGTTTTGGCAAAATAAAGAAAAACGTAAAAAATATTTAAAACATATTCGACAGAGCTACTTTATATAGGAATTGGTCGAGCATGCTGTATCTATCTCGTGAACGTGTGTACTTTTGGAACATGAGCGCAGCAGAGTAAACGGGCCCCTGCCCTACCTACAGGTTATAATTGTATCTTTGATTAAGGGTCGGGTGGAGGGGCAAGGCGACAAGAGCCCTTGTCTTTTTGTCCACATCAGCAAATAGCCTTTATGAGGCTATAAATCACACCAACAAATGGGTTCTAGAGCTGTTCTGGTATTTAAGATGTAAAAATAGAGATGTTACGGGAGGATTCTTATTATACGGTTTGATTTGGCAGCTGCAGCTTGAGAAATACTTGTCAGCATTTAATCACACACCAATCTGCATGATTCTGTGAATGTCTTACTTTGTTTGGTATATATATATATACAGTATATATATATATATATATATATATATATATATATATATTAATATATTAATAATAATAATTTAATTAATTCAATTCAATTTTATTTATATAGCGCCAATTCATGAAACATGTCATCTCGAGGCACTTTACGAAGTCAAATTCAATCATATTATACAGATTGGTCAAAAATTTCCTATGTAAGGGAACCAGTTGATTGCTTCAAAGTCCCGACAAGCAGCATTCACTCCTGGAGAAGCGTAGAGCTACAGGGAGAGTCGTCTGCATTGTCCATGGCTTTGCAGCAATCCCTCATACTGAGCAAGCATGAAGCGACAGCGGAAAGAAAAAACACCCATTAACGGGAAAGAAAAACCTCCAGCAGAACCGGGCTCAGTATGAACGGTCATCTGCCCCGACCGAGTGGGGGTTACAGAAGACAGAGCAGAGACACAAGAGAGAGACAAAAAGCACAGAAGCACACATTGATCCAGTAATCTGTTCTACATTAGATGGTAATAGCGGGTGATCTGTCTTCCCTGGATGATGTCACAATTAACAGAACGCCAGACCAGGTGTACCTACTATGAAGAAAAAAGAGAGAGAGCAAAAAGTTAAAAGCTGAAATGACAACAGTCATTTCAATGCAATGCAATGCAAATCTGGAGAACAGTAGAAATCAGTAGAGTGAGAGAAATTGGCCCTGATGTCCTCCAGTAGCCTAAGCCTATAGCAGCATAACTATAGAGGTAGCTCAGGGTAACATGAGCCACTCTAACTATAAGCTTTGTCAAAAAGGAAAGTTTTAAGATTAGTCTTAAAAGTAGACAGGGTGTCTGCCTCACGGACCAAAACTGGGAGTTGGTTCCACAGGAGAGGAGCCTGATAACTAAAGGATCTGCCTCCCATTCTACTTTTAGAGACTCTAGGAACCACCAGCAGACCTGCAGTCTGAGAGCGAAGTGCTCTGTTAGGAACATACGGGGTAATCAAAGCTCTGATATATGATGGAGCTTGATTATTAAGGGCTTTATACGTTAGAAGAAGAATTTATAATTCTATTCTTGCTTTAACAGGAAGCCAATGAAGGGAAGCTAAAATTGGAGAAATATGATCCCTCTTGTTGATTTTCATCAGAACTCTTGCTGCAGCATTTTGGATCAGCTGAAGACTTTGAACTGCATTTTGTGGGCTTCCTGATAGTAAAGAATTACAATAGTCCAGCCTTGAAGTAACAAATGCATGGACCAGTTTTTCAGCATCACCCCTGGACAGAATGTTTCTAATTTTGGCGATATTCCTGAGGTGAAAAAAGGAAACTCTGGAAACCTGTTTAATATGGAATTTAAATGACATGTCTTGGTCGAAAATAACACCAAGATTTTTTACTTTATTACCAGAGGCCAAGTTAATGCCATCCAAATTAAGTGATTGATTAAGAACTTTATGTTTTGAGGACTCTGGTCCAAAGATTACAGCTTCTGTCTTGTCAGAATTTAAGTGCAGGAAATTTAAAGTCATCCAGCTTTTGATGTCATCAAGACATGACTGCAGTTGAAGTAATTGATTGGATTCTTCAGGATTTATGGATAAATATAGCTGAGTGTCATCAGCATAACAGTGGAAATTAATCCCATGCTGTCTGATAATTTTGCCAATCGGAAGCATATATATAGTAAAGAGAATTGGTCCAAGGACTGAACCCTGTGGTACTCCACAGGTGACCCTAGAGTTTGAGGAAGATTTATTATTAACATGAACAAACTGGAATCTGTCCGACAGATAAGATTTAAACCAGCCTAATGCTTTCCCCTTAATCCCTACAGTATGCTCAAGTCTTTGTAGGAGAATATTGTGATCAACTGTGTCAAATGCAGCACTGAGATCTAACAGGACAAGTACAGACACAAGTCCATTATCTGAGGCCATGAGAATATCATTAGTGACCTTCATCAGAGCTGTTTCAGTGCTATGATGAGCTCTGAATCCTGACTGAAACTCCTCAAGTAGGTCATTACTTTGTAAATGTTCACAAAGTTGATTAGCAACTACTTTCTCAAGAATTTTAGATAAGAAAAGAAGATTAGATATAGGTCTGTAATTTACTAACTCATCTTGATCAAGAGATGGTTTCTTAAGTAAAGGTTTAATAACAGCTACTTTAAAAGCCTGTGGTACATATCCATTTACTAAGGATAGATTAATCATGTCTAAAATAGGACCACTGATCAAAGGGAATACCTCCTTAAACAACTTGGTTGGCATTGGGTCTAACATACAGGTAGAAGGTTTAGATGAAGCTAATAATTTAGATAGCTCAGAAAGCTCTACTCCTTCTAAACACCGCGCAGGTTCTAAAGATTCCTGCAACGCTGCCTCACTTACTGAGGACGAGGTAATCATGTTTGGGAGCATGCCAATTATTTTATTTTTAATGGAGTCAATTTTATTTATGAAGAATCCCATAAGAGCTAAGGGAATGGATGGATCAACGGAGCTATGACTCCGTGTAAGTTTGGCAACTGTACTGAAGAGAAATCTAGGATTATTTTTGTTCTCCTCAATTAATGATGAAAAATATGCTGCTCTAACTCTGTGAAGGGTCTTGTTATACAACAATAGACTGTCCCTCCAGATTAAGTAGGATTCCTCTTGGTGTGTAGAGCGCCATTTTCTCTCCAATTTCCTAACATTGTGCTTCAAGGAACGCAGCTCTCAATTAAACCAAGGAGCCAGCTTCCTGTGAATAATCACCTTACTTTTCAAGGGAGCTAAATTGTCTAATGCAGAACGCAATGTCGAAGTCATACCATTAACAAAGACATCTATTTGTGAATGGGAAGAAACAACATTGCTGCTATCTGCAGGGTATTTCTGCAATACTGACTATATTAAGAGGGGGACAGACTCTTTAAAGTTTGATGCAGCATTGTCCGATAAAGATCTACTATAATGGAACCCTCTTTTGGGGGTGGAGAACTCAGTTAAACTGAACTCAAATGTTATTAAAAAATGATCAGATAGGACAGGGTTGTGAGGAAATACTGTTAGTTCTTCACAATCAATGCCATATGTCAGGTCTAAAGTATGGAGCAAAGAGTGTGTCGGTTTATGCACATTTTTGAGCAAAACCAATTGAATCTAGGATAGTTTTAAAGGCTACACTAAGGTTATCACATTCTGTGTCAACATGAATGTTAAAATCACCCACTATAATAACCTTGTCAGTGTTTTTTACCAAATCAGATAAGAAGTCTGACAGCTGATCCAAAAACTGAGTGTAAGGGCCTGGTGGACGATACAAAACAACAAACAGAAGAGGTTTTATTGCTTTGCAGTTTGGATGAGGGAAACTGAGGGTTAAATGTTCAAAAGAACTGTAGTTATTAATTGGCCAGGGACTAATTAATAAATCAGACTGAAAGATGGTTGCCACTCCTCCTCCTCTTCCCACAGATCTGGGAATGTGGAAATTTGAATAATTGGAGGGAGTTGACTCATTTATACTAACGTAGTCCTCTTGTAGCCAGGTTTCTGTGAGACAAAAAAAATCAATCTGATTATCAGAAATCAATTCATTAACTAACAAAGTCTTTGGAGGGAGAGACCTTATATTTAATAGACCACATTTAATTGTTTTATTTTTTGGTTCAAGGTGAGCCGTATTGATTTTTATGATTTGTTTCTTTTTTTTTTGGGGGGGATTTTTTTGCGGCTCTAGTGGCTCGCTTTTTCCGAAAGTAGGCTGACAGGAAGGGGGGTAGAGGAGGGGGAGAGACATTCGGCAAAGGACCGCGGGTCGGATTCGAACCCGGGTCGACCGCATCAAGGACTAAGGCCTCTGTATATGGGTCGCGCTACCCGCTGCGCCACATGCGCGCCCCGATTTGTTCCTTTTTGATCAGTTTTTGATCTGTTAAGTTTTGGCCGTGGGAAAAACACCATCTCAATAGGGTAATGGGTGGGTAACAGTACAGAAGCTGCAGAGAGGTGTGTTAAACTACGGCTCTGCTTCCTGGTCTGGACCCTGGGTTGTCAGCATTTAGGAGAACTAATAAATCCGGCCAGATTCCTAGAAAGAAGAGCTGCACCATCCAAAGTGGGATGAATGCCGTCTCTCCGGATCAGACCAGGTTTTCCCCAGAAAGTTAATTAATTATTATTATTATGGGGGACAAACTTGTCAAAATACATAAATTCATTGTGACATCTCAAGACACTTGATCATTCATAACCTCTTCTTTAGCTGTGAGCAAATAAGAAATATTTTTTTTGAATTTTCCTAATTTATCTGTTATTGTGCAAGTCACATAACAGGTTAATACACACCTAATCCAGCTCCCACAGCAATGCGTTATCTTAAGTACGCATTTCCTTAACTGTACTTATAATAGCGCATTGATGTTCTCTAATTTTTTCACATTTGATTCTTTTCAGTGAGTGTATATTTATTACATCAGACACCCACACAAAAGAATTCAACATTTTCAGTAAACGCATCTGAACGTTTCCTTTATCTATATCTATATATAAGGTTAAGGATACAGTTTACTTTTTAAATCCCCACAGGTAAACTGATTTGCCATTGACATGTAACAAACACATATATACAGGCAAAAAACACTCACACTGGACTCTTCTATAGACTACAACAAAGGTGCCGCATCATTATAATATAACAACATGAGTGTCAATATCAGTATCAAATATTAGATCATACAAAGTGCTCATTGTTTTAGGTTTAGGTTAGGGTTAGGCCATAGAAAGGCTTGAAAATGAATAGAAGTCTATGAAAGTCAAGGCACGGTCCTCCCTTTGTATTTTAAACAAGGATGTGTGTGTGTGTGTGTGTGTGTGTGTGTGTGTGTGTGTGTGTAGGTGAGTGAAGGAAGAAAATAGCAGCTGGTGTTGGAAAACCTGATGAAGACAGAATAACAGAAATGTGTTTGATTCGGTGGATTCTGTTTGTTCGCTCCAATGTTCGTCATTAATGGATGTGCAGTAGAGCTCCTCTCAGTGAGAGAGACGGTGTCGTCTCGTCTCCTGTTGGAACGGTAAGAGTTTCCTCTGGAAAAATCAAATACAGAGAGCCTTCTGCAGCAGAACAGCACAGACATTCAACACAGAAATCTGCCTCTTCCCCCCTCTCTTAATTGTGACCAACCCCATCTCCAATTACCTGAGTAGAAAATCTGCTTTTACATCCGTAAGCACCTTTTGCAGAGTAATAATTGGACATCTGTTATGAGCCCGCTAACTCGAAAATAAACCTTCCTATTGAGTTGTGCTGGAAACTGCAGAAGGCAAAATAACAAGCTCAAACACACCCAGTCTGCTGTCTGGTTTCTAAATTTGTATCCAAGGATGCTTAATACATTTATGCAATAAATACTAGTAGTCAGTTGTCAAGTTCTTTAACCACGACTGAAACCTTCAGTCTTTGGAAACATTGATAGAGATTGGAAAGGAAAGTCAACTATAACAAAAGTAAATTTTCAGCAGGGCTAACTTGCTGATCCAAGTAGAATAGGTCATTTTCTTTTTTAGGTTCAGTGAAATTCTTACCAGTTATAGTTCACTATCTCTTGTATAAAGATTTCATTATGCTTTGAGTTTGGAGAAAAGTCAACAAGTTCCCAAAACAAAAATCATTGTTATTAACAGAAATAAGGGCTTTAAAACATCAGTCTGTGAAAAATGTATCTATATAATGTGTTTACCTTGTATAACTACGTTATTGAAACACAATGACTTTCTGATAATAGGCTAATTTATTGAGTATGACTGTAGATATTGACCATCTATGCGTTCCAAAGAAACTTATGTTACTCGCTGCTTTCTTAAACAACCTCTGTGTTACTAAAAGTCTTGTTGGTTGATGGTGCCGGCTGTATCCGTCCTCCTGATCACCTACGACTCTTCAGTTTGCTCTCTTGCTACCGAGAGTGGAGTAAACCTTAGGATTTGGTGTCAGGCTCTGTCTTGTTAAAAACATCTCTTGTTGTTGTAAATATCCACTAAAATAGAGTTTGATATGAACTCTCTTCAGTTTGAGACTTTTAAACTGGGAAAATGTGTGCAAACAGGGTCCCAATCTGACTAGATTGGATAGAATACTGATATATTGTCATTGCACTGTGCAACAAAATTGGTTTTAGCAGCTCTGCAATTTAGCAATAATTTGACAAATTTAAAACAGTAAAACCACTATAGAGCAGTTTAGCAGCAATAACTCTTGCATTACAGCAAAAAATACTTGAATTAAAACTATTAAAAGGAGAATGGACCATGAATGATTTAAAACCGTCTGTAACAGGGTGAACGGGAAGCAGGATTGTGCTTTTTTTGATGCAGAAATGAAGTGAACAATGTTTAACAGATGTTACCTTTCCACTGCTCTGAGGATTTATTCACCTACCCCACTGCCTAACTGGCATCTATCTTCTAAGGTTAGGAGCGCTATTACTGGTAACCTCACAAAACATAGCTTCAAACTACATTTAAGCCTCGTTGCATTATGATTTGTTGTGCAGAACAAATTTTAGCCTTTCAGCTCCACATACTGGAGATCAGAGTGCATCAGGGGTTTTATGGTGCAGATGCACTATGGTCAGCTCAGGATCATGGTTTTCTAGCTACAGTTTGACGTGGCTTTAGTACAACAGCAAAAAATGAATCATTTTGAGAGAAATTTAAAAATGGTTTGCAGAACGTCCCTTTGACAAAAGCAGAGATAGTAAGTAAGGTCTAAGGCAGCCGACTATGTGCAAGAATCAGCACGGTCGGGTCCTAATATGTGCCATTTTATACGCAAATGCATGTTTGAATTAAATCTCAGCAGGAACCTGCATTGCAAAAGACTTAAAAAACATAAAAAAAATTAAAATAACTATCAAACCATGTGCTTAGGGTTGTGTGTGAGGAATGTACATTCTCTAGATTCTTCTTCTTCTACCCCTTGTTGAATCCACGCAAGCTTTCTCTGTAGCAAACTGCAGTGAGCGTTGTGCACGGCACAAAAGGTAACACGGTTCGTGCTGGTGCCAGGACCGGCCCGTGAAAGGGCTGTTAAAGTATCCCCGAGCCTTAAAGTGACCAGCCCAAAGACACACTCTATTACAGTCTACACACGCTGTTTAGAAATATTTGCAAAAATGATTTGATAACGGTACTTTTTTTCCCCCTTGGAGAAATCTTTTTTACAAACTGCAACATTTATAAACCAAATGCATCAGAAAGGTATTCCATTACATCAGCCAAGGCACAAAAAACACTTCTAAAAACAGTGGTTTGTGAAGATAAAACATGATTTTCTATTTGTCTCTAACATCATTCAAAGTAAAAGGACTACGTTGAAATAACCAAGTAAAAACACGCCTGCCGCACACACTGGGATGGATATTTGAGCACATGAACGGTCTCCTACGCAGGAACACACAGACTCACAGATGCCTCTGTTCCGCCCTCCCAACTAAAAGGAACGCCCTGATTAGAGCGGAACGTTTTATTTCTCCATGTCGGTCTGGCTGACCTAAATACGCAAACATAACTGTTGCTTAGTGCCTCCTGACACAACAACCTGAACTCGCCCGTAAAGTCAGTTATTTTAAGGGTGAGGAGAACCGACGACCCTGTTTAATTCATTTGTGCTCCCAGACTTGCCGTGTGTGCAGTAAATGTGTCTTTAATTCAGCTCGAGTGAGGAACAAGTGAAACCTCTGGTGGGAAATATGGAAAAAAAATAGAATATATGTTTGGTTTTGTGTCCCTTTATGATGATGCTGTTTGTGAGATTTCACCTCAAAGCTTTTTCTTGACAGCTTTATTTGTTCTTGTGTTCTCTCTCCTACTAACAGCGTTTTAGCGAACACGTCTTGAAAGGGTACTGCAGAGTTCAGCTGCACTTCTAAAGAGTTCCTACGTCCCTCATGTAGATCTGTAACGTTGTCCCACCATGCAGTTTAGCTACAATATTTTGCAGGTTGCTTTGGTTTCTGTTCATCAATCAGGCCTTTTCTGAGTGGTACCGATTTTGGTTTTCTTTGAGGTTTGACCTGCCGGAACTGAGTGGGCACGATTTAGGCTGTTGTTGTTTTTTAAGGACCAATAAAAGAGAAAGGAGTTTTTTGATAGAGGTAGGAGTTTTCAGTCCATCAAACAAAAAAAAAAATGAAATAACGTCAAACCAGATAACCATAAAGCACAATTTGTTGATTTAATAAAATTAAGCAGAATGCCTCAAAGTGCCTGCTGTCCGTTGATAGACAAAGAATGGTAGAAGGTCTTAATTTTGATACATTCAGTGAAAAGAAAAATAATTCACATTTTTTTTCAACATTTTACCTGCTGATCAATCAGCAAGTCATTGGAAATTGGCCAATTCTGCTCTCGGGTAATCGGTGCATCACTTCTTTCTGTTATGCTGTTTAAAGGTATGATATTCGTCAGAAAGCAAAGTTGGTGTCTATTCATCATAAATATGATGATTTATTATTTTTGGGTAAAACAAGAACAAAATCTATATTTAATAAACATAATGGAGGTTTTAAACACTGCAATCATTGGCTTAAATCTTTGCTAAAAATAGGACTAGTTTTCTCTCCACCCTTGAGTCTGCTGGGGTTTTTTTCTGTTATTACTTCATTTCTAGCATTTACATTTAAATCTTTTCAAAGCACAGTTAGTAAAGCAAAGGAACAGATGGATGGAATGTGTCTCATTATGATGTTAGATGCATGAGCTGGCACATCTGGCTGCAATAATCATATTCACATTCAAGTATCAACTCCACTATCTTACTTTTTTGCAGTTATTTTTCATTCTTCCCATGAAAACATATGTTCCTGTCTGTCTGCAGAAGGGAGCTGACGTCAACGACAAAGCAGAATATTTTCAGAATCAGAATCAGCTTTATTCACCATGTTTGTGCACACAGGCAAAGAATTTAAATTCGGCTCAACTTTCCTCTCACTTTTCGATTTGATGTTACATCCTCGCTGCCTGTTTTACGGGACACATTAGGGTCAAACGTTTCGGCTGGTGCCATTTTGAAGTACACATGAGATGTGAAATATATGTCTGTCCTCTCTCTCTTTGAAAATGTGTTCCATAATAAAATGTCCTGTCTCAGCAAATTCTGTTAATGCTGCTAAAGGAGGAAAGATGCAGCTTCTGTGAGGATATCCTTTTGTAGCATCAAAAGAGGGAGTGACAAACTGGTACCTTGCTGTAAGTGAAAATCAAAAAGGGTTTCTGAAATAATGAAATGCAGCATTGGATGAAAAACGAATGTGATGCAGCAACGTCTGGGCTCAGATCCTGTTCTGCTGGAGTTCAGACAGACCTTGCTTGTTCTCTCCAGGAGCTAAATCATCAATAACAGTGTCAATGACAGGAATTATGGATGTGCAAATTGGGAAATTTGGAGTTTTGGACTTTTTTGTGACTGAGAGGGCAGTGAAAAGTGTTACTGGTCTCAGATAATTAAACTAATTTCAAAATTTTATCCATAATCCACTATTTTAGCCCTTAAATAGTATACATTTTGTTGTGTGCTTGGTGTCTCTAGGAGTGCAGAAAACTTGCACGTAGTCTGTCCAGGAGCTGCATAAATATCTTTATATTCTGTGTGGGTCATATTATTCAAGCCGTTCAGTTTTCTCTATTCTCAATTATGTTTTTTGAACAATTACGTCATAGTATTTGCTGCAAAGATGCTGCCAAGCTCAAAGATACCAAAGCTTCGAGTGGATAGGTGAAAATATGTTGTTGTTGGGTATATTAACCCACACAATACATTACAGCGTCCCGCAGCACACTACAAAAATAGCTCTGCAACCTAGTGGGGGAGCTGGGTGTGTAGTGTCTTCTTTGCATTTAAAGAGACGGCACCAAAAACGAGCTGCTCTTAGACAAACCTCAGAACAGAGGTAAAAGAGGGGCTGTGGGGACACAGTAATGGTATATTCAGACCAAAGCACTGCAGTTCCACTTTTTCTATACCACAGCTGAATGATTTCAATGTAAAAAGGAAGGCGTTACAAACATGATATGTCCCCTTTAATATCAGACAAAGGTAACCTGGGTAAATACAAAAAACTGTTTCTGAATAAGTGTTTCATTCATGAAGATATAATGCTATTCAAATTAGCCTGACCCTATTTATAAAAGGTTGGCACCCCTAAACCTAATCACTGGTTGTGTCACCCTACTCACTCACAGTAGGTCTTTTACATCATTGTGGGGTAATTTTGGCCCCCTTTGTCGTGCAGAATAGTTTTTTCAGCTACATCAGAGGGTTGTCGCAGCACCTTAATTAGATTTAGAAAGGATTAATCCTTATAGTTACCTGTGCACAATAACATTGTTGCAGGATGTCTCACCAAATGTGATACTGACTTTCAGTATCTTCAGTATCGGGAGATCTTTGATCAACTGATCTAGGGTCAGTCTTGAAACTTAAAAAAAAAACAAACAGAAATTCAACTCTCAGATTTAGAAGTGGTATTTCAAATACAGTGTTAGCATCAGCACAGGAAGTTCTGTATGAAAAATTTAAAAGGGTCAGTGATTAAGAAGCACTGGACCACTTGTCGAAGATGGCACCAAGAGAACTTGTGGCCCCCTCCTGCACAAAAGTAAAGGAAGATTAAATTTATCCAACAAAGCTGAGCTTACAGTTTTTGCAAAAGCTGATACATGGAAAGAGGTGCTTTTTTTATTAGTTCTTAATAACAGGGTGGTTGCACTGATCATTTTCAAAAAGGAAATATATATATTTTGCTATCCTTTGTATTTCTGTAGCACAATAAATTAAGATTTATAATGGTTTAATGGTTGTTAATTTATGTATTGTATTAACGCACATCCGGGGAACATTCTTAGGGTAAAGGGTCATGTTCAGGCGAATTTTGATGTGCATCATCACCATCAATAATGCAGATGTATTTTAAGGGTATACAAATATGCATAAATGTGTTTATGTATTAGGAAACGAATCCTCCACAACATTTTGCATAAGTAATGTTCCTGTAATAAATTTTAGATAGAAAATATAATTGAAACAAGGTTTGTCTCGAATTGAAATGAAGTGTGACTGTAAAAAATCCCCTGAAGATACAAGAGTTCTCGTTCAAACACAGAAAATCCACATTAGCCATACAGGGCGAGAAAACAGCTAATGGCTTTCTGTTTTGGCTAGTGACCTCAGCAGGTGTCAGGAATAATCCTGATGGATAGGAAACGGAAATATCTCCGAAGGTTATTGGTGCCAGAAAGTGTTGTAGGAACGCAAAGCAGCACGTTTGGAATGCACAGCCTGTAATCCGCAAAGATGAATCATGGAGCTGTAATCGCAGTTGTTGAGTTTACCCAATAGGTTTCACTTTTTGCACAGAATGTGAGGAAATATCGAAAAAGTCAGTATTAGTGTTTGTGTGTATTTGTGATTTGACGGGGTTATAAAGCATCCACCAGTGTTCCCATTATAAACTGCTCAAAGGGTGAAAATAAGGCCAGATAGGAGGAGCGATAAAAGCACAGGGTACAGGGGTGATGAAGAGACGGAAAGGAAGGAGTTGGATAAAGATTTTAGAGTTGAGGAAAGAGGGGAGGAGGTAGGAAGGTGTTGATGACAGAAGATATAGATGCAAAAAGGGAGTTGGAGAAAAAGCAGAAGGAATGAAAGCAGTAAATGATAAAGAAAAGGTAAGACAAGACTAAAAGAAACAGTGGAGGGTGGAATTAGGTACATATCTGGAAAAAATGGAAAAATCAAAAATCAAAGTGACTGGGTTAAATCAACACAGGAAACGGTGAGGAAAGGGGATGCAAAGGGAAGGATCTGAACTAGGAGGTAACTGATATGCAGTTTTTTGGGTAAAAATCAAGAAATTCAAAGCTTAAAAGAGACAAGAAAAGAAGAATGTTGTCTTTCATACAGGGGTGCTGAAGGGTAATTTCTGTGTGTGTGTGTGTGTGTGTGTGTGTGTGTGTGTGTGTGTGTGTGTGTGGAGGGACAGTCTGGGGTACAATAGTGCCCTGACAACACCACAATGGAGACTTTGTTAGTATGCAGGTAGTGTTGGGGCCACCCTGCAGTCTCCCTACATGGCCCCAAGGCAAGACCTTACACACACACACACACACACACACACACACACACACACACACACACACACACACACACACACACACACACACACACACACACACACACACACACACACACAGACGGGAAGTTCGGAACATGATAAGCTTTAGTCTATGTGCAAGATTTACATACCGACAGGGACACACGTCTTCACATACAAAGTCAATCAAAACAGATGAACCTGGATATGAGCTCCTGTGTCTTTGCATAATTTTTATTGCAGACAGAAATAAAAAATATACTCTTTAAATCACACAGTAAACATAGTAAATCCATGTTTCTTAGCTTGTGTAGGGATGTAGGATGCGAAACAGCAATTGTCTTTTTTCATTTTCAAAATAATAGTAAAAGTAGCTAAATTCTTTCTTTACAAGTTGACCTCACGCACTGTCTTCTAAAGGTCCTCAGGATATGGTAAGGTTAATGAACAATATAGATATTTAACAATTCAGTACAATTGATAACCCTATATTGCCTATTAGCCTTTAGTTTCAATGGCGTTGGAAGACACAGTGCCGCTCCCACATTGCCTCCTTAAACTAAAGCATACACAGTTTGATCTCCACGAGACAGCCTCCCACAGTTTACTTCTCACGCGCCATGTGTACACCATACATTCACCACTGCTACAGAACTGATATCACAGCAATGTAACATTACTTAATATCACACTTCACAATCCATGCTTCACTCACCTCGGCACACTGGATCTTTAAAATAAAGTCCTTTATAATCCTCTGTCTGATTAAGAGGATTTTTACAAACACTTATTTATGCTTTGCTAACTAGCATCCCACTAGCACATTTTCATTTGTATCACTTAACTTTTACACCACAGAAAAAGAGACGGAAAGTGATCAAAAGAACCGTAAAGGGAAGCCTTAGCTGATGAGTGTTATTAGTTGATAGAATACTTACATACCTATTGTATTAAAACCTTTAAAGATGAAGGGATTCCTATGACCAGAACTGGAGTAATAAGTCAGTTAAAGCATTGTGAAAGACAAAAGGGTATAAAAAAAAATTACATCATGCTCTACTGGAACTTTCTGTTCCTTTTTCATCAAAAGGCAGTATTGTCTGTCTTTTGTCTTTGCTACCCTGTGAAATATTGTGTATGGAATACGTTTGGCTTGCTGCTGATGTCGGCCCACAAACCTCTCAGGAATGTCTAAATTGTAAACCTGACAAAGGTCGTTAACATCTACATATTTTCAAAAGGTTAACTCAATTTAATTTTATTGTTCTTGTGAACAGACGTTGGCTGATAACATGTAGAAACAAGACAGTAGATAATAAGTAGTGAGATGTAACAACAAGTCGAAAGGTTTATGGGAATTGAGGTATGAGCACTTTTCAATGGGCCAAACAAGTTGTTTTGAATTTGTGCTGGAATTTTAGTGTGTGCTTCCATTATGAAATTTTGTAGAAAAGATAAAATGCCCCCAAGTGCTCCTGGCTCTGATCTGGGAATTTTATACTTTTATCTATCTGAGCTGCTTCTTGCTCTTAAAGAGTATGGGAACTTGTTTTCTTCATTTGTGCAGTTTCAATTCTCAGGACAATCATCATTGAATCTTGTGTTTATATGTGTTAAGTGTATCAATTTTACAAATATTTCTTCAGGTACGCCGGAATCACTCGAGGAAAAGGAGCGCCAGCTTTCGACCATGATTGGTCAGCTGATCAGTCTGAGGGAGCAGCTTCTGGCTGCCCACGATGAGCAAAAAAAGATGGCAGCGTCACAACTGGAGAAGCAGAGGCAACAGATGGAGTTGGCCAGGCAGCAGCAGGAGCAGGTAGGAATGGACCAGACAGGTACTTGTAGGCGACACTACTAATAAATTCAACCAGTTCCATTCAGAGGGGGTCAAATACAGCATTTTCTCAAAACTACCTTGTATTTTTTGAGGAATGGACCAAGCATTGTTCAAAACTAAATGTATTTCAGATGTACCCAGATTGATGATAAAAACCTAAAGATGATTTAGACCACCAGAGCCAAATACATCCAAATCCCTGATGGTGTGCCTGGGCTCACAATGGGTTTGTTGTTTGGAACCCTTTTGAGTGGACTAAATACAGGCCATATCAGCAAAATTAGTTGGGTCCCCCATTCAGTCTAAACTGGGTATCCAAAAATCTGTTAAAATTGTGCAACACATTAAGGACCATTAAGGACCCATATAGTTAACACTTTTTACACAGGGGTGTTCAGCATGAAACATTTGTAGGCATTTAACATTGGGGATTCATAAAATCTGCAGACAATGCCACATGGGGACAAATTTCCACCCATATATGTAAATGTTAGCTGGCGGCAAGTTGATAACCGAGCCTGGCATATAAATCACAAAGATGTTCCCAAGTGTTTTTTGTTCAAAAGTCCAAGTCAAGTCTCAAATGTTTAATGATGAAGACAAACATTTCTCCTTCTTGTCTGTCTATAACAGTTCAGCTCTCTAAGTTAGGAATTTAAGTCCTTTAGAGTCTGCCCATAGACCTTATTCAACGTACAATAAAGGTACATTTAGTTACACTTTGATCTTTTAAGATTTCTGAGCAGTTATATTTTTTTCTTTCAACATTTATTTATTTTTTTATTATTATTTTTTTTTCTTAAAACAATGTAACAGTGGTTTGTATTTAATCTTTGTGATGACTTTAACACGTGTTAGTCCATGTGTTTATAAGGTATTTTCTTTTCCTATACACTGCTGTATGTAAAGTTTGAAGGTTTAATTTACATTCTGAGTACTGTAAGAGGATTGTTAACATTATTAGGATTAGATGCTCTAACGGTTCTACATTTAAAACCTTTGTTAAGGCAAAACCGTGAACAAGGTATAATGAGCAAGGTGCAGTTTAGTGAGTAACTGAAAGAGAATGTTTTTGAATCAACTGAGCAGGAAGCAGTTTTATTTTGATAAGTAGGAAGTGTCTTTGCACAGAGGCAGAGAGCTTAACCTTTTTTTTTGTTCTGAAATGGACCAAAAGTTATTTTAAACGGCATTCAGTTGAGATGGCATCTACTAATTAATAAATAACCGAATTAACAACACTACAAATGTCGAAAGACTAAATAAATCTCGTCCCACTTTTTATACACTAGTTGTTGTTTTGTATCGCATGCAAGAACTTTAGCGAATTTACCTGTGGTGGGGAGTCCCAAATGACAAAACTTGTTTTCTTTCTTTCATCTTCTTCCTAAGTTTTATTTTCATCACAGGGATTTATGCTTTATATTCTGTCACTGGTACATATGTATAATTAGCAATTTATCCAAAAAAAAGAAAAAGCTGTGAAATTGATCATATTGAAGAAATGGTTTGGTGTCTTTACATAATTAAGTTAGTATATAATATTACATTTTGTTTATTGCTAAACTTCTAACCAGTCCTGGGTAATATTCAGTTTGTCCATCAATATCCTTTTGCATTCACCAACAACCCTAAGTGTGCATTCTTGTTATTCCTGTATTCACATTCTTAGCACTTTTTTGTTGTCTTTAGGACTTTTCGCTGTAGCTTATTAATGCAGGTGTGAGCTTTTAGGTCAATGATGAAAATTGCAAAATGTTTAAAAGAGGGCGAGAGAGCAAGCATAAGCAAATAGGTGTTTTACGTGCGCTGCTCTTTGTTTTTGCTGTTTGTCGACATGTCACTGTGGGCTGGCATACGACAGGCTCTGTTTGGACACGTCCACACCTCCCATCAAAACACATACCACCTTTCAGAGCTTTACAAAGGAGCAGGCGAGATGTGGAGAGTGAAAAGAAAGACAGATTCCAATATCAGCCAGTCATTTGGCTGTTGAGACTTGATAGGATAATGCCCTACAGACAAACCCAGAAAAATCTGCTTTTAATGAAATATGACATGTGTGCAAATGGGGCACCGCCTCCCATTCAGAAACCTGTAATTAAGTTTCGGAATAAATATACTAAACGATTCCTCAAGAAAAAGAAAAAGTAGAAAAGCAGCTGCTTTTGCTCAGAATGGGTGGAAGTAGTTTAACAACAAGTTCCCCCTTTAAAGGATTCTAAGCTTTTACAATTGGCAGGTCCCTGTGAGCCTTCACCAGATAAGACTCAACCTTTTAACATGATGAAAACTTGTTGACATTAGACAATCTCACATTTATGAAGTTGATGGCTGCTTGTGTATAAGTGTATAGAAGAGGGGTCCAAATGATTTCAAGGTGTTGTAAACATGTCAGTTTTAAAGCTTCACTGCAAATTGTGAGATGTGTTCATAAACTCCACTTTTACCTGCCTCATATTGTCAACCTGACATGGTCGGAGAGCTTAAAGATAAAAAAATATGACATGCAACAGGTGTAACATTTTGTACCTATTTTACTTTTCTCACTTCCTCACTCAGTACAGAAACATTTTGTGTACTTTTACTGTCTTAGCCTTAGCTACAATATTTTGACGTTTGGGTGGTAGCATTCAATTTTAGCAACATTTTGGGGAAGACTATGAATTTTGGTTTCTTTCTTTCCATTTTCAAAAATCACAAACTTATGTTTTGAAGAACCTTAATCCAATAGGATGCTATGTTATGAGACAAATGCTAATTTTAGCATCACTAGCAGTTAGCCAGCTGCGGCGTTCTCACATTACTTATAGAGTGTTTTTATCTTCCTATTGCTGTCACCATTTCTTCTTTCCACTGAGGACCCAAATGCTGACACAAAAATGGTTTAAAAGGAGCGGGGATTGTTTATCGCTACCACTGAGTGTTTGGCTAGACTGGCTAAATAATTGTCCCAAACCCAGATACAAGTTATTAAGCCCCAAGTGCCCATTTTCAAATTTGGGGCTCATAATAATTAGTTGTACTTTTCTAGACGATGTTACATGCTGACAGCAGCTAGATAGTTCTTTGCTTTGCAGATAGTATTTTACATGAGAAACATTGTGACATTTTAGTTAGTTTTTCCAGATTATATGAATTTCTGAATGGAAAAACTATGTTACTGACGAGAAATGCACATCTGGTGTTTTCAACATCGACACTTCTATTATTGTTGTTCTGTGTGTGCAGATTGCCAGACAGCAGCAGCAGCTTTTGCAGCAGCAGCACAAGATCAACATTCTCCAGCAACAGATTCAGGTTAGTTGGCAGACACATTTTCCAAACTCTGCACCCACATACAAGAACCGTCTTTGTCAATGAAAAAAAAAAAAAAAACAGCTGAAATCTCCCACTCTTGCTTGCTTTTTTAAAATTTGATTTGATTTGGTCCATCCCTTTGTAGCTGTCCACACTAAAACACATATTTAGAAAAACTGAGATTTTCTGCTCGTTTTGGACCCCTCACCAACAACTGCTTTAAAAAAAACAATCTTTGATGTTTGGACGAGATATTTGAAATTACGGCAAACAATTACATATAGACCCACTTTGCCCATGCCAATTCTGCCTTTATTGAAAGTTCATCAAAAGGTTTTGGTGGAGTTAATCTTAACATTATTGCCATCTGCTGGCAGAGTGTTTTTTTATTGGAATCTAACTAACAATGCTGATAGTTTGTTTTTAAAACCAGAGGAAAGAAAATATCCAGAGTAGTGTAGCTCAGGCCAAAGGCTCGAGGCCTATACTCACTCTACAAGAGCAGATAAATTTGTCCTCGGTCTCATGGCTGAAAGAACAAAATTACATCATTCTGTTTCTGCAGCCTGGGTTAGGGAGTTGCTGCAGCTTTGACACATATTGTCAGCAGAACCTTTTCCTTATGTAGTGTCCAAAAAATATTGTCCAAAATTTTGTCAGAAATTTTAAGTGGATATGGTTACTGCACTGACAAATGTAGCAGTGGGAGGGATCAAAGGAACCTCTTGTCCAGAAAGGACTTTGTTCTTGCCACTTTGAGTGAAAGAACAAGAAAGAAGATGGGTTACAGAGCTTAAGAAACTCATCCCAGCCTTGGCCGTCTAGCCTTAAAAATTAAACAACTTTCCACTAGATCCAACTGTGTGTCATGTGTGATTAGAAAAACAAGGAAACAAAAAAACACGACAAAAAAACAATGGCTCATGGCCTTTAGAATTCTAGGTATGTACAGAAATACACACAGTATGACACAATGGTGAACCGGTAATTGCACTCGTTATGCCTGGGTCATTTGCATTGATTGCTCAATGATCAATATTCCAGAACTCCCAAGGCTGCTGCCTTCCTCTTTCCTCCCCTAACATGTCCATTCACCCCCCCCCTCCTTTCTGATCAAATTTCAGCTTTATTCATACCGCTTATCCTTTTATTAATCTTGTTTACTGTATATTTGCCTTTATTTTATTTTTTACCTTTTTACACGTTTCAAAGGCACGTCTTTTTTATTTTGCCGCCTGATGTGCATGCAGACCTGGCTAGAAACCACCAGCTGTGAATCAAATACTGGCAAATTTGCACACTGTGGCTAATAGCCACATGGGAATTTGGTTCAGTTTATTTATACAGTTTTTGTGCTTGGACTATTGCTAAATCAAATCAGCTTTTGAGCCAATCTGAATGCTCTTAGCACTGTGATCATTTCAGCCAAGTATCCACTTTTACCCCCCTCCCGCTGTCGTCTCCCAGCTTTGGATCTCTGTGCGCTCTAGAGGTGTGATAGAGTTAATGAGGGGTTGTTTTCTCCCCGCTCTAGCTTTTTTTTTTTATTGCGAGACCCCCCCTTTAGATCTTAATAAAGCTCGGATCGGACTTCGTTAAGATTCTCAGCCCCAGGGGAGAACAAGTCCATAAAAACCGGCTCCTGCTCGGATCCTCTTCCACGCTGTGAAGCAGTGGATACTATGTCATGTTTGGTTTTGAGGATGAAGGGATGTGCAAAAAATAGCTCTCCAGAGCAGCTTGTTATCGTATGGAGCTTCAGGAGCATCAGCTGTTAAAAGCGACCCGGTGTTACTCTTGTTTCACGCTTTACGTTTCTTTCAGTTCAGTCCCACGTTTCTCTCTGTAGAAAATTCGAAGCACTAAAAACAGAATCCCAGAAGAAAACGTTTGTTTTCGTTTTAAAAGCTGCTGAACATTAAATGCTCCCAGCGAGGTTACAGCAACTTTTTGTAATTTATTTAAAGAACAATAGCACTTCTTGGCAAGCAAGCCCAACTTAGTAAGAAGCATATGGTGGCTCTACTGTACGGAGGTGTAGAATTATTATGGCTAAGCTCCAGGGTTTAGTCGCTGGGGTACGGGCTGTTTACGCTGTGTCGGATGTGTATTGACCTTAAACACACAGGCAGCGCTGCAGCGGTCTGTTTCCACTTATCAGTTCCAGACCTGAGCTTCACTCAGGCCAATACTCAGAGGAGCTGACCGAATGCTACTGTTTCAGCTGAGAAGAATAGGCCTCAGTGTGCCAGTTCTTCACATCTCAATTTGAAAAACTAAATTTTGTCCAGATGGTACAAATAATAAGTCAAAACATAGTTGTCGGCAGAAAAGTTCAACAGTTCTATGAATTTTCCTGCATAATAAAATTAACCCAACTCCAGTGGTTGCAAAGCATGCTTTTCCTTCTTGTGAATTTAATATTTTATAAATCAGAACCGACATATCAGGACGGCTCTCTGGCTTTTAACAACGAAGCCTCAGCTGGAGGGTATTTTTTTATGTCTGTGTCCCTCTTTTCCTGCTCCGGTCTCTAGATGGTGTGAATGTGTTTGTCAGCCACCGTGTTGGGGGAGCGGAGTTCAAAGCGTCCTCGGTTTCCTGTCATGTGGTTTTAAATGGTTCGAAGAGCCAGCAGGAGACGTACAAGGGTTAAAGAAATGCTTCCGAAGGCCTCATAGATATACTTACCAACAAGAACACACAAAGGTGTGAAGCAGTGCACACCGTAAAGTCAAATGCAGTGCTCTGAAGTGTTTACCCCCTTATAGGGGGTAAACACTATAAACCTCTTCTGGTTTTGCTTTGTTATAACACCTAAATGTTTCACATCATCGAATGATATTTCAAATAAGATAAAGATAAAATCAGTAAAAAAAAAGTAGTTTTCTAATTATTTAGCTTGATAAGGGTAAAAAACAACAACTATCCAAAACCAACTTGGCCCAGTGTCAAAGAAGTAATTGCCCCCTTTGGTAAATCAAGGATTAACTTTCATTAACCTCATTTCTTTGGTGTAGTCTTACTAGCCACATCTAGGCTGGATTACTACCAGACCTCTTGAACTAAAAAGATGCTCAAAAAGGGACCTTTCTGACAATATGAGGTGGGCTAAAAGGCTTCAAGAACCAACACTGTATCCCCTGATTAAAAGAGATCTAAAAAAGATGAGAAATAGTCATCTATCAGTCTGACAAAAAAAAATCCCTTTAAAAGCCATTTCTAAGGTTTTAGGACTATACCCAGCCACAGCGAGAGCCATTATCCACAAATGGAGAAAACATGGAACAATAGTTGACCTTCCCAGGAGTGGTCAGTCACTACAGGAGCACATTACGACTCGCCTAGGAAGTCACAACAGATCCCAACCCAACATCTGAAGAACCGCAGCCCTCACTTGTTTCAGTTAAGCTCAGTGTTGTGACTTTTGGCAAAATATTCTGTGGACTCACGATGCAAAAGTAAAATATTTCATGAAGTGTGCGCCTCGTTACATCTAGTCTTAAACTAAAATACCCTTTTAGAAAAAGATCACAAACAGCCAAAGATGAGGGTGGTAGCGTGCTTGTCGGAAGCTGCTTTGCTGATTCTGGACCTGAAAATATCCAGCCATAAGTTTCCAAGCCTGAGATCAGGTACACTTTTGTTTTCACTCAGGTTGTCTTTGTCTAACATTACAATTAGTCTGATAACCTGAAAAAACAAACAAAACAAACAAAAAAAAATAATTGGAAGAAATCTGTCAGGGGTGAATATTTTTTACACCACTGTATGAAATGCATATAGATAAATACTGCTTCACATGTGTATTTGTTCTTATGCCACACCATGAAGAGACAGTTGGCGTTAATGCATAATCACTTACATATGGACAGTTCATGCCTTGCCCTGACACAAACAACATGCACACATGCTTGCAGCGGTGGCGGGCCCTTTGTGTGCCATATAAGCAGTGGCCCAGCCCAGCCTGGTGGCTGACAGGCATGTGTCTTTGTTAAGTCAGTTTCTATAATGGCTCTCATATGTGGCCCATTTCCTTCAGGCCCACAAAGACGCAGGCCCTAACCACACCGCCTGGGCCCTAGCTAACGGGCTAATTAATGACTGCAAAGCCGCACTCCTCCTCCTCTCTGTACTTCATTTATAACTCCTCTGTCTCCTCCTTTACCCGCCCTCCTCCGTCTTTTCTGACTTTGGATTCTCTTCTCCTGTTTTTTATTTTTCTTGTTGTGTCCTGTAATATTCTGACCCTTCCTGTTTGACTGTTGACATAGCAATTGATCAAAAATGACTGATACTCTGTGTACTAAACAATAAACAAGTCAATGAGGACTAAATGATTAGTTATTTTATTAGTCCTGATAGCTTATCGGCCTCTGTAATTCAGCTGTTTTTACTGTCTGAATCAGAGCCAAAAGCGCTTCTCCTGTCAGGGTACCAGACAAGCACAAGCACAGCAATCCACTCAGAAACGTGGACAAGAACTCTTGAGAAGCTAAGAGGCTGTTAGATGGATAGGCAGCTTCTAAGTCAGCACACACAGCTTGCAGACAGAAAGCTGGAAAGCCCACATTGATGATTGTTGCTTTCTTTTTCTCCATGCCACCAGATACCTTTGACAAAAACTATTTTTTACCTTGTAGAAAATATGTGTGTGTGTTTTTGTACTTGCAGCTGAGTGAGAACATTTATTGCTCATTTTATTAGTAAAGCGAGGACTTTTATGTAAAGTGAAGACCGGAAAAAGGTCCTCACTTTTTTCAGGGCTAGGGGTTAGGTTTAGGACTAAGGTGTCAATTAGGCTTAGGTTGGGGTTAGGGTACAGTAAGAACCGGTGAAGGTTAGGGTGAGGCCATAGGGACTCATTACATGTTGATGTTTAAACTTGCTTTGTATTTCTTTTCGAAAAAGAAATCGATCTGACTCCAGTTAAACTACAAAAACCTTGTTTATTAATAACACAATAGTTATGATGAAAAATTTGTTATCATGCTGAGGAAAAGGTTCATAGTAGCTAGTACCTAGTGTTGTCCCCTTTGGCTGAAATGACTTTAGTGAGATAGTTAAGATAGTGTTTAAGCTTTAACCTTTAGTGATGGTTTTAGTCTCATCTGTCAAAAGCATATTCTCTCTGGCAAACTTTAGTCTGCCCTTTGTGTTCAACTGGTGCTCTTTGCAAACTTCTCATGGAAGTTAAACCTTTGCAGTCTCTTTCTGATTGCAAATTGCAATTTATATCAACATTAGCAAGTCCCTGCTGTTGGTTCCATGATGACATTTTAGGGCTTTTTGAAACTTCTTTCAGCATTTTGCATCCTGCTCTACGGGTGTACTTGTTTGGAGGACATTTTGGAGGATGGGCCCTAGACAAGTTGGCTGTTGTTTTTATGTCTTCCTCTTGTGGACAATGTGTTAAAACTTTTTTTAGGCCTCAGAAAGCTCTTTCAATTGCTCTATGGTGCTCATCACTCTCACTTAAGCATTGAAGGGGGGTCTGGGTGGGCTGTTGCATATCTCCAGCAGTCATTGGGCGCGAGGACATGTGGTCATTACATGGGCAACATAGAGACAAGCACCTAAGGGCAATTTAGAGAGACCAATTAACCTAACGGTCATGTTTTTGAACGGTGAGAGGAGCCAGGGTACCTGGAGAGACCTGGTGCATGCGCAGGAAGAACAGGCATACTCCGAGCAGAAAGACCCCACGGCAGGATTTGAATCCAGGACCTTCTTGCTGCAAGGCAGCAGTGCTACCAACTGTGCAGCCCATGTCCAAATATAAATATTTCCATACCCCCATACTTGGGGTCTGAAATGGGGGTAGTAATTGGCAACGAAGTGAACACAGGGAAGCCTCCTCAGGTGAAATAATACAGTTGTGGAAACTTTAGCCTGAATCAGCCCAGAAATACGATTGAAACCAATGTAAAGCTCAAGCTTGTGTACTTATTGTGTTCTTTTCAGCTGGAGACTTTTTGTTGTTTTCCTTTCCTCCATGCCACCAGATACCTTTGACAAAAACAATAATTTTACCTTGCAGAACAAGTTTCTGGCCTCCCTTCATCTGCCTTAGTGTTTTAACATGTTAGATCTGCAAGAACAAGTCAAAACACAAAACCCATTCAAAGTCATTGACTGAGCGAAGCAGGGATTGGTCCCATCAGCAGAACAAAACAACCGTTTTTGTCAAAGCAGTCCTGCTAAAAGACATAAAGACAGTGTTAGCTAAAACTGAAAAAACCTTTTAAGCAGCACACAAGTTGGGTACACATTTGATCAAGACTAGTGCAACTTCTTAAGTGTTAATGTCTATATACGTCAAACAATATTACTGATTATGGTTCCTTCAAATATCTAAATATGCTAACCTCTTGTAGAAAGATCCCATATTGGCATGAGCTTCTATCAATATAAATACATTTCTAGAGTGTTAAAAACATTTGAACAACTAAAACTGAAAATGTTCTAGGCTCAAGTGTAGACAGATATTAACTATCTACACTTTTACGAGACCGTTGTTATGTTTTGTTATGGCTTTCTTAGCCGCATTGTCCATCTTACTAAACTAGAGTTAGCTTGTTGCCGCTGTCAGCTGTATCAATCCACCTGATCCGCTGTGACCCGTCAGTCTGCTAAAAATACTTAGAGTGGAGTAAACTGTTGTTGGTGGATGGGCATAAGAGAAAGCACATCGTGGCGCTTTTCCAAGTCTCAAAGTGGTTTGGAAAATAGCCTGGTGAACTGCCGATCATCACTGGTTCAGCTGGCAGTCAAACCCTGCGTATCTTTAGCATGGTAATGTTGATGTCGTTTGGCTAAGAAAACACCTCAAATTTAACAATGGACTCTTTTAAAAGTGTCAGTGGAATGTCTGGTGATATAACATTGTATCCCATGGGTGGGAAGATTTTCAGTTTGATTCATTTTAAATGACGAATTTAAGTGAAAATGGTTCGGAGAATGGTTCCACCCACTGAGATTTTACTTGCTTTTATACAAGTCCATGGCAAGATGAGATCTTTCCTGTACTGAATGTAGGTAGTACTACTGAGAATGTTCTATACCTACTGTACACAGGTCAGTGTTCTGTTAGCCCAAAGCTTGGTAAAATCACAAATATGTCCCACAAAACGCAAAGCTCTGGAGACAATCGGATTTTAATGGTGTTTAACGTATGAAACCGTTATGTTGTCTCGCTCCATTCCCCAGGGGACCCACCTGTCAATCTCCTTTTC
Organism: Fundulus diaphanus; assembly: GCA_037039145.1. NCBI lineage: Eukaryota > Metazoa > Chordata > Actinopteri > Cyprinodontiformes > Fundulidae > Fundulus > Fundulus diaphanus. The sequence continues at coordinate 42,162,394 of CM073134.1, forward strand.
AAATTGGCGACAATTTTTCCGCAGATTTACATAGTCTAGCTTCAGTCTGAGCTTTGCACCAAGTCAAGTGTCAAACTCACACAGTTGCACATGTGCGTACCTGCTAGACAACACCATATTTTTGTTTCTCCTTGCTCCTTCTTAATCACGTCTACATAGAGACGTAGCACATACATGCTTTTTGGCCCCCCCTAACCCCGCCACCCTCGAACAACAGCACCATTAATTCTGAGTGTGTACACATGCTCCATGCTGCTTAGGTGTGTATGTCAGTGTATGTCTAGTGGGCAGTTAGAGGACGGGGACTCTGTGTTTTCTTAGGGGCTAAGCAGAGGGGGGCCCACCACTGCCCCACCTTCCCCATCCATTCATCCAGTAGCACCCCCATCCCTCCCCTCAGTAAAAGGAGATCTTTGTGTGTTTGCGCTGCAGAAGCTGCCCCAGTCAGTCCCAGTGTTCCCAGAGGAGCACAATGAATGGGAGCATTTTGTCCTACTCCATAACCCCCCCCCCCCCCCCCCCCCCACACACACACACACACACACACACGCACACTCCTATTTCGGGTGATTTTAGCCATTTGGACACAGACTCGTTTTTCGTCCTCGGCCCTACATATCACAAGACGCTGGACTACTTATCTTTATGGGCGCGTATGTCTGTATAGCACTGCCCCAAAAGTGCATCTGCTACCAGTGTGAATGCTTGCGGGCCTCAGACGATATTGATCTTTTTTTAGGGGGATCTAAACGACTCCGTCAGAAGAGCCAGTCAGCCGATACACATATGAACACAAAGTCGTGTTGAAAATCTTTAACTGTTGCTTATTGTCTTAAAAAAAGCAGCAAAGAGTAAGAGTAGCAAACTTACAGTAGATAGGTTCTGATTGATTGTGATGCTAAACACGTGTTTTTTACATTCATAATTGAAACAAAATCTTTGTGGATAATTTGTGCAAATGTTTTTTTGGACAGAAGAAAATGTGTTTGGGGGTAATAAACATAACAGGGTATGTTTTTCACAAACCTGATGATGTAGAGTAAAATGAACGAGAATCCGATATCAAAACCGGCCTCCTAAATGCAATATTACCAAACAGACCGGCTAGTACCCCTGGTAAAATTTTGTAAAATGCCTTACAATAAAAAAATAGTTTGTTGCAGTAGCATAATTTCTCACTGAAAATTTTAGAAAAAAAGAATCCAACCTTTTATTTGAGTATCTCTATTTCATGGAGAAAAACTTTCTTTTTAGTTTATGGTGTAGTTTTCTTAAGTTGATCAGAGTTTTGTGACCTTCTCATCAGTAAATTATAACTCTCTGTTACACTTATGTCAGTCCAGCATATCAATGATACCAGGCATATATGTCTTTAAAAAGCTGTATTCCTTCTGTATTTTTCAGTGCAAGATTGTCTAGCTGCAATAAAAAATGCACGTATTTAAAACATTTCTTTGCACATATTTACCAGAAGTGTCAACAAATTAGTCTTCATCTATAATTATGGGGCTTGTGCTTAGCTCACAGATCAAAAGGACATATATTTTTTGCATTTTTAAATGTTTGCATTATTCATTCAATGTCAAAGCTGTGGTCAATTACTTTTCAGTTGATCTGATTATTAATCAAATTATAATTCTGGTGCTTCAAAAGGCACAACCCAGTCAAAAAGGATCCTGTTCATCTTCTGTATGTCTCTGTTTAGTCATGCTGTTTAAACCTCCCTACTACTTATCCTTCAACTCCCTGCTGCACGCATAAACATCCCAGAGGACAGTCATCTTATTTCAGTTATTCAGCAGCGTAACCCTGCTGCACAGCACAGACGCAGCAATTGCAAACTTCTGACAGCTTATTATGAACTGCACCAATGGGTCAGTGGTGTGTTTAATAAAGGAGATGAATGGAATGAAAGCCAAGAAAAAAAATAGGCCACATAAAAATTGCTAAATAAATACTAATTACATTTTGATAAGCTCAGGGCACATCCAGACTGAATTCGGGTGAAATTGAGGGTGAAACTGCAGCCTCTTCTAAACATGTGCATTTTTACTTTGTAATCTTATCTAATCTCGCTCTTCGCTTCAAATGTGGTATTTACTGTATTAATTAATTGTCTCATAGAAAGAAATGAAATGAACACACATAGACTCATAATGCTCCAAGCCAATAGTGGTGGCACTGTTTATTAGCCCAGCTTGTGTGCGCCCACCCCTGGATCTTTTAAAGGGATTGTTCAGATATTTTTGAAGTGGAGTTCTGCTAAGAGGTTTTGAACAGCCAATATCTTACCCTGAGTAGGTCATTCTGTTTGTATCTTCTCTTTAATAAAAGTACATCATAGATGAGTGAGACGTTTGTAGTTATCCATGGAGGGCTGAGAATTCAAGCCAATGTCATCTTAGTGGCTCTTTTTTTTTACCAATGCACATCAGCTTAAAACAATTAGGAGTGGAGAGATAAAAAAAAGATTCCCAGAGAAAGAACTTGAAACTTAATGCAAGTGATGGTCCCATAAAGGTTTCTTTTTATTCCATCTTTGATAATGATCCAACCCATTTATAAATGTGCATGTTCCTACTAATCAATATCACATATTATACTTAAAAAGAGACTTATAGTAGAAGTTTTGTTTAATTCAAACTTCTCTGTTAACATGTATGACATATTTATCACCTGCATATGGATATCAATCAATATCAATATCCTCCTCAACTCACATTTCCAAAGCATTCCCAATTAGCGTTTTATCACTTTAGACATTTGCTCTCAACAGGCTTGCAGATCTGTGAAGGTTCCTCGTCTTTCAGAAAAAGACTTCACAACCGAGAAGGCCATAAACAGGTGTGAGAATGATGAGAACAACAGCGAAGGAGAAGAATAACGGCGGCATGTAAAAGGCGTTCTTTTTCACAAGTCAGACAAAAAGTAATGAAAAGAGAACGGGATGAGATAAAGGGCAAGAGATGGAAGGGAAAGTACAGTCTGTTGGTTTAACACTGTCAACCCTAATATATCGCCGCAGGGTCATCTTTGATATGCTGCCTTCAATTGGAGCCGTCAGCGCAGTAACTCAGTCAAACAAGCAGTCTTTAAAGGTCTTTCAAGCCGACATGAAAGGCAACTTTTAGCCTCTGTGTTGTAGTGAAGGCATTTAGTGCAACACTTTTACACTTGTGCTTGAAAAGAATGTAGGCTATGTCATAATTTGTTGTTTAGTTTATTTTTCTTTAGTCATCTTTTAAAATCTAAATTATCCTACATATTCTTTGATGTCCTCTTGATTGGTTTTCTTTATTTCTATACCTCTGTTTTTCTGTTTCATTAGGTTTTTAGATTAATTTTCCATCTTGATGCCTTTTTGTCTTTAATTATTTTTCCTTTAATTTAAATCTTCTTGCTGCATTTTGTCTTTTTGTCTTTTTCTTCCTTCGTTTTTACGCTGAGACTTGACATTTTACTTTTTAGTTAACCTCCATTATCTTCTTTCTCTTTACTCTCTAATTGAGATTTCTTTTGTGAAGTGTTAAGCAGTAAACATATCTTTTACAAAATTAAAAGTGCAAAAACAGATATGCAAAGCAAATCAGTTATATGTACAATACAAAGCCAGCAATAAAAGGATTTATTAGGCACAAAGTACCAGTATGTATTTAGTCTTTCTCTCAGGGCCCTCAAAACCTTTCAAAATAAAATTCACAAAGTGCTTCATAAAGAGAGAACATAGTAATCTAGTTAACTCAAATAACATGGAGGCTCTAAAAATGCTTGAATACTATCTGAAAAGTGCTGGAGTACAATGAAGTTGCAAACAAGGGAAAATCTAGAAATCATTAAAATTTACATTTTGAGACAGTAATTTTTTTTTTCTTTTTCTTTTTTTTTTTTTACAAATTGCATTTATCATGTATGCTTGGCTGCATGGAATGTGTTAATCAAGGTGTTTTCAGTGACGTTAAATGATTTCACCTCCACCTCTCCCTCTTGGTCCGGCTCGCCCTCAGGTCCAGGGCCACATGCCTCCTCTGATGATCCCCCTGTTCCCACACGACCAGCGGTCTCTGGCTGCCGCTGCCGCCGCACAACAAGGCTTCCTCTTCCCGCCCGGCATGTCCTACAAACCCGGTATATTTACACCCGCCACCGCACACACCCACACACACACCCACACAGAAAAGCACTCGGACTCCAGCCAATAGTAATGAGGTGTGTCAGGTGAGGAATGTTCTGGAAATGAGTGGAGAGATTTACAAGCCACGGTTATTCACTTCAGGATCAATGCGTTTGGACACAGAGCGGTCTGGAACATCTCTTTCTGTGGCGTCCGCAGACCATGTCAGACGCACTGCACACCTGCAGTATGGCATTTCGCACATTCTCACTGCTACATATTTGCACGTGCATACACATACAGTGCCTTGCTAAGTTATTCATGCACCTTTTCAGATTATACGCAACAACCACAAACTTCAGTGTTTCTTATTATGTTATGCGATGGACAGAACAGAAATTTACACACAATGTTTTTAAAATTCTTTGCAAATAAAAATAGTAAAAACTGTGGCTAACTTTTTTATGCAGCCCTCTTTACTCTGCTACCCTGACTCTAGATCAGGTGCAACCAATGGCATTTAAAAGGGATCTGCTAGCCTGCCCAACAGAGCCCACATGCGTGTAATTTCATTTTACTATAACTGTCCTTGTTGAATGTCTCAGAGGTTTGTTTTGAGAACATAAGTGAACAAACAGCATCATTAAGCCCAAGACACAAAGCAGACAGGTCAGGGATGGAGATGTGGAACAGTTCACTGCAGGGTTTGGTTACAAGTCAATATCCCAAGCTTTGAGCAACTCAAACAATGCAGTTCAATCATCTTATAAAAACAGAAAGGGTATGACAGAGCTGAAAACCTACCAAGACATGGCTGTCCGTCTAAACTGGCATGCCAGGCAAGGAGAGCATTACTCAAAGATCAAGCCAGTAGGGCATGAAAACTCTGGAGGAACTGCAGAGGTTCACAGCTCAAGTGAGGCAATCTGTTCACAACACAACTACTAAACCAATGATACGTGGTGATGGCAGCATCATGCTGTGGCGATGCTTTTCTATAGCAAGCACAAGGAACTGGTTACAGTTAAGGAGAAGATAGATACTGTTATTATGGCTAACTCTAAAAGAAACCCCATAAGAGATATGATAGACCCATGACAGGAGTGGTTGCACCTTCACGCAACACAACTCTAAATATACACATGCAGGAGCTACAAGAATTTCCTAGTCAAAGTCTAGATCTGAATCCAATTAAGAATTGGTGGCACAGGTATGTTCACAGATGCTTTCCATCCAGTCTGACTGAGCTTGAGTGAGAAGACTGAAACTTCAGACGAATGCTAAAACACCTTCAGCTGTGACTGCAGCGAAAGGCGGCTCTACAAAGTTTTGGCTCAGAGGGGTTGCATACTTTTCAGAGTTTCATTCTGAAAAGGTTTGACAACTATACAAGTTTTGTTCCACTTCAAAATTATGCTTTACTTTGCTTTTGTGTGTGAAATAAATTCCTACTAAATTGCATTGGATTTTGTGGGGTAACAAAAATGTGTAGAAGTTCAAAAGATGCGAATACCTTTGGAAGACACTGTGCACAGAATTTAGCTGTGGTGCATGTTGACCAATGTAAACGAGAAATACTCCTCAAAAGAAACCCATGTAGTATGTTTCAGCAGTTCACATTTTTCCTCCACAGCATCTTTTTGGCCACACCTTTGCACAAAGTCACGCATGATGAGGTATTGTTTTCGCAGAATTCCACGCAACACCTGCTTTCTTTTCGTCTTCCCCGTCCTTCGCATTCCTCTCTCCCATGCATTGCTCCAGGTGCTCGCCTGACACAGGTTTGCACCGAGCCTCCGTGGTTCAAACAGAACCAGATCGTTTAGTTCTACTTGGCGGGCACACGCTCCCACAAGGCTGCAAACAGAAGGAAAACCAAAGAAAGGAGTTAAAAAGCCATCATTGTGCACTCTCTTTTTGCTTCGATCTGTTTTCAACAAAGACCTGGACATGGAAAGCCTTTTAAGGACAAACAGTAGGGGTTATACATGGCACTGGCTTATGAGCTGGTGAGTGCATCCCTTTGAGCGAGCCTTGTTCAGCCTGGTCTCAAGCACTTATGTGTGCAGACAGTGAGTCTTATTAACCTCTGAATAAAGCATTCCTGACCCTTCGTGGTTATGTATAAAAACATGAGCGGAGGAAAAGGAAGGAGAAAAAGAGACAGGCTGAAGGTAGAGAGCAGGTTTGTTCTTGTGCTGAACTCCCTCCACCCTTTCTGTAATATGTATTGTTTCTGATTGTTCACCAGGCGAGAATTACCCAATGCAGTTCATTCCCTCAACAATGGCAGCCGCAGCGGCGTCTGGACTCAGCCCGCTACAACTGCAGGTAAGAGGACGACACCTTGACATTTCATCGAACTGAAGCCTGACTGCACGGTCAATGCAAACCGTTTTGAAATACAAATGTATTCCTTTTTCTGTCTGTATAAAAGCAAGCTTTCAAGTAAACTTGCACAAAGAAAGGGTTTAACAATGGAGAGGTGAAAGATAAGAGTGTTGTGGCTGATGAGTATGCGAGATATAGTTGAATTAACTTGAAAGCACTTTTCAACTCAAGAAAAAAAGCATCTGTCAAAATTAGTCTGTCTGTAAATCCATTAAAAAACTTTTTAAACAGATTGTATCTGCTAAATTTAAACATGCCCTGCGTTTTACTTGCGCATATTTACTTTTAACTAAATGCACAGAGGCAAACACATGTCTTTGAACCACTGTTTATTTTTTATTGTAAGCATGGAAACAGCTAGGCTGTTAAGTATAAGGTCAGGAATACTGACACGTCTGTTTGCGTGTTGTTGTGTTATTGGCCCACTTCTAAAAGCCCTAGAATGAAGAACCCCCATGATGTTTTCCTTTTAGTAAGAAAAAAAAAACATGTCAATCATCTTCATCATGTCAAACAGATACATCTCCTGGAGAAAATATATTCTTTATGTTTATATTTTATTGTTTTAGTAACATCTCACCAGCCAAGGCTTTTACCACTTCTGTTAAACTTGATTGCTAAAAGTATTCACTTCCCTACGCATATTAACTGGAATGACACCCTTTTCTTAACCTATATGACGTTGGCCCAACCTTTGCAACTGAGGCAGCCTTAACTCTTCTGGGAAGGCTTTCCACAAGGGTTAGGGGTTGATAAATGGAAAATTTTGGCCATTCTTCCAGAAACGCATTTCTGAGCTCAGACACTGAGGTTGGACAAGGCGGCCTGGCTTGAAGCCTTTGCTATAATTCCTCCCAAAGAAGTTTTATCAGGTTGAGGTCAGGACTCTGTGTTGACCAGTGAAGTTGTCATTGCTTTGTGCACCAGTGATCAGTCCCATTGGAATACGAACGGGCATACCACAAACTGTTTCCACAAAGTCAGGAGCATTAAATTGTCCAAAATGTCTGGGTAAACGGAAACATTTAGAGTTCTTTTCTCTGAAAATAAGGGTCCGAGCACCATTCCTCAGAAGCGACTCCACACCGTAATCCCCATTGCCCCAAATTTACCCTTAACCTAGGGCATTTTTGCAAGTGTTGTGTTTCAGGCAACTGCCAAACTCAAGTCTCAGATTACCAGACAAAGAAGCATGATTTGTGCTTCACACCACTGCATTTAACACTTTGCATTTCACCTGGTGATGTCAGGCTTGGATGCAGCTACACAGCGATAGAAACTCTGTGAAGCTCTTAACCTTATGTAGTAGAGCTAATTTGAAGATCACATAAAGTTGGGAGCTCTGTAGTTATGTACTGTAGTAAAAAGATGAAAGTTGACTATGACATATTCATAGTGAGGAAATTCCTTAACTCAACTTATTGCATGAGTGGCATTTTAGTTAATTTTATAATCATCTTTATTTGTCATTACAACTTTGTACATTCCAATGAAATGTGTCCTCTGCATTCAACGCATCCTTTTTGGGGAGCAGTGGGCAGCCACTGTGTAGCTCCCAGGGAGCATTCTGGGGCTAGGGGTATTGCTCGGGCACCCAACCTGTAAGCTAAACAGGACGCATGTGGCCTGCTCTAACCACTAGGCTGCTACTCCCATTTTGTTATCTTTCTGGAATTCACTCAGATCCAGATAGGGATACATTTTTTTCTTAAAAAAAATGGAAATGGAAAAATGGAAAATGGAAAAAAAATGTTTTTTTAGAAACATATTGCTTGTAAATAGGACCAGAGAAACTATTATGCTTGAAATTACTTCAATTTTCTGACGTGATGGCGACATGGGTCTGAAAAAGTATTTTGATGCCGATTCTGTTCAAATGATCTGAATTTATAATATACTTTATTATTATAATTGGGATAATCAATATGTTACAATATTTTTGCACTAGTAAGAGTGATTATACCTTTCTGTTACAAATGTTTTTTTTTTTTTTTTAATGTGTGTGTAACTTAAAACTGCAGTGTTATACTTAAAGGTGCATTGTGCAAGTTTTGAAGTTATTTATTTATTATTTTTATTTCTCATACATGCCCTACAACTGCCCAACATATAAAATGAGTTATCCTGTATTTACCACAGTTGCCTGTATAGGCTGGATATTCAGTTCATGAGAGAGTGCTTTGGGCGCTCCGCCGTAATCGATGCATTAGTAAGAGAACACGGGCTAACCTAAATATTTATAGCTTTCTTACCTCAGAAGACATGACGCCTCTAAACAAAAGACCTGTGCAGTCGCAGCGGCAGATGCTTTTCGTTTTCGCCCATGCACAACACGCGTGTCATTTCAACTTGCTGCCAGAGGCGGCACACTTCTGCAAAAATCCTGCAACTTACACAATGCTCCTTTAGGTTTTCCATACTGTGACGATATTATTTCAAGAATCAAGAGCCTTTATTGTCATCATGTAACCATAATGAAATGTTTGGGCATATCCCTAATTTCTGATAAAATTTGTTCCTTATTAATCATGTATATGAAGTACAGTTATAAAAAAAAACAAGCTAAAGGGTTGAGTTTCTTATGGTTGTAACCTAAAGTACTGCTGACCTCAAACCAGTTGTTCAGCAACACATTGTTGAATAGAAAGGACTAGAAGAGAAGAAACTAATGAAACTCTGGCTCATGTTAACCTTATCCAGTGGTGAAGAGAGCATAACACCTAAAACCTTGTACTTTTGTAGTTTACTGAAAGCCTTTCTTTTGGCTTCAGGGACAACTGCGTTAACAAGAATGTATAAAAAAAATAAATTCAGCTTTTACAACAGTAGGTGAATCCCAGAAATATCCAACCCTTAATATAAGAACACTTTTCCCTTGTTGAGAATAAATGGTGTACTTCATCAAATTCATAACAGATCCTCCACCATACTTCACAGTGGGAATGTACACAGTTATTGTCACCCATATTCATCCTTGTGTGCAAAAACTCTTACTCATTCAATCAAATCACCCATCTCTAGTTAAGGTTTCTGCAAACTCCACATACACACTACTCCAATTAAAGGTAGGATTTCTTTCAGTGTGAGAATATGCAATTTCATGAATTTATTTAATACCGATTTTACACTTTTACCAAGGGTGCCAATAATTTGTCTGCATCTATATTTCAGACCCAATGAGAACACAATCACATCTCCTTCATAGCGTGACTTGAAAAAGGCCACGGTGATTGTTAGCTCGAGAGCCTAACAGAGTTTATATGCAAAGAGCTTATGGCGAGGGAATTAAAAAAGTGGACCTTGGATTCTTTATGAAGATTCATATTCATGATGACAGCACAGTTAACGGGTCACAGTTTGACAAAAGAAAGCGATGCCACACTTATAGACACTTTATATGACCACATTTTGCTTCTCTATAAAATATCCCGATCTATTTTTGCTCTGCTCAATGTGTTTATGAAAACCTTAAAACATTTTTTAAAGTGGAAAATAAAAGCAAGAACTGGAGGTCACACAGTGTGCATTAATTGGCACACGCTTCAGCTTCCCGCGCGCTTCCTTTGACTTCTAATGGACTTCCAGCAGCTCTTTAAAACAGCTCTTTAAAATAACAAAACATGACACGGTGTTTGAAGCTAAAGCTGGGTGGACTGATGCTTGTAGGTTAGCCTCCTTATTTGCTGCCTGTCAGCTGTATGAGACAAAAGCCGTCATGATGAATGACGGAGGAATTCCACCCCACCAGCACAACACCTGGCCTCGGCAATTCATCACTTTTTTTTTTAAAGGCTCCCTAACACCTGTGGTTTGAAAATAGCACTTATCCATAATGGTTATCACACAACATGTTTGCAAAAATAAAAGATTATGCAAAATAGATAATAGGAGAAGATGAGGAAAAAAAGGATTTGATCTCTGAAGGCAGTTGGGAGCTTAACAAAACAAGCCCACCACCCTTCCTGCTGTACCTAGCAGCAGCAGAAAGGACAAAACCTCTCCAAAAAAAGGCCTTTTTCACTCACAAACAATGCAGCTTCATCATGTCGCTCATTACCATTGCACGGCTTTTAGATGTCACGAGAATCCATATCTCACTTTCTTCAATTTGCATTGTGGTTCTTGCTTATCGAAGAACTCATTAGCCGCTATTGACTTAGCAAAGCGCCCTGCTTCGCTGTGGGGGTGTCGGAGCCCTCCTGTCTCCCACTCCTGGCTTTGAAATGATCAAAAGAGCTGCACGGTGAGTGAGAGGTAAAGAGGGCGTGTGATGTCAGAGGCGCAAACGTCTCTCACATTCAAGCGCTGTCTGAGACGCTCGTGGAGAACGAGAAGCGGCGAGGAACCTGAATGAGAGAGGAAGCTTCTCATCAGGCCTCGGCAGAAACAGAAAGAGGAAGAAAGGCGGGAGACAGAGAGCGCGGGGAAGTGTTTAGGATGGGAGAAACAGCAATTGTTGGAGGATTTAGTTTGTGTGCGTGCGTGCGTGTGTGCGTGTGTGTGTGTGTGTGTGTGTGTGTTTGAGTGAGAGGGCTCCCAGCACATGTTGGGACATTGTTTATCCAGTAACAAACGCAATCATTACATGATTTCTACAATAAGTTTGTGCTTGTTCATCACAATGAAAACTGCCAGCAGGAGCTTTCTGTACTTGACAGCCGCGACACAGTAAATAAAAAGATAGAAACAATAAGAACACCTGCAGTGTGGTTAGAGTACATATCTGTACAATTGCAAGGGTTTGAAATGCATGCTCCCATTGAGGTTTTTGTCAGTGTGTTGCTGGTTTAACTTTTCCTTAGAAAAATATATATATTTTTTTTTTTTATAATCCTCCCAGTCGCTGAGTTCGATTGATCAGTGAAGTGTTTTGCTCAACAGTCGGTTCAGTTATGGAAGAGGGAGCTGAACTTGTCAGACACAAAGCCCACTCTAGTTTATATATCCAATTTCTGTTTAGCCTTGCTGGATCCTTGGATATTTTATCATAGTATGTTATTAAATTTTTATTTCTGCATAACTTTGGCTACATGAAATTTGGCCAGATTCTTTAAGCCTTGTGTGTGCTTTTTAAATAAAATAGAGCAATTTGGTAGACATGGTCAGTTATTGTACCAAGCATCGTTAAAATAAATTTGTTACTGTCAAAAGAATCTAAATTTATTGTGTTGATCAGTTCTACATGATAATGTTTATAAACCTCAGAAACTAAAATTATTGTGGGGATTTTTACTTTTGCTATTTTCTCCACTGCTGCTTCCATGAGAGCAGCAATAATTATTGACATACTGTATTTTAAAGATATGATTAAATGCAGTTATTGTGTGCAATAAAATTGCATTCCTTTAAAGTAGTTAGTATCCTAAAATAGCTTTATATATATATATATATATATATATATATATATATATATATATATATATATATATATATATATATATTCAATTTGCTCTTTTTTTTGTTTTGTTTTTTTGTTATTTTTTTTTAGTATTTGTGGGGATTTGACTGACATGCATTCCCATACAATCTATTGCCATAAAGCACCTGCAATGGGTTTTTAAATGCTTGTTATCATCATGTTATCACCATCCCAATAAATACCACTAAATGTCATGTAAACCATTTAAGTAAATATTTTTCATCCCTAAATTCTGAGTCCATTCAGTATTATTTTCTTGACTCACATTCATAATATATTTTCAAACACCTCACAGTTGCAACTTCATTTCACCAAAATAATCTTAAAACCTGACGTACAATGGATCCTTTTAATTTTTGTCATAAATGTAAAACCACAGGATTTAAAGCGTGTGTGTGTACTTTCCTTTTACAATCACGATACCGCCGGTACTGAATGCTTTAGTTACAGAGGCGCATCAGTATCAGATGACGTGGTAATACTGATCCTCTGTTAACATGCTGCTCACTCCTGTGAAGACATGGTGTGGGGCCAAATGCACTGGTGCAATCATTAAAAATGCATCAAAAAAGAATGTTCTAAAACACTGAATCTGCATTATAGGAGAAGGAAAACATATGGTGCACTGTGTGCATTTGTATACATTAATGAACTCCTTTTTATTCACTATCAACAAACAGTTTTTGTTCAACTCTTAAAGTCAGGCGGCCATTCGGGATTTGAATGGTGTTTGTTCACATGACAGTCACTTTCAGAACAAGTCATTAGGTTATCTTGAGTGAAAACCCCCTTATTTCCATTTGGCAACAAACTTCACTAGCCTTTGAAAGTAATGGTCCACTACCTACTTCGTTAGGGTTTGTTTGCAGTTTATTTAAAGGTATAGTATGCAACCGGGGTTGATTTTCCAGCGAGGCTCCCCCCAGAGGGCGAAAGTAAAAGTACACTGTCGTAAAGATGCTCAGCTGTTCTCCTGGTTTCTCCGTCAAGCCAGGCGCGGTTGTTTTGAGCCATGATAACTGCACAAATATCGCCACTGCGCTAGCACCGAGCATGCCTTTCACTGGGGGCGTGTAGCAGTTCTCGCCGTAAAGCAAGACCGACTCTCGCGATGCACAAGACTTCTGAGCCTGTGGGCACGGGCCGAGGGCTCCTGCAGTTGCAAGTACGGTATTTCCCCTACAGACCACCAGGGCGGCCAAGAAAACCTTTGTTCAACCTGAAATGACTCATTTAATCATCCAAAACGGTATGGACCACATTAATTAACTGAAAAATGTTGCATAGTATGCCTTTAACAGGTTTGGTTCATCTTTCACAGTAGAAAAGTGTGTTTCAAATTCCCAGTCTCAAAAGTAATAATGGCCCCAGAAAACTACCCTGGTTTCTGGACAAGATTCATGCAGTAGAAAGGTCCCCTTTTCACCTTGGGGTTCCACTGAATGTGGAAGAGGTGCGGGAGCGCCGTGGTTTCTGCCAGGCACCTTATTCCCCCAGGAGTGTTTCAGAGCGGAGTGCCTCTACGCGGCTGGACTCGGATCACGTGAGCATCACTTCATTGGGCGATAGTAGTGTACTTTTAAGATTTAATTACAATTAAAATCGTCATTCATGTTGTCAAGTATCAAGTGAGATCCTCTGGTGGCTCGGAGTTGGAGCTGCAGGTAATCACAAATTGATGTTTCAGAATAAAATGTGATCCAAGGTCTACACATGTAGTCTTTTACTTGTAAACTCCCCCAGATCCAAACTGCTTTTCATCAACTGACTTCCTGCCTGAACGATCCGCTCTTCTCCAGATTGACATGGAGTCGGTGCGGCAAGCGGCAAAAATAGGGCAGCGTGTATTTTAGAGAAGCAGGGAGTGCCGGCGCATCCAGGATGCTTCAGGAATACCACGGTGCAACGGGTGGAACCGCTCTGACTGACTAGAGTTGCTGCGATCAGCTGCGATCAGTTGTGAAGGCGCAGTGCAGCCGCACCACAGCGCTTCCACATTCATTAAAACCCCGGGGCTAAACAGGACTAAGAATGCTTATCAGTTGACTGTGTTAAATTGTAAAAGTGAGTAGACAGTCATTAAATGCAATTCACACAGAAAGTACATAAAGATTAGACCAGTAGCTATGTTTACACGCACAAAATCTTACGATCAGATTGAAATGTATTCGGATTAAAAAACAAAAAAACAATTGGATTGCACCATTTATATGGGCACACAATCAATTAATCCGATCACGATGTGCATGTATATGCACCTGGCTTTATTCAGAATAAAACCCCTCTGACATGTTATCAAAGTCCCCTAAAAAAACACAGAAGAAGAACGGGGTTCTAATTGCGGTTGAAACGTTACAGAATAATTTTGAGGTCTTTTAATGTTTTTAATAGAAAGGTTGTATCGGGAGCACCAACAGTTTTGCTTCCTGACGTATTTCTGCCACTCACCAACGCGGAAATACGTCACGTTTACGATGGCCGCACATGCGCACTCGGGTCAGTTTGCCACATTCAGAATAATTAGATCCTGACAAGCATTTAAATGCATCTATATCAGATTATTAATCATCATAAACCACTCCTCTCATCCGGAATACAATTTCAATCCGATTGAATTTAATCCAATTCCGATATTCCGAATGGCTTGTTTACGTGATGCATTTTTATTCCGGTTGGCCCTTTATTCCGATTACTTTTGTCCATGTAAACGTAGCTACCATGAGCAAAGATTTGTTAGTACAGTACATACTAAAGCAAAGCGTACACCAACCCATTCTGTACCAAGTTGAAACAATGACTGCTTAATATTTAATGCTATATAAAAGAAAAACATGAGCCAGCCAGAGGCAGTTTAATATTTCTTTATTATGATAAGATTTTTTTTAAAACTAGAGTTTTACATGACAAATCTTTCACTTTATCTGTTTAAGAAACTTAAAAGACAATTTGAAGCACTGTTAGTGACATATGCAACAAAAGCTTCAGATGCAAAGCTGACCCACTACGACTCAAAACAACGGGCAGATCCTTTGCTGCCGCCGTGGGAACTTCTTCTGGCCAATTGTTTCTAGAGCCTCAAAGTAGACCCCTTCACAAACAGTGGATTTCTGCCGAAGAAAGGCCCCCTTTGTGTACGGCTAATGCGAGGGAACTACAGTTGATTAGCAGACATACTTGTTGTAATCATATGACATCTCCCTCTATTTCTGTTTTCAGTCAATTTCTGTTCGAGCGGAAAAGGTGAAAAATACATTTTTGTCCCCCGCAGTCCTTACTGCTTTCAGGTCACACACCGATCGAGTCTAAATGGCTTGCCTGATCCATCAAGGCGGACGTTGTTTTATGTTGTCATGTGAACTGGCATAATTGTCACTCAAGCTGTATCATTTTTGGCCACAGTCAACCTTCACAGTGCAATATTTAGCCTCTCTCCTCTGGGTGAGCAGTCGATCCGTTTCACCATCCTTTATTTCCTAGCTGCAAACCTGCTAGAAAGACAAAACCACATTTGTTCTGTGTGCTCCAGAGATCGATAGCAGCTTGACACTAAAAAGGCCCGTTAACGGGATGCTCTGCTCTGACAACGGTGAACGGTGCTGGAGAACGGTCCTGTGCCCGTCAGACTTCACCGTTTCTTTCTATGTAAGCAAAACATGAAAGACAATGTGGTGGTGGTGGGGGGGAGATAAGCATTTCCTTCGAAAGGCTAGCCAGTTCGTTTGGATGGACAAAGCGCGGTTTAAGGTCCTCTTTGTCAATTTGTAATTTAGGAAATGGCTTCATTGTCTTCCCTTGGGGGTTGATTGTGCAGCAAAAGCTCTAGTTTGGGTTGTGCATGCTGCACATTAGTCAGTCAACAATCAATTGCTGAACGTCTTGCAGGAAAAAAAAAAGCAAGAGAAGCTTTTATCGTGAGCCTGCTGTTTATTCCAGACTTCTGTCCGTTTATTGTTGACAGACTCGCTGCTGCAAGCACAATAGCACAGGGTGTGTTTGCAGAAAATACGCCGAGCGTGTGTGTTTGTGCAGACGGGAGTGTGTTTTACCCCCAAAGTTTCAGGTGCCTGCACCGAGCCCTTGCTCCCTGTACAGCTGTACGAATATCAGGCACCGCTGTAAGTAACTCTGCGGTTGGCCTGATTGACGCGAGAGGCCTCACAACCAGCCATTCGAGGCACATTTTGAAAGGGATCTCATATCGCCAGGCGCTGGCCTGCGTGCTCCTGGTGGCTTCCAAGGAAAATAAGCAGCGTGACATCAGGGCTTTGTTTCAGCAGTGAGGCCCCTTCTGTTTGTGTTTAATATCGCTCTGAGAAAAGTGGAAAGGCGGCCAGCCAGCTTCTCTTGCCCTGACTGCTGAGCTTGGCGCTTTGGCAGCAAAGTGACGGTGGTCTTGTGTGTCTGCTGCGCAAAAACCCTCCATCCCTCACTCTCCCTCTTTGTTCGAGGGGTTTTCTTTGCTCTTGGATCTCCTCTCCCGGGAGGCCTCGAAGTTTGGACTGCAGGGAAATCAGATCTCACAACACTGGGGGCCGGTTCGGGTTAGAGGGGCAGACAGTAAAAACACAGAAAACGAAACGGTGATGGAGATCTGGGGAAAACGATATGAAAAGTGATTTCTGGAACAAAACCGAGTCAGAAGACAAGTGGAGAGAGGCAAAGGGAGATCAAAAGGAAGCAGGGTGAATTTAAGACAGATATTTAGAGGGAAGGGGGGAGTATAGATGAGGTGAGAGTAACGCAGAAGTAGAGGAAAGCAGAAAAGAAAGACGTGAGGGAATCTTCTGAAGGCCAGCCATGTCTGGGTGGTTTTCCTGAGGAGAGGCTCTTTGATACTCCAGCACTTACACTCCAATGCGTTCAGACAGGAGTTGACAGTGGTTTCGGGCAGTGGTTTGTCTGGCCAGCAAGCTTTGATTTAGAAGACCCTGGACAGTGGGCTGAGTATTTGGCGCTTTGATTCTTGCTAAGTAGTTCGGATGGAAAGTTAGCTCAATTTCTTTTCTTTTTTTTTCTTCCTCTTTTTTTCTTGTTATTAATTAGAGCTGTGATTTTTTGTCCAAACTAAAGCCCCAAGTGTTCCAAGCCCTTTACTTTTCTATTGTTCAGTTCTTCTTTTTATGTTGTACAATACGCTAAAGATGTAGTTTTAGTCTGGCTAAAACTATGCATGAAATGCACCTGTATATTTTGTGAGGACTATCAGGGAGGAAATGGAAAAGCTTTGAAAACCATCTATTGGTTTTCCCTCCACTTTGCAAGTATGCACTGCTATCCCAGACAACCCAATAGATCTGATAGAATTGTGTGGTTGCAAGAAATGAAAAAAAAAAAAACAAGGTGGATGAAGGCTTTCCGAAGGCACTGCATAGGTAAGCATCCGAAAACACAAAACTGTCCACTCGGGTCCAAAGGAACTCCAGGGAGCACCAAAGGGATTGTACAAAAAATAGGAAGGGTGTGTGTGTGGAAGAAGAAAGGATGAAAGAGGAAAGCCACTGACGAGCTGCTGGCGAACAATGTTAATAGGCTGTTGGTTTTTCTGGTTTTTCCTCTTTTGCAGCAGCTGTATGCCGCACAGCTGGCAAGCATGCAGATCTCACCAGGAGCCAAGATGGCTTCCATCCCACAGGCTCCCAACTCCTCCAGTCCTCTTTCACCCTCCCACCTCAAGAGTGAGAAACAAGTATCCAGCCCTGTCACTCAGATTAAGGTACGTGGACATCTGAAAGTATCAACATTTAAGGACCTGTCCCTGGAGCTCAGCAGAATCATATGCGATTATTAGGAGTGGGTAAGAAAATAAGCTTACTGAGTCAGTAGTTCATACTTCTTCCCTGCAATTAATAAAAGTGAAGTAAAACGACGTCTGAATGTGTGCAACAGACAACATAATAACACAAAGGAAAGAGTGAGTTCAGAATCTGTGTTATGGGGAAACACTTAAGGCTGATGATTAGTGCGAAGTTAAAGTGAGAGGCTGGAAATTTGGAAGATGTTGAAACGATGATCTGCGCACGGCCCAGTGCTCTTCCCCGTCAATTAGTAGCAGCTTATTTAAAAGTCGCACACTGTTACACACACACATACACTGACACTGGCGCTGGCTGCTGTTTGGCAGAAGCCCAGACGTCTTCACTGGAGAGAGCGTGCGCCTCATCTTTACTCAACTACCAGGCAGTAATGGAAACCATGTGTGTGTGTGGGGCACAGCTGCAGCCGGCGTCACAATAGCCTGGCGTCAGAGCCTGCCGCACTCAAGCAGTAGTGTTGTGCCCTGCAAGTGTCCCACCCTCTGCTAACCTTTACTTTGTGTGCACTCTCCCCCCCCCCACCCGTTTCTGCACACCACACACACTATACCCCTAACCCCCATTTTCCATGACAAAGCTCATCCTAAACTCCTCTCCTCAACACTTTCTTAGCCAAGGCCTTTTTGCAATTTAGATCCGTGTTCCTGATATGTTTGCAGACAAAACAAAAATATAGAGACAGACACTGATGGTGTGCAGTCATTTCTGTTTTTACTGTCATGTTGCAAGAACTAAATATATATATATATATATATATATATATATATATATATATATATGTATATATATATATATATATATATATATATATATATATATATATATATATATATATATACTACCGTTCAAAAGTTTGGGGTCACATTGAAATGTCCTTATTTTTGAAGGAAAAGCACTGTACTTTTCAATGAAGATAACTTTAAACTAGTCTTAACTTTAAAGAAATACACTCTATACATTTCTAATGTGGTAAATGACTATTCTAGCTGCAAATGTCTGGTTTTTGGTGCAATATCTACATAGGTGTATAGAGGCCCATTTCCAGCAACTATCACTCCAGTGTTCTAATGGTACAATGTGTTTGCTCATTGGCTCAGAAGGCTAATTGATGATTAGAAA
The DNA here is from genome assembly GCA_037039145.1 of Fundulus diaphanus. Lineage (NCBI taxonomy): Eukaryota > Metazoa > Chordata > Actinopteri > Cyprinodontiformes > Fundulidae > Fundulus > Fundulus diaphanus. The sequence continues at coordinate 42,181,247 of CM073134.1, forward strand.
ACCCTTGTACATTCATGTTCACACATCTGAAAACAGTTTAGCTCGATACAGAAGCTACAAAACTGACCTTCCTTTGAGCAGATTGAGTTTCTGGAGCATCACATTTGTGGGGATGGGGCCAAAAAAAGAGAACTTTCATCTGAAACTCGACAGTCTATTCTTGTTCTTAGAAATGAAGGCTATTCCAAGAGAGAAATTGCTAAGAAATTGAAGATTTCCTACAACGGTGTGTACTACTCCCTTCAGAGGACAGCACAAACAGGCTCTAACCAGAGTAGAAAAAGAAGTGGGAGGCCGCGTTGCACAACTGAGCAAGAAGATAAGTACATTAGAGTCTCTAGTTTGAGAAACAGACGCCTCACAGGTCCCCAACTGGCATCTTCATTAAATAGTACCCGCAAAACACCAGTGTCAACATCTACAGTGAAAAGGCGGCTGCGGGATTCTGGGCTTCACGGCAGAGTGGCAAAGAAAAAGCCATATATGAGACTGGCCAATAAAAGAAAACGATTAAGATGGGCAAAAGAACACAGAGATTGGACAGAGGAAGACTGGAAAAAAGTGTTGTGGACGGATGAATCCAAGTTTGAGGTGTTTGGATCACAAAGGAGAACGCTTGTGAGACGCAGAACAAATGAAAAGATGCTGGAAGAATGCCTGACGCCATCTGTTAAGCATGGTGGAGGTAATGTGATGGTCTGGGGTTGCTTTGGTGCTGGTAAGGTGGGAGATTTGTACAGGGTAAAAGGGATTCTGAATAAGGAAGGCTATCACTCCATTTTGCAACGCCATGCCATACCCAGTGGACAGCGCTTGATTGGAGCCAATTTCATCCTACAACAGGACAATGACCCTAAACACACCTCCATATTGTGCAAGAACTATTTAGAGCAGAAGCAGGCAGCTGGTATTCTATCGGTAATGGAGTGGCCAGCGCAGTCACCAGATCTGAACCCCATTGAGCTGTTGTGGGAGCAGCTTGACCGTATGGTACGCAAGAAGTGCCCATCCAACCAATCCAACTTGTGGGAGCTGCTTCTGGAAGCGTGGGGTGCAATTTCTCCAGATTACCTCAACAAATTAACAGCTAGAATGCCAAAGGTCTGCAATGCTGTAATTGCTGCAAATGGAGGATTCTTTGACAAAAGCAAAGTTTGATGTAAAAAAAATCTTATTTCAAATACAAATCATTATTTCTAACCCTGTCAATGTCTTGACTCTATTTTCTATTCATTTCACAACGTATGGTGGTGAATGAGTGTGACTTTTTATGGAAAACACAGAATTGTTTGGGTGACCCCAAACTTTTGAACGGTAGTGTATATATATATATATATATATATATATATATATATATATATATATATATATATATATATATACATATATATATATATATATATATATATATATATATATACATATATATATATATAATCTAAGGCTTTGTGCCTCTAATGAACCACAGTGAGAGCCTTTATTCACAAATGTAGAAAACACAAAGGCCAACCTCACATTTATCAAAGAAACATCTGAACGATCCCCAAAACTTTTTGAGAAAATGTTATGTGGACTGATGAGAAAAAGTGAGACATTTTGGAGTGTTATGCAGTAGGTCAAACATTCAGAGAAAGATGTTTTGGAGTGACCTCGTCAAAATGGACTTTGACTAGGCTGACTGACAGAGGACTCGTCATGTCCAACAGTTTGAGATGATCTGATGCTTGACCTCAAACAAGCTGTTCATGCTCAACAACCCTCCATTGGGGCTGAATTGAAACAATGCGCTATAGAAGAGTAATAGATAATACAATTTTCACATGGTTTGGTTGTTGTTCCCTTAATAAAAGGAACCACCCTCTGAAAACTGCCTTTTTGTTAATACTTTACTTAAATTTGTCATATTGAAGTTTTTCAGCAAAATCATGTAGGTGTGACAAAAAAAATGCAAAAACATATAATCTGAAAGGAGAAAATGTTTTTTTTTCAAAGTTTTGTATGCTGTATGAAGGAATCCCACAGACCAAAGCCCCACTTTTAAAGCAGAGATTGAACAACGATTCATGTCTTCATCCCATTTTTCCGGCTAATGTTAGAGAGGAATCCTGAGCAACATTAGGTGGAATCAAGCAAGTTCCAACAAGCTGCTTGGCTGTTCAACATCTCCCCAAACATATCACATGTGTAATCAGGAACAAAAATAAATACATTAAAAAGCAAAGCAGGCCTTGTTGCATTGCATTTTGGGTCCCAAACTCTTTTTCACCTTTCCACAGTGCTTGATTGTTTAAATTAAAGGCAGTACTTCAGCCAATGTATTTTTCCTTCAAGTGCATTAATTAATGACATTACTACTGAAAACTCTTCAGAATTTATCCCAAATATTCTCCATGGCAGGGCTGCACAACATATTGTGAATATATCGTCATCACTATCAGTGTGTGCAATATTCATAACGCAAAGGACTGTAGTCAATCTCACAGCAGCAGATGCTCAGATTTGACACAAATGGTCTTTCCCAAAATGCTGAAGGTCACAGAATGATGGAAAGGAATGAACATAGAATATATCGCACATATTGCAACAGATATCATCATCGCAGTATTTGCTGAAATCATCACCAACACATGAGTTTCTAATATCGTGCAGCCCTTCTCCACGAAGGAGAAGGGCTGTACTTTTCCCCACTTCTCGCCAAATGACAACGGATACTGTGATTTGCTCGGTGGTGAAATGGTTTGCTCTTAGAACTTAAATGCCAGGGCCCATGGCCGGGACCACTTCAGCGCGGCCGGCTGCCGGCGGAGCCCACGGGCTCGTCCCCGCGGCTCTTGGGGGCGTCGGCATTGCGGTGGCTGGGGGATTTCCTCGGGGTCGTCTCTCCTCTTTCCTCGGGGGGGGGGGGGGGGGGGGGGTTGCAGATTTCCTGTGAAGGCCCCTCTCGGGCGCACTGCTTTGGTGGCCCCTTTGGGAGTCCGGGGTTACGGGTCCCCTGACTCCTGCCTCTGTGCTTAGGGAAGGTGGGTCTTCGGTTCTCCACAATCACTATCAATATATTTCCTTCTGGATAACTTTCACCTAAACTAGTGCACTTTCACAAACTCCTACAGGTGCTGGGTCCCAGGTATTAAATGTTCACTTATATACAGAAAGGCTATAATTTATTTATTTACTTTCTTTTACTTTCTTTTTTAGGTATCACATTACACATGTCAGCTTAAATAATAATACATATGATTTAGCAATGGTATCAAGGTGTTACACGATTGTATCTGTTGCTTTATGTCTGTTGGTTGTGCTGTTGTTTTTGTGTCTCTTTCCAGGTGATGGAGCAGACAGAGGACGTTTTATCATTCTCTTCCTTCTATCTCTTCTTTCTTTCACCCTTTTCTTTCTCTTTTTTTTCTCTTCTTGTTCTTCCTTTACTCTCCTACTTTCCCATTGTAGTGTCCATATAATTTGAAATTCTCCCTGCAGGAATCACAATAAAGCTATTTACACGCACAAATCAAGCGGAGCATTATGGCGAAAGCTGTTTGCTCCACTTGTGAAAGTAAAATCTGTCGAGCTCTATTTGGCATTAAGATATCAATTTTTATTGCCACATTGCTAGACAGGACACTGGGAAAAAAAAAAAAAAAAAAAAAAAAGAACTTAAATGTCTATCAGGGGAGAAACAGGATGCCGTGACACAAGATGTAACAGTATGGCAATTCCTCGTCATTTGGAGTGAAAGTGAACTTTGTCTCAAAAACAAAGAATCAAGGATCTTTTATTGTCATCTTACCGTGGTGAACAACAATATATACAGGTAGACACAACAGACATATATTTATTATATATGTCTATTATTATTATTTATTTATTTTACATGGAGATGAAGTCAGTCAGTTGGGTGCACTAGCCAAACCCACTTCCTGAGAAGCCCAAGTGTGCAAACTAGTCTTTAGGGTCTGCTAAGACTCATACCGAGTTCCGTATGAGTCCTTTTTGAATTATATGATTGACTGTGTTGTTGCATGAATTAATCAATCAAAGCTTCTTTGATGATACATTTATGCCTGCAGTAAATTCTGTGCAGTAAACTTAAACCTTCATATACAGGACTGTGCACTGAAACATTCCTGAAAAGTTAGTGTGCAAATATGCATTCACAGTAGTTAGTGTTAGTGTTCCTAGCAGGGGGCGATAACCCTCACAGCTTTTGGGAAGAAGCTGTTTCTGAGTCTGTTAGTTTTGGACAGACTCAGACTCATTAGTGTGCTTTGTTTGTAAAAAAAATAAAATAAAATAAGCCATAATTATAAGCCCTCATATGAAGACGGTTCTTTTCGTTTTAGACCGTGTATCTAAGTTTGACACTTTTATGTTGAAGTAAAACAGGAAGAAATTTGTGTTGCTCTGGTTTGTTGATGGTTCAGCAGCTTCCACCTTTTTTTATCTCGTTCGTATTGCTGCATTGTTGTAGTGTTAACAATAAAGAATAATAGCTCTTCACCTTGGCTGACTAACAGTTAGCTTCTACTTTGACAATAAAGTTTGCACTGGACTCCTAGCCTTCTGTTGGTCCCTCAACTAATGGGGTCTGCACTTAAATCTATTTAAAACACAGTATAGGATTAAGGAACATTGTTTTTCTGTGAAAACTCAAAAAAGGGAGCTTGTCAATGGTTTGTTAATCAGGACACTTTGGACAAATAATGACCTAAATAATAAATATATGAGTTAAGATAAGATAAGATAAGATAAGATAAGATAAGATGGTCTTTATTGATCTCACAATGGAGAAATTCACTCGTCACATCGGCTCATACAAGAAGGTGCAGAGTAGGGAAGGTGCATTCAGTTATATACAGTGAATCTTCATAGTCTGATTATAATTACACATGCTGGAATACATATGCTCACCAGCAGGTAGCAATAACATGGATATAAAGTTAATATTAATATTAAAATTCCAAAGAAGATGGTCCTTAGCTAAAGCTGTTGTTGTACTTTTAATCTTCTTGTTTTCAGCTCGACGTTCACTGGAAACAGAGACAGATGTATAGCACAGACGGCAGAGATGAGTTCAAAGGGGACCTCTCAGTTTTTGTTTTTAATGATTTATTTTTTGCCAATTCACAAAACCACTCCTAAAATGTAATTTTTAGCTAGTCACTTTTAAAATAGCTTTTTTAAAATGATCAACTTCCATCATCAAATCTTTACATGTCAACATGAGGTACAAACAAGGCAGAAAATCTGTGTTTTGCAATAATGTACAAGGCTCGAATTGTCTTTCAAGTATTTCTAAAATCTTGTCTCGTCTTGTAAGTCATTTATCAAATATCACCTGGTCTCTTGAGCCTAATGTGTGTTTACAGCCCTAACATCTCCTCATTTGCTTAATTTGTTAACAGGAAGAAGGATCCACACAGCCACTGAACCTCTCAGCCAGACCTAAGACAGCCGAGCCTTATCGCTCTCCAAAGTCACCAACACAGAGCTTGCTCCCTGGAAACAAGACCAGCCCGAGCAACATGGGCAAGGGTCGCATCCCCAGCCCCATCCCCATCCCAAGCATGGGCAGAAACACCTCCCTGGGTGGGTGGCCACAACACCACACCACATTGTTTCTGTACTAACAGTCCCCCACGTCAGGTGAACCTGCTGCTTTGCTTGCGCCACATGTTCTCCCGTCTAAATGACGCTTCTCCAAGGCAAGGAGAACAGCAGAGTGCGGACGCGCTTCCTCACATCTAAACTGTGTATCCGCCCCTAACAAACACATCCTCACTTCTGTGTAAAAATGTTGTCGTTCTTTTAACCGGAAAAACAAAAACATCACACAGCCAGACACTTTACTCCTCCCTGCCACCCACAGACACGCTGTGCTGCGTTGCACGCGCCTGAGCGACTGCAGACACCTCAACCCCACCAGGAGACCTCTATGCATGTCTGTGTGTGTGTGTGTGTGTGTGTGTGTGTGTGTGTGTGTGTGTGTAATGTGACTGAGTGTTTGTGTTTTACAGGAGTCCAAAGCCCTGTATTTAGCCCCAATGAAAACCCTGGCAGCGGAAGCAGTGAAACCCAGCACACGTTATTTTGTTTTTAAGAGCTTCCTCGCATTATTGTCTGCCCGCGCTAGACCTTTTATACCCCCACCTCTGCTATCTGTTATTAAGGCCAATCTAAAGCCTCTCATTAAGCCACCCCTCCCCCCCTCAGAAAACAATTTCACCGGCTCTTCTATAGTGGCTTTGAGGACGCGACGCTTGTGTTCTCTGCAAAGTTATTTTTTGCCTGTTTTAACGGCCACCCAAGCGTACAGTGCTTCCTACTTGTCTGCTAATTAAACGAGGAGGGCAACGGAAACTTTGCATCCTTTTATTCCTTTTAATTCCTCAAGTGCGCAGCGGCTTCAGAAGTGAGAAGTGTGGCACACAAACAAGGGGGAGGAGGTTCCCTTCACTTCTGAACTGGAAAAACAACGTGTGAATGTGTTATAAGAGCAAAAGTCAGATCTTATTGCATTTGACTTTAAGTAATTAAGCTGTTAAATATCCTCTAGTTTACCTAAATGAATTAAACCAAACTGAATGTGGTTTGCCAGTCACACTTCATAATTCAAGGGCAAACAAAGCCCAGGAGCGTAACATAAATGTCCTCCATGTTCCACTTTTTTTTTTGCTCATCTCTTGTGAACTCAGTTAAGCAGATCAGAATCTTAAGATGCAATTTGCTTTATCTAAATATTTGCCTTCTGTGCATACATTAAGTGTGTAATTGTTCATACTTTAAGCCTTTCTTCTGCTGTGTCGTGTGCAGACATCCTCTCCAGCCTTAACTCCACAGCGTTATTTGGGGACCAAGACGCGGTGATGAAAGCCATCCAGGAGGCCAGGAGCATGAGGGAGCAGATTCAGAGGGAACAGCTCCACCATCAGCAGCAGCAGCAGCCGGGCCACCAGAGCCTGGAGGCCAAGCTGTCCGCGCTCAGCAGCATGAACCTCAACAACAGCAGCAAGGTTAGAAGAATGTGTGGATACATGCTGGGATGTGCCCAGTCTTGCCACTAACGAGGGACATAGGCGTCAGTCGGGTGTGATCTGTTGTATAATACCAGAGTCCATCCCATTAAATACTTCATTTGCTGAAACTGCTTTCTACCATCCTGCATTGGACTTCACAAATAGCCCAGCTCTCCTCTCTGCTTTACTCCAAAGCTTGGTTGACGGGAGGGCCCACGTTTTGCGCTCAGAACTGCCTCGGTTCTTCATCGCGTAGGTTCAACAAGGTGTCGGAAACCTTCCTCAGATGCTTTGACCCGTATCGATGAGATAGCATCATGTAGTTGATGTAGTAATCAAATCAAACTTTATTTATATAGCACCTTCCAACAATGTGTTGCACTGGCCAAAGTGCTTTACAGCATGAAAAACAAATAAATACAGAACACATTAAAAGAAACAAAGTATCAAGTAAAAAGCTGCATATACGTTGAAGGAAAAATATGAAAATACTAAAAATTCAAAGCTTTAGTTTGGCTTTGAATAAAGGCAGGTCAGTGATGGAGCGCAGCTCAAAGGAAAGACTATTCCAATTTGTTGGACCAGCCACTAAAAAGACTGATCGTGCTTTAGATAGTGCTTTAGAAAGAAACAACAGCATTTTAGATTTGCTGGCTGCTCTGATGCGGATATTATGTTTCACCCTATCCCAAAGATGTTCTGTTGTAGTGAGGTTTTGTGGCTGTGGAGATCATTGGAGAACAGAGGACTCATTGTCATGTCCAACAGTTTGAGATGATCTGAGCTTAGTGAAAAATCTGAATATGCTATCATCATGTAGAAATGTGGATGGTTTGCAACATTACTCATTTAGGCTTTGGCCTCTGTACTAGTTCAGTTGTTATTAAGGGTCCAAAGTGTATAAAGAAACTGTCCCCTACACCATTATACCAACTCCACCAGCCTGAACCCTTTACACAAGGCAGAATGGATCCTGGAAAACCAAATAATGACCCTTACCATATAAATCCTGCAGCTGAAATTGAGACTTATCAGACAAGGAAATGCTTTTCTAATTTGTTACTGTCCACTTTTGTTGAGCATGTGTGAATTGTAGCCAAGGTTCCTGTTCTTATCTGGTGAAACTTTACTATAGTCAACTGCTTCAAGGTTTGATGTGCCATGGTTGTAATAAGTGGTTGTTTGAGCGACTTCTGTTGTCCGTAACCAGTCTGCCATTTTCGTCTGACCTTTGACGTCCACAACACATTTTTGTCCACAAAACTGTTGCTCACCGGATTCTTTCTCATTTCAGACAATTCTCTATAAACCTGTGAGATGGGGGAAAGAAAAGCCCAATATATCAGCAGTTTCAGAATTGTTCAGACCAGCCCATCTGGCACCAACAACAATGGCATGTTCATTCATTTAATCAGATTTTCTCCCTCATTCTGATGCTCAGTTTATACTTCAGAAAGCCATTTTGTTCCAAATAGATGCAGAAATGGATTGACTTGCTAGGATGTATGTGCAAATTTGTGTTTAAAAGCAGTCCCAAAAGTGTGTCTAATAAAGTGGCTGTTGAGTGTAACTATATTTCATCTATATAGTGCAATCTGGATTCATATTTTCTGCACTGCAGAGCACAGTAGTTTAACACCAACGCCAAAATTATACCGTATCCATTGTTGCAGGCAAGTGCACCTGGATGTTGAGTTCCCATCATTGCTAATTGAGGCTGGAACAAATAAATACCACAAACAATTGCAAAGGATTTGACTCAGAATCAGATGAAACTTCCCAACCCAGCCAAAAACAGTGAACTGAAAGGCAAATATTAGTACGTGTTGGTGGGGTTTTGGTCCAGTTTAACAGAACTTACACATACTACAAATGTACTACCTCCAAGGTGTTGAGGAGACTCTGTATTCCCTCCCCAAAGTGCTGTCTGTCTTGCTCTTCAACATGCACGTTTTTGCAGACCCAGCGACACACACCTCTGTGGTTCTTAAGCCCCTTTATTCCTGGGGCACATTTTTCTTTTGTATTACCTTGGCTGAGCATCCAGGGTTTCTCCTCAGACAGCGCCTCGGTCTGGGGAGCATTCGTGGATTTTTGGTCTCATTTGGCTTGAGCTGCTGCTGCTGCTCTGAAGAACTTCTCTTTTTCTCCCCTCATCTCCACGGCCACCCAGAAGCCAAGAGCTTTGAAGAGGGAGCAGCTGGGCCAGTGACAAGTGATGGTTTTGGCGTGTTTTAGTGTGTATGTTTGTGAGCTTGTCTGTACTATGTGAGTGGGGCTTTTTTCAGTTTTTGATAGATCATGTTAACATTAGCCTGTGTCCGTGTGTGTGTGTGTGTGTGTGTGTGTGTGTGTGTGTGTGTGTGTGTGTGTGTGTGTGTGTGTGTGTTTAGCCTGGAGACGCGTCTAAGCCCAGTTAAAGGGTGTTAGTCAGAGAAAAAGCCTTCTCTTGTAGAGATGCACAAATCAGAAATTTGGGGCACATTTCCGATCTCCAGCTTGTATATACTCTGACCCACTGATACCGATTTTCACCAATTCTGATAACTCTTGAAGAATTTCTGAGAAATATTAGAAGTTGTAAAACCAGCTATGAAAATAAATATTTTTTTCTGGGCTACCTGTCCCAAGTCAGTGTCTCTGTTTTATTAGAAACATTTAACTATCACACTGTGCATGTGGGAGACCAGTTGGTGTGAAAACATTTTTTTACAAATATTTTAAGGCAAAAAATATAATTCACATTTTTAATGAGCGTTAGTATCCTGTGCAAACAATTAGTGATGAGCATGGTTTGCTTTTTTAACAATGAGTAATTTTGCATATCTGTTGAGGCCAAAAAGATTGCCAATTATTCCAGATCCAACATATTTCGTGAGACAGAGGGTAAAGCTTCTAACGCTCAAACGATAGCAGCTTTGCTCCAATGCATACAGCCTTCCTGTTATCAGCTAAAAGTCTAGCTCTTTCTCTCCCCCTGAATGAATTTTGCACTGCCAAAAGTAAACTAAAATGAAGTGAAATTTTCTTGAAATTAGTGTATTGTCCATGATTTGAGCAGGTTAATACGATTATCTGCCAATGGAATGATTATAATTATCTAAAATAAGATAATTAGATATACTGCACTTGAAATAAGATAATGGAGATGAGTTGTTCCTATTTTAATTGGAAACATTTTATTCCAATGGCAGACAATCTTACTTACCTGCTCAAATCAAGGACAAATGCACAGATTTTAAGAAAATGTTGCTTATATTTAATTCCATGTTTGCAGTGTGAGAACTGATACTAAAAATAGCTAACCTTTAGTTTCCCTCTCTCAGTAACAGCTTTCACACTGAAAAGAGTTGTTGTTTGTATGACCTGCTAATGCTTAGGTATGATATGTCTGCTGATCGGAAGAGATACGATTTTAGATTTTCTCACAAGCCCGTCACCAGTCAAGGCCAGTCGAGCTACAAATATTGTGCCATCTCCGGTCAGCAGCCAATTTCTCGGCCCACCTCCATCTCCCTCCACTCTTATCTCTTCTGCTTATGTCTGTCCCTTGGGCTAACCCAGACAGAGCCTTAGTACCAAAGATCTCGTATCCACAGGAGAAATTCAGATTCCAAAACATCTTGAGTCAGTCTGATCAGCCAATCATGGATTCCTAGGATCATGCATTCTGGAAAAAAGGGGAACACGATTACACTGACTCTCCTGTGCAATTGATCCCACATTGCTCAAAACCAAGCAGATAAAAGGGGAGGAGAGGAACTCATGAATATTTTAGGGGTGGAGACTTTGAACCCTCCTCAACCCCAAGTAGGTCATGATTGGTGCGCTCTAAGGATGGGCTGTTTTGAATCTTTTGGACTTGTTTGCCTTGCATCTTTAGGAGGAAAACATCCAAAATCTGGCAAAAAATATAGCTCTGTACTCAACTTTTAGTCCCGAGTGGGTTTTTCGTTATAAGTCATTATACCAGTAAACATTGAAAAACTCATAAGTATAAATTATATAACAGCCACAGATAAATTAGTTATAAAAATTTAATGCAAGTTGTCTGCTGCAGGTCCAGCTAAAACTACCACTGAGATGAGTTTGTGCTTCAAAGTGATATTTCTGCTTACAGTTAACTTAGAAACAGTCCCATGTTAAGGTGGGTGGGTTGCACAAAGAATGTTACATGTTGCCGAAAGTCCACATTTTCCGACTTTAGGAACTAAACCCGAGCAATGCAGTTATTTGGTTTACAGCCTCACGCCTACAGATAAAAAGCTGGTTGGAAAATTTTCAAAGGGATTGTTTCCTGTTCAAAGATGACAGCATTCCTCTCCATTTGTTGTCTTCTTGTTGTTCACCACCTAACAACAGGCACTCAAACTCGAGCTGTCAATGCGTAATTATTTTTTAAATCTGGACGAATGACTCTATTGGTGTGGGCACACTTTTTTTCCTTCTGCTTTTTCCCAAACTCCCCAAATTTTTCGCTCTGACTTAAACAATTCATAGATGGAACTAGCCGGAGACCCAGGAGTGTGACTCACCCCTTCCACCTCAGGAGGCAAGAGGAGCGGCGCGTTTTCTTTACCTTGGACTGCCCTTTGTTTTCTGTTCGCCTAATAAGTATCCGACTCAGTTTCTCCCCCTTGAAGCTCAGCCTGAGCCCTTTTGTTTTATGACACTGCGCTGAAAGCGGATTTGTTTTTTATTGGGAAACAGGGGGGGAAAGCTGTAATTGATATCTGACTGTTAAATGTTGAGCTATTTTTGGCTCCCGCTGATGTGGCTCAAATAGAGTCGCTGGACGACCATCTGAGTGTGTTTGTGTTTATCTCGTTGTGTGTGTATTTTTGACTCCAGGCCCTTCATTTCCAACATTGACTACATAGACATTTCTCAGAGAAGTTAAAGTGATCCCAGCCTTTTTTCCATGTGTGTTGGTGTGCTGGCTCTGTGCTGGCCTTGGCCCTGTTAAGGTCATTATAGCTGGTGTACAGACTACAGGCCTGGCCAGTTAGTGGCATTGTTTAGTATCACCTTACGCTTACGTTGCTTCCAGCTGGCTTGCGGCTGCCAGAGCTCACAGAAATAGTCGCCATGTTTGACTGTGTGGGTGAGCACATGTATCTGCAACAAAAATGTTAAAATACTGAGCACGCTCATTTTTATGTCTACAGCCATGATGGTTTCAATAAACCCGTTAAGCATCCCTGAGACTGGAACATTACACAATTCGCTTATTATGTGATGAAGAACTGGAAGCAGTCATTTCAACGTAAAGACAACGAAAAATAAATTGGTATTCTTAACGTGTGGAAAACCAGTGTTCAAAATGAAATAAATAAATGAAACATTACGAAATATTTCATCATAATGAGATGATAATTTTATAAGCATTCAGTTATTTCACAATTTCATTGTCACTTTAAATATTAAGATCTTATTTATTCAAGTAGATAATTATTTCCTAATGTTTTATTTATTCATTTCATTTTGAACACTTTGGTATTCCATAAACATGCAAGACATGCTGCCATATTCTTTTAGTGAGCAGAGGGTTTCTCCTGGCAATCCTTTCAAGCAAGCCACATTTGTTCGTTTTTCCAAATGTACTGTCTTGAACTTTGACGTTTAACATGGGGACTGAGGCCTGCAGAGTCTAAAATGGTGCTTTTGGATTGTTTGCAAATTTTCAGAGCATTTTCCAGTCTAGACCTCTACAGGGTGTGCCACACCTCTCGCCCATTGATTGGTGGAGATAGGAACCAGCCCCCCTACAACACTGCATGGATAAGCGGGTATAGAAAATGGATGGCTAGATGGATGGATAGATTTAGTCTAACCATGGGGAAATGTATTGGGGCATCCACTTCAGGGAAGGTTTGCAACTGACTCAAATATGTTTCACTTGTGAATGATCTTTTTCACTATTGAACGATGGGCTTTAAACAGTTTTGAAATGACATTAAAATCCCACCAAATTTATGGGCTGCAGTAACTGCTTATGTGAGATTCTTGCTTATGTCTTTCCCTTTTGGCATTGTGAATGCACAATTCAAGGCTTTCAGATTGGTAATCTGCGAAACAGTTAAAGATGATCAATTAATTGAGTACATCTAGCAGCATTTACACGGAGAACACGTGGACTGTTTCTTGCTTCTATGAAGCGTGCTCATAAAACCAAGAGCTCAGATGGCTAAGTGTCCTGATTAAAGGTCAGCATAATAATTTTTCATCTCATGGTTGAATGATATATGTTGAAATAATGTATGCAACAAAACTGAAGTTGGCACCTGCAATTAACCTTGAGAGTTTGAGTATAATAATGTAATCAGCCCTAAAGGGTGCGTTCGTAGAAATTAAAGGTCTTGAATTGAAAAAATTGTGGAAAAATGGAGAAAAGAAGCAAAACGACAGATTAGGGCTAAGTGACAACTATCAGGGCACAACTAAATCTGATGGAGGAAAACAGAAAAAGGCAGAGAAAGCAAGAAGGGTAGGGGGTTTAGGAGGTTGCCAAACTTGATTGGTCCTGGAGGAGACTGTAAACGGTTGTCGGTCAGCTGGAGGCAGGCTGTTGTTGGCATAACGCAAGTTGTAACTGTGGTAATGAGCTCAATACAGTATGAATTAAAAGAAGAAAAAAAGAACGCTCAAACACACAGCAAAGTTTTGAGCGTTACCTTAGCAACACTGGCGAGATGCAAACGCCAAGAAGAGAAGAAACCAAGCAGAACAAAGAGAGTCGAGTGACTCTTAAGTTTAGAAATATACATTTGGCAGCAGCACATTTTCAGGCCAGTGGAAGCAGTGATGAGTTGAGACTGCTGCATCAGCTGGTTTTATTTGTCTCTGGGGTACTTTTTTAGCAAATTAACGTTTTCAAAGCGAGTGTTGCACTTCTTTTAGACTGCTTTCCTCTTCCATTTTTGTGTATAAGCTCTATGATGAGATCGAAAACATCCATTACCGTGTTCCAAAAGGCAGTGGTCCAGTTAGAAACCAGCAAACACACTAGCCAAACCTATTTCAATCTCAACTAAACAAAGGAAAGACAGCTCTTTATTACGTTTGCCACAAGAGCTTTAAAGAAAACCAAAAGGAGACCAACTGCAAGGAATAGCTTGAAACGTTGACCCAGATATGCTGTTGATCTGTCGGTTGGATCTTCCAAACTCTATTGATGCTGTCTTGGTCCATTTACCAAAACCCCAACTTCTTTTTCTCTGCTTTTCCATTGGTCTCCTCCCATTTACCACAAAAAAATCTTACATTTCCAACTGCTTAACCTGTTTAAAAATTATGCACTATAGAACATCTGATATTCAACTTTTAAGGACAGATTGCCAAACTTCTTCTTACCACATCTTCAGAAGAAGCATCAACTGGGGCAGGTTTCCAATAGCAGTTGTTGGGGATGTACGTGCCTAATAGGAGATTCTCTGTGGACTTGAGTGCCTATTCTTCTTCAAAATAGTTTTCCATTTTTCTCTTTATCTCACCCTGTCGTTCCCTGCCTCCCTTTTTCTCTGTTCTTTAGTCCTTTGTTAGGAGGTTGCTTCCTGCGGTGAGCGTGGCACTGCCCAGGCACATGTTCTGTGGTAGGCCTGATTACAGCCTTGCTGTAGTGCTGACATTGGCCTGCACCAACTCCTCATATTTAAACACACACACACACACACACACACACACACGCACGCACACACACACACACACACACACACACACACACACACACACACACACACACACACACACACACACACACACACACACACACACACACACACACACACACACACACATATTCGGTGGGCCCTAAGTTCCACCACCTCTGCCAGCAGCTACCGCGGCATGACTTCACCCGGCAACCATTCTTTGCGTCAAACAAAATGCCTCTGTCACCAGAAAAAGAACGAGAGCTAAGACAGAGGAGAAGAGAGGCAAGGGAAAAAGAAAAGGGAAAACGGGAGAAGTGTGTGGATGTGTGGTAGCTGTGTGAAGGGTTTGATGTTTTCGGCCGCACTTTGGGATAATTTTAGCAAGAGGCCCAGAAGACAAGCTGCTCTGAGAAGTTGTCTCTAAAGTGGAGTGGCAGGCAGATTGGCAGAAATAGAAAAATAACATGATTATGGGATGGAGAACACAAAGGATTAGCCTGGCCTTAAACATTATTATGCTATCTTAGATTACCAGTAGGCCAATACATCAACTGAATGTTAAATTACGCTATTTGCTGTTTTTTGAGTATCACCTATCAGCCACGCATATGTAACCTATAACCAAGTAGGTGAGTTTGTGAGTAGCACATTTGGGCTTTTTCCCTGGTTGGATGTTAAACTTTGAGAAACTTCACACTGGGGTTCTAATAGAATTTTTTGCCACAATATCTTCTGGTCTTGAAAAATCCCAATATTTTCTGAATGCATCACAAACCTTACGGAAATTTGCTTTTGGTCGACGTTATCCTTTGTTGTAACAGTCCTTCTTGACAAAAAATCTGATACCATTAGTAACCTTGTTCATAGAGATATTGAGATGCGATTTTGTAACCAGTGGCAATCCCACATTACTCCTCCTAGAGACAGAACAGCATGTGGTTCTTGCTAGACTGACCAAATCAACTGCATTGCTTGACTTGTGACAAATGTTGTTTGTCTCTTCAAACTTCCAATCCAATAAGCAACGCCAATTTAGAGTCCATACCAGAACAGGCTGTTTGACATTGGCAGTGTGGATCTGGCCATTTTTCCATGGGTACTATCCATATACTCTGCTGTTCCACCCACAAATGTATTTGCTATGCAGATTGGAAATAAACGTGTTTTCCAACAGTGTCAGAGGTTTGGTCATTGGCCTGCGTGAAAAACAAATATAAACAATTTGTAAGCATTGTAAGGATACTGGACACTGGCGAACTCTTAGCTGTTAACCTGATAAAGGTGGCATGTGTTTCGAAGCTTCCCATTTGTGCAAACACTTATGTGCCATTATACAGGCTTTTTTTATACTGCATTTGATCATCCTTTCTTTAAATTCTTAGCTTTCTCAAAATTATTTTTATTAATCAATTATTTTACCATGCACCCAATGTAATGTGTCATTTTGTCTCATTAGCTGGATGCATCATTACATAGCTGCTCTACACCCTGGTGTCAAAGAGCTAAACGTAAACCCTAGAAGAATGTTCAATCAGCTGCAGCTTAGTGAGCAATGTGTTCACACAGGCAGCGGGTCTGAGAGCATGTAGCTCCAATGTCATCATCTGTACTGGGGAATCACTCTCCTCCGGGGCCTGTGTGTGAAGCTGGGCAGATCTGTACATTTGCATGGATATCAGATGAACTGTATGCAGCACCACATTTCTTGAGGTAGAAAACAGAAATAATTTATATCTTGATTGCTCCTATCTCAGCCCACAGACAAAAATACAGTGATTTTTCACATTGCTCATTCCAGGAAAAAACGTAGAGGGAAAAAGAACACGTAAGCCAAATAGATAAAGCTAATTTGAATGGAATATCAGTTGAGGGGACAGCCAACGATGAAACCATCATAAGAATGGCAGAGTTTTCCCTTTATCCAGTGCAACCATGTTATACATTTCATTGTCATTACCATCAGAGTCTATGATAAACCTCTTTGGTTGATCCACCGATTCAGCAAAATATATTAATTCTTTAATAGGCCACATTTCTGTAAAATGTCAATACTGTCGTTGGCAATTTCAGCTGCTATCAAGAACCTCTAGACAGGTTTCCTTTCATTACAGGAGCGGCTACACTATGAGACTCTGAGCCAACATCTGGGGAAGCTTGGGGAAGATGCAGGGAAGATGGTCCATCGAGTCATTGACCTGACAAGACCAGAGGATCTGGATGGTGAGTGCATTTGTTATACCTGGGTTCTACTTTTTAACTTCACGTTTGCTTTTCTCTGTAAATGTGATAAATTCAGAAAACATCTTGTTTTCTGATAAGACTTGTAATAATCCTGGTGACTCAAAATCACATGCAGATCTATTAAAATAAAATTTAACAAGCATAGAATAGATAAGGGCCTCTATTAAGTTTTTATTTTTTTATTTTGTGTCACTCGTGGCTTTTATTTGACCGTTGGCTGACAGTATATGGGGTTGCGGGCGAGGGGAAAGACATGCAGCAAAGGTCCACGGGCTGGGATTCGAACCTGGGATGGCCACATCGAGGACTGGGGCCTCCGTACATGGGTTTTGTGCACTGCTCTTGCGTCACCATCCTACCCAACCTTTATTAGTTTAGCATATTGATTGGTAACTTGCTCTACAGTTCAGTGGACCCCAGAACTTGACTAAAGATGTTTGCTCTCTCTAGAGGTTGAATCCCAGTATTTTGGTTCTTGGAAACATTCAGATGTCATTAGCTGTTGAAGTGTCAGACTGTGTCAGACTGTGTTTCAGGCAAATTTTGTTTGTCTACAAAAGGATCAGAAATTACATTTACCTACCTAATATTCCATACAGCTTGTTGTAGGTACTCCACGGAGCAAAAATATTCTCACTGAATGTTGCCTTAGAACAGTCTAACCTCAAGCCACCTGTTTCTCATGAAGCACCACTGTTTACACGAGATGACGCTGAGGCGTACTCATCATGATTTAGTTTAGAGGCAGAGGATAAACACGGGAGCCTGGGGACTGAGATAGTATCAGGCAGGAGCAAACTGACTACAGCGTGCAATGTCCGTGTCAAGAAGTGGAGGGCATCCCAGAAAGACGTCACTAGACTTGTGTTGAGCTTTTGTTCAATACCAACAAAGAAAAAAACAGGGTTGTATCATTTGTCATACTTTGGTCCTCATGATGAAAAGAAATTAATTTGACCGATTTTAAGCAAATATCTGTTTATTGTCGCTTAGGTAATACTATCACAGAGGCGCGGGTATTCAGAGAGGCACGAGGCAGGAACAGCAGCGAGCCCCACATCAAGAGGCCAATGAACGCATTCATGGTTTGGGCTAAAGACGAGAGGAGGAAGATACTGCAGACCTTCCCTGACATGCACAACTCCAATATCAGCAAGATCCTCGGTGAGTTCCCCCTTTGGAATATTTTCTTGACTCAGCTTGTTGGCAGACTAAAGTATAAACTCCTTCACCGCAACCAATTAAACTAGAGAACATATCTGCTGTGTTGCATCGGATGATTTTTGCTTGATTGGCCCTGTTCTGATTGGATAATTTAAAATTCAAATATTCTTTTCATGAAGGAATACACAACATCTAGGAGGTTCCAGGTAGAGCTGCTTGCAATAGTCTGCAGTGCAGAAGCAATAACTGAAGGAAAAAGACTCAAAAAGAGCTAAAACAAAAAAACCACAGAGAGCTGAAGAATTGCTTGAAAGAAATTCTCTGAAACATCCAGGCATGTCTGTGAATTGCTCAGGTTAACAAAAGTGTGAGAGAGAGTAAGACTTTCAGTGGGTTTTTAAACTCTGTTATTGAATATGCTGGACAGGGCTTCCCCAGGAGAATGGGGTGATCCTGGCAGTAGTGCACACGGAACCGTGGAGTGGGGTGAATGAGAAATTGGAAGCGAGAGGAGCATTGCTTGATGCAGCTCTAAGGAGGGGCGCAGCCTAGTAACCGAGTACCATAGTATGCATCAAGCTAATAACAGCTAGTGTTAGCTTATGTTGAGTTGGAGATTTTCTCCCAGACGGGAACTTTACTGACTGGTTTATGTCGCTCTCAAAGATTGAGGCATTTAAAATAAACAAACAACTCTTCACCTGGTGGGGGTGGGTAGGGGCTTTTACCCAGGCTTATAATATGGTGGGGGGAACGCTGCTGGATTTGAAAAATTTTAGCAGTTTAAAAAAATCTCAGTTACAGTATGGATTTACATGCTTTTGTAATGCTGACAGTGCTAACTGCGCTAATTCCTAATATAAGATTCTAAATCCTCACTCATTTAAATGTGGACTCTGTAATCTTTTTGTCTGTTTTAAGAGCTCCAGTTTTAAAACTGGTATTAGCATGTCAAAGCTTTACAAAAATCGGGAATCAAACAATAACCATAAAATCCTGATCTGTGCATCTGTAGTTAAAATGATTCTTTATTGAACACTTTTTGCTTTAAACTGGGTTTAAAAACAATCAGGTTTAAATCCTTTCTATTAACAACTTTTTTACCAACTAAGCCCAAGACATCCTCCATCAGCCCCAAAGATAAAGTAATGTGGCTTCCTTTTTTCGGTGCCCTGATTAGCTTACCCTCCCACTGTATTTCACAGTTCACAGGGTTTCTTACCAACAAGCTGCAGATTATGAGAGGGACTAATGTGTTTTTCAGCCAGGAACACTCTGCACACAGAGCTGCACTGTGCCACCTTGACTCGTGTGATGGATGCATTCAGTTAAAATCCTTGTGGATTCTGACCGCCTCCACACAGATATCCATTCACACGGAGCTGAGCGTAACGGTTGTTCTCGTTGCATTCCTACGACCTCCAATGTCCAACACATAGTCGGAGCCAACAGAACGTAAATGCTGCTCCTTAGCATTATGAACAAACTGCTTTTTTTCCTGAATGGTTCTATGGTGTTGACCTGGTTTTGATTAACAGGCATCATCATTTAGGTGAAGAAAACTCTGTGAATAAGTCTTCTGGGTCTTTATTATGCTTGTGTAAGAAGACTCCAAGATGGAAAAAAAAGGGAATTGTGTACGTGCATACTGCCATACGTATACAGTGTATGTCCTTCCAACTTAAAAACACAGCTGGACTCTGGGGAGAAGGTGGGTGGCAAACTCCCCTGTGTTTCCTGTGTCACAAAAGTACAAGAAAAGTTTGTGATAAACCAAGATAAACAGACAAGCGAGGCTGAGTGTATATAATCAAAGTGCTTCACAGATGTGCTGCGTTCCCGCTGTTACGGCCTCGTCCACTTGTTCAGAAGGTCCTCTTTGCCAGGAAACAGTAGACGTACACAATGCATCATTCTTCCTGGGCTAAGAGGGAGCAGACAGGAATCCACTCCTGACTTTAAACAGCCTCTAATACCTAATGGTGGGTTGTCACATTAAGATGTCCAAGTGAAAAAAAGACACCAGGGAGGCCAAAAATATAGATTCATTTTATGTCTTTGAAGTCGTTTTTCTTTCCGCCTAAAATCTACAAAATTGGTTTCTACAGATATCGTATGTTTAAAATTAACTTTGTAATCAAGAAAAGAAAAAGAAACCCCAACCGTTTGTTCCAGGTTCTCGCTGGAAAGCCATGACCAATCAGGAGAAGCAGCCGTACTACGAGGAGCAGGCCCGCCTGAGCAAGATCCACTTGGAGAAATATCCCAACTACAAGTACAAGCCACGGCCCAAGAGGACCTGCATCATCGACGGCAAGAAGCTGCGCATCGGGGAGTACAAGCAGCTGATGCGCTCGCGGCGTCAGGAGATGAGGCAGTTTTTTGTGGGGTGAGTGTGGCTGATGGCAGAAATAAAAATAATGTTTTAGGGTCATATTAGGATTTTAGGTTAACAAAATGCTATTATGCTGGTTCTGTGTTGATTTATTAAGTTTATGCATGGAGTGGGATTGTCACAGTGTGATAACCTTAAAATTACAAAAGTTGTGACATAAAGTTTTTTAATCTATTTAAAAGATTTTTCCTACTCCTGCTAATTAATCTAAAATATTCACTATAAATAGATTTTGAATTATATTATTATTAATGATTATTAGCTTAGTTTTTTTATATAGACACTAAACCAATAATATAGAAAAAACTTGCAAAATGTATTATTTTTTAGCTGCTTATTATGCAGGGTGTTATACTTTTTGTGGTTCTGCTGTTTCTAAAGTATGCTTTTTTTTAAATGTTTAAAGGGATACTTCAGAGATTTTGAAGTGGGGGTTCTAGAAAAAGGTTCTAATAATTTTAGATCTTCCACACGGTTGATCATTCTCTTGGCATCTTCATTTAATATAGGGGTGGCTATATTGCAGCCCGGAGCCATTTGCAGCCCTTGAAATAGCCTTGTGTGGCCCTGGACCACTATATAAGAATGGCATAAATTTGGCCCTGCAGTAAAGTCTTTAATCCAACAAACCTAAACTTTAAGCGCTTATTTTCAGAAAGAAAAACATGCATGTTTCTAATATGCTTTGGTTATTTTACATTGCTGTGCAAAATGTAATTTGACGGTGCCTTAAATTTGTAGTTTTAAAATCTTAACACATGTTGGCAAAAGTGAATTATCCACATATTAAATAAAGTATGAATGCTTTTTTATTTTCTCAAAGCAGTTTTGGTGCTATTTTACAAAGTGTTTTGATGACAACTGATTACTATATTTGAGGCTTTATTCTCTCATGTGTGCTGCTCTTGGAAGAGCAGCACACATGCCTTTATGGAAGATCTGGAACCCATGTCTCCATCTGCAAAATCCTTTAAGCATTAGCCTAAGAACATTATATTTAGAACTGAATAGTCCGTGCAGAAAAGGGGGGAAACAGTGGCATTGTCTTAATGGGAACCAGTCGTAGACATGTTTAAAGCCATCACAGTGGTCTGAGTATGAGATGGATTTACCAGAGGCCGCGGCTTGAATAGGAGCGATTTTTAATAGCTTGTCATTTATTAAATCAGGACAATGGCGGGTGCTTGTGGGCAGCGAAACCAAAGACAGACAGACAGAGTGGAATATGAAATGTAAGCAGATGTTTGAGAGGGGAACGAGAATGGGGCAGACGTCACAGGCTGAATGCCACATTTTCTGTGTGTGTGGTCAAGTAAATATGAAAAACCACTCAGGCTCTCCAGGCCTGGACTTTCAGTTAGCGCTGCACAACTAGCTTATGGTTCACATAGCTAGCACAGCGGCGTCTTAATGTGACAATGAGGGTGTCAGAGAATATGGCCACAGCAGCGTTAGGAGACAGACGGGGGAGAACTGTTGGGTGAGAAACGTTTTCTTGTGTCATGTGGTTCATTTGGGGACCCAGAGGTTCTGTTTGAAGATGTGTTTACCCTCATTCTATTTACGCATTTCTTAGCAGGATAAGTAGCTGATGCTGCTGAGAACTGGCAGGTAGAGCTCCATGTTAGGGCACACTGGCCCAGAAAAAGCTGATTTAGAATTACATTTTTTAAAACCTGGAGGTTTTGGTATTTATGTTTTCTATGATCGTCTTTTTTTTTTTTTTGGATACTAACAGCAGGTCAACATTTTATATTTTTAGTAAAATATCCTAATTTCTTTAAAATCATTAACTTCTTCATATGAACGTTTTATGTCCATCCAGATTTTGGATTACTCTGTAGAAAATAAACTGAACTTCTTTTTGTCTTAATCGATTGTGATTGGTATTTGGTACAAGAATACCCTACCCCAGATAACTTATCAACCATATAAAAAAGGAAATGTGTCAGCTGCAAAGCAACATTGTGGTATTCACATTATTAGCCTGTTAGTACGCTGGCTTCTGCAGTCATGTATTGTTAAGCATATTTAACAATAGAAAAAAAATTATTTATCATAGTTTTTTTAAGCAAATCAATAAAATTTTCCGTACAAATAACTTTTAACAATTAATTTAATCATGTGAAAAAATCTCCCAAATCCACTCTGGTCTTATTTCTTTCTACTGCGGCCTTCCTCTTCTTCTCATAAACATGAATGCGGTTCGCTTCTTGTGACTCTCAGCCATGTTCAAAGAGAGAGCAGCGGAACTACAATGAACAGCTAACTGCTAAGCTAACCGCTAACCTAGCCGCTAAGCTAACTGGATACATAAACACTAGAAGTGCACAGCCAACAAGTGGAAAATCAGAAGGAAAGAGCACAGACACTGTCATTTCGTGAGCAAGTCAGAATGATTGGCATGTGGGACAACCAGTATATATGGTGATACCCCCAGAACTTGAGGGACAGAGGGGGGTGAGAATATAACGTCTATGGGTGAGGGCGGGAACACAACTCTAACAAATCCATGCCCTTCGGAGAATGGTTAGAGTTTTTACAGGCCTTCAGCTCCCACAGATTTTTTTTAACCTTCTTTTTGTGAATACATAATGTATTAACCACTTTCAGGATGGAAGGACGATTTTACCCAGTGTAACAAAAAGTGTTTCTGAACAAGATTACCAATGATAGCTTTAAATTTTAGGGTTTGATCTTGCAGGACCTTTTTCCAAGGTTCTAAAATAATTTCATCCTAAAGCAGGGACCCAACTCTATAAAAGCAGAGGCTTGGCAGTTGATGGTTTGGATCCTAATGGTTGTGTGTTAATAAGATGCCAAGAAGGAAAGACAACTACAAACACCTTAAAGGAGCAATTGTTGCTGCCTGACATTCTGGGGAAACGTTATAATTGCATTTCCAAACAAGTCCAGCATTTTGCAGTGAAAATGGTTAAAACACATGACACAATTAACCAAGCTTCCAGGAGTGGACATCCCAACAAATGCTTTCAGACAGTCCTTTGCTCAGAGAAGTTGCGAAAGGGATGTATAGTTGCATCTGAATGAATCACAAAACTTCTGGAACATGGTCCTTATGCACAGATGAGACCAGTCTAGAGATGTTTGGCCATGTTTAACAAGTAAAAAAAACCTCAACCCAACCCAGTACAGTATTGGAAGATTTTGCAGCTACAGATCCTGGACTTCTTGCAGTCATTGAGTCAATCTGAAGTGATTTTGTGTGCAAGGTTAAATGAAAATAATTTTAGAATTTGGTAAAGACAAGATCCCTTTTAAGTCCCTGAGCACCCTAGAACTGTAAGAGGATGTACTGGATGTGTTCTTCAACATAGACTGAGTTTGCATACAGGATTTTACTGATTTTGATCTCTTGTAAAATCCACAACGGTATGATATGCATGTGAAGTTGTGTAATTCACCGGACTTTAAGATTGTGTTTTTTTTTTTCCTATTCTCAGACCTCAACCCCAGATTTCTCTGGGCAACAGCTCAGGAGGTGTAGGAGTTTACCCGGGCGCCATAACTATGGCTACAGCAGCAACGCCCTCCCCACATCTGACCTCGGACTGCTCGAGCACCTCAGCCAGCCCTGAGCCTAACATCCCAGTCATCCAGAGCACGTATGGGGTGAAGTCTGAGCCCGCTGGGGGGAGCAACGGAATAGGCGTCGGCACCATGGATCTTCCCGGCGACCACGCAAACGGAGACGACGACATGGACATGTACGAGGATTTTGAGGACGAGCCCAAATCAGACTATAGCAGTGAGCACGAGACACGGGAGGCGGTCAGCGCCAACTGACCTCGATCAAAGTGTGTAAACATAAAAAGAACAACTCCCTTTACATCCAGAGACAAACTCTGATAACAAAGTTTTATCACAGAGACCTCCAGGCAGACTTTCAGGACATATTCCTGCATTTACTGAGCATGCCCAGGCAAGATCTAAAATCTGCAGACATGCTCAAAGGGTTACAGAACAGTATCTTGACAGGTGCTCCAGTTGGAGAGAAGTGGGCCGAGGGGAAAGAAAGTGTCCCACTAACACGACCTCAGTAATCATTCAGACTTTGAGCTGACAAGGAGCTGCAGTTTCCTACACCCTGACAATCGTTAACGGAGCAAGGAGAACGAGCGAGAGCAAGACAAAGAACAAATGAGCAACAAACGCATCACATGCGGTGTGGTTTATAGAGAGCATGCATGGATTTTTCAAGCATCGCAAAAATGCTCTTTGACAGCTATTTGGTCTTAAATGTTTCAAGAGTGTGTTAGTTTTACTATTACGACGTATTTTACTTTTTGTGATCCCGTTTTGTTTTCTGTTCCATCGATCTCTCTGACAGGTCTCACTGCCTGTACAAACTCTGGACTGTCGGAACTTGAAATTTGGAAAGTTTTTAATATAAATTCTAATTTGTGTTATCTTATAGTCTTACTTTACTTTAATTTCTGATAAACACAATGCTAAGCCCTTTTTTCCTGATGAACCGCTTATATTACATTACTGTTAGATTTTTTTTTTTAAAGAAATATCCCAGCTCAGGTATGATGTGCCAGCTTGTGAATGTTTTTCTTTTTAATTTTTTTTCCATAAAAGTAGGACTTTTAGATGTTCCATAGCTAGGACTTTTCAGACTGTCATTGAATTAAAAAGAGCAAAATCTGTCATTATTATTATTATTATTATTATTATTATTATTATTATTATTATTATTATTATTATTATTATTATTATTATTAAAGGAAAACCCCAGACATTGTACAGTTTTCTTCAGATGTGCCAAACATTCATTTTTTTCTCCCCGGGATGTTGTAGTCTTAATTTCAAATGCTGCAAAAAACAAAAAAGTCTTATACAATCACCTTTTTTCTATCTGATGTGATGGATTGAGTAGAATGCTGGTTCCCCTCCTGATCCAATCATAGCCAGAGCTCAGGGAGCACATGTCTTCTTCACACACGCTCAGTCACACAAACATGCCGTGTCGGTCCAGTTCTCCATTTAACTTTGAGACACACAGTAGTGGAGTAGCTCATTTTATATCCAACTGGACGGGTGCTTTCATAAACCATATTGCTCTTAGTTCCTTCACGATAAGACAGTTTGCTGTAAACGTTTATAATTTTTGAATCAATGTTTTGTTAAAGGGTTATAAGCTGTTGATATCTTACCTGAGATAAGTGACTCTCCTTTAGTATAAATCCATGTTAGCTGAAGCTGGAAGCAAAAACTAAGGGCGTGGCCTATAGCAGCTGATACTAAACAGAATTATTATGTTTTTTTTTTTTTATTAACTTTAATCTCAAAACATCTTACAAGTTTAGGCGGATGCTATTTTTTTTAGATCTGACCTGCTAATTCTGTGATGTTTTTTATAATGTAAAACAGAAACTTGCTGCAGGTTCTATAATACAGGTATTAATTACAATATTATCTGATTTTACACATCAAATTATATGTACCTAACCTTTATAATTTTTATTATATGCAAACAAAGTGCATTAAACAAGTACTGAGAGCAGAACATGTGAAGTGTTTCTGGTCAAAGTTTCTGTCTGACATGATGTTCATACTCGTAAAAACTAAACATACTGCAGCTGTTTGAGTGAGCCCTATTTTATCGATTTTAACACCAACTTACCTTTCTAATGTAGTTATTCCAGAAACACTTTACTTTTTTCACAAAATGTTCCATAAAGAAAGATTATTATTGCGACAGTGCCTCCTAGTTTCATATCCAATATAAATACTCATTGGCTTCTCTGTAAATTAGTGTCAAAAGGAAATGTTATTACGGTTTAAAAATTTTTTGCAACCATATAAACTCCTTTTAATGTTGTTGTTTGTATTGTTTTTAAGTCTGATTTGGTCATAGCCCCTCTTAGACGAGGCATTAGCTTCAGCCAGGATAGTTATTTACTGCAGGTAAGATATTAAGGTTTTCGCAACTTTTCAATAAAGCTTCATTTCAAAAGTCCTGAACTATCCCTTTAAGAATTCCTGACACCTGAAAGGATATTTTAAACTCTTACTCAGAATCATACGAAAGGGGAAAAAACAGCCACAGAGAGATTCTAATAAAGGATGAAGATTTGATTATTGTGGATTTTGTGTATTCAATTAGAACTAAAATGTTGCAGAAATTACTTTGTCTCTTTGCTTGTTTACTCTAAACGTCTTCTTAGAATAAGGTGAAAAATATTCGGAAATTCATGAAGAAAAAATAATATCAAAAGGTTTGTTATTTTAAAATATGATATGTTCTATTTTTTATTTCAATTTGGTGATAAATGGTCAAAGGGTGAGGAGTGCATCATTCAAAATCATCCAGTCATTCTTTTTCCACCATCTGATGTAAGATGTTTCAAAGTTCCTCTGATGCATAATTATGCTGCGGGGAAACGTATTTGTGCTCACACACACGTCATCTTCTGTTTTGAAGAACACTTTTGGACATAGATTTTACTTTGTCTCATATCAGGAAAATCCTTGCAAGGTAAAAAACAAAACAAAAAAAAACTTTTATTTTCTAAATCAGTAACTTTGAGTGGTTCCCTGGGCGTTTTTCTAATATTTTTTACAGCTTGATGACAAAATTTATCCTCATTACTCTGTCTGTTTTTACTAGTACTGAACATTTGCTTTAGATCCTGTTTTATTTCTTTTGGTTTCATACACATATTAAGCACTGGATATTAAATCTGTTGTATTTTCCTGTTTTTTATATTTTATTTAGAATTGACTAATGTGAAGTTATTGTTTGAATTAAAACATCACAAATTAGTTGATAATGTCTGATTGTTTGGGGGAGCCTCGATGACGCCAGGCACCAGTAAATCGCCATTTCTTTTTAGATTCATTTTTTAATTAATTTAAGCAAATTTTGTTTCTGCAGCTCCGGTGGCATCTGAATGGGTCACGCCACCTTTGATCTGTTTAAAAAGAAAAGTAACCTCATGCTCTTGTTAGTCGTGACCCACAGAAGCAGAGCACATGTTTCATGGTCACACGTATTTTTTTTTCTTGTTTTGTGATGAGTATTGTATTTGAAATTCAATTGTGCGTTTTAACATTTCATTGTATTTATTAGCCTGCTTTGGCTCTAAAAAGTGTCAGTACAACTTGGTGAGAGAGACAATCTGAAAAAAAAATATATATGAATAAAAAAAGACCTGAGATTTTCACCTTGATCTGTTCTTCTATCATTGCTGTTTTTTCATGTTTGTAAATACATTTATGGTAATATCATTTATTTTAAAAGGGAAGCTAATATTAGAATGCTATTTGCTGCTCAGTTGCGTGTGTGTGTGCGTGTGTGTGTGTGTGTGAAAGCAGTTTGCTCAAGGGACATGCAGTGCTTTATGAATTTCTATTTCCATTGCTCTAAATGGAGGTAGTTCTTTTCCAAGGATCTAATAATTTCCAACACAAGGCTTTCTGTTTCCAAAGCCCGGCTATTCCACTTGGTCTTTATTTTTTGGTGGCCCATTACAGTAAATGTGGCCTATTGTTCCACTGTGTGTGTGAGTGAGGTAACGCTACACATTCTGACTGTGCTGTGGTGTATGAGCCACGGCGCCGGCGCTCGCTGCAGCCAATCCAGCGACAGAAACTGAAAACTCAGCCATATGCAACCACACAATAAATCTAATTGTAATTCCCAAATCAACTGTAGCGTCACCCTGCAAAGGGCGCTGACAAGTTTGTCGCACTTCTTTGTAAGGTTTTATGAAAGTGTGTGTGTGTGTGTGTGTGTGTGTGTGTGTGTAGACTCTGTGTCATAACTTTGAGCTGGGAGGGGTGTTTGAAATCATTCTTGTACTGTTGCCATACTAATCTCATTAAATAAGTCCTCATAATTTACATTTCCTTTTTCTTTTCTTGAACATTTTGCAAGTTTTTGCAATTTGACAGAGTGTGTGTGTGCGCGTGCAGAGTTAGAAAGATTTAAACACCTCAACAAAGGATAGTGTAATTTATCAAAACATTGTCAGATAGACCTAAACTTGTTCTCATGCTCCACCTTTATAAACCTGAAGGATGAAAAACGGCTTTACTTTAAGTGTGTTTATTTAATGTAAGTTCACTTGAGTTAAACCAGTTGATAAAGCTAATGGTACAAGTGAAACCAGTGTTGGGAAAAAACAGAAAGGAAGTGAGTTACAAAAATAGAATACAACTGATCAAAAGAAATGCACATATTAGCATTGTTTTACGTAATAAAATCCTCCTGGCAAGTGTTATAAATGGAAAATAGGATTTTTTTTCATTCTGAAGTCTTTCAGAATAAAATTTACATAAAAGTTAAGGATGGTCAGCAACTACTCACAACTGAATATTTTTGTTTTGCAATGCTAAAGCCTGTCTTAAGTTTTTGTGTCACATTTAATGTTATGTTTATGCTCCTTTTTTTTGTTTTACATGCTTTTCAAACAGCCAAGTAATGTAAAAAAGGAGGATGATGAAGAAAGTTCGAGTGATGAAAACCACCAAATTGATCACTTTTTTACACATTTAATCTGATTTAGATAAAAAAATATCTTGACAGAGTTGTATGAACCTTTGGTTATAGCATACTTGCTACCAGCATGTCCAAAAAGTTTATTTTTTATTTTTTGTACCATAACTGAGGTCATCGGTCACTTAAATAAGAAAAAAAGTGAGCACAACACTCGCAACACAGATTTTTTGTTTCCATGTGGAGTTTAACTGATACAGATCACTAATCCTAATCCTAATATGAACATCCAAGATCATAGACATTCGTAGCTTTCACGTCTTCTGCCAGGGTGAGCACCAAGTAACTTTTCTAATCTATGTCAATAAATCTTTCTAATTGCCTCTTTTTGCCTCTGTTTGTGTGAATCTCTCCAGATTGAAATATTTTTACAATATGAATTTACTTTTCTCCACCAGGAGTAATTTTTTAAATTGTTATAAAAAAATTCTTGAAACATTTTAAGCCATATTTGCACTACACAAGTGTTTTGCCTAACAACCATGGGAACCATGGAAATGAACATTGACTGGATGACACACCATTGCTGTTACTATTATACCATTACTGAATGCTAGAGCTCAAATAATTGCTTCATTAATTGTCCTAATACCATTTCCAGATTGGACTAATATTCACAGGACAATACTTAGGTTAGTTGATTAAATATTAAATAACTGCACAACAAATAGCCATATGGAGAACATCCCAGCAGAGATAATCTCTTTATCAGGACTCACACAAATCTGATTGAGAGAAACTCAGTGCCGGGAGCTCAGTTTACTTATTTAGCAAAATGTGTCAGTAGCTGAAACATATTCCCCTTCCTCTCATCCAAATTACAATCTGCGTGGATGTCAGCATCCGCTCCAGTCCAGCTTAATAAGATTTTTAACATGAAGTTTCACCATTATAGGTAATACCAGCGGGTTTCTGAGTGTGCAGTGGAGAGAGCATAAATGTGTGATAAACAATCTCATACACAACAGCAGTGTGTGTGTGTGAGGCTGAGCCGCCAGTGTCTGAATTGGCACACAAGAGAGACCTGTTACCTTTCAATACATAAAGCATTGCATATCATGGCCTTGCGTGTCCTGGCTGAAAATACCTCTAATCACGCTTTAAGGCAAAGAACACTTAAAGAAAGACATTGGGCACTACCTTACCCATATATACATGTCTTCCCTTTGCTAGGAACCATGTTCAAACATTCTAACTATGTGCTGCTCGTTAGCTTCTCTATCTTTGCAACTGTTTGAGGTTAGCTTAACTGCTCTTGTTGGTGTTCGTCAATGCTGCCTGCTGGATAGTGTGTCTTGTCTTCCCACAGAACACCAAGCTTTACCTTGGTGGCTTCATGTTGGCCACCAAGGTAAAGCACTCAAAGCAGAATTCTTTGATCCATCTCTGTCCTGAAGGAGATGGCTTCTCACTTCATAAAAAGGACCAGTCTGAGGCATGCCCCATCTGCCATGGCATCTTCCATACCAGGAGAGCCATGACAGAGCTTGAAGCGTGTCCTTTCTGTTTTGGATAAAATTCCTCAAAAAGGGGGATGGGGAGGTTAATTTCTAGCGACAACGCCCACTGCTCTCCAAGTGGAGAGACCCAGTTTTGTCTGAACATATGCATATATATACCTAAGTGTGATGGAAGTGGAGAAAGCTTTTTTTTTGTTCTCCTCCAGTCGACTGCTCAAGTTCAGGCCTGATGATTTTTTAAGTTTCACACTTTCTGTATACAGCTCATTACGCGATGGACAATTTGATATTAAATATAATTAAATATTTAAATATGTAAGCAGAGACCCTGTTTATGGCGGGTTAATATATTGGGTTTTTGAAGATATAAACGTATTTCCAGATTATAAGTAAATTTATAAGGTTGGCATGAGTTTGTTGAGGCCTGGCCTAATACTGAGAAGAAATATATGTTACAGAAGGAAACCTTAGAAGGCTTTAAGTTAATAAAGGTGGCTTCATGACACTTTGAATTTGGCTCATGTGGAATTGATTTTGACTATTAGCACTGGACAGGTAGAGGATCTAAGCAGAAGTCAAGAAGGACCAAGACGACCACTTCTGCAAAAATACCCGTCTCGCCTGTTTGGAGTGCAATAGAGAAGTTTGAACAAAGGTTGACTTGATCAAGAGTTTCCACATATACAGAAACATCTGGGGAAATGGAAGTAAATTCATTGTAATGTTTTACATACTACACTATTTAGTCACATGCCATTTTTGTATATGCTTTAATTAAATGACAGAATACCACATATTCATTATCCATTTAATTGGTGACTGTTGCAGAGTTCTGGGTGCACCTTTGCTTGTGCTTGCCTCTGTGTGTTGAGAAATGTAGGAAACAATGATTCTTCATAGCATCCTCAGTAAATTGCTTAGCTCCCCCTTAGCACCTGCAGAAAAAAGTCTCTGGAGCCACCACTGCAGAGCATGAAAACAAAAAAGTTTCTGCGTTTAATGATTATTATAATTCCAGACTATTCAAACGATTTTTAAGTTGTTTTGGTATATAGAGCAGTTCTTGTACATATGCATGAATTTTAATCTGTTAAAAGAGTGCATAGCAGGTCTATCTTAGAAAAAAGTCACTGGGATGCTGTTTCTAGAAAGGGGGCTTCATCGCAACAAACAAAAACTTGCATGACACGTGTACGTTTGAATGTTGCTGTAACACAATTGCAGCTCCAGCCTCTTTCTGAATATTGCAAGTCTGGGCACATTTCTTGCTACATCTAACTTACCTTAAGGTAAGATAGAGACGTCCAGCTCTTTTATAACACATTAAAACTCCTTTTAAAAATGTGGGAGCTGTTGCTCCGCTTGGTTGTTTAGATGCCTGTGGCATCAGTAACCAGCCCATGCCTAAATCCAAACTACACACATTGCGTCGTTCTAATTTTCACTATGATGCCCTGTTTGATTATATTTAGGAAACAATGACTCTGGCTTTGTGTTGGTGCATTGTATTTAGATGTATTCGCCGCACCATCCCGACCTCAGTGTGTGGAAACATTGAATTAACAACCAGTCTGAATACCTAGATGTGTCTGAGCATGTTAAATAAGTAAAAAAAGGTTGATCTTTGCAGTTGGCTGTTTTACCACTATGGTTGTGTCCTGATTTTACAGCTAAGGTCTCAGCAAATCTTAAAGCTTGAATTGTTGAAAATCTGTTGTTTTAGTAAACTTGCCTCTGTGTTTCTGTTGTCACTGAAGAACTGCGACATAAAAAGGCAAATATTAATAATTACAATAATTACTGTGTAACTAGCCATGCTGTGATAGTAAATGTTCCTTTCAGCTCAGTGATTATACACACTTTGAATTTATTTTTCTTTCTCGTGGGTTTGGCATGTGTGGAGATGATGAGGTATAATGACACTCTTGCTCTATGAAAGCAGCACTGGATAGGGCCTTGAGGCAAAATCCACTTTTTGATATTTAAAATCCAGATTAAAGAGCAAGGGAGAACCGCATCCTTTCTTTTCTTTCTTCATCTACTTTTACTTAGCAGTTGGGCATACATGTAGATCAAGAGAATTCTAAATTGTAAACACAAAGGAGGACCCCTCCCCCCTCTCGTCAATGTGTTGGAGAGGCTTCATCAGAGAGGTAGCAAAGACCCTTGCACAGAATAGGCATGATACTGACCACTTTGAGCTTGCGGTACTTAAACATTCAAATGCTATTTAGTCAAGAGCCGTTTAATTGGCCTCTCACTTTGTGATTGCCTGACAGTGCAGGTAAAAAGTTATCCAGAATTCTGCATTAATCCAAATCATCTGACATATCATCTGTGCTTTTACCAAACTGCAAGATGATACCACATTTGTCATTGTTCTTGTCAATGTCAACTTACTCGTGTTTCCTTTAATACCAGAGGTATGAAACCAAGCAGGGCAGAGACTGAGAGCACTCACACTACTCATGAATTGCAGTGTGGCAAATTCAAAAGGGAGGCGTGTTGCTATTAGGATTTATTAGGAAAAAGACATCCTGGAAACTGATCTAAAAGTTTTTGATGGAGATCCTGTTCCACTCTCATTTAAAGGATTTTTCAGGTCTGGATGCATATGGATGAAAAAGATAGGGCAAGGAAGAATATTTTTGTTACCAGCCTTAACCAGATGGATCCATCCATCCATCCATCCATCCATCCATCCATCCATCCATCCATCCATCCATCCATCCATCCATCCATCCATCCATCCATCCATCCATCCATCCATCCATCCATCCATCCATCCATCCATCCATCCATCCATCCATCCATCCATCATGTTAGTGACTGCTACTTTCCAGATTTCTTTTTTTAGGCCTGACCTTGATATAAATATCCATGGTAAACTAATAGCTTTTATATTGTTTAAAATTGTTTAACGTCAATCAGGAAAGAGAAGTCTAGTAAGTATGAAATGTGGCCATGGAAATTTTAGGAACTTTGGTTTCATTAAAAGTGGTTTACCCATCCTGGTTGTATACTCTAAACTGAAGTTAAAGTCTTCCCTGTTTTGCTTTTTCTTAACCTTTTCTGAATTGTAGGTTTCAACAACTTTTCACTTAGTGAGCTGTTTATGTTCGACCAATTACCATCTAAAATCTCCTTATAGATAGCCAGAACCATGAGTCCTTACTAAATCCATTTTAAATAGGACATTATTTTTCAAGTTAGAGACTTAGAAAGCAGTGTTCTTGAAGGGGTTTTAAACAGTTCCAGGCTTAGATGGCCTTTAGTACACCAAGTAAGTACAAGTTGTGATCTCGTGGCATGGGCTCTGACGATGTTAAAATTTCTCTTTAAAGTAAAGTCTGTTTTGCAAAGCTGGTTGCTGTCAGCATGTAAGTTAATCCAGTGAAGTAGCTTCATGGTTTTATTATAAGCCCTGAGTGATGCCGGAGGTGATGCTTGAGACCCTGCTGTGTCCATGTTTTGACACTCTTATTTTGAAGTAAGAAAGGAGGTTGTTCTTGGAATATCCTGCTGTGTTGACAGATTGAGCTAATTACGACTGCTTGTTGGCTGCTGGCCAAAATCACTTGGTTACATTAGCAAAGGAGAAGCCCCTGGGTTTTTTGTACCCCATTTTCACACTCAGTAGAAAAAGGAAAAGAGCAGTTTTGTCACTTTAGTGTTCCTAAAATCTAATAATATGTATTTTTATTTGTCATTGCAACGTACATTCCAAGAATTTTGTCCTCTGCATTTAACCCACCCCTTAGGGAGTTATGAGCTACCTCTGTGCAGCGCCCGGGGAGCAATCTGGGGCTAAGGGTCTTGCTCAAGGACCCAGAGTGGCAGTCTGTGGGATTCGAACCCTACCGCCTCTCCAGGACGCAAGTGCCCTGCTTTCTAACCACTAGGCCACCACTCTTCCCTTGTCTTGTCTTCAGGAACCAATTATTGTGTATTGTCTCCAAAGCCGGTATTTACAGAATTTTTTTTTTTAACATGGTCCAACTGCTTTTATTTAAAAGAGAAAAATAACAACTACTCTTACTGATGCTAAAGTAATTTAATTTATTGATTTTCAGTTAGATAATACAGTATTAATTATAACATTGATTTAATTACTTTGATACAGAGACTTCCGAAAAAAAACAACAGAACAAACATCCATTAAATGTAGTTGGAGTTTTCAACACTTATTTGGCTACGTAATTGAAGCCCCAGCCAGCTCCAGCAACCAGTACTGGCGGAGGAACGTAACTTTTCAGCAATTGCAAACTATTTAAATAATCATTATATTAATAATTATATTTTACAAACAATTTGGCATTTCTGTGGATTCCACACAGGTCTATGTTTAAATGAAGTTTGTAGTTGCTGAAGTAAACATAACCATGTCATTTTGAGCACAAATTCATAAACAAACTCATAAATGCTTTAAGCCCATAGGCTAGTAAAACAAGATGCTTACTGGCAGCTACAGCCACCTGTTTCAATCATGACTGTCGCAGCTTTCCATTTGCAGTTTAAAACAGTGTTTCTCTAATAGGGGTGATAGGTGGCGCTCCGTTAGTTTCTACATCATGGCGATATTTTAGACAGCTTACCAGCAGGTGTGTGGCAGCAGGTGGGCGTGTTTTTGTGTTCGAAAGAAGCCTCTACCAGGGGTGTTTAACCCTGGTGCTCAGGACCCACAGTCCTGCATTTCTTAGGTGTTTCCCTGCCTCCACACACCTGACCTAAATAAATCTGGGTGATTGACAGGCCTCTGCAGCTTTTGTAGCTGCAGAAAAAAATCTGATGGTTTATCAGCAAGTAAGGGGTGTATAGACAGAAAACAGCCGTAGATTGGAGGCAATCGGACTTTCAACCAGACGTTCTCACGCGGATTTTCTGAAGTGTGAGCCCCCAGAATTGACAAAGACTCCTGGATAGGTATGGAAACGTTTTCAGAAAGAACTCAGCGAAAGTCCGTTTGCCTCCAATCTAAGCCTGTTTGCTGTTGAGATGACCCAGATAACTGAAAATTTGCACATAGTTTTTAAGTGTCTGGGCATCTGAGCAGTGTCTTTAAGCTCTCATGAGCAAGCACCTCAGTGCACACTACACATTGTGGATGTTTCTAATCATTTATACGGACACATG
The DNA here is from genome assembly GCA_037039145.1 of Fundulus diaphanus. Classification (NCBI taxonomy): domain Eukaryota; kingdom Metazoa; phylum Chordata; class Actinopteri; order Cyprinodontiformes; family Fundulidae; genus Fundulus; species Fundulus diaphanus. The sequence goes on from CM073134.1 coordinate 42,216,832, forward strand.
TGAATCCATACGCTATAAAATCCTCTTGATAATTGCTACACTTGGATGTAGGAAGGCTGGTTACAGAAACCCTTGCATTGACCTTCTCTTCCTACTTCCCTTATTTGTGTGTTTAGCTACATCACACAAGTGACATGCACCTGTAGTTAATCTGTTGTAAAACCCCCCATACAGACAAAGGGCCAAGAGGGATAGAGTTAAATATTTAAATATATCACAAAATAAATGTGAATGTGTAAAACCAGTGGATAAATAAAAGTACTGTGAAATTTATTATCAAATGATCCATTAAATAATGATAAAATATATGAAAAATATAATTGATTAAAGTAAATTATGACATTTCATCCTCATGATACTGCTGCACAAGAGTAACAAAATAAATCCCAATAGAGTAAAATAATCATATGTTGTGAGGTGCACAGATCTGTGTGGTACTTTTTCTTTCATCTGTTCTGCAGGGTGCGACTGGCAAGCTGCGTAACTGCATGTCCGCTGCATCAGCACTAGTTAAGAGGAAAATAAAGTGGAGCATTTGCTCATCTCCACGGGGTAACCTGACCAAACCTTGTCGAAGATCCTTGTTATTCCCCAACTTACCTGAGTCTCCGTATACTTCTCTGTGTTTTCTCTCCACAGGAGCCTTCTGATGGTTTGGCTGATTCTCATCCAGTAGTGCTTTTCCAATTCCACATCCTCCATGACCGCTCCATTCACATATATGCACATCTGTCCGACGGAGCAACTACGTTGTTATTTTAACTAATGAGAACCATTCCACATTCTCCGTGACTTCTCAGAACGTCAAAATACGGAACAAGTCTATTTTCTGCTCCGTTCCGGTCCATCGGACTCCAGCCAGAGAGAAATAGCCCACTATTTTTTACTAAAATCTTTATAAAATAATGAAGTGTGGTTTGAAATGTCTATTAAAGTAAGCTACACAATTAAAATATTTTAAATACAAAAACATATAAGTTTTTGGTGGCCCATGTACTCACCCATACTTGATGGAAGTAATAATATGCCGATGTCGATGTCGGTGTATAATCAGCAACAGAGAGCTTTTTGGATGCTGTTCAAAGGACGAATGAGAAGTTTGGTTTACTTCCAGCTCCTTATCCCGTTTTTTATGCCGTGAACTCGTACCACTGGTGCATGCTTTCCTCAAGCTACAAGAGCGAAGCTAGATGAAGTTACCGTGAATGGAGTAGCCGTTGCTTTTCACAGACTCACAGAGGCAGTCTGGAATGGAGCGAGCAACTACAGGAGGGTATGATATGGAATTTGGGGGTAAACCTTCCATGTCGTGTTTCCAAGCGCCTTCCAAGATCTCCTGAAATCCTCAGCTCCTGCCTCTGTGAACTCTTACCACTACCACCTGCTGAATAATCGTCTGCCAATCCACCCTCCTACACCCTCCACCTGTGAAGATAAACCAAGCAGAACAGCACAAGAATTCAAGCAGACTACCAGCCACAGCCCTCTGTGCACCGACTCACTTACCCCTGGGACCCACTCATGCATACTTACCATAAGCCAGCCAAACAACTGTTAATTCTACTTGCTTATCTGCTGTTGGTGTCTAACTCTGTTTATTTTCTGTTTCCAGTTTATGACCAGAGCCCACCCCTTAGTCCTGACACCCAGCATGCCTTTCCGCTTTCTTTAAAAGGTAAAGGCAAAGGCAAATTTATTTGTATAGCACAATTCAGTACAGAGACAATGCAAAGTGCTTTACATGATTAAAATATAGAAAGATAAAACAGAATAAAAGCAAGTAGGAATAAAATGTAGAAACAAAAATAGAACATTAAAAACAGTTGGACTAAAAAAGTTGAACTAGTGATGTTTCAGTAGAACAGTTTAACTAGAACAGTCGAAGGCAATCCTAAACAAATGTGTTTTTAATCTTGATTTAAAGGAACTCAGGCTCTCCACACTTTTACAGTTTTCTGGAAGTTTGTTCCAGATAAGTGGAGCATAGGAACTAAATGCTGCTTCTCTGTGTTTGGTTCTGGTTCTAGGTGTGCAGAGTAGGCTGGAGCCAGAAGACCTTAGTGGTCTGGAGGGTTGATGCATTGATAACAAGTCTGTGATGTATTTAGGTGCTAAGCCATTCAGGAATTTATAGACTAACAGAAGTATTTTAAAGTCTATTCTCTGAGATACAGGGAGCCAGTGTAAGGACTTTAGAACTGGGGTGATGTGCTCTACTTTCTTAGTCTTAGTGAGGACGCGGGCAGCAGCGTTCTGGATCAGCTGCAGCTGTCTGATCCACTTTTTAGGCAGACCTGTGAAAACACCGTTGCAGTAATCAATTTGACTAAAAATAAACGCATGGATTAGTTTTTCCAGATCATGCTTAGACATTAGTCCTTTAGTCCTGGAAATGTTCTTCAGGTGATAGAACCTTGTAATTGTCTTTAGATGCTTTTGGAGGTTCAGATCTGAGTCCATCACTACACCCAGGTTTCGGGCCTTATTAGTGGTTTCTAGCTGAAGCGACTGAAGCTGTGTGCTAACTTTTGATCTCGCCTCTAATGGTCCAAAAATTATTACTTCAGTTTTGTTTTTATTCAATTGAAGAAAATTTTGGCACATCCAGGCATTGATTTCTTCTAGACATTTCCTCAGTGCTTGAACTGGTTTATAGTCACCTGGTGACATGGTGATGTAAAGCTGTGTGTCGTCTGCATAGTTATGGTAGCTGATGTTGTTGTTTTTTATGATCTGAGCAAGAGGGAGCATGTAGATATTGAACAGCAGGGACCCAGAATGGACCCTTGGGAAACCCCACATGTGATTTTTGTCATCTCTGATGTAAAGTTACCTACTGATACAAAAAAATTCCCTGTCCTTTAAGTAGGATTTGAACCAGTTGAGAGCTGTACCAGAGAGGCCGACCCATTTCTCCAGGCGTTCTAACAGAATGGAGTGATCGACAGTATTGAATGCTGCACTGAGGTCTAATAGTACCAGCACGGTGGTTCTTCCACAGTCTGTATTTATATGGATGTCATTACACCTTCATAAGGGCGGTCTCTGTACTGTGGTGAGCACGGAAGCCAGACTGGAAAACGTCAAAGCGGCTCGTCGTTGTTAAGAAGGTATTTAATTGTTGAAACACAGCTTTTTCAATAATCTTACAATAATCTTCCTTTAAAGGAACATTATGTAATAATGACACCTAATGGCTAAAATTGGAACAGCACATACACAATACCTTTCACGGACACCCGCCATTTACTCAACGGTCCGTTGATGCACTGAATTTTTACTTGCACAGGACAGGTATATAATGTTTTATTTTACTCTATTTCTGGTACACTTCTCTTACTGGCTTCCATGTTTTAAGGCTGCTGCTCTTTTGCCAAAATAAAATACCAAATGCTGTGCTCTGTTTTGAGAACCCTGGAAACTTTCACATGATTGACTCAGGAACCAGGAAGTAAACACGGGCTACACTCTGAACTGAAGAAGTTCTGGACCATACGTCTAATTTTGAAAGGAGAAAAATTTGACTAAGGCATTGTTAATGGAGAGGACCGATTGTTTATAGGGAATGTTACTTCCATCCTGGGTGACACATGAGAATGATTTAGGTTGGATTTACAGTAAATATCTTACTTATTCCTCCTTTAATAAGTCAGTTAAACCATAAATCTTAATTGTTTAATTTCACATTATCAAAGCTAGATCTAATTACCAGATGAGACATGTTATGAAACACTTATTTTTGTCATGTTTAATTACAGATTTCATATATATATATATATATATATATATATATATATATATATATATATATATATATATATATATATATATATATATATATATACAGTGCTAAAGTCTGGCCCCCTGTCACAAGTCCCTGGGGCTGGGGGAGGTGTGTCGGCGGGAATCATCTCGCAACCCCCTGGTCCCTCGTGAACCAACACATGAGGTCAGGACCACCACTTTAGGAACCTCGGTTCTTGAGGATGATGAAGATCCTCATGGATGATGACAGTGTTGGGCTCCCACTTTGGGCCTTGGGATATTGTGGATCCCGGAAACCTGACGGTTTCCACAGCATACACAGTGAAACGTTTGAGTTAAGGAGCCCAGAACCCAACACGCCAAGACACAGAAGAAATTTCCGAAATATTTATTTGAGATTAAAATGAGATGGTGTTGAAGTAGTCTCGCTAAATTCTGGTTACCCTGGTGGGTCAGAGCTTAGGGAGTCACAGGATCCAAGAATCCAGCTCCTGTCTGACAGGGTGAAAGAGGAGTCTTGAGACCTTGGAGATGTTCACTGAAAGCAAAGATATTAGCATCCACAGTTCAACTATTTGTGGTACATAGACAGTCCAGGGTCATGCACAGGAGGTCTTCCATGCAAGGATTATCCAAGATACAATCGGCTTAAACAGGGTCAAAGTAAGGCAACGTTCAGCAACCAGAGATAAAAAAACTCCACTCATTCACTGTTAGGACTAGGCAAAGGCAGTGGTCAGAGACAGGCAGGGTTGAAAAACAGGTAAACTCTTGGTTCATGTTACAGGGTTTGAAGTCTGCGAAAAAGGCAGACGATTTGCACCAAGCAGGTGAAGAGCAGGGGTCTCATTTATAAAACATGGAATCATACAGAAAGTTTAGGAATGCCAAGAAAAGGAAAATGTCGTATACCAAAAAATATTCAGATTTAAAAAACCATGCACACACTATTACGCTTTATAGATCACAGCTGCACCTGAAAGTTTGCGTACCAGGTTCCGCCTCATGTTCTGCCCTCTACACACCCAGATTCAACCATAAATAGTCAATGCAAAGCACCTCATGAATGTTAATGTGTATTAGGAATGGGTCAGCTGATAGTTTTATCATCATAGTGACATGGCAACCATGGAGAAAGACCAAAGAAACGCTGGAAAAATTTTCAAAGAGAGGCATTTATTAAAGGGTAACTCACCCCCAAATCAACTGTTATGCCAAAAAAACTATTAAGATGGTTGTCTTATAGTACTGTCTACATATCCTGGTCATTATTCAGAAAAATTTGTGCATATTTGTAGAAATCCTGCTTTTGTGTCTGAAATCGCCAGTGTGGCGCCCTCCTAGGGTTAAGCGGGGTCTTGCATTGAATTTTGAATGAACATTTCTTTCTGTGGCTGTGACATAATTCTGAGACTGTAATCGCGTTTTAATTGACCAACAAATTGCACAAATTGTAATTATGAAAATAAATTTGCTTAATAGAAACACAGCAATTTTGAAAATACTCCTATTTTTTGATAATAGGTTTTTACACTAGGATGAGGTGGTTTTTCAGCCGTATCGAAATTGGTATATTTCGCAAAACTGCAATGGAAACTTTTTTCACATCACACGATCAACAAGCGGATGGTACTACTGGTAAAATAGACGAAGAAGACGACAGGAAGTAGTAGCAGGATGATGCCGTGGCATGTTTGTATTCACGAGGAGACCACTTATGTTTTACATTTACTTCGTGGCAGAGGTATTACCTACATACTAGATTCAAAACAGCAAAGAAATGCGAGCATTTACCAAGATTTTGAAGCGGCCATGAAGGAAGTGGGGTTCTACAAGCCGTGGCAAATCTTACGTTCAAAATGGAAAACTTGGCAAAGGTTTGTTTCAAATACTTCTCTCTCATGGACGAGATACTCCCGTAAATAAACGTATCAACGTATGATTTTATTTGCATATCTTATTTAATGGAAACACTGCAATTGCAAAAATGTGTTTAATCGACATTAGCAGAATATCAACAATGTTTTGCGCACATTTGTAATGGAAATGCAACTTGTGACATCGGTAGCTCTGCCGCTGTGGGGTATAAAAGCAGCTCTGTCTTAAAAAAAAACACACCATCTTTTGACTCCATAGCGAGCACTGTTACACTTTTCAAACCCTCTAGACACTTTTTTCTTCAAAAAAGCGACTACAAACAAATCTACCAACTTTTTATGGGTTATTGGCAAATTTACGTGAAAGCAACCAGTTGTTCTGCCATTACTGTCTTGTGGCAGCCGGGAAGGGGGTGAAGTTAGTTTTGGATTGTATATTGGCTATTCGTGCTCTGCGGCTTCATCAGCCAGCCAGCAGACAGAGGACGCCTGGCCAGATCAGCCTCCCTGTATCGGCTTGAACAGGAGGCAGATGCCACTGAAGCCGGAGAGCGTGAATGTCTGCTGTCCACCCTAGAACTAACATCACCGCGGTTGCTGTAAATTTCCCTCACTCGTATCAAAACTGGCCTGCTGTTGTCAGAGCAAAGAGAAGACCAACCATGCTTCTTGTCTACATTACAAATGAATCATGATGCGCAAAGCTACTGGTGATCCCGCCTGGATTACAAAGCGGGAAATAAATATGATAATATATACCTGGACCAATCCTGTCCTCCACTGCCTCGGGCAGGCTTCACGGGGTCAGCACCCTTTAGCCAGCAGCTTGAACTGATAAAGCTCTGGCCCGCTGGGCACCACAAAGCCTCCCTCAACCTCGGTGGACAAGGGGGGTGAAAAGTTCTCCAACTCAAAAGACCTAACTGTGGCGTAACTACCAGTATAACTCTGCTCACTCTCCATGATTCAATATGGCAAATCAAGCTTGCGGCTGCTCCCCCCACCATGCTAAACACAACCCCCTCCCTTCCCGTGGAAATATGATTTTACATGGGGGTGAGTTACGCTTAAATGAGAAAATCAAAGGTAAAAGCACAGATACTGCTCACATTAAAAGAATTGGTTAAAAATGAAACATAATTGCTGTTCTCAGGTTAAAGCCGTGCTCTGTGTTAAAATTCTTCTGTGGCTGTGCGCTCAGATCAACATTCAGAGGGAGGGAGACTAGGAGGCACGACAGGTTTTCTATGTGATGAAGACCCCCCCAAAAAATTAATAAAAAAGATAATAAAACTAAACACAGGAAAAAGCATTTTAGGCAGCTGATGGACGCTGAGTGCTGCTTGGGTTTGAGCAGTGCGCGCACCTTCTCTGCACTCTGGGGCTCGGAGAGCTGCCTTTCAACACCTGGAGGCAGTTGTAGCCACTTTCCCTTATAGGAAAATACAATGCTCGGAGTCTAAAGCGGTATATTGGCCAGTCATCATCATTGGGGAGGAAATTTTTGATCACTGAAGCTGCGTTTCTTCCTAATTCTTCCATCTCCAAGGTTTCCAACAGTGCCAGTAAATCCACTGCGCAGCTATACGCATGAGTGTATTTGACCGTTTACAGCAATTCAAGTGATTGCCACACAACTTGTCACGATAATCTGGGGATAATCGGTGAGAGGAATGTGTTGGTGGAAAACCCTGATAATATGTTGTGCAGACTTTTATTTAAATCATGGGCACTTTTTCATTTATTTGAAAGGTGCTTTTGAATAGTTGTCTGTCACCAGCGTAAGCTTGAATGACACTGTGGTGTTGATTGCTTATAATGAAGTCGATCTATGATTAAAGTCTGATATGGAGTGAAAATGAATTCTGAGAGGAGTCATCATGCAGTTTCACTGCAGTTCACCATTTTACCATCTGTGTCACCAATTTCCCCAGTCTCCGAAATGAGTGTACGCATGGGTCAGAGATGCAGTGAGGACTGCACATTTTCCCGGCCAGTTTTTTTTTTTTATAGATCCCAACTTTTGCGTGGAAAGTGGTGTGCGCACGTTTCAGTCCCCATTTTGTGTGTATGCAAACTGTAAAATGAAACCCCTGGTGTTTAAATAGGGAGCAGCACAGGTGAGTAAAAAAAGCAATCAGCAGTGGAGGGAGTGAGCAGCACAATCAAGCAGAACTCAAATCATGACGTTCCCCCCAATGTTGACGATGGAAGCTGCAGATGAGGCCCTTATTTAGGACTAGGCGAGATGGCACGCAGGACCATAACTTAGGTATTTTATGCCAAGACCCCAATGCTGAGAATGCAGCAAGCGACTTACAGTAAAGCAAGGCAAGGCAAGGCAAATTTATTTGTATAGCACAATTCAGTACAGAGACAATGCAAAGTGCTTTACATGATTAAAATACAGGAAAATAAAACAGAATATAAGCAAGTATGAATAAAATGTAGAAACAAAATAGAACATCAATAAACAGTTGGACTAAAAAAGTTGAACTAATGCTGTTTCAGTAGAACAGTTTAACTAGAACAGTCGAAGGCAATCCTAAACAGATGTGTTTTTAATCTTGATTTAAGAGATCTCAGGTTTTCCGCACTTTCACAGTTTTCTGGAAGTTTGTTCCAGATAAGTGGAGCGTAGGAACTAAATGCTGATTCTCCTTGTTTAGTTCTGGTTTTAGGTACGCAGAGAAGGCTGGAGCCAGAAGACCTTAGTGCTCCTTAGGTTGATACACTGATAACAAGTCTGTGATGTATTTAGGTGCTAAGCCATTCAGGGATTTATAGACTAACAGAAGTATTTTAAAGTCTATTCTCTGAGATACAGGGAGCCAGTGTAACGACTTTAGAAGTGGGGTTGTGTGTTCTACTTTCTTAGTCAGTAAGGGCAGGAGCCCCATCAATGAGCCAGGCAGGCAGAGGCGGTCTGGAAGGAGGTTAAAACCTGGATGACAGAACTGGTTTGAGCTCAGAGACATGAAAGGTGGAGTGGACATGCAATGACGACGGCGGTTTCTGACATACAGTAACCAAGGTTAACAATCTTGGTAACAGGAGATGGGCCGACAAAACAGGGTGCCAGCTTACAATTCTCTACTTTAATGGGTATATCCTTAGTGGATAGCCACACCTTCTGACCCACTACATATCTTGAGGCCTAGGAGCAGTGGTGGTTGGCATTATGGGCATATACTGCAGCAAGCGTTCTGATAAAAATCAACAACAGGGATCATATTTCTCCTATTTTGGCTTCCCTTCATTGGCTTCCCGTTAAATCAAGAATAGAATTTAAAATTCTTCTTCTCACATATAAAGCCATTAATAATCAGGCTCCATCATGTAACAGAGATCTGATTACCCCGTATGTTCCTAAAAGAGCACTACGCTCTCAGACTGCAGGTCTACTGGTGGTTCCTTGAGTCTCTAAAAGTAGAATGGGAGGCAGATCCTTTAGTTATCAGGCTAGAGGGATTGCTGCAAAGCCACCAACAATGCAGAGGCAGATGGCAACTTGGGAAGAGGTATTTGATGGGTCATCGTAGAGAACTTTTTAACCACAGTTAGGAGAATGGTGTTACCTTGTGATGAAGGTAGAGTCGTGACAAAATTCATGGAGAGATGGGACCAAGGTCGACATGGAATAGGCAGAGGCCTTAGAAGAGGCGGATGGCGGGATAACTTGACTCTGGAGCAGTTGGAACATGCTGACACAAACTCATGTGTGTCCTTTTGCAGCATGAACCACCAAAGCTCTGACTGTACCACTGCCAGAGTCTTGGTAACACCTGGGTGACAAAACCATTTAGAACCATGACAGAACTGAAGGACCTTAGATACCATTTTTTTCAGGAAAACAGAGAGGATTCTTGGGACATTGAGCTGGAGGTGCTTGACTCTTATGCCTCTTCTTGAGCAATGTCTCTACTGGTTAGAGCTAACCTTCTCTTGGAGGGAAGTATGTAGTCATGGGCATCAGATCCAGAAGAACAAACAGGATTGTTAAACTCTTGAGAGAGCATCTGGTTTAATGTTCTTGTTACCAGGTCGGTAGGCCAGGGTGAAGTCAAATCTATTAAAGAATAATGCCCACCTGGCTTGGTGTGGGTTCAATCTCTTGGTTTGCCTCCATTTTTCCAGTGCTAGTTTAATTGCCAAAGATTATCGGCCCCAACATTATAGTTTCTCTCTGAGGCTGAGAAACAACGACAAAAGAAGGCACATGGGTGTAATCTGACATTATCAGGAAACCGCTCAGACAGAACTGCACCAACGCCAGTGTCGGAAGCGTTAACCTCAACCACAAATGGGTTTGAAGGATTGGGGAAATGAAGGATGGGAGCTGAAGTGAAGAGACCCTTAAGCTTATCAAAAGCTTGTTTGCCATGTGCAGTCCACTTAAACTGAATCTTAGTTGAATTGAGTTTATGAAGAGGGGCAGCCACAGAACTGTAGCTCTTAATAAAGCACTGACAAAAATTAGCAAACCCAGGAAACTGTTGAAGCTCCTTCACATTAGCTGGTTCAGACCAGTCAAGGACAGCTGGCACCTTGGAGGGATGCATGCTGATCTTGCCTGGAGCCATGACAAAACCCAGAAAGTATTCGGAAGACTTATGTTATTTTGGAGAAGCCTAAGAATAACCTCACAAGCATGTTTGAAAAGGGGAGACAGGTCCTTAGAGATAATCAAGATATCATCAAGGTAGACAAAAACAAATCTGTTAAGCATGTCCCTTAAGCCATCTTCCATTCGTTGCCTTCCCTTATTCGGACCAGATGGTAGGCATTCCGTAGATCTAATTTTGGGAAGACTGTGCTTCTTTGAAGGAGCTCAAAGGCTGTTGCTACAAGAGGAAAAGGATACCTGTTCTTGATAGTGATATAGTTCAGGCCTCAATAATCGATGCAAGGTCTAAAGGACCCATCCTTATTGTCCACAATGAAGAATCCTTTGATCTGCCGGGGAAGAAGAATTACTGATGAGTCCGTCTTTCAGCCCGTCAGAAATATTCTTCTTGATCGCCTCCCTTTCAGGACAAGATATGGAACACAGCCTTCCCCTGGGGGAGGGGTCGGGGATCAATGGTGCAGTGGTATTGTCTGTGGGGAGGCAGAGAGGTGGCCTTAGACTTGTTAAATACATCGCACAAATCATGATAAAGAAAAGATTATGTCTGATTAGCCAAGGCCGTCCTCGAATTACTGGAATCTCTGAAAACCATGCCAGCAGGAACGTGATCCACTCATGGAGGTTCCCTGAATCAGTGTAGACACAGATTTAGTCTGGTTGGTTATTTGATCTATAATATGACAATCAATGATACAAAATATCATGTGGTTTCTCACAAAGCTCCACCTCCACATGGAGCTTATGAACCACGTTGACATCAATAAAATCTGCGTCTACCCCAGAATCAATGAAAACAGGAAACTCCCCAGTCTCAGAGAATTCAGGGAATCCGATTGTGCACAGATTGCTTGGAGGGTTCTTGGATCTTAAGATAGGACTCAGTAAAGACCTCTCCTGTTTTACTGAGCCTGTCCTTTGAATGGACAGTTAAAGGCATGATGACCATTGGGTCATCAGCAAACTTAAGGAGTTTGACAGATGGGTCTCCTGAGGTGTGATCATTGATGTAAAGGGAGAACAGCTACGAGGAGAGCAAACACCTTTGGGGCGCCAGTGCTAATAGTCCGGGTGCTGCATGTGAAGTTCCCCAGCCCAACCTGCTGACTCCTGTTGGACAGAAAGTTTGTGATCCACTGACACGCGAAGGCTAGTACAGTGAGCTGAGTGAGTTTGGTGCAGAGTATGTCCGGGATGATGGTGTTAAACGCCAAGTCCATGAACAGGATTCTGGCATGTGTCCCTGGAGCGTTGAGGTGTTTGCTTGAGATAGAATGTAAACAACAACCAGGACAAATGAGGAATGACCCCACATTGAATAAAATAGTTTAATGAGTAATGTCTCTAAGTGAGGGCTGCATGATTTCTTCAACATTGTGAGATCTATACACCAACCTCCATTTATGTAGATGCAGAGTCCGCCTCCCCGTGTATTTTTCCCCTAAGCTCCGTTACCTGTCTGCTAGGAAAAGATTAAATCCCAGAAGGTGAAGTGCGCTATCCGAGATGTGCTCAGTGAGCCAGGACTTGCTAAAACAGAGAGCATTTGGCAGATGAATAGAAGAGAGTGCAGTGAGAAAACCCATTTGTCTCATCTTGACCAGCCTGCTTGCATGCTTTCCTCTGGTGAAACTGTCTCCAGTAGATTGCATATAGGGATGCTGCTCCTCTGACTAATAACTCTGGGAAAGTTCCAGGTTTGATCAGCAGCGGTGTAATAGTGTGAGCAGTTGAAAGTCCAAATGTTTATTTGCTCTTCTCTGGTATAAGTTAGCAAAGAGGAATGACAGAAAACAGAGTTAAAAAAAACAAATCCCAAAAATCACTATAGAGAGTAATCCAGAGGCAACCATTCTCAGCAGCGCCATTTTATAATCCTGGGAACGTGAGAAGTTTGATTTATAATAGTTATTGAATGTTTTCCTTTTCTTTACAGTGTAGAACTTGCATAGGACTCTTGAAACGGTACAAATTTATCTGAAGTAACAGATGTCATTAGTTTTAGCCACACTATTAGGTTTTTCAAGTGTGAAATTTTCTAAAAAAATACTTTTAGCTTGTTTTACAGAACTTTTCTGGTGTATTGTAATAATAATGACAGATTTATTTTATTTCATAAAGGTATAAAACCCTAAATTCTTCTTATATACAGCAAATGCTTGCCTTGAATCAATTTTGGTGTATTCATTTTTAACAACAATGGCAAACTTGCAGCAGGTTTTATTTGCATACCAAGGGGTCAGCATCCTTGGGAGCTATTCAACAATATCGAAACAGCTAATCAAAACTGCCTGAATAAAGAATGGTTGTGTTTTTTAAAAAAATGAAGGGAAGTGCTCTGACACTTTCTGGGGTTCCTTGTCTTTGAAGCGCTGCATATAAGCATATACTTTTTCATAATGCAATTAGAGATGAAAGAAAGAAAATCTACAGCATTTTATCTGCAAAATAGGCAACTGACAAAGGCCAATTTTTCCTTTTTTGAGGCAAAGTCCTTGGGTCTTTTAAAGCGCATTAGTCCTGCTAATTAAATATTATATGTTAAACGAAAAATGCCAGCATGAAAAGCAGCTAGATTGTTTGACTCAAAGAAACGGCTGCAGCCTTGATGAGTGGAACTGTGTGTGACCATGAGAGGGTAAAGAACGTTATTGTTGCCTGTCTTCCCTTCATTTGACCCATCATAATTCTTTTTAATAATTCAACAATTCACATTCCCCTGTGTGCTTCATTCAAAGATAAGGAAACAGTTGTTCCTGGAAGAACTAACTGATATTTCTGCATGTGTTGTGTTCATTTTGTAAAGTAAAATACTGGTTTGGCTTTACATGGAAACTACGTGTTTAGTTATAGTAGAAAGTCCTTCTTACTTTTTGGACTGACTAAAAAGCTAATGGACCAAATAAAAAAGGGTTCTCTATAAGTAGTGTAATGCTGTGTAAGATTTTTTAAAACCTGATCGTTGTTTTCCTGGCTTGGGCCTCACATTTGCACTTGCCAGCACGTTCAATCCAATCTTTGTATTTTCCCAGCCATCCTCAGAAACTTTAACTACCCCTCCTTCACTTTTCTAGACATTTAGTAGCTATTTTATTAAGTACAACCTGCTACTACAGAGTTGGATCCCCTTTCCCTTCAGAACTGCATTCATTGCCTTATCTTTTTGAGGCATAGATTCAACAAGGCGTTTTGAAACATTCCTTAGAGATTTTAGACAATATTCACATGAACTCATCAAGCAGTTGCAATACATTTGTCATCTGCACCTCTATGATGGAAATCTCTTGTTTTACCACAACCCTGATGTGCTTTGTTCGACTGGGATCTGTGCCTGTATTCAGGCCAGCTGACAGCTTTGCTAGGGCCCGGGACAACACAGTCTTTTTGGGCCCCCCTTCTACGCCTGCCACCACACACACACACACACACACACACACACACACACACACACACACACACACACACACACACACACACACACACACACACACACACACACACACACACACACACACACCAAAAACAGTTAACTTAACTGTATACAGCCTAAACTGCTGACCTGTTAGCCCTGTAGGCAAACAGCAGAGGGAACAGCAAGGGTCCTGTGATGTCCTTCTAATGGGCCAACACCAGTCTTTCAAACCACAAATCTAAGGGTGACAGGTATGTAATCATTTAGTCCAGAATTTATTTATTAATTTTTTTTTTGGGGGGGGGGGTCTATTGATCACTTGTAAGTTTTGCAATATGTTGAAACTCCTTGCTCGTCTTTTAGCTATCCCAAGGGTATTTTTAAACTCTCATTTTTGCGAGCCTAATATGTATCATCCCTCCTCATGAACCTGATGTATCTCCGTACCCCTGTCAGTACGTTGTTCCATTCCACGGTCACCACATACATGCTTAGTAAGCGTGACTGCTGCAAAGTCAACAACTTAATGCACTTGGCTGGGATTCCTTAGATGAAAAAAAACAACAACTTTTTTTAACCAGTTGGCATAATAAACTGATTTGGACTGTGTTGCATTATAACTACTATTATGTTGGAGTACCTGTAGTTTGAATATGATCCGTCTATATGATTGGGTTTAATTAACTACATATTTGTGTATACAAGTTGCCTTGTAATGTACCTTAAGATGACCTGCATTGTGATTTAGTGCTACTTAAATAAGCTGAATATAATTTTATTTAGTTTATGGCTTTCTCTGAATGTTGCCTACTTTAGTAAGTTGAAAAATAAGTGATATTAAGTCCAGTGTTTTATTCAAATGCTTTAAAGATAAAACCTTAACTTTTGTGTCTCTGTTGATGGTAAAAACATTATCTTCTATGAAAACAAAGCAGCTGAAATCTTCAACTTTGGTATAATTTTACAACATCTCTGACCTTTTAACTTGTGCTCTTTCTTATCTATTTCTCCACAAATTGGCAATCTTGCTCAGTAAATATAATCACCTAAAGTTTTATTTTTTTCTTGGAACAAAAAAGCAAGTGTTTAAGACTATGGAAAGCTTACCTGTGAAAGCGTTCCCTTCATTTCTGTCTCATGAGAACTTGCATCTGTTGATTCAAGGCTGCAATAACCACACAAACCACATGAAATACATCTGCAGCACCTTTGATCACTGGAAGCCTCTTTTAAACACAGGTATAAAGAAAGCTTTTAACTTCAAAAGATCTTGGGGCCATACATTACATAGGAAAATCTCCATGTGGGGTATGTTAACCTATTAATCACTGCTCATTTATGTTTATGTATTTTATTAGTTTTAATTTATAGTTTTCTAACCATGATGTCTGGTAGTTTGAGAAAGGAGGACCCTTATCTGTAGATTATCAGGGCAGTTAATACATAAGATACTGTATATTCTATTTTTGCTTACAATGCCCTGTTAGCTACATTTAACAATGCACGCATATTATAAATTGACTTTATGGACTGCACATTGGAGCGGTGGTTAGCACCGATGGCTCCCAGCTAGAAGGTCAGTCAGTCAAAGGTCAGATTTTATTTGAATCTTGAGTTTTCCCTCTACAAATAGGTGGGTTTTCTCTGGGTACTCCTATTTTCTTCCATATTCCAAAATCATCCTGTGTTAGGTTCAGAGTTAGACAGCAACCAATTGCTTTTATTCACTTGGCTTTTACCAAGAGCTGTTTTAGTGTAAAACTAAAGGTTTTAAAAACAGCATAATTTAGAGGATTCTATAATGTGTAAAACATGGGTTCAGAAGATAATCGATCAGTAAAAAAAACAAAACATTGTTGCTATGGTTACACATTATGACAAAGAAGCAAACTAAAGGAACTACAAAAATGCTTCCAGCTGCACAGCATATAAAGGCAGAAGAATTAATCATACAACAAAGCAATCCCTCGTTTTTAAAAAGAATAAATCTGAATGAATGTAACATAGCTAATCTTGGCTTTCAACAGCCCTGTAGCCCGTTCTTTGTAAATGACAGAGAGGGTGTCAAAACAGCACGACAATAAAGCAAGTTTTTAAGGTTAATTTTCTGGCATTAGATATAATGATAAGCATTTTATAACACAAAAATGACTGTAATTGTAGCTTCAATTTTGTTTTGAAAGCTATAGCTCCCTGGTGGGAATACCAGTTTTTTAGCAAACAGAAATTAACTAACCACTGTGTTTGTTTTCTTGAAGTGGTTGTCGTAAAAAATGTCAAAGTATGAAAAGAATGCAGCTACCTCAAATGACAGTTCAAGTGAATTGTTGTACATTAAAGATTCATAACAATTTCAAGTGTTCAGTATGTTCAGCTTTATTTACTTTTTGTTAAATTATCAGCTTGGTGTCATATAGCTCATCAAGCAAGGAATTATAAGATGTTACCCCTAGTTTGAACGCTTTAATAATGTTCATGAACTCATTTTACAAACTTTCTAATAGCTACAGACATCAGTTTTACAGCATGCTGTTATGAAACAGAAATATTTCTAAATAACTTCCAACTTAGAATAAGCTGATGTGAAAACTTGTTTTCCGTCAGAACTGTGGTACACTCACAATAAGCCCACAAATAACCCTCTTATGGTTTTTATGATCAGGCTCAATTTTTGTGGCTTTATGCAACTTGGCTGTGGGAACAATTAATGCTTTTCTGGCATGAGCATTGTTTCAATTTGCCAAACGGGCTTATCGGCATAGTGACTGTGGTAAAATAAATATTCAGTAAATCACAGTGATAGCAAAACACATTAAATCTCCCTATGGACTGAAATAACAAACAAGGAGAGCACTTTTATAGGCTAGTTCCATACATTTGCATTTCAACAACAGTTTATTGAGCATAGCAGCCCATAAAAAAGTGATGGATCCGATCATGTTTTCTTCAAAAGTCTAGTTGGTTAACTCTCCCAGAGTCAATCCAAAATATTCTTCTTTCCTCACAAAGTAGTAGCTGAGTCGTGCTATGGCATACCTGTGAATAAACCAAAGGGCAGGAAATTTAAATAAAGATATGAGATTAGCTTTCAATAACGCTTAAAGTAATCTATACATTTGACCAACTACTGTGTATTTTAAGAAACTAAATAACATTTTTCAGTTTCATGCAGGAACACTATTGACAAGTTTGGTAGGATCTTGGATCTTTCTCAAGTATCATGCACTTGAACAAAAAAAATACATCTATTTAACTAAAAGAACATACTGAACAAATATGTTTCTGTGTCGGGATAAAAAATATAAACAATGCTTGTTTTCTGTGCAATCCTGACTGCCTTACCTACCTAAATTTTGGATTAGTTTACTGTCCAAAATTGTCTTCTTTGTAAATTCCACACCCCTTCCTTTATTTCTGGTGAGTAAAAGCACTGAAAGTGGTTCCCGTTGAAAACTACAAAATCACTTATTATTTCAGTGTAGAACGCATCAGAATATTGAGCTAATGCTCAGTTTAAACAAAGGATTGTATAAAATTGTTCTATTAGTTTTTGGTTTAACTTTCAAAAAGTGTTTTTAAGTGTACGCTGATTTGAAAGTTCACGTTACTAAGGGCTCAAAAATCCTGCTTACTCTGACTCAATCAGGGACATGTATGTGAGAATGTATTTATGTTGAAAACAGAGTTCAGGCAGTTGTATGTTTTAATCATAAGAATATTTCTGTGTTTAAATGTCTCTTGATTTAAAACGAGCTGTGAAGAACGTGGTTGCTTTGAGAAGTGAATTAGCAGAGTGAATGGATGCTGTTCTTCTCATGAAATGTTCCAGTGATTAGCTGCTGAATGGAATCATTCTCAGACAAAGTCTCACTTGTTGCAAAAACATGTTTTTATATCTTTTAAAGTAAAACT
This sequence comes from Fundulus diaphanus, assembly GCA_037039145.1. Classification (NCBI taxonomy): domain Eukaryota; kingdom Metazoa; phylum Chordata; class Actinopteri; order Cyprinodontiformes; family Fundulidae; genus Fundulus; species Fundulus diaphanus. The sequence continues at coordinate 42,234,425 of CM073134.1, forward strand.
GCGTTAAAAACAAATTTAAGTTAAAAGGAAATGTGCACAACAAGTATGCAGAGTTGAGTCCATTGGCTAAAAAATATAGTTAAAAATTAAAACAGAATGACCTCACTTAAGTTTGGGGTCAAAACTTTAAAAAGATGAAATGCAAAATAAAATTCCTTAATCCTGTTTGTGTTTAAAGGAATGGTTTAGATATTTTTGAACTGGTTTGTATTTAAAAATGTAACTGCTTTAGGCAGTTAAAGTAATGTTGGTTGTTCCAACTAACCTAAAACAGGAAAAGATTAGTCAGATTTAACCAGTAGAAGTATTTCAGATTTATAAGTACAGCTACACAACTGCAGACTCAAAAGAACAGCTATGAAATAACCCATTTAGTGCTAACAAGGAAGCTTTGAATTAGGCGCTACCATCCGATGTTAGCACCAGGCCATTAGCTAGATGTGGTATTTGTTCTAAAGATGTTTTTGTATCCTGCTCTTTTTATTGGGTATACAAATGGCTGGTCCATGGTGACAGTGGTGGGGGCATCTTCAATTTCAGTTTATGTAACCAGAAAACTCAAGAACTATTTCCTTACATACCTAAAAAAAAAGAGTCTTAAAGGTGCCATGACATCACTGTATAAATCGTTTAATGTTGATGTTGCTGCATATGTAACTTCTCCAAAGAATTCCATTTAAAAAAAATAATGTCAGCTTGTTGTTTTGTCAGGCCAAATGTCCCTCCTCAGTAAAAGGGTTGGTTGCGTAACGATATGGGTCATTCCACCAAATGGGTGCCATTTCTGCCCCATGGAAGTTATATCAATAAATATGTACGAAAATTAGTTTTTAAATTGATTTTCTTATTAAATAAAATGTCTTGTATGTAATCTAATGGAAAATTTGGGATATATAATCAAGAGGAGTAATAAAAACTAAAATGAATGCTGAAAAAAACAGCATTTGTCACGTATCCTTATACTATGGTGTTGGATTTTATAATAAAACATAATAAATAAAATCCTAAAGAAATTTTGGTTAGTTTTTTAACATTTTTGTGTAACTGCATATCATATCTATGATTTGCATTTCTTTCTTTTAAAAGAAATCTATAATATTTTGTTAAAAGATACATTTCAGTTGTATTCTTGGGTTTTCACTCAGTCCTGTTACCTTAACATAGTACCCCATTCAGAAAAGTTAGGAATTTCCAGAAGTCCAATACCAGGAGTGAGAAGTCTCTCCATGATGAATTGATTTGTTAATGCAAATATTTGATATTACGCTATTTATGTGATTAAGTTGTACAGTTGAACTTTGTTGAAATTTATTTTAGTTTAATGATTTTAATAAATGGGCTGCACAGTGGTGCAGTGGGTAGCACTGTTTCCTTGCAGCAAGAAGTCCGCATGGAGTTTGCATGTTCTCCCTGTGCATGTGTGGGTTCTCTCCGGGTACTCCGGCTTCCTCCCACAGTCCAAAAACATGACTGTTAGGTTAATTGGCTTCTCTAAGTTGTCCTTAGGTGTGAGCGTGTGTGTGAATGGTTGTTTGTCTCTGTGTTGCCCTGCGACAGACTGGCGACCTGTCCAGGGTGTACCCCGCCTCTCGCCCGGTGAACGCTGGAGATAGGCACCAGCAACCCCCGCAACCCCATGAGGGATTAAGCGGGTCAGAAAATGGATTGATGGATGGATGGATTTTAATAAATACTGACAGAGAGACAAGCCACCACTCAGTGCTGCAGAAAAGCAGCAGACCTATCGTGCTCGTCATGATGCCAACCAAAAGAAAAGGGAAAGATATCTAGAAAAGGAATGAGAAAAATACAGGGATGACTTAAAATCAGGCAGGAAGAGATGGATCAAAGATCTAAGTGAAAGAGAAAAGTGCACACAAAGCAAAAAGTGGAGAGAGATGTAGAAACAATATCAAGGAAAGAAAAGAACTTGAACAGGACCTTGTTCCCCTCCAAACAGTGTAAAAATTATTTTGTCATAGATCATTTGCATTTAAGACAATATAATCCAAGTCTTTCTTAAAATGTCAAAATCTAGAATGTTATAGATAATGAAAAATATAAATTATTGCATTGCAGTATGGAATAAACGGAATTAAATTGATAACTGAATGGAGTTGAAAGGAACTAAAATATAAAATCAGGTTGCAGAGGCAGATATTAATCAAAGAGTATATTCTACAACAAAACAAATTCTGACCTGTGAATGCTTTAACACAAACATTTCACATTCAATCATCCATAGACACAACATCCTCAGCCAAAGAAGTTATGTGGCAAAGTCCTGAAATTGTTGGCAAATGGTGTGTGGGGAAGTATGGTGGTGATCTTTACCCAGGTGTCATCAAAGATACCACTGAAACACAAAATTTGGGTCAATAGGTTTTTCTGCCCAATGCGTGATTTGTGGTACCTATTTTGTGAGTATCATCCCACCTCTGAAGCCAGTCACAGCCCACTGTATGGAAATTGAAATGGAGGTCTGGGCTACACTAGAGTGCCATCTAGCATAGGCAGCACAAGTTTGTTTTCATACAAGACCCCCCCCCCTCCCGCCCCAACAAAACACACCAGTGTTCAGTTCATTTACCTGATGTTTTTTTTGAAAACACTAAAAAGTAACATACTTAATGCAATTATCTTTGGTCTGTGTTTAATACATTACATTATCATAAATGTGATACATTTGTCCTTTGGTTTCCGTAAATTGCTCAATGTGCCTTTGTACATTTTAGAAAAACACAATTTCCATTTATATATAGGGTCTTTTTATGGTTGAAAATAATAATTATTTCAGTATATATTGATTAGTCCATCAAATAAAGACTTCATTAGGGATGAACAATAAAACTAGTTGATAAGCATTGAAAAAAGTTTTGGTAACAGGACTGAAAAAATTGAAACATGTTTGGGTTAAAAGCTTTGTAAAAATAAATAAATAAATAAAATCACCTGAAATACTATATTCAGTTTTAAAAAAAAATTCTTAGAGACTTACTACAAGCAAATGGAACCCATTCAGTAGAATGACCCACATGCAGGTCTACCTAGTTGACTGCACTCTGATTGGCTACAACCATATTTGGAAAACTGGTCAAGTGTCACTTCAGCCACTCTTCTGTGATTCTCTCGTCCTTCAGGAGTGAGTGGAAAAAAATTTAAGCACCCTCGGACATATCAGCTCCCCTTTTTAGTAACCGCTGTGAAGTTAGTTTGAGGTTGACTATGGGATGTTCCGGAGCGCAAATCTGGGGGCTACTGCTTCTCCGCCTTCCTCCTCTGGAGTGGAGCAGTCAGACATGCACACTCAAGGCCAAAGCATCAGCTGGGGGGAGGCTGTTCACTTGATGATGTGCTCTGATTGGAGAATATGAATTACGTAGAAAGACAGCCTATGTAGAAAGATAACCCATTTGTTCATCTGACCGTTTTTGAGCAAAGCAACAAAGCTGACCATCCCTGAGGCAGGTCCTTTGGTATTCACTTTTGACATTTACACGGACTCGTCAGTGCACAACAGGTCATATTATACACCCAAGACTTCAGAAAAATGAAATCTATTGTCATGGTCCCTTTAAGCATTGGTAAGCATCAAGCTCACAGAGCTCACCCTAACATCCAGAGCTCTTCATAATAGGTTAAATTTAACAGTGCTGGTTAACAAAGACTTCTCCTTGATAAGAAATAACCTGCTGTGTTATTATTATAAGATCCTCCTGTGTCTCTAATTTCAAAAACGAGTTAAACCTTTATACCATGAATTGAATAGATATTTTAAATAAAACATTTATTGCAAATGCCATGCATGTTTAAAATCAAAACAAATTTAACATCCAACTCAAGATTTCTCTGCTCAATGGACAACAAAGGTTATTTTGATCTGAATTTACTTTGCAGAGCTCATGGTTACAAGAACTCCTCTAACAACAAACTTTAGCATCTCCAAACTGACAAATGTTTTCACTGATGTAGGAGAATGTAGTAAGTCAATCAGTTTAACCTTGCCTGCAAGATAAATTCTCACATTTTTTGTACGTTCACAAACACACAAGAATCTATCTGGTACCGCTCAGGCTTCAACTGTTTCTGTCTGAACCAAAAAACGGTTCGGGCCAATCACATTGCAATATTGTGGTTTAAGACGGGACATACCGGTGCAACGACAGCAAACGCTGCTGAGCCCACATAAACATGGCAGTGCAGGAGGACGCAGGCGTAGCTGCTGCTATCAAATCTAATTTGTAAGAATCCATGATTTCTCCTTTGAAAGAAGAACAGCAAGAAGTGCCTTGACCAGCTTGTTATATTTGTATTACTAAAATAACATTACTAAATACTACTATATTACTAAATACAATTTTAACAGCAAACAGGGATAGTTTTCTACACCAGAATTAAAAAAAAAGAATTAGTGTGACTTATATATGTTTTGCTGAAGTCCATAAATTAAAATCTAAATAAGAAATAAAGATCACTGATGTCTGTCGAAACCAATAAGTTGTGTTATTTTAGTTGTAGTGTGAATAATTATTTCTTTTCTGATTTCAATAAAAACAGTAAGAGTAAGATATCCTTTTACTATCAGCTTGTGTTCCATGTTGAATGAAAACTACTTCGTCCGCCGTGGTCCTTCACCCCACGTCACAGCCACATCCAGTTCCTCACTGGTTGTTGATGTGCCACAAGACACAAAAGTTCGGCTCTTTCAACTCCAGCGACTGTCGCTTCTCATCCATCGCAGGTTTCGTGTCACTCTGGCATCGCTTTAATCGTCAAAATTGCGTGTTTTGGGTCGCTAGACTTGCCTCTGTGACTTTGCATCACGTCGCTCTTGTATGGTATAGGCCGAGGGATATCATGTAAATCTGTCGCTCAGCCTGACACATTGGCGTTTAATGTGAACACACATTAAGGTAGGTTTTTGTTCAAGTGTGTATTTGTCAAGAAAAAAAATAATTTTAATAAAAAAATTATTGAGCAAAAAGCATAAAAAACATTTTTTATAGTACCCTGGTAACCTGAAATTATTGTATTTTCAAAGGTTCTTATGGTGTCAGAAATTGAAACCAGCCCATAACTACAGACCATTTTATCTTAAGTAAAAGTAGCTCCTTTGCCTGGAAGGAAAAACAAAATATTCTTTTTAATATATGAGAGTCCATTAAGATTATGAATGCTATTCTTTTGGTGATGTTCAGCCTGTATTTTAAGTTTCTGGTTGCACTTTTTTTTTATTTATCTGCCATTGAAATATTAGCAGCTGTTTGTTCCTACAGATGAGATGTTGTTTGTCCATCACTATCTAGGCACACGCATGGGTAATTTAAAAGTAAAGTGTAAGGTACAAAGTGAGTAGCAAGGTAATGCACAATAATGTTGTCCTTTATTGTGTGTTTTACAAATGTTCACACGGTATGTGCTTCTATCTAGCCCATGTTAGGCAGAGTGTCTTTGTTTGTACAAGTTGCAAATAATAAAACTGCTTCGAGTCTTTGTTCAATAAAGTACTGAGTCTGAAAGCTTCAGAGCACAGCTCTGATAGAAGTGGTTTTGTGTTCGTTCCTACCTTACTGTTGAGCGTCTCGATAAATCTGATGTCTGAGTATGCTGTTGCCCTTGGCCATTATACTATACCCCTTTGAAATTAAGTGAAGTTTGAAAAGCAAGGAAAATGGAGGCACAGAGAGGAGTTGGTCCTTTAATTAGTGCTTTCACTGAACTCCTCAATGCCGAATCGGTTTCCTCGCTCTCACTGCTTTAGTGAGACAAAAAGAGAATTCAGACGCATGCTTTTCAGATACTTATGTTTCATCACTCTGCTCCCCTCATGCGTCTTTATGTAAAACTGAGCTCTAATGATTGTTTCAGAGTGAGCCCTCTGTTGTCTTCTGTTATTGGAAGTATTCCCTTCTTGATGTTTCTGCAGCACCAAAACAAGACACTTTTACACAAAGATTATGACAAAAGATATGTGCTTTGGTACAGTCTAATATGTGCCGCTGCAAAACAGCTGGGAGGAATAAAAATCTATGGTGTAATCCCAGCAAAACTCGGTAGACAATTTTCACTTCACTCTTGATGGTTCTGTGAGGCCTGAAAATCCCTTTTTTCAGGACAGACTAAATTTGTTGTGAGTTGAGTGCTCCCACACGTGACTGACACTGCTCTCACTTAGACACAGTTGCAACTACCTTATCAAAAAGTAAGTTTGCCTCATGAATAGCGTGAGTTTTATAATTTAATAGGGGCTGTAATAGAGTGTAACAAGATCTCATTAGATTAACATGCCGCGATATATCTACTCAAAGTTAACTTGGGATATCCAGTCACTGTCAGCATGTTGACTTTGTCTGGTGTAGTAAGTCAAAGCTGTAATTATTGCCCCCCAAATGTGAAGGTGTGGGCTTTTAGCTTGACACACTGTGTGTTTAAGGCTCTTACTTTGAAGTATAAAAGGAAGTAGTTCTTGAGTTGCTGTCTATTCTTTTTTTTTGACTAATTAATTTAATAAACAAATTTTGTCTTCCAGCATGCATTGCATATAATTACACTGCAGACCTTGATATTTTTATTCATATTTTTAGTTGAAATTAGAATGTTTTGATCCAGTGGTTGTTTGGACCGTTCGGATTGAGTCTGCTTTGAAAAACGTCAGATTTAGCTACAGTCATCGCGTGAAATGGGTTTTGGTGACCTGCAGCCTCAGAGATCATCTGATGAAGTGAGAGGGGGATGAACATGAACAAATTAGCCGTCTCTGTCAGGAGAACAGAGTAGTTGCTGGACTACACCGCCCTGTTTCTAACATAACGCAAAAACAAACCTCGCTGTTTTATTTAATTAATTCGCCTATCCATCAAAAAGCCTCCAACCTCCGCATCCATTTTGAATCCCCTGCTTCTTCATGAATTATTTCCACCTGGTAATAATAGTTGTGCTGGTATAGACTTGTTTTCTCTGGGTTATCACTTCTTTTTCTTTTCTGTGTTACTTTCTCTTCCCTCTTGCTGGGTATAGAGTATGGATGGTTCTCCATTTCAGCAGAAAACATCAAGTAGAATGATCTGCCGTCATCATTGCTTGTTTTAAACTCCTCTTCCACCAACAAAACCTCTTCATATACTGGTAAAAAGTGGAAGGATATCAAGTTTGTCCCCTTTCAGCTACTGTAATCACAAATGGTGACACAATATGGCGTATTCCATTGGGTGCACCGCCACCTATGTATTTATAAACTACTCATTCTAAGCTAGGCGAACGCTTTCATTTTTGATGCGATTGCTTTTAGACTTTGCCAGATTATGTATTTATGAAAGCAACAGTTGTTTATTAACAACAAGCCAAATTAGTTACACGCTGTCCCGTTAAGGCAGGACTACATGTGATCCCCCCTGGTTGGATATCTACAATGGTTGTATTAATACTAGTTAAACTAGATTAAGTAAACTGAATTCTTTGTAAAACAGTTATCATATTTGTGAAAATTAAACAAACAAAGACAAACAAAACGTTTTAATTGTGTATTGTCGCTTGGGTTGACGTAGACCATATATTGGGGTACAGATCATCCTCTATTTAGATTTAAACCTGGACTGAAATATTCACTGATTACAGATTCTGTAGAACCAACCAACCAACACACAAAAATAAAGAAGTTTCTCATAACTATTGTACAGCCTTAGATACATACGTTTATCCCTTTAAAAAAAATGTAAACAAAAACGTTTTGCTTCCAGGTTAAAAAAACAAAAGTCCAGCCCTTGCATGTAGTCCTGTTAATCTTTTTGTTCGTCACATATACCAGTTCCTAAGTGTACTATAAGTATGTCCCCTGTTCCATAAGAACAGCTGTTTTCGCAAACTATTTAATTCATCTCCAAATGTATTGAGGCTGACTTGTAAAACTAGCATTTTTCTATTTAGCAGAAGTGGAGGAAGAAGGTTAGCTCCTGCATAATAGCAGGTATTCCCTTTCACAATGTGCTTTTGTGCACAGCTCCCTCAATTTTGCAGTCAGACTATTCCAAACAGTGGGCCTCTTCCTTGTTCATTTCCTCATAATAATGTCTTTGTCAAATAACAGCTGGGCCTGCCAGGATGTCCACAAATCTAAACCGCTGACTGGCAAACACTTTCAACACACGAATAAAATCATAAGAGGAAAGTAAATAAGAACAGTAGAAGAAGGGAGGGTTCACATTCCCCTTGTGGCTCTCCATTGTCACATCTACATCTGGACCGGGTTAGAGGACGAGGGTTGTATGACGCCTGTCACTCCTTGGGAAGTCTGCAAAAATTTGACTCATGCTCAGGGGGATAGAGCTCTCTCTCTCTCTCTCTCTCTCTCTCTCTCTCTCTCTCTCTCTCTCTCTCATGTTCAATAAGTTAGAATATGCATTACAAAAGACTCTTTTGTCAGATTAAAAGATCCTTTTGGAAATAAACTGTAAGCAGGTATAGTTTTCATTAAGCTGACATCTCTGTATTAAAAAAGTTCTTTATTAGTCTGATGTAATATTAGAATCCTAAATGTCGTGTTTTTATTAGCTTTAAGTGGAAAAATCATCATAATTAACAAAAAGGCTTGAAAATAACAGTCTGTGTGTAATTAATCTATTTAATTTGTTGCACTTAGTGGAAAAATTTAAACTGAATGATAGGCACTTTTGAATAATATTCTAATTTATTGAACATGACTTACACTCAATTTGAATTCACGTGAATTATATAGTCTTTCTTCAAAGGAAATAGTTTACTACATGCAATAAATGAAATGACACAAGCTTAATTTCAGAATAATATCAAATACATTTATCACATCAGTTCTTTGATGTTATGAACCTGTGCCTGAGTAAGACTGTTTAATGGTTCCTTGTTTTCTTTCTATTTCCGCCTATTTAACCTTGAGTAAAAATACTACATTTTCATTGTATTGCAGTCGATGCTCTCAACTCCTGCGTACAGTAAGTCGCTCCTGGGTGTTTTAAAAAAGGCTAGAAGTCTCAAAATGATGTCATGGCCTTATTTGCATAATTGGCCAGGAGCATGTAAGGGTAATAAGACACTGTAGGAGAGAGGAATGATGTAATAGGCAATACAAAAAAGGTGAGAGACATCTTCAACCTGTTTGGAACTACATTTAAACTTTCTTACTCAATTCATACTCCTTGGTTCCCTTTTTGTTTTTGGGTTTGATGACATAATTTACAATCCTTTTGGCTTGGAACCAGCAAAAGTAACATAAATGTCACACTCTCCTGGAGCAACTTGCTTTTTAACATTGGATTTTACTTAGTTTTGCTAACTCTGGCTTAGTTTTAAGCTTAGAATTTAAAGGTGCATGGCCATGCTATTTGACTTTTTTTATTTATACGTCAGTAGCTCACTCTGGTTGCATACAAAGTTTTTATGAAAGATTATCACGTCCTGCTGGCGTATTAGTTATTACTGAGAGGAGCAAAATGCTGGAAGAAACCAGAACCAGAAAACTGGTTGCTGTGGGGCTTAACACTTGAAACATCATAATGAATAATGTCAGCAGTTTTGAAGATGTTATTTTGCTGTTGTTGGGAAATCAACCATAAAAATAAATGTGAGACTGAGGCAGACTCACTCACTAAGGAACTGCCCCCTCACTGCAGGGTGCCCACTCTATAAAGCCTTGCTGTCCGGACCAATCTCCCCTTTTTTGCTGCTGTTCGTCAGCAGCACCAGAGAAGAACGTTCTCTTCCTGTCCGTGGGCCCAAAGGAGTTCAGAGACCCGCCAAGGCTGGATCAAGCTAAGTAAAGTCTGCTTTGTGAGAAACCAACATCAAAATCAAGGCAGTGGTGATCTTTCTAAGCTGTGCAGGAGAAAGCTGACCCGAGAACCAAGCCAAAATCCTGCAGGGTGTGCAGAGATGCACACACTCCAAAGGCTGAGCACAGCCCAACAGAGAATGGTTTACTTTAATGTGTTTTTTTACTGTTTTTTTAAAGGTTTGACTGGGGTTAAGACCTGGAGTTCCAGGCTGATGTTATGTGCGAGCCACTTTGAAAAAAAGTATATGGCTCCAAGACGGAAAGACTGGAATGTCACTGGGAATACAGTATGACCGTTGATGTTGACTGAAGCGGGCGCTAAACCTGCTGAGTAAAGATGTGATCGCAGAGTTGATTGACGTGCGTAAACGTTCTGATATGAGGCTCTTAAAGTGGCTGTAGATTGGTTTATTTAATTAATAACAATTGGTCTTCGATCACGTCGAGCTGCCGCTTTACTGCGAGGCATTGCATTATTTAATTCTGTTTTATTAATTGAGGAAACTGGCATTATGATAGTTCTGCAATACTGCCAAGAGATAGCGCCTCATCTGTTTATATCTTGTCATTGCCCTGGTGCTGGGGCTATCTTTCCACAGTGACCGAAATCAAGGAGCAGCAACAAAATCTCGCTTGGAAGAGAATGCGCTCGTGTGGGTTTTCATGGTTTGTACAAAGAGCCCACACAAAAAAAAACCCATACCTTTCACACTCCTGATTTTCTGGAAGATTTTTTATCTTAGGCCCAACAACAATACACAAGTTTTAACATGAAAAGTCCGTATTCCACGTGAATACTCCTTTGATAACTTACTACTAACACTAGTAAACGTAACTATGGCTTGTTTAAACATAATGCTTGTTTTCGTTTCACTCCACCATCTTCCGATACTGCTACGAATGTTAGTACAGCATTAATTGGGAACATTAATATCGAATTTAAGGGTGTTTTGTGTAACTTTAAGATAACCCATCAAGTTAATGGCAACGCGGCCGAATATGCCCTGACACATAATTTCCGGCCAATCGTCCACCTACAGCACCCTCTAGCTTCTTAAATTGCCAATTTGAGTCTCAATTATTTCCTGGGGAAATAATTACATTAATTAAAATCGAGTATCCTGAAGGAAGGTTAGTGAGTTTTATTTAGCAAATCATTCTTTAAAATGTTATTTCCTCAAATAATGTTTTATCTAATTATGAGTTGCATTATGAATGGGTTGAACACATACCAAATGTTGTTCTATATTAGTTCAACCAATTTAACCTCATTCCACATTCTTTAAAATTTGTTTGGTTCTATAACTTGGATCTGTAGTGAACCCAAGATTCATTTAATTATTCTTATGATGATGGTTTTAAACTATCTTTATTTGTCCTTTTGTGTGTACATACCTTAGTTTCTTTAATCTTAATTCTTCTTAGTAATTTTAGTTAAGTTCCACTAGCCTAGTAGAAGGAATTTGTTGATTGAAATAAATGATTAATTCAGCTAAACAACATTCTATAATGGTGTTTCCTGGATGTTCATTTATTTATGTTAATAAATTTGTAAGTTGTCATTCATTTATTCCATATGTGTTCAGAGTTTGCTGTTAAAAGAACGCCAGTGCTCAAATCATCCTTTCAATTATTGTCCTAATATCAGCAGTTGTTCACCGGAAAATACCTAACAGCCTAAAGTAACGTAAAGTGTATAATGGCCCAACACTGTGTTATCGGTTACTTTGTACCTCGGTCCATATCCTAGATTGAGTAACAGGTGATTATTTACAGTTTTTTTGCAATTTGTATTTGATAAATTATTCACGGGCAAAGTTATAGTGAAAGTGTTGTTGCAGTATAGGAATGTACAAAATGCTGAGAAATACATTTTTGACAGGTTGTATGGCTAGTTACCCTGGTTAAAATAAACAAGTTAACAAATCTCACCAGTTTTTCCAGGTGTGAGATTATTCTAAAATCTACGTTTTGGGAAACATTTATGAAATCCTTTTGATAAAAACAACCTCGTATTAAAGCATGAACTCAGTCAACTCAACAGATTTAAGTTTTGTAAACTACATTAGCTTGAAAGCTAGCTACTAACATGTTGCACGTCGCAGCACGCCACTAGTCAGCTCACATTACTCACTGCTTTTTTGCCACATGGCATCATACCAGTCACCTCTGAATTCAAGTTTAAATGAAGAGGAGGATCTCTCCGGTGGATGTTCAGCCATCTCCTTTTTGTTAATGGCCTTGCATTTATCTAACAGATCTATTTTGCCAAATCGTTTGATACAAGGAAAACAGCTGCTTTGTGTCCTCCAATTTCATATACAGCCTACTTTTTTAATTTGTATTGTTTTGGTCATTCAGAGACAAATCAAAACAGAGAAACCAGAACCCTGGCTGTCAAGGCTGTCATCTAAAATAATGAATTAGGACTTTAGTAGGCACAAAGAATTGGAACGGTTGTGGGGGTGTATTAAGGGATAGCAGAGGTGAGGAGAGTAGTGCTGCTTTCAAAGATTAAATTTGGTTCCCTGTCGTTACTGTTGCTCTCACAGCTCATTTTAGTTTAACCCCTCCAGTTGAAGAAAGGTAACCCAACTCTCTGCGCGCACTTTAGGACAACCTCAGCCGGCGGCTTAAAGTAGCAGACGGCTATGCAAGACATATAGTAAGGCTGGGTCGACAGCGCTGAAACAATAGCGCCTCTGTGCCCCAGCACCCCTCTGGATCACATTTCCTCCGAGGCCCAGATCGAAATGTGGCGGGGGCCCTGTTGGTGATCTAGCAAGCGGCCAGAGAAAGCCACACAGAGGGGAGGGTGCCGTATGTCAATAGTGATTAGGATCACGATCACAACTGTTGCTGTTGCGGGGCACAAAGGAAAGCGAGACGTTAGGGTAAAAGGGAGGGGGAGAGGGAAGCATTGTGCCCTCCTGAACTTTACTGTCTGGTTGCCGGTGATGAGGAATGTCCCCTGGACTCGTTTAAGATAAATAGTCCTAATGCATGCTGTTGCAAATTCAAAAATAAAAAAGAAATTAACTCTGGCATCCTTTTAAAGTCTTAATGAAAGCTTTGGCTTTCATCCTATCATGATGAGTGGCGCAACAGTGACGAGAAGCAGAGAATTCCCCAAGTAAATATTTTGTCTGCACTGAGAAGTGACAAGAAGAGGAGACGTGCATATCATTCTGCTTTTACGCAAGAGCGAAAGAATTTAAAAAAAAGAAAGACGCTTTCATTTAAGGGCGGATATCATCACTGTGTTGAACGTCAACCCTGTTAGAGAAGCCTGTTAAGAACAGCTCAATGAGAACTCTTTAGACAACCTCAGTAATGAGGAACTTTTGCCACGTGTACAAACCTTTGGAAGTCAAAGTCAATAGAGGAGTAACGGGACTGCAGGATGGCCCAAAGACCCCAGAAGAAGTTGGATGCCTGGTGAAAGAAAAAAAATAGAAATTATTTTGCATTGGAAAAAAAAAATCCCCTCATTAAAAAAATTCAATGAGAGTGGAAAAGGATAAAGGGCTTAATTGAGTTTAGGATTTTAATATTATTATTATTATTTATTTATTTATTTTTTATACCAGAATCAGAGAATAGAAAATAAAAAACTTACTCTTGTAAAGCTGCTAACATGTTTGTGGTACTGTCCCTACAGGTCCCTGTTTTATAAAAGATCTGTTATAAAATAAGGTTCTGGGACGTTACTAATGGTAATAGCTCTCTAGACCCAAGAATGATCTTTTACCACCCGTATTCGTTGGAAAGTAAATAAATCCTCAGTGATTAAAAACTAAAGGTCAATACGTTTTCCATAACAGAAAAAAATGGTTTTTTCTTCATGGGCTGACAGAACCAAATGACATCATTCTGTTCTTGGATTCCTAGTTTTGGAGTTCTTGCAACTTGTTCCTGGTGTCTCAGTGTCACTATGTTGCTAGGTGTCTGAGAAATAAGTAGTGGGTGTTCTGCGGTAGGAAAGATGAAGATTTCTTGGAAGTCTTTGTAAAATGTGAAATGTTCTTACCAGCAAGAACATTTTTGTTTGTTTGTTTTTCATATTCATGCTGCATCAAGTGAAATAAATAGATTCTCTGTTCTTCTGGAGCATGTATAGACCTTAACAAACTAGTCATACATACACTGCCTGTTTTAACAGACTTTATCAACATGAAACACCTCAAACGGAAAATATTAATATCAGTCAGATAGAAATCTATATTAGGAGCAGCTGCAGCTTGTCAAAAGGGGGTGCTGAGGCGCTGCTCTGATCTGAATTGCATGGAAAAAGTTTAGAAATAGTAAACATTATTTACCAAGTGAAAAGTAATCATCACATCTCTTCTCTCATAAAATGTGTCAGATGTTTGATTTTTCAGCATTGCCATTCCAGTTTAGGTTTATTTGTGGTCCATTTGTTGCAGGCCTTCTAATTTTATTGTTTCAAAAACGGACAAATGACTGTGTGTGTATTTTTGTAACCTTTTGGCTTCCATGTGACCTCATGCAGGTCTCTGGTTAAATATTTAATCAGCACTTTGTGTGTCATTCTTCATTCGGTCAGATTAATTCATCATTCAATCACACCCCTTGCAGCTCAGATGCGCCAGGGGTGTATCGTTTTTGACTCTAGAGCTTCGAGTAAATCTGTGTGGTTCCTCCACCAACTGTTGCCAAACATTCCCATTTAACTGTCTAGAGGGATAGTAAACTTTTTAAATGAGCATCACCTATTGTTCTCTGGAATGTTACACACTGTTTTAAAAGAAGGAAAATAGATCATGTTATACATTTTTGTTTCTAATATTTGTATAAACACTCTAATGCTATGAAACCTTTCTGATTTCACTGAAGGCTAATGCATAGTGCGAACCTCAGCGTCTAGTTAGGTTTAATTATTTTTATGGTTTACCGTAGATAATGCTAATATTTTCTTTGTCTCTGCAAATATTCAAATAGTCTTCAAAGGAATGGCGCTGGGACTTCACAGCGGCACAGTTGGTAGCACTGTTGCCTTGCAGCAAGAAGGTCGTGGGGTCTTTCTGCATGGAGTTTGCATGTTGTTCTTGTGCATGCGTGTGTTTTCTCTGCGACTCTGGCTTCTTTTCTACAGTCCAAAAACATGACTTTTAGGACAACTGGTTACTCTAAATTGGTGTAAGCATGTGCATGCATGGTTGTTTTTACTGTGTCCCTGTGATGGACTGTCCAGGGTATACACCGCCTCTCACCCAATAACCGCTGAAGACAGGCACCAGCGACTCTGCATGGAAATGCAGGTATAGATAGTGGATGGATGGAAAGATGCTATTTTGATCCAATTAGGTTGCAAGAGCCCCAAAATCTGCTCCTGCAGTGTTCTGGGGGGCACCAGGGAGTCAGATATTTGCATCTTTTCTTTACCGTCCTTCATTGAGGAAAATCTATGTGGAGACTCTGAACTCACTTTAAGGAACTGGAAAGTGTGAAAATGTAGCTTATTTTTGCAGCGCTGTAGCTCTGTGTTTGGTTACAGTTCCACGTGCCATGCTGCAGGGCTGTAAAAACACACTTTGTGACCTCCGGTTGTCGGGCTGTAACTGCTTCCAAAACTGCTGCCGCTGCATGCCAGTTGCACGCTGCTCAGTCAGAATGACAAACCTCTGTATTGAATGGTTCCCTCCTTAATGGCCTTGCTCACTTAGGCTTGCGGACTTCCATGCCTCCATAAATTTCTGTTGTTCTCCACCCTTATTGTAAATCTTCATGGCAAGGCCACTAATAGCACGTCCTAATAAGATCCAGACAGGCCTCTGTTCTGTGGCCCAGTGATATAATGACATTTTTATTTGATAATCAAATAAAGGGTGGAATGAAATAGTTGTGGAGCATTGTGTGGTTTCCCTTGGCTTTCCCCGCCAAACCTGGCAGATTTTCGTCTCTAATCTCCATCCTTAGTTGGAAAAAGATTGAGCGTGCTTCTACTATGATTAGTAACTGCTCTTCATTAGGAGGAGCATTAATCTAACGCTGAGCGGAGATCGCTGGTGGCGGGGAGTCAGCGAGGGGAAAAGAGGACAACAAAGACATGTGGAAAGAGCGGCATCACGTAGCCACGGGCTACGGCTGCGGCAACACGGTGGATCCCCGCAGAGGAAGCGGATGGGTGGCAAGGATCTCACTGCGTCTTGGCAGCATTCACTGGAGGTGAAGATGGGAAAGATGCAACTTCACTCTTTTTACGTTTTTGGAAACTGGCCATACGGCTTCTCTCACTGGACCATCGATATTATTCCCAACTGAGAGTTTGCTATTGAATGAATCCAGTTTAGTTTGTTTTTATCAACTGATGCCTGAAGTATAAATTGCTTAGACTTTAGGGTATTTACTCCTTTTGATAAACAGGTTAGAAAACTAAATAAAGGGTTAATATTCAGACCAAACAGGTTGAAGTTAATTATCACAAGGTTAAATAATTGGCTGCATGCGTTGACCTGCAAAAGTGTTTCTATCTCTTTCACATGTTGAGATGTTCAAACATTGAACTTAGAAAATGTATTGAGCAAGGATTTTTAAGCATAAATAGAGCATCATTGCACAATGAAAGGATGAGGGTACATGGTCCAGATTTTTTATTTTATTTTATTTTACAAAGGAATTTCTCAAAAGTCTTTCTCTAGATTTTATTTATGGGTGTCAGAGTAAAGAGATACCAAACAGGTCATGAAATTATTCTGTTTTTACTTTAGTATGGGTTTTCATTCAGTCAGTTTGACCAAAAGCAAAATACTCAAGGGTCAAATAAAGTGTGGAGTCAAGGTGTAAAGTAGCAAATCAAAGGTAAAGTTTAACAATTTGACATAAACCAAACAGTTAAAAAGTGGAAACAGCTGCATTTATTAAACCTAATTACACTTTTGTCATTTAGCAAATGAAAGTCTGACAATTTTCCATCCTCATTTTTCTGTTTTCCCAGAGATATCCAGACCTGGAAAACAGTGAATACAAGTTCCAGCCTTTTCAATGCTACGAAGGACTCCTATTTGGCGTTGTTATACAATCAGATACTTGGTTTTACAAGATCGAAGAAGCAATGTTTGTCGATAAGCTAAAAATATAGGATCACAATCCTTCAGAAGGAGCCTCTGATGGAAATTTTGAATTTTGCATTTATATATTTTTTTACATTTTTAAAAATAGTAAATAATTCTTAGAAGAGTTTGGTAGAATTTAATAGCACATTCAGACATTTTAAATTACTTAAATTTCACATTTTAGAAGATAAGAAGGATGATTTTGGGAATATTTGTTTAAGATTTTATTTAAAACAAACACCAAAATCCTGCATCCATTTTGATGAGTAAAAAGTCCTAATAATGGTGCACACAAGGTCTGTGTCATTTAAATTATAAGTGGAAAGAAATAAGAATGATAATGCCTTCTCTCTATATACGTTATGCAATTTAATGCATCAATGCTTCATATCAATTAAACACAACACAACATAAAACAGAGCTTCTGAGGTTCTTTGTAATATAGCATGCTTGGCAACATTCATTTTAACACACGGAGTGACAAAATGAGTGGAGTTGGAAACTTGGCTTGTTATGTGTCAGCGAGCAATTTCTTTCACATCCCCCGAGTCAAAAAAACCCTCCTCGGCCTGTTACAGAAAATCTGAATTCAATCAACAAGATGTTATCACTTCTCGCACTCCATTCCAGACCATATTTCACCTCATCCCCCCATCCAACTCCCCCTTTTTCTAATTTCTCCCTCTCTGTTTTTTTTTTTGGCCAAAGCAAGGGTTATTTTAAAAAGTAATATGGTTCCTTATCACTTCTGGGCTATTTCAAGAGACATTCACACAAACCTGTCCACCTCCAAATTGCTAGGACAATTCTGCATATTGTGTTGGAGCTGTGGAAACACTTTCAGACAGATAGCTCAGCACCACTTGAGCCACCAAAGAATGAAAATTGTGGTCATAAGGAAAATAATTTTGGCTGCCGGCTTTCATTTTTCCCTGCGGTGGCTTCTAATCAACTCGGACGGAGTACATCAAACTTTGAGCGGCGGTGGCTTAAACAGGATGGTTCGGTTTTCTTCGTGGGGCGGGTGGGTGTGGGGGCCGCTGGAAAAGTAAATTATCAGAATGCGGTGGTAAGGTGATGCCACTCTGTGATCTCGGATGTCTGCACACATCTGGATGTTGCTGAAATGAAAGCACTAATCTCATAATGTGAGTGTTTTTACCTCCTTTCTTGCGTGAATTTGCCCAACACTTGAACTAAGTGGATGGATAGGAGGAGAAAACTTACGAAAAAATAAAAGATGAATTTTGAAATGTGTCACTTCTCCAGAGGGCCTTAAATGAGTTCAGGATCTACATAATTTTGACATCTGAAAAAGGTGAGTGCTGGCAGACACTTACGAGTGAGAATTTGCAGACCTGAATGTAGAGCTGCATGACTTCTGCGTCTGATACTGTGACCTCACGGCCCGTGCTGTGCTTGTAACTTTCCAGATAGACCGTCAACCAGTCCCTCTGCAGCTCCCGGCTCGGATACAGGCTGTAGTCGACATCAGTCACTCCTTGATCCCAACAAACACACACACACACACACACACACACACACACACACACACACACACACACACACACACACACAAATAGTCAGTTTAATTTTAGGCTTCAAGTGAACCAGTTTACCTTAAAATAGAAGAACGTATCATTGCATGTTAAAAATGATTCTCAATGTAATTTATGGCTACATTTCCTTAATGTTTTGTATCCTGTAAAAGACAATATTTTATTACAAAACAGTGCAGCATAAAGGTAATGATTATAATTACACTAAACAAACGGTTTGAAAGAGCTTGCCTAATTCAGTAAGCCATCTTTTTACACATGTAGAAATAATCATTCCCATCTTTTTCACCTGTTTTTTTGAGCTGCAGTGTCTTTGGTTGAAAGGAAAATGTCAAGAAGGTGAATTACTTGTTGCCACCTAAAGAGTTTCCACAGAAATAACTTTGTTTTTGAATAGTCACGGGCCGGTATGACATTTTCACCGTATGATAACCTCTAGAAAAAAACATACCATGGGTTTATGCTATATATACGCAAAAATGAATCGCTTATAGCAAGATCTTACTGAAAAGCAAAAATTGTTACCACTGCTGCTACCAAAATAAAACCTTAAATACTGCCATCTACAACCTTCATTTCTAGTTATTTTGATTTTCATAGATAGGCTTAAGCAAAAGTAAATGCCCACGGCATTAAACATTAGTGTAGTGTTGCTCATAGTGCAGAGCATTATGTTGCTTTTGGGTTTTTTTTGTATAGTAACTCAAATTAAAAGCTGCCAGTAGTGGGTTTCTGTTTGGGTAGAGCCTGCAGTCTTAGGGTGATTGGAGAATACTCCTTTACTTTCCTCAAAATAACTGTTTGTGTTTTCCATGGCTATCAATATTTCCAAACAGACAGATTTCGGTGTCTTGTTAGCGAGGGGAAAGTGCTGTGGCCTGCTTTCAGCCAGCTGACTGTCAGTGCGCAGCAATGGACGGGCGAGGAGAATTACTCCATGCTCCATAAAGCCAAAGGAAAACTCTATTCACTGGAACTTTCTCTGTCATCCCATTAAAAGGAATTTAAAACGCAGGGTATGTCGGAAAAGGGTACCTTTTTTCCCCCCAAATTAGTCGTACCCTGGCAGATATAGGTTTAAAATTTTCATTCAGCCAATCTTTTTTTTTTTCAAATAGGAAACGAGACACGTATCACTTAAAACATAATAAAACAATGTGAAAGGAGTATCTTTGATTCACAATTTAATAAAAATAAACATGTCAAAAATGATTTATATATATCTTAATTAATGATAGAAAACTCTTGACTGGCATTCCAGCTAGCAAACCCTTTTTAGATTTGCTGACCAGATTTTTGCCAGTTTCCACTGGTATTTTGGCCATTCATCTTTTTGTGACAAGCCTTTGAGGTTGAAAGGCCTTTGTGTTACCACCCCAGTCTTTATCTCCATCCACAGATTCTCAGTCAGATTCAAGTAAGGCCAATCCAAAACATTAACAATACCTCCAATCACGTGAAACATGTTGTTAAAACTAAAATATGTTTTTCTACCTAAATCAGAAAAGGAATAATTTTGGCCTTAACTGTACCTATCTATCAATTTTGATAATGGTTGTAGAATCAAGCTTTTGTTATCATGATTTATAACTTTGTGGTGGTCTCTGAATTTGAGATAGATGTTTAAAACAGGCATTAATTAGATGGATAATTTTTATCCTTTCAACTTTACTTTCCTTATATAAAAAGAAATCCATCCCTTCTGCAAAGATGCCCCCTTTTAACATTCACTGTAAATTTGCCATAACACGAAGCCCCTAGTTCAAACATATTTGGAAGGTTTTGCTTCACTCCGTTAATAATTTCAAATGAGAATCAATTTGTAAAAGCTGGACAAAGGTTGTGTGTTACATTTACACGAAACATGGGGTACATTACATAAGAGTATTTATATTCACTTTCACATATGAGGAATGTGAAAGTGCAACATAAAAGATATAAGAAGAGAAACGTTGGCCTGTCTGTGAAAGAGCTGCTCCATTAAAGCGCCCCTGAATCTGTCTATTTGTCCTGCCGGCATCGCAAGGAGGGCCGTTTCATGTCAGACAGTAGCAGAAACACTGCTGCCCAATGAGCACTGTGTTTTCACACGTCACATACTGTGCACATGAGCTCTCTGTCATCAGGATCCTATGACCTGGATGTGGGGGGAAAAAAACTGCTCAGACCTACCAGCAAATTCATTGAAGTGATTCCCGATATCGAAAGCCTGGTAGTTGTAATCAGCATACTCGTAGTCAATGAATTTCACTGTCCCTGATGGGGGAGGAAAGGGATAGCAGCGGTTACCGGGACAACCTGACGAACAGCACCACTGTATGGACAAACAACTGAAAACCTTTATGTATTTTACTTAAAGAAAAGGCTCAAAGCAGCAGCAAGTCTCTTTAGAGTCACCTTTGGCAGCTTCACAGATACTGTGTGAAGGATGAAATCCTAATGAAAGACTGCTACAAATCTGGATGCATATAAAGGATAAACTCTAAAGATCTGTTGTGATGAGAGACGTTCAGAGGCAAAAGGCTCATTCATCTAATGATGGACCCTTGTTTACTGCTTGGTGATGCCAGAAAGGTTAGCCACATACTTTGGTAATGTATCTGAAACTACATAGGATGGTGTTCTCCTCACCCTCTTGACTGTTGTAGATGATGTTTTTAGTGAGAAGATCATTGTGGCAGAGGACGACCGGCGAGTCCGTCTGTGAGAGGTGTATCTTCAGCGACTCCATCTCCAGCATCAGAGTCTCATAGCTTGGCATCTCTCGGAGAGCCGCAGAGCTGGAGGAAGTACAATCAGCTAAATCACCTGTTCTACGATCACATACAGCATCCTCCAAATCTATTGGCACCTCTGATAAAGACTCACAATTAGCTCTGAAATAAATTCCCATTTTATTGCAACACCTTAATCTCACACTGTAAAAAAAAGTTTCAAAAATCCCAATGTTTAATTTGAGCACATTTAGTCAGACAGGAAAACCAACATATGCTAAGACATAATTATTCTGAACAAACTCAACAATTTTTATAAAGTAAAGCAATACTAATGCATTTTCTTTTTAAATTAGTGCTTTAGATTGTTAAATTAAACAGAATGTGAGGAACTTTTATTAGGTAAAACATCACTTTCGGTTGCCCTGGGGTATAAAAATGATGTGACACGAGGGCTACTTTTCAAAATGGGAAAGACAAGAAAGCATGCCTCTCAAGCAAGGCAGAAGGGAGTTGCTCATCATAAATCAGGAAATGATTGCTAGTAAGTAGATCTTGTCCTAAATCCCCCCATATCTACTGACAGTGCAAAGATTAAAACATTTAAAATGACTAGAACTGTAGGCTAAAACAAGGCTGGACAAGGACCTAAGTTTATTGTGCAACCAGGCACAGGGAGGTCAATGTTATGGGATGTGGAAAATAAGTAGAATACATGTTTCATAAGTCTCACGCTGGGTTTCAAAGAATCTTTGTTCAGTAAAGAATAAACCTGTCCAGGTTTGATCGGTCTACTATGCAATTTCAACTTTGATTTGGAACTCTAGGTGATCCAAATGATGTCCAGACTCATTAAAGGACCCTAATACAGCCCTTTAGGTTAGCGCACATAAGAAGCTCCAGCGCAGCTGCCAACTTTGCTCTGTCAGCACCTAAAGGTCAACCTGTCGCAGTAATCACAAAATCATGTTAAACCTCTGCTTTTTGCAGAAATTTACCAAGGGTACTAATAAATGCGGAGTAGAGCTGGACGATAAAGAGAAAATAAGATCACAATATTTTTTTTGCCACTGAACAATTACTATATTTCTCACGATACGGTTTTAAATTAGCGATCCAGTTTTTACTATAGTATCTTCTTTAATATACACTGGGAAAAAAAACAAGAAATAAACATAACTTATTACATTTATGTACAGCACTTGCCATTTCCAATACTGTTTAAGAGTGCAAATATGTTTAAGTACAAGCTTAAAATAATTTTAATCATAGGTTGAAATTTCTTCTGCATCTTGTAAAATGACTTAAAAAATAGTGGCCCCATGTGTTGTCTGTCGCATTGAATTTCAAAGCTTACCTTTATTAGTGATATTGAAAGGTTTTTATTGCCTGGAACTAATCTGAAGCTGATGTACGGCAAGACCATTAGCCCAAAAATTTAAGAGGTGTTTCACGAAAGCTGAATGTGTTGAAGTCACAGCTGGATAAAGCTCACTGGTTAAACAGTCAACCTACATTCACACCTCACACGTGTCAAAAATAATGATCATCAAATAAGCTGGTTGCTGAAGCTTTTAGTGGAAGGTTGACTAACACTGAAAAAGCCTTTATATTTCTAGCAGTAGCTGTAGTTGAAATATTTCATCTTCACTTTATCTTGTGTTTGTAATTTAGCGTGATAGAAGAAATGGGTTGTTATTGATTAGATGCCCATTTTGGGTCAAAGAATGCTTCTGGTATTTTGGGATAAAAGAAAGGCTAAAGTTGCTCCTAAATCCACCTGGTGTATTTCTTGTTGTCTTTGGGAATCAGTATTTGACTTTGCTGGTGACCAGCTGGTTCTCCCCTTGATTCATCCTAGCTGAACAGTGTATATCTGATTTTATCATAGTTTTTTTTTATATTCCAGAAAGCATTCATCTAAAAACAATGTTCAACCCTGGTGGAAAATAAGACGAGAGTCCAGATGTCTTGAACTCTTCACAGGAAGAACATGTTTGTAAACCAGCGTGCCTCAGCCAGAGGTCACATGTCTCGTTTTCCTCTCTGTTGATCACAAAAATGTCCTTGGAAGTCGGTGCCGAAGGCACCTGGAAGAATCGCGGCACAAACATCCACCTTGATAAGTCCTTTCTATTCGCTGCCCCTCTGTCTGCCTGGACAAGACAGTGCTTTTAACAGTGTTATTTAAACACCACCTATTTATCCGAGAGGGAACAAACAGACGCTGCAGTATTATACACACTTACGGACGTGATTTACTGCGGCCTGCGAGGAACGCAATAAAAGCAAAAAGAGGCTTGTTTTGTTTATGCTGGTGACACTGAGGCTCTGCTTTTTTTTATACAAGTCCACCTACACATGCTTCACAAGTAATTCTCTCCCTGAAGTCCAGTTAGACATTCTTTCCTCAGAGTGTCGAGAGATCAAGGAGAAGTTGTCCGTCAGAACTTTGTTGTGTGAAGATGTCTTTGTATGAGGGGCCGTAAGGGACATCATTCTGAATTTGCTCTCACACACACGACCTTCATATCTGGGCTTCAGTTTCAACCCCTTCAATGGATTTAACACCGTGACACAAGTTTAAGAGATACTTTTCTTCAAAGCTGACTCTTTAATAATCAACATTTTCTTCCCTTTACTGCATTTTTATTAGCAGAATCGAGTGCTTAATCACATTTACTTGCCTGTGAAATTTTAGTCGGTGAGAATCGAACCCCCTCTGACACGTACAATTCATCTGTATCCTCTCTAATCTGAATTGAAGCCGGCGAGTGAATGGTGAATCACCCTGATTCCTTTTCAACTCATCTATTCCTCCAACCTAACCAACTCACTTTGTCACAGGAGCCCGCGAATAGTCGGATTGAAAAGCCAAATGAAAGACTTGCATTGACTTTAAATGGAAACCTGACGCCTTGCCATCAGATCTTTTCCTCTCTTTTCTGTCCTTTTCATGAAATGAAGCGCGTCAAGTACGTTCGCCTCCTGCTCCCTGTCAAGTCTCTGTAAAGTAATTAGTGGAATTTCCTCCTCTGGCGCTTCATTATCAATGCGCCTTATTTACATATGATTTCAAACAGAAGCCGTGAACTGCAGATTTTTGTACGTTTTTTTTTTCTTTTTCTTTTTTTCCCCCCAGTTTTAGGCAAAGTACAGGAGCACAAATGGGCGACCCAGCAGGGGGTCTTTGGGAGAAAAAGAGGTTGCACTCATGGTTTCCACTGCCTTTCTTTCCTTCCTCTCCCATCTCTGACTTCCACCGTTCTCTCTCTCCCTCTCTCTCCCTCTCTCTCTCTCTCTCAGAACCGTGCAGCTGCTGCAGCCTCCTTCACTCTCCTGTATCCCCCTCCTCCTCTTCCTCAGTCTGTCTCTCCCTCTCCACACAGCGGGTGGCTTGAGAGCTGAAGACCTCCTCTGCAGGTGCAGCCTCTTCCTGTGCTCTCTTTGCCTTTTCTTTTACCGACTCCTCTGAAGACCACATTCATATCTGCTCTTGGAAACATTCACAAGTACTACAAGTTTCTCTGATGCAAATTTAAGAACCTTTTTTTCCCCTGCTGTGTTTCGGCCTCTGTCTCATGTCGCCCGCTGAAGAGGCCAGTGATTATGCAAACAGACGTACACTCCGGCGTTGAATGCAAACAATGCTAGAAATAATTTCTCATTTTCTTAAATGCTCATCTTTAATTTTCATTCCATTTTTTTACTATCATTTTCTTAAACTCCTTGGGTCTCAATGTCTCTGCTGGTGCAGCCGCACTAAACGGTGTACAGTCATGCAAATGTGTCACAATACAGCACCATCTATTGGGCCTCTTCATGTGGTGCAGTTTACTCTTGATTCTACTAGTTCATGATATATATTAAAACTACAATTTTCATTTGAAAATATGCAGTAGGCAGATGAGTAAAGCTGGAGCCTTGAAGAAAAATGTGACAGTAGAGGATATAGTGGGAGTAAATGTGTTTTTAGATTTACCTATTTTGACAGAATCGGCAAAAACTGGACTCTCTACTTTGTTGATAAAGAATCCAAACCCCCTTGAACTTTTTCACCTTTTGCCTCCTTACCACCTTACACTTGAATACATTTCATCGGGATTTCATGTGATGGAGCAATACAGGGTAGTGTTTTATCGTGCCATGGAAGGAAAATGACAAAAGGCTCTCAAAATTAGTAAAAGCCTAACCTTTCAGACCAAATAACTTAATTTATTTGGTCAGAATATATGCTCCCATGTGCAAGTCTTTTTCCCCCCCCAGGTTCTCAATTGTGTGTTGTTCACCACCATGTCTGATGTTATTGGAAGTGTTTTCAGGATGATGTGCATTGTTAGTTCTGTCTCTTTTTATCAGATAACCGTCTTCTGCATTGCTATGTCCCCTACATGGTTTGTGGCAAAGTAGAAACGGGATTTCTTAAGATTCTCTTTCTACAATGGCTGTCTTCCTGCCACTTTTCCATAAATGCAAGATTTGTAGAGTGCATGTGTAATATCTGTTTTGTGAGCAAATTTCTCTACCTGACCCGTTTCTCTGTCGCTCCTCCAGAGTAGCCATGTACCTCTTGCCTCACCCTATCTCTGCATGGCCTGCTAGTTTAGGCAGACATGTTCCAAGATTGAAATATTGTTTTAAAGCCAAACCCTACTTTGAATCCCAAACTTTCCTGGGATACTGATTAGTAACTTAACCCGACTCTAAACGTTTTACACGGCTGCACCCGTGACCTGCCTGCTGTGTTCCTCAGTCTTCATGGTGTTGTTTGTTCACCAGTGTTCTCTAGCAGACATCTGAGGCCTTCAGAGAACAGCTGATTCTAGAATGAGATTAAATTTCACACAGATGTGCGGTATTTATTGATAAAATGACCTCTGGAGGCAGTTGTTTGCTTTGGTTTTATTTAGGGTGAGCAGATTAAAAGGTTGCTGAATACAAACCATATTTGTCAGTAAAAAAAATGTGACAACAATTTAGAATTTTCTTTCTGCTTCACAGCCATGCACTAAAATGTATTAGTCTGTTACACATAATCCCGATAAGATATAATAAACTTTGTGGATGTGAAGAAGTTTAACTGTTGTGGCAATGTAGCAAAGGCTTTTTTTTCTACTGCATTTTACCCAAGCCTGTAATTTTTCTCTGTCGATGTATCGCCACTATCGCTCCACTTCTAAGAACACCCGAGCCCTTCCAGTGTTAGTTTGAATGGACTTCTGGCCCCCTCACTGCAAACACAAACAAGGTTGAACGTTTGACCGATAAGGGAGAGCTTAGCAGGAAGCTCATGGCCGAGCGTCTGTTTCTTTGTACTGTCTGGAGGGCCCCTCTCACCCAGCACCTCGTGACCTCTGTCAGAGATAATGCAAAGCCACTGTCATCGAGGCCACTCCCCCGCTTCAGCGGTTTGACCAATGTTAGCTCACCAAAGTGTAAAACTGTAGAACAAAAAAGAAAAGAACAACCTGTTGATTGAAAACCTGTTGGCAGCTCTGAATAATGTGAGAACATGATGAAGGAACGGGGGAAGCCAAGCTTCTCCTTTGAGATAAAAGCCACGGCTGGTTTCTATCAAAGAGATCACGGCAAAAAAACATCACCACTAAGGCAGCCGCACATCTCCACTTTGACAGGCTGTTGTTGAAATTGTGCCTTCTTCAGTACAGCAGACTACAGACAGCCTTTTTAACTAGCAAACCTGCTGTTTTAACCTTTTTGCACCTGACTGAACAGCCGTGACTCAGAGAGTAACCTCAAGCATACAAAAATACAAAATCAGTTCCGCACCATCGCTATTTATTAAATGGAGATGAATCCACAGCAGAAAAGCAGTGTGTGAAATGTATAACCATGATTCAGGAGCTCACAGAACTTCCTTTAGGAGCAGAGGACAAAGTCAGTCGTTTTCTTTCTTTTTTGTCTCTTTCTTATTGTAAAGTAGTTTTGGTTTGTTCTCATTTAGAATAAAGCTTAAGTTTACGGAGGGCTGCAGGAGTTATGGGCAAATTTTTGAACATCAGACGACAGCATTGCAATTAAGCTGAAGTCAGGAGTTTGACTAGGCCACTGAAACACACCCATTCTATTATTTTTATTTATTTTTTTGATGGTGAACTTTTGACTTCACTGACTCATTGACTCAATTAATTAAAGGTACCCAGGTCTCCTAGCTTCAAATGGAGTCCAAATTGTGTCATTTTTAGTATTTCCTGAAATGTAAACCACTGGAATTAAAAATGTGTGCTTTCTTTATTTTCAAAACTCCTAGGGAAGACCTCTCCTTCACATGTTGTATATTTTATCGTGTTACACTCTACATGAATATCAATGTTCATCTTTTTAAAAGTTCGTTCAGGGTCTTTTTCATTTTGTTTGCTCTTCACCTTTTTGTGCACCCCTCCTCATCGGCGGTCCTTGTGATGCCGCTCTTCACCAGGGTAAGGAAATGAGACATCTTCGTCCAGAGCAAAGGCTCCATGGGTCGGCCACGTTTTGGCTGGATTGAGTGGATTTTTCCCATCTCGGCTGCGATCAATCTGCCAAGAAGAAAAACAAAAAACATTTTCTCAGACGACCCTGACCGGCGCTGTTATTGCACAAACAAGCATTATCGGAGCAGAAACACAACTCCCTTTCCATTTAGCGTTCTTATCTCGCTCCTGTTTTTTAAAATAATGGGCGTCCTTGCGTATGTGACCTTTT
The DNA here is from genome assembly GCA_037039145.1 of Fundulus diaphanus. Classification (NCBI taxonomy): domain Eukaryota; kingdom Metazoa; phylum Chordata; class Actinopteri; order Cyprinodontiformes; family Fundulidae; genus Fundulus; species Fundulus diaphanus. The sequence goes on from CM073134.1 coordinate 42,262,281, forward strand.
AACCACTTGATTTCTTATTTTTGAGCCATCTAAGCTGTGACATAAGGTTTTCTGGGTAACCACCAGTGATGGTACTGTGGAGAGTGAGATGATTGATGCCTATTGTTGCCCAGGGTGTTTAGCCTTGGCTGGCTGTGTTGTGTCCCACTGTCATCTGCGTTAAGTAATGGTGTCAACCTGTTATGGAAAATAAATAAAAAGGAACCATGAAAAAACAACATTGTCCAACAGCAATTGAGCTGATATTATAGGAAAACACCTTCATAAACAAAAACAAAAAGGGAATTCTCAAGCAACGTGTACACACAAAGCCTCTGACAAAGACTTACAACTAACAAGACAAGTCATGCAGATCATGTGGGATTAAATTGTGCTTATAAAATATTTTTTATTTTTAACCAGTTCAATAGTTCAATTTAGATTTAAAACCTCTTTTTCGAGGGAGCCAAGAGGCAGTGACGAGTAGAAACACAAAACGTTACATAGGTAAAAGAAAACAACAAACCATGAAAAACAGGTACAGTACGTGTTATTGAATCAGCCTGAAGAACTTGGAAGTAAGTTCAGCTAATTTCTGGGGCTATTGTGATTTGTCGACGTTATCATGGATGTCAGCATTAATATGCTACGTTTTGTTAGGCATCGTTTTTATGATAGGACCTTTTTAACATTTCATTAAGTTATTAAGGATATTGGATAGTTTCCCTTGAAATAGTTACGTGTGTAGAAAGTGTGCAGCTTTAATTCCAAAACAAATGTGCCATATAGAGTGAGTGATTACTTCCTTTTGAAGTTTCTACAGGCCGAAGTGGTCTAAATTATGGAAGTACTTCAAGTATGGTGGCAATAAACCGAGGTGTGGATGTTTTATATGTTTTGTTATGAACTGCAGAAGCACAAGCACCATGCATGAGCAACTGGAGAGACAACACACAAGGGCGGAGAAAAATCTAAACTCTTATTTAAAGCTTCTGAATTGTCTCGAAAGTTAGACTTTCAGAACCATGTTTGACTTATTTACTGCATTTGAGTGTTAATGTGCAGACCAAATATACTTTACCTCATTCAGTTTTTCATGTTTAAATTATTTTGTAATATGTTTATACACTGTCTACTCAGAAGAGCAAATACATTTAATGAAACGGAAGAATAAAATTATTTCTTACCAGAATGCCAAAGCAGTTTTTGTATCTTTGCTGTCCCTGAAACATGAAGAATCATTTGTAATCCCTAGCAGATTTTGATTTAAAATTATTTTCATTCCACCGAGAAGTTTGTTTCTTACAAGAAACGATAAAGGCACCTTTTAAAGGAGAATGAAAAAATATTGGATGAGATAATATTGAATAAAAAAAAACTTTATTGACTTTTTAATGGCATATACATAAGTATTTATTCCTGTCTCAATAATCAAGTTATTGGAAAGAGAACAATCATTGCTCAGTCAGAGCTGAACCATGATATAGCAAAGTAGAAAAGTTGACCAGTTTCTTGCCTTCTTCTACTTGTATTATGACTGTTTTCTCTTTGGTGATTCAAGCCTTTTGAAGTTGGAATGCCTCTTACCGTCACCCTAATCTTTGGTTCCTTTCACATATTCTCTATCAGATTCCAGTAGGGGCTCTGGCATGGCCACTCTATAACATTGACGGTATTTCCAGACGGAACAAACATGATGGTAAAAATAAAGATTACTTTTATTACCTGAACCTGCCAGGGGTAAGAGTAATTTTGGGCTAAACCTAAATTGAGAAAACAGCTGATCTCTCCATGGTATACTGTATTTCTTAAAACATGCATTGTTATTTTTCTTCTTCTGCTAAAGAGCTGACCTCTCATTTTCTCTATCTGGTGTGTATTCAGTCCTACCCTTTGACATGGGAGTTTTATTGTCTCAGTCAGTACACCCTGAAAAACCTGGTCATAAATTACTGAATGCAGGGACCCTTGCTGAACCCTAGGGGGCAGTTAAGGTCGACCAAATTTACGTCATACGGGCCATGCCATCGAGTGGGCAGCAGAGGGGACTGGGACGTATAGATTAAACCTTAAATCTGATAAACTCCTTAATAATACACACTGCTAATAAATATGTATTATTTTAAAGTTACACACTATTTTTACATTTAAACTAAAAGGTATAATATAAACAAATTATTATTTTCTTTTACAGTTATGCTCATGGCAGAATGAAACCATAATTCACTTCGATCTCATCACATTTGACATTCTGGATACTGTGGCTTTTTTATTTGTAAATACATAATTAATAGGGTCACTAACTGGGCAAATACATCCACCAGTGGTTTGTGGTCATCTCTACGAGCTGGGGATCTATGCTAGATGTGATCTATGCTAGATGTTGCCCACAGGGATCAGCTGGACCACCACTGCTACAGGTTGGTTTTGAAATCTTTGAAAACTGATTACTAATATGCAATGCGAATGATGAAAGAAACCAAAAATGTCTTTCTGATCATTATTCATCACGCCACAGTCTGAGGGGCGGGAGTGATTGTCTTGTCCTAAACAGAAACAGTTTGTACGGCAGACTGCATGATAATAAAATAGGCTGCACTGTCAATCAAATGTAGAAAATATAAGGCTGAGAACCACAGCTGCAGATGTAGAAAAGTAAGAATCAATTTCCTGAAAACATAACTCTCAGACACACCATCCTACCTTGACATACTTTACATGGCATTAACACTTTAAAATGGTCATCCTTGTTTACATGTAGTCTTCTGGTGTGCATAATGTGAAAAGGTTCGTTAGTAATACAAGTCTAACAGCTATGTGAACTAAAGGAAAACTGAGAAGGGTTTATATATTTCCATGAACTTAATTTACAATCTCAGAAGCCATTATCCTGTCACTAGCCCCTCTATCCAAAGGTTATTTCACAGGCCCAACTCCTGGTTCTGTAATGTGAGTTTGTTAAGGGGTGTCAGTGTCTTGCTTTTAATGTGCAATGTTTCAACAGGTCTTTTTCCCTCGTCCTGACCGCAGCAGCAAAGAACACTGCTTAAAACTCCCACCACTCACCTGTGTCTAATGGAACCGCTCACATTAGTGGCTTCTTTCAAATGTGTCTGGGGGTAGTGTTATGCTTTTACATCAGGGAGAGTTACACTTCAACAAGGCTGAACTACCTATGCTGCTCTCTGGACCTGAGGGTTTTCTGCACCCACGGCCTCTTCTTCCTTGCTGCTCTTTTTTTCCTAACTATCATAACACGAGACAGATACATACAGGGGTTGGACAATGAAACTGAAACACCTGATTTTAGACCACAATAATTTTATTAGTATGGTCTAGGTCCTCCTTTTGCGGCCAATACAGCGTCAATTCGTCTTGGGAATGACATAAACAAGTCCTGCACAGTGGTCAGAGGGATTTTAAGCCATTCTTCTTGCAGGATAGTGGCCAGGTCACGACGTGATGCTGGTGGAGGAAAATGTTTCCTGACTCGCTCCTCCAAAACACCCCAAAGTAGCTCAATAATATTTAGATCTGGTGACTGTGCAGGCCATGGGAGATGTTCAACTTCACTTTCATGTTCATCAAACCAATCTTTCACCAGTCTTGCTGTGTGTATTGGTGCATTGTCATCCTGATACACGGCACCTCCTTCAGGATACAATGTTTGAACCATTGGATGCACATGGTCCTCCTGAATGGTTCGGTAGTCCTTGGCAGTGACGCGCCCATTTAGCACAGGTATGGGGCCAAGGGAATGCCATGATATGGCAGCCCAAACCATCACTGATCCACCCCCATGCTTCACTCTGGGCATGCAACAGTCTGGGTGGTACGCTTCTTTAGGGCTTCTCCACACCGTAACTCTCCCGGATGTGGGGAAAACAGTAAAGGTGGACTCATCAGAGAACAATACATGTTTCAAATTGTCCACAGCCCAAGATTTGTGCTCCTTGCACCATTGAAACCGACGTTTGGCATTGGCACGAGTGACCAAAGGTTTGGCTATAGCAGCCCAGCCGTGGATATTGACCCTGTGGAGCTCCCGACGTACAGTTTTGGTGGAAACAGGAGAGTTGAGGTGCACATTTAATTCTGCCGTGATTTGGGGAGCCGTGGTTTTATGTTTTTTGGATACAATCCGGGTTAGCACCCGAACATCCCTTTCAGACAGCTTCCTCTTGCGTCCACAGTTAATCCTGTTGGATGTGGTTCATCCTTCTTGGTGGTATGCTGACATTACCCTGGATACCGTGGCTCTTGATACATCACAAAGACTTGCTGTCTTGGTCACAGATGCGCCAGCAAGACGTGCACCAACAATTTGTCCTCTTTTGAACTCTTGTATGTCACCCATAATGTTGTGTGCATTGCAATATTTTGAGCAAAACTGTGCTCTTACCCTGCTAATTGGACCTTCACGTTCTGCTCTTATTGGTTCAATGTGCAATTAATGAAGATTGGCCACCAGGCTGGTCCAATTTAGCCATGAAGCCTCCTCCACTAAAATGAGAGGTGTTTCAGTTTCATTGTCCAACCCCTGTATTTGCAGCTTACAACAAAACGAACGACTAGATCTGCCAACCCAGCCAGCACAGCACTGAACAGCCAGCACAGTGCAAATGCTCTAAACCCAGCAGCAAGCGCAGCACAAATTGTGTCCTATCTGAAAGAGCCATGAGTCTGCTCCTGGGCAGCTGTAACTGCAATGTAGCTCACCACCAGCAGCGTATGAAAGTGTGAGCAAATGGTTGAATGACTGAATGTAGTGTAACGTGCTTTGGGGTCCTCAGGACTTGAAAAGCAATATACAAGTACAGGTCAAGAACAGACCATGTTTTTACAATAAGTAATGTCAGTATTCATCCACCTTCTTATGTTTTCATTTTGAGCTGTTTTAAAACACAGACTTGTAGACTGAAATTGCGTTTGTTGTCAAAACTGGTTAGCTTGACTCCCATGGGAAAGTGACTTATCCCTATGTCATATCCACTGGGCTGTGTGCAGGTCAGTGTGATTGTGTCTTTACCTCCTCTAATTCCAGGGGGTGACCAGTCAACAACCATCCACCATTACTCACCTGCCTCTGCACCCTCCAGCACTCCACCACCTCTCACATCTCCTGACAGAAAGAATAACCATCAAACACTCACAAAAAAAGCTCACCTCCACCTGCCAATCTCAACCTTTTCCCCTTGGAACGCAACAATCTCTCCAACAGCAAGCCAATCGCCTCATACACTATTTTCCTCATATATCAACCATATCATACTTCTTTTACTGACATCTTACTGGTCCTCTCCTGTGATATCCTGGATTTTTCCTGTGAACCTGGAAGAGCCATTCATTCATTTAAAAACTTTTCAAACTTGTCTTTGGTGTCCATAATTGTTGACAGTACAAAAGCATGAACCTTAACCAACATGGCGGCACAATCTGGTCCCTGAGACCCTGCGTTACAATTACAGACCCAGCCACCAGACCCTGATCCAACAACACAACTCAATGGCTCAAACTCTGGATAATCCCACCTGGCAATTTAAAAAAAAATGTACACTAAACTCCAGGATTCCTATGCTAACCCGAACCCATCTGCTCTCTCCCCAGTTTTTCCCTCCACTACATCTCATCATGTCCCATTTTCCCAAAAGCCTCGGCATGGCAATAAATAATGGGATACTGTTGCACGGAGTCCAACAAAGAAGAAAATCACAGATTCCAGATAATTATTTCTGCATCTGTCCACCAAGAGCTCACACTGAGTCATGGAGCTCCTACTGTTAATCCACCTATATGGTGTCTGCTGTTGATCCATTCCCTCTGATTCAGCACAGGCTGCTCCTTCTCCTGATCTCTCCAGTATTTCCCACGAATACCATTACCTTCAGTGGGTACTAAGTAAGAATCTAGCTCTTTCAATCCACATTGACCCTTTGATTGAGTCATCAACCTCCTTCCTCGTGATCCTCTACCGCCTGGATGGAAATGTAATCTTTCACGCTCAGAACGAGAAACCATGGGGAAGTGCATCAGGAAGTTTCTATACATAGGCATGGTTTCCCCTTTATCTTTTCCTGTAGGGTTAAGTTTTTTTCTTTTTTTGGAGCAAAAGACCAGGCACTCAGACACTGACCCTCATCGATTACAGAGGCTTAACTCAGATAACTGTTTTGTAACAAATATTTCCTTCCACTCATCTCCTCTGTCTTCAAATCCGTACAAGGTGTCATCGTTTTCACAAAACTAGATCTCCATAAGGCATACCATTCAGCGCGCATCCAAGAAGATAAATAGTGGAAAACCACTTTTAGAACCCCCATTACTGCAGCAGCAGGTCTCTTCCTTGCGTTTGTATAGACGCTTATTTTAGAGTCCAAATAAGCAACTGAACGTTTAGAAACAAGCCCAAAAACAAACATGACTCATAGACAGTCTGCTGCTGCGAGTAGTAAAGAGCAGTAAAGAGATATGTTTACTAATCTATCATCAACATTATATGAAGAATAACCTCTAGTGCATATGCTAATCCAAGGAGCCAATACTTTACCTGGGTGGAATGCACTCACAATTCACATCTCTCAGCAGCATCCTGTTTTTCCCCTGTTAAAGGGGGTTAGGTTGTGTTTGCCTCTAATTCCTCTGATTGCAGAGTGTGACCAGCAGGTGTTTCCTCGTGGCTGGAGCTTGTCGAGACCAATCAGAAGGAGCTTAAAGTGGTGCGTATTACCTGAGGTAGATGCCAGATTGTTTCTCTCCATGAGTGGTGATTAGTCTTACTTCTGAATTCCAGGGCTCTTCAACTTAAGACTCCCTCTGTTAATCTGTTCACCAGTCCTCTGGCCACTATCCTGAACCCAGAACCTGTGTCAATAAACTTTTCAAACTTCTCTTATGTGTTTTTAAGTTTTGCCTGCACAAGGATGTCAGACTTAACCAACATGAAACCCTGATTTTTTTAAACTGAGATTGCCTTTGAAAAATAATAAAAATGTTTGCCGTTAAGTTTCAATACAGCCACCTTCAGTGGTGTAATTGAACAATTTTTTTTACCCTTGGTTGAATCATCACATTGTGAATTGTGGGCAAAGGAATCATCTCTGATCTTTTCAAGTACAAATCGAGAAAACAAGAGGGACCATCTGGTCAGTTTAAAACCCAGGTTATATGAGCATAGAGTGTAGTTTTTTTCTCTTCATGTCAAATATCATTTGCCATCTGGGGTGGTAGCATTTGCTTAACCTGTATTCTAACATCAGATCCCCTTAGGTTTCATGCATTTTTTAACTCATGTCCTGGTTCTGCCCAAATCAATTTAACAGGGGCATGTGAAAAGTCTGTGGTGGCAGAGACCTGTAGATGGACGGCTGTTGCAGTAGCTTATCTTCCATCACAGTTCCTTGGACAAACTCATAACATATGCCGTTCTGGAAGGTGCAGTAGATCGCAGGGCCGCAGCCATGGGCATGGAAGACCTGGAACATCTCCACCTCTCGATGGCGATTCACATAGAGCTCCGTCATTCTGCCATAAAGCCGCACTAGAACACAACCGGGGTCTTGCAGAGAGCCCACGTAGCAGCCAATCAGCTGGTTAGTGATGCCTTCTGTAAATGTCTGTTGGGTTATAAAGTTCAGTAAATTAGCCTTACACTGAATATAAATACATTTTTATAGTGTTCAAAATATATAAAAATCAAAGGCAGAACAAAGTAGATGAACTTATAGTAGTAACTGTCTAACAATAAAATAAAATGAACAATGTTTGTAGTGATATTCCAAAAGTCTGCCGACAATCAAACATGGAGCATAACCTTGGCAACACAAGGAAATATTGAAGCAAGCAAGCATTATGAAGCGTTATTAAAGGAAGATAGGATCTAACAATTGAAATTAAACCAATGGAGTAAACCCATAGCATCTGCCAGAGAGCAAATGTAGTGAGTTTGCTTGGGCTTCTTAAGATGTCTTACCTCAACCTGGAGAGTTATTCATTGTTACCGGGAAGCACACAACCAATTTTGTGTAGCTGGGTAAGAAATGTTTTACCAAACCACACAAAGGAAAATGTGTCTGCTATTACCAGCAAGATACGAATTATATTTTTTATGTAACTATAGGCAAGACCCAACAGCCACAATAATTTAATGTGAACAGGAGTATGTGAGCCAAACTTCAGTGAGGCTTATTTCAACATATACCCATACTTCCAAAAATAATCACATTTACAGTTACTGTCTAGGCTTGTTTTTAATTTATAGTTATGAAAACATTGTCAAGCTGCTAAAATTTTTAAAGTAGACACTCAGCTAATGCCTGTAAAAGTTAAACCGCTTTGCTTTAACCTCAATCTATATGCTAGACACTATGAGCCCACATCTTGCAAACTTGAATTTTACTGAAAACTCTAAGAACATGTAAACAGGAAGTTGTTCCAGCCAACATGTATTTGGGAGCCCCATACAGCTAAGGAATGAGAGGCTACCCCCTGTAATGACCACACACCCTCGACCTACACACACACACACACACACACACACACACACACACACACACGCACACACACACCCACCCACACACACACACACACACACACACACACACACTCACACGCGCACCACCACCACTGCAAAAAGGATTTTAGGAAGCTGACGGGACGTTCCAAAGCTGAACGCTGCATGGCGCGACCGGTATTAAGACCTTCTCTGCACTCTGGGATTCGAAGAGAGGGTTACACCTTGGGGATGTAGCCATTGTCCCGTCTAGCAGAATAGCAGAATGCAATGTTCGGAGTCTCAAGCAGCATATTAGTCAGTCACAATCTTTGATATCTGAAGCTGCGTTCCCTCCTGATTCTCCCATCTGCAAGATCTTCCAGCAGTGCCAATGCATCCACCGTGCAGCATTACGCATTAGTGTATTTGACAGTTTACACCAATTAAAGTAATTGCCTCACACCTTATTACAATTTATCTGTTAAATTGTGGTAGACGTCACCTTGGTGATCATCAAGTAGTGGAATGTGATGACATAAAACCCCGAAATAATGTTGTGCAGACTTTTGTTTATGATTTAGGTTGGCTTATATGCATTTTTTTTATTAATTTGGAAGGTCCTTTTCAGTTTTAAATGCTTATAATAAACTCAAACTATGAATAAAGTCAGATATGGAGTGAAATTGAATGTAAAGGAAAGGAATCATAATGCAGTTTGGCTGCAGTTCACCACTTCACCAAATTTGTTAGCATACCACATAGAAATCGGCACCTGTCTGACAGCATTCATTTTTACATCACTGTATGGCCAAGCAGTGGATGCACATATGATCTTGGCGCTGCATCATTTGTCACAGATGTGATGCATTGGACCATAAAAGTCTGTTTTGTCATGTACATGTGTGCGCTCAAAAACTGAGTTTTTAGAAATTTCTCCTTTTGCTGGAGTTTTCAGAATTATTATGTTTTAAAAATGTAAAACTGAGTTTACATGTGGAATAAAGGCCTAACTGCATAAAAAAAGTGTTTTCCCAGATATCCGGCTACGTGTGGACCAGGGGTCCGTTCTTCGTACGTCGCTAACTCAGTTAGCAGGATTTCATTGTTGACGATTTGGCATGATCTTGGATCGTTTGGTTCTTCGAAAGACATCCTGCACTTGTTGTCATAGCAACATGTGCGCCAGTTTAAGCCTGCTCTCGAGCAGGCTTATTTCATGTAAACAAGATTAGATCACGGCTGTATAAGCGGAGGAGATAGAGAAGTCTGCCGTAGCCATGGCCATTTTTACGACTGCAACCTGTTGCGGAAGGTGCAAGAATAATTTGCAGAGTTTTTCGAATTAATCGCGTATTGCGCAATAGACAGGATCCTTGAGCGCAGCGCGACAGTAGAGAGATTTTCTTGGTGGCTGTTATAAACAGACAAACACATCATTTAACAGTGGCTTTTAAAGAGGGAAAAGTGGTGTTGGAGCCATAAATCTAAAATATTTAAGTTATTTGTATGATGGTTTGCTTTTTATTTTTATCCTATCCAGTAAGAAGATTTGTTCGGGCCATTTTATTGTGAAGATTAGTTTACTTTGAAAGGCTTGCTTCCTGTCCAGCCGTATATTGTATCAGAAAAAACTATGGATAGATTATCTAGCCACGGAGCAATACAGTTTTACCGTGTAAACTGTGGATGACTTGGAAAAGGAAAATGTTCATTTTTTATGTATAAAGATTTTTGTTTTTTGTTAAAATTCCCAGTTGGCACATGTCCTTTACTTCCCGTGTCTAAGGAATGACACTGAAATTTGGATCTCTTGACATAACAAGTGCCTTTTTAAAATAAAGTATAATATTAAAGGCTACCATTTTGTAGAATATTCTTGTATTTCACTTTTACTTGTCCCCATGTTCTAGTGGGTCCTGTGGAGGCTCTGACATAAAAGAACAAAGTAAATATGAGATTATTAAAATGCAAAAATTCATACTGTAGAAAGTGATAGAAACATCTACCCTGGACAGTATTTACGCATTAATTTGTCTGCTGCTTTTTGCCAGCCCTCTCTCCTGGCTTTAACAGATTTTGAGGTGTTTTAATTAATGACTCAAATTCGGCATAACCTTCCAAGCTCTTGTTCTGCTTGGGAGAAAAACTGTGGGCGTTCTTTGGCCATGCTGAACAGCCAATAGCAGCGTTGCTGATCAATGTTTCTACTATCGATACATTTCCCCTTTTAAACAAACGCATGGACGCGACGTTATCTCAGATAACTCAATCCAGTGATACTAATCGTAAACAGCAGGTGTGTTCGAAGAACCCAATTAGCCGGATCATGATTATCCGGATGAAATCATCTTGGATGTGTCATTTGATCTTGGATGTTTTAAGCAACGTACGAAGAACGGACCCCAGGTCTAAATACAAACTGTCAGCAAAACAAACCGGACCCCTATGAGCTGGGTCACAAAATGAGTGAGAAAAATAGTTCAAACTGCACAGGATCCATATGGATCACATTTCTTGCCCATATCTGACCTGCATCAAACCTACAATATATAGGTGGTTAATATTGGGCCATTATGAAAACCAAGGACAATCCAATCTGTGGGCAATTATGTAAATCATGTTATATGGGCAACATAGTAGTTTATGATTATACAGGAAATATCTGTACAATATTTTAAAGTAAATATTTATATGAAATTGATTATTTCTACTAACAACAAAGTTAAAAGAAATATAAATAATTTATAATTATGAAGAATGTATAGCTACAGTAAAGATATGAATGGAAGTTGTACATAAAACCAGACTAACATGGAGACAGTTACATAAGCTGTACACATTGTTTCTTAGTTTATTGAGAAATGCAGCATTTTCCAGTGAAGAAAAACCAATAAGTAAAAAATATAAACCTTTATAAAGGGAAGCAGAGAGCAATATCTGGTGGTGTGCCCTTCACAGTATAGCCGTGTTCCAGGACAGTCTGTACTGAACTGTTTGTGTACACAAAGATACCACATTGACCACTGTTTGCCTCCAATGCCTTCCTGTTGTCATTCAGTGATTTTTCATTCTGCACCACATTCCCTAAAGTATTTTTTGAGCCTCTAGAGGGACATGAATACAACACAGTATCTCATCTAGGTAGAGTGAACAAACATATACAATCCTACATCTGATCTAATATTTATAGGCAATGGAAAGCTGGTTTTGGACATTTGTAATTAAGTTGACTTTTTTGACCTTGTTTCTATTGTATTCTGTTTAATCAATTTTAGTTAGATTAATAAATTATTTACTTGTGAAATGAATAGAAACATTTACCCTACTTTTGGAAAGGAGGCTTAAAGGGGAAGGGAAAGGAGCCATGTGACATTCAACTGGCATTGCTTGTTGAGTTACTGAACTCAAGGACCAGTCAGCATTTATTTTTAAGAGGTGGAGGAGGGCTATTACCCTGTTCCCAAGGCATTTCTTTTGGTGTTTGGAGCAATGGTATGAGATGTCAGGGTCAGTTCCACAGGCCATCTAGTCCTTGTATGCCCAAAATAAAAAGTGAGTGTAGGCATTTTGGACAAAAAGTCATGCTCGTTCCCAATGGGGTTGGATTCTATCAGGGCCTTTGTAACCAATCCAGTTCGTAATGTTTATGAAGAAAAGGGTTATGAAGTGGGGGTTTCTGGTTCCCTCGGTATCTGATTATTTCCTTTTGCAGATGATGTGGTATTATTGCCCTCCTTTGGCTGTGATCTTTAGACTTCTCTGGAGCAGTCCACAATCAAGTGTTAAAGAAGTCTAGTCACGTACTATGTCTCAACAGATTTCTATGCCACTAGCACTGTTAGTTTATTATAGTTTAAGTTCATTTTACACTTCATTTTTCCTCTATTTGTTAGTAAACACAACTCTTTTGTGTATATTCCCCATGACAAGACCACATGACTGTAGGTACAATATTGTTCATGTGCAAAATAAGTAAACATGGTGAAGCAATGGAGCAGAGCGAGTCAGCAATGCCAAATTGAGGTTTGAAAAGATAGAGGAAAAGTCCAACATCAAGTATGAAAAAATGCAAAAAAATATTTGATGCTAAAAGGGATAAGACATGAGTAGCACTCGGAATACAATATGAACGCTGGTATTCACTAAAGCAGGAGCCAATGCTAGATAGATAGATTGACATAAACAGAGCAAAAGAGCAGGACAATTACCGTTCCTGGTGGACTCCTAAAGATTATTTCAGATCAGATAAAAGCACCTGTATATTGGGTTGGTCTTCGACCACGGCAAGCTGTCACTTTACTGTGGGGCATTGCAGCACGGTCTACTGGCCGTTACCGCCAAATTCCACATCCTTTGTGACTGCTCTGTTCTGTTTACATACGTACACATTCGCCCGACGGAGCAACTATGTTGTTATTTTAATTATTGAGAACGGTTCAACATTCTCCATGACTTCTCCGAACATCACATCAGCGGACAAGCTCTCCGTCGTCCGTCCGTACGTTTGTTTTTTTCTTCCGCTTATCCGGGGTCGGGTCGTGGGGGTAGCAGCTTCGGTAGGGAGGCCCAGACGTCCCTCTCCCCGGCCACTTGGGCCAGCTCCTCCGGGGGAATCCCAAGGCGTTCCCAGGCCAGCCGAGAGACATAGTCCCTCCAGCGTGTCCTGGGTCTTCCCCTGGGCCTCCTCCCGGTGTGACATGCCCGGAACACCTCACCAGGGAGGCGTCCAGGAGGCATCCTAACCAGATGCCCGAGCCACCTCAACTGGCTCCTCTCGACGTGGAGGAGCAGCGGCTCTACTCTGAGTCCTCCCCGGATGACTGAACTCCTCACCCTATCTCTAAGGGAGAGGCCAGACACACTACGGAGAAAACTCATTTCGGCCGCTTGTATCCGGGATCTCGTTCTTTCGGTCATGACCCAAAGTTCGTGACCATAGATGAGGGTAGGAACGTAGATCGGCCGGTAAACCGAGAGCTTCGCCTTTTGGCTCAGCTCTCTCTTCACCACAACGGATCGGTACAGCGCCCGCTTCACAGCAGATGCCGCACCAATCTGCCCGTCGATCTCCCACTCCATCTTCCCCTCATTCGTGAACAAGACCCCAAGATACTTGAACTCCTCCACTAGGGGCAGCACATCCTCCCCAACCCGGAGAAGGCACTCTACCCTTTTCTGGTTCAAGACCATGGTCTCGAGTTTGGAGGCACTGATTTTTATCCCGGCCGCTTCGCACTCGGCTGCGAACCGCTCTAGTGAGAGCTGTAGATCACGCCCTGATGAAGCCAATAGGACCACGTCATCCGCGTATAGCAGAGACGCAATCCTAAGGCCACCAAAACGGATCCCCTCAACACCTTGGCTGTGCCTAGAAATTCTGTCCATAAAAGTTATGAACAGAATTGGTGACAAAGGGCAACCTTGGCGGAGTCCAACTCTCACCTGAAACGAGTCCGACTTACTGCCGGCAATGCGGACCAGACTCTGACACTGGTCGTACAGAGACCTGACAGCCCTTATTAAAGGGCCCGGTACTCCATACTCCCGGAGTACCCCCCACAGGATCCCTCGGGGGACACGGTCGAATGCCTTCTCCAGATCCACAAAGCACATGTAGACTGGTTGGGCAAACTCCCATGCCCCCTCCAGGATCCTGCTGAGGGTGTAGAGCTGATCCAGTGTTCCACGGCCAGGACGAAAACCACACTGCTCTTCCTGAATCCGAGATTCTACCATCCGACGGACCCTCCTTTCCAGAACCCCTGAATAGACCTTACCAGGGAGGCTTAAGAGTGTGATTCCTCTGTAGTTGGAACACACCCTCCGGTCCCCCTTTTTAAATAGGGGGACCACCTCCCCAGCCTGCCAATCCAGGGGAACTGCCCCCGATGTCCACGCAATGCTGCAGAGCCGCGTTAACCAACACAGCCCCACAACATCCAGAGCCTTAAGGTACCCAGGGCGAATCTCATCCATCCCCGGAGCCTTGCCACCGGGGAGCTTTTTAACAACCTCGGCAACCTCAGCACCAGAGATGGGAGAACCCGACCCAGAGTCCTCAGGCTCTGCTTTCGCAATGGAAGACGTGTTGGTGGGATTAAGGAGGTCTTCGAGGTATTCCGCCCACCGACGCACGACGTCCCGAGTCGAGGTCAGCAGCACACCACCCCCACTATAAACAGTGTTGGTACCGCACTGCTTCCCCCTCCTGAGACGCCGGATAGTGGACCAGAATCGCTTTGAAGCCGTACGGAAGTCTTTCTCCATGGCCTCTCCGAACTCTTCCCCCGCCCGAGTTTTTGCCTCGGCGACCAGCCGAGCCGCCTGCCGCTTCGACTGGCGGTACACATCAGCTGCTTCCGGAGTCCCACAGGCCAATAAAGCCTGATAGGACTCCTTCTTCAGCTTAACGGCTTCCCTCACCGCTGGTGTCCACCAGCGTGTTCGAGGGTTGCCGCCACGACATGCACCGACAACTTTGCGGCCACAGCTCCGACTAGCCGCCTCAACAATAGAGGCGTGGAACATGGTCCATTCAGACTCAATGTCCCCCGCCTCCCTCGGGACGTGTTCAAAGTTCTCCCGGAGGTGGGAGTTAAAGCTCCGTCTCACAGGGGACTCTGCCAGACGTTCCCAGCAAACCCTCACAATACGTTTGGGCCTGCCAGGTCTGACCGGCTTCCTCCCCCACCATCGGAGCCAACTCATCACCAGGTAGTGGTCGGTGGAGAGCTCCGCCCCTCTCTTCACCCGAGTGTCCAAGACATGCGGCCGCAGATAAGATGAAACGACAACAAAGTTGATCATTGAACTGTGGCCTAGGGTGTCCTGGTGCCAAGAGCACATGTGTACACCCTTATGTTTGAACATGGTGTTTGTGATGGACAATCCATGACAAGCACAGAAATCCAACAACAGAACACCACTCGAGTTCAGATCAGGTGGGCCATTCCTCCCAATCACGCCCCTCCAGGTCCCATTGTCATTGCCCACGTGAGCGTTGAAGTCCCCCAGCAAAACGAGGGAGTCCCCAGGAGGGGAACTCTCCAGTACCCCTTCCAAGGACTCCAAAAAGGGTGGGTAATCTGAACTGCCACTTGGTGCATAAGCACAAACAACAGTCAGAACCCATCCCCCCACACGAATGCAGAGGGAGGCCACCCTCTCGTTCACTGGGGAGAACCCCAACGTGCAGGCACCGAGATGAGGGGCAACAAGTATGTCCACCCTAGCTCGGCGCCTCTCACCAGGGGCAACTCCAGAGTGGAAGAATGTCCAGCCCCTCTCGAGGAGACTGGTTCCAGAGCCAGAGCGGTGCGTCGAGGTGAGTCCGACTATCTCTAGTCGACCTCTCAACCTCGCGCACGAGCTCAGGCTCCTTCCCCACCAGAGAGGTGACATTCCACGTCCCAAGAGCCAGCTTCTGCAGCCGAGGATCAGAACGCCAATGTCCCCGCCCTCTACTGCCACCCGTTGCACAATGCACCCGACCCCTTTGGCCCCTCCGACAGGTGGTGAGCCCATCGGAAGGGGGACCCATGTCGCCTCTTCGGGCTGAGCCCGGCCAGGCTCCATGGGTAAAAGCCCGGCCACCAGGCGCTCGCCAACGTGCCCCACCTCCAGGCCTGGATCCAGAGTGGGGCCCCGGTGACCCGCGTCCGGGCGAGGGAACACGAGATCCAATAATCTTCCTCATCATAAGGGGGTTTTGGGCTGCTCTTTGTCTGGTCCCTCACCTAGGACCTGTCTGCCTTGGGTGACCCTACTAGGGGCTTAAAGCCCCTGACAGCATAGCTCCTAGGATCATTGGGACACTCAAACCCCTCCACCACGGTAAGGTGGCAGCCCAGGGAGGGCTGCCACCTTACCGTCGTTCACCGTGAAAATATGGAACAAGTCCGGTTTCCTGCTCCATTCCGATCATTCAGACTCAAGCCAGGTCAAGCTCCACAATTGCAATCGTTCCAAACTAGAAAAATAACACTAACATCTGGTTTATTAAAGTAAAATAGGGTGACAAGAGATCGTGAACTCTCCAATTAAGACATCTTTTTAAAATATTCCCAATAAAGTTGACCGTTTTATTTAAAAATTGGAAACAAACTACTTGTTTTTCACCAAACAAGGAAGCAGATTTGTCATCCATCCATCCATTTTCTAACATGCCTATCCCTTGTGGGGTCGCGAGGGGTGCAGTAGGCATTGCTTTTCGCTGACTCACAGAGGCAGTCTGGAACGGAGAGGACACGTACAGAAGCGGAGGATGTGGTTACAGTAGCTGCGTCAAATGCCGCTATCTTGCTTTCTGATAGTTGCGCTGCACTGCCAGCAGATGGAAGAACAATGCTTATCTCTGCTGATCAGGCTAATGCAAAAATAATTTTCAGGCTCAAAAAGGACCAAAATAAGCATTCAAAATCGCATTGTTATTCATGCTTGCACTGGTGAGCTATGCAGTAGGACCTGAATCTTAAATCAAGCTCCACACAACATTTCATCGGTTTTGCATCTGATTCTTTTCCCCAATGATAACCAGACTGATGTGTACAACAGATTAACACGTAAATTGTAACAACATGAGCGAATCAGACCTGTCCAGGGTGTACCCCGTCTCTCGCTCATTGACAGCTGGAGATAGGCACCAGCACCCCCGCGACCCCAGCAGGGATAAGCGTGTCGGAAAATGGATGGATGGATGGATGGATGGATGGATGGATGGATGGATGGATGGATGGATGGATGAGCGAATCACACTGATTGCTGTAAATATCTAAACACCCTGGTGACACTTGTGTGTAATCCTGTATGGTGGATAAAACACTGCTAGAGGACCTGCTCCATGTAACTTCATGGCTCCACTTGGGTCCCTCTCTTTCACACACATATATTATGTCTTGCTACAGCTTACCTCCATTCCACTCCTTTCCAGGGCAAACCTCCATCTCTCTAGATTTTCCTCCCCCTAATCGCTGCTCTCACCACATATCACAACATCATCTGCAAACATCATAACCCATGGAGATTCCTGTCTAACCTTATTTGTCAGCCTGTCCATCACCACAGCAAACAAGAAGGGGCTCAGAGCTTTTCCTTGATGGAGTCCCACTTCCACCTTCAATTCCTCTGTCATACCTAAAGCACACCTCCTGCATGTCCTGCACCACTCTAACCCACAATATTTCAATGCAATTCAAGACTTCCTCACACAATACCACAGCTCCTCTCTCGGCCTCCTCTCTCCTGTTTGGCAGCACTCTCACCAAATACTACCTTACAGTCACTGAGTTCCTTCAGGTTACGTCGGCTACACAAGATGTAATCCACCTGTGTGGTGCTACCTCTGCTCTTTTAAACCTTTTGAATAACTGCGCATGCGCAAGACTCTCTTACCTTGCTCTTCCACTCTTAAGGGGGATCACATGAAAAAAATCTCCCAAATCCACTCTGGTCTGGTTTTGGTATCCTCAACAGGAATGCTGAAGGACAGATGGTGGTAGACTTTGCAAAAAGGATGGAAATGGCTGTAGTGAACACTTTCATCACAGAAACTCATGCACCATTTCTCTTCCCATCCACACAATAGTAGAAGAGATTAAACTCTAATCCTAACCTACTAGCCTTGCTACATTTCCACATGGTCTGCTGAATGTATAGTTTGTCCACCTTCCTCCTCTGAATCATGTCAGCCAACTGTCCTAACTTTTCCTGTCATAGTCCCAACATTCAAAGTCCTTACTCTAAGTTACAGACCTTTAATCATCTCTGCCTACAGACACATCTTCCTCCAGTTTTTTTTCTCACCAACAGTTGCCAAATTCTCACCTATAGCCTGTCAGTCACCAGCACCAGTGGTGGTCATTGTTAACCCAGTCTTCGACTCATGGTATGGAGATTATGTTATTGACTCCCTTAGTACATTTGACAAAAGTTTTATTGCGGATGCTTTCCTGATGCAACCCTTTTTATTTTTTTGTGGTTGGGGCTGGCCCAAAATGGGACACAGGACACTGTGCCCCCTTGTGGCTGAATTTACTGGTTAAAATGAGTTAATGCCATTTAACAAGCACTATTTAATACAACAAATGATACATGTACTGTACTTTCTAGCCAACCAGGCAACTCAAAGTGTTTTACAACACTACGTGTGGCCTCATTTACACATGCATTACATACAGCATTTTCAGTGCGAGTGCTCAGTCTGCAGTTAACTGTGATACTCCATGGTCATTGAGGTCAAATGTTTTACATAGGGTATAGCTGAAACAGATTCATAGTATTATGTAACAATTCATCCTTCTATTTCAGATGGTAAACGGGGTTAATGAAAAGGAAAGTGGTCACTAAAGAGAAAACTAATTGAAAAAGCACATCTGACAGACTGTAGACTGTCCATTCCTAAGCACAGGTGTGACTGCAGGAACTGATTGACCTTACCCTGACGAATACAATACATCATTAAAGTGACTTGTGTGATCTGAGGTCTGAAGGGAAACATCTACTCCTCTGTGTACTTTCCGGGACCCAGTGTAGATTGAGAGGTCACACA
Organism: Fundulus diaphanus; assembly: GCA_037039145.1. Taxonomy (NCBI): domain Eukaryota; kingdom Metazoa; phylum Chordata; class Actinopteri; order Cyprinodontiformes; family Fundulidae; genus Fundulus; species Fundulus diaphanus. Next base: position 42,281,297 of record CM073134.1, read on the forward strand.
GCCGGTGTGCAGTCACCTAACAAACATAAACCCTATTTCTCTGAAAGATTGGACCTTGTGTTTGCACATGGGACCAGAATGGGGTTCTCCTGTCCTGAATGGATTTTTTGAAAACACACACACACACGCGCACACACGAAAAATAAAAAAAACTCTTTCTAAATCCTCCCTTTGTTGTTCAGTTACCTTGGATTTTTTTCCATACTTTTTTGCTGGAAGATGCTTTCTGAAAAGGTCTAATTTTCTTCAAGGAAAGTTAAGGCTTTTGTAAATTAATGGATAAATATTATCTCTGTGCATCTTTGATTTGTACATTTAAAAGAACTGTGAATACAAAACTTTACAATAAATGGCAGAAATATACATAAATCAAACATCTGCATAGACTGTACAAAGGACACCTAGCCTTTGTTCCCACTGACATTAAATCAGACTAATCTTTCCTGTTTTATGTCAGTTAGGATTACCAAAATTATTTTTTACTTGCTATTTTCTTGGGAATGGTGCATTACCTTTTTCAAAGTCAGGTGTTTACATACAAAGGTGTCCTGGTTTTCTAAGCTTCTGAAGGGTAAATTTGCAATGTTTAAGTTAAATTTATATATTTAAAGGCTACACTGCAAATACACTGCTTTTTTGTGACATTAGGGGAAAAAATCCAATGACATCAGCCAAGATATTTGCATGAGAATGGTAGACCTTCACAAGTCTGGGTCATCCCAGAATACAATTTCCAGATGCACAAAGCTAGTAAATGTAAACTCCATGCACCTCAGCAGAGCTGAAGACACCCCTGGTGTTGGTCGTATCCAGGACAGTGATGAGCCTGCATACAAACAGTAGGGGAATCGGCTGGTCCACTGGTGCAGCCACAACAACCTGGATCTTAATCTGCTCAAGACTGTGGGGAAGATGGTGGCGCACACGAGCACACGAGAACGCTCAAGCACGCATATTGAAAAACGGCCACTGACTACAAAATAAATCAAATAATCTCTGTCCTCTATTTTATTAATGCATGATTGTTTGTAGCCAAAGATTTTCCTGCTGGGTGGATTCCCACAACTTTCTGTTTACTTAGGCTTGACATTTTAGGTGCACAATTGCATCGTCAATGTGAAAAGCTTTTTACGCTGCTGTATTAAGCAAAAGACATAATAATTCTATAGTGAAGTGATGTCATGAATCAAAAGTCATGGGAATCCAGGAAACATATCAATTTATCCGTAGTATTGTCGGCACTCATTTTACAACACTATTGATTCAACAATATTAATTCACAATATGTCTCACTTAATCCCATTTGAAACAAAACTTGACCCCCTCAGGCTAAAATCAAAACCTTTAAAATATCTAAGCTTTTGCAATTGGGAACTTGAAACAATAAAAACTCTGATATTGTAATAAATCAAACCTCAGTGTGTAGCCACTTTGCAAAAAACAAAAACTTAAATGTATTTTCTTAGAATTATATGTGGCAAACCAGCACAAAGAAGTGCTTAATGGTGAATTGAGATAAAAGTTATGCAGTTTTCAAAACTAATTCAGTTAATACAAATTATCTATGGTTTGCATTTCTATTTAGCCCTCCTTATGCAGATGCCTCTAAATAAAATCCATTGCAACTGATTGCTTTTAGAAGTAATTGAATTAGCAAGTGGAGTTCCATTGTTAATCTAATCTCAGAATAATAAAGCAGCTCTATGAAGGTCTTCAGAACACTGTCAACAACCAGCAGTCTGGGGGTGGGGTGCTTTTCATTGGCTGGAAAATAGATGCTTTTCAGAGTTGATGAGATGATTGATGGAGATAAACAGGATAATACTTGAAGAAAACCTGTTGAATGCAAAAAGTTCACCATCATGCAGGGCAACTGTGACAAATATACAGTCATCACTTCAATGGAATTGTTCAGATCAAATCATATGTGTGTGTCGGAATGGCCCAATCAAAGTCAAAGACTAAATCCAAGTGAGAATATGTGGCAGGGCTTCCGGCTGTAGCAGCAAGGAAAAGCGGTGCTAAACATTATTTAAATCAGAGGCTTATTACAAATGTGTACCAAATGTCTAAGATATTTATATAAAAAATGGGGAACAGCATAAATCACATTCAATAAGCAGCACTGCTCCATGTTTCACATAAAATCCCCCTAACATAAATGAAAAAGTTAATTGTTTTTTAGGTTTTTTGGTACTGTATGTGCTCACCAACGTGTGCATCTGCATTTTGCAACATCTGCATTTTCATTCCTTTTCTCGTATTTACTATGAAACTCTTGCTCTGCTTTAAAGCAGGGTTTCTGTTAGGACATGGAGAGGAAAACCAGGAGTGCTGACACTACCTGTGACGTCCCCCTGCAGTTGCTCTCTGCTTGCTGATTACATCACGTCCTGCTTAAAAACTGTGAATTTAGATTTCTCCCCCACCCCTCAGACTTTGAAAAGTCGCCTGTGCTCAGCAAGGCTCGACACGCTCCAGACTATCATCGGCAGGTTATGTAAGAGGTTGAGAAAGATTTTGTTGAGTTTTCTGATTTGGCTCCGTTTTAAAAAGTTTCTCTTCGTCTACAGTCTTCGTGGTCATCTTGTTCGGCATAGCCTGTTTACTTTGGGTGACACTGATTAGAAGAAAAATAATAAAATAAATGTTTATTAAAGATTTTCATATAATTTTTAAAGAGTTGGAAGGTTAGCAAATTTCAAAACATCCTTTTCTACAAACAGATTGAGTTGCAACAATGTTTTCAGCTTAACGTAGTTAAATAACCTTCAATAACCATTAACGGTTATTAAATAACCTTTAATAACCATTATTAATGCATTGTCTGCAGTTTTTAAAACTAAGACCGTCACCTCCTACTCATGACATCATTTCCTGTCAGCTGTTGCTGAGCTTAAAGGTGAACAGTAAAAATATCAAACTTAATCATACATGAGAGCAGTGGAAACAGACTTGATAATTCCATACAATTGGTTACATACCTTCATCTGAATGTGCCGTGCCTTCCACTCAGGACGGAGTTGGCTCAGAAGGTTCAAGATTCCTCTCCGGGGTTCACGCTCATCAATGGTGATGTCCACATGGAGAAGCTGATCCCCAGAACCTTCAAGTTCTTTGTCCATTTCAAACAGAAATTACAATACCTTCAAAACCTGCTTCAGAACGTTTGCCTCTCACCAGCTGGAACATGTCCAGACTCCACACCTGCTTAAAGGGTTGTTTTGGCCAGTTTGGATATAATCTTGGATGTTTCCCGTGTGGTTTAAATAAACTCTACATTGAACTTCTATACTCAGCTAAGAGGGGCCATCTCTGGCACTTATAAGTCAAGTGAAACTCTTCATTTGTGTGACCCAGCAGCAGGGGCCAATGTTCCTGTGGGCATCTTCAGCCACTCTGCTGGAGCTTACTTATTAACTACTGGTGGGTCAAGTTGGGCAGCAGGAACCAGCAGGTTGGAACTAGAATTTAAAAGGAACAAAGTAACTTTAGGAAGTAAATGATAATGACAGATGGAAAAATATATTTTTAAACTGCCTGGGAAATGTAGTCATACCCCTTAAACCTTTTTAACATTCTCTCAGAACAATGACAAACTTCGGTTTACTTCATTATTATTAATAAAATGATTTTCATCATTGATCTTTTTTAACTTGTTAGACCAAAATAAAATCAAACATAATTGTGGAGTGGAAGAAAGACGATAGATGGTTTTCAAACTTTCTTAATAATGGACATCTGAAAATTGTGAGGTGCATTTCTGTTCAGCTCCCTTGAGCCAAGAATTTGTAAATCCAGCTTTTCAGGGCATTTTTGTTAAATTATAGAACATCCAGAGATAGAACGGTATTTCCTGATTCTGATCAGTGAAATAGCTTAAGCTCAGTCAGATTGGATGGGTGCTTGACTTAAATCATTGAACATTGATTTTCAGTTCTGGCGACAGATTCTCATTTGGTTTGAGGTCTGGACTTGGAGGCTAAACCCCACTCCTTTACTCTAGGTATTGTGCAGCTCTAATATGTTTTCTTCCAGCTTTGCTTTGTGTTTTAATGCCACACATCTCCCCATGTCTTTTGAGCAGTTTCCCTGTCCCTGAAGAAGAAGAAAAACTGCCACAGCATGAGGCTGCCACCAACATTTGTTTACTGCTGGCATGGTGTGTTTAGGGTGATTTGCAGTGTTTGTTTTTTTCCATCATAAAACACATTGTGACAGAATGTAGAGTAGTTTGAGGGCTAAGAATGCTTTACAGAGAGACTGTGGTGTTAATGTAGGTCATAAAGATAAGTAAAAATGACAACTGATTGATATTAATAAAAAATCATTTAAATCAGGCTACACAATTTTCCTCCTCTGTGTCTTAACTTAGAGACAATGTTAAAACGGGTTTATGAAACTGAATGTTTCAAGTTTTTTCTCATAATGACATCTGAGATTTTCTGAAATAAGTAGGAAATCTTGATGGACACTTTGTAATGCAAATGTATTCCAAAATTTCACCTACAATGAGGAATTTGGGTTACAGTTTATCTTATGGAGCTCTATTTAAATGACACAATAAACACAAAAAACTCAGGCCAATAAAAAAATGTTTACTCTCTAAACAGTTTTCAGATGAATTATGTTTGCCTTATCTGGCCCATTGACAATTTCAAAGAAAGGCTGAAACATTGTTTGACCTAAGCTGTCACATTTAAATATCATCCAATTAAGTCATTCAAACATGACTTCTCCTTTTAACTCAATGCCATTGAAGGATTCAGCACGATCTGCCTGTAAACACTAAAACGGGTTGGGTAAACATTGGAGCAGAATGTTCTTGGCCTGTTAAATAATTTACATGCTGGCCCAGTGTTTACCACTTTGCATCATTACAGTAATTGCATAGAAGTCACTAATGCGATGATCGTCTTGAACCGAATGCTTCGCAAGCTTTCAGACCCAAATGAAACTCACTTGCCATCAAAGGCCGTCTCATCATCAAAGATGTTGTATATTAAAAAGAGAGATGAGCGTGTTGATTAAAAATGTAAGGGTCAGAATGGAGAGCTGGTGTTGGTGTTTGTCTTACTGCCTGTCCTGTACATGCGTCTAAACTCATCTGAATAAGGGGGTTTGTTGGAGAACAGATCATGGATAAAATAACATGCCATACAAAAAGGACGGTTTATGCTTTTTTTAGCTTCATTCCTGGTCATTTTTCTTTATAGTTTGTATGGCATTGGTAATTTAGAAAATGGTTAGACGTCAATCTTTCAACGTTTTGAAAGATTGATCTTTTATTAGAGTACCAGCTGGGCTGAAACAGCAATAAGAAGTAATACAATAGAGTTACTGTTGCTGAGGTTTTTCTTTTTGACATTGTGTTTTCTTGCTTCTTCAATTCTAATTTAAGGATATTTAGCTGATTTGCCATACAGTGGTATGAAAAACTTGCCCCTTTACAGAGTTTTTTTTTTTTTTACGTAATTAAATGACCTTTGGATATTTGGATAGTGTTACCAGCGGATTGCCTACAGGCTGCTGAACTTAGAAGCAGCAGCATTAGTAAATAGGGAGGCTGCCCTGCCACCATGCTCTGTACCACCACATGTTTTTTTTTTGTGACACTTAAATAATTTTAATTAATGATCAAACAGCCTGGTCCTGTGTGTAATTGTAACCTACCTCCTTGTTGAGTGACAAATAGACTTTGATTAGCCATATTTTCTGGAAGGCATTAGCTCATTTTCACCCAGGGCACTCCAAGTGCTCCAAGACCTGGGAAACCAAGGTGGAGGTGACAGTGGCACAAGGAGCTAGGAGCTTGTACTGTGACTGGGTTACCAGTTTGAACACTGACTATCTCAGTCGTGTCCTCAGGGAAGACCCTTCACCTGCTGGCGGTGGTCAGAGGGCCCAGTGGGGCTGAATGTATGGTAGCCCCGCTTCTGTCAGTTTGCTCCAGGGCAGCTGTGGCTACAAATGTAGCTCACCATTGCCAGTGTGTGAATAGGTGGTGAATGACTGATAAAGTTCTTTGGACTTACACTTGATAAAGCGCAATACAAGAACAAGTCATTTTACTATCAAAAAGAAAATAAAAGAGTCAAGAAATCTTATTAAAAGAACTTCTCTTACAGCATGAAATAGGCCAGGAGATCTTAAAAAGTAACACATTATGTCCTGATCAAAAGAAATTCATGAACAGATGAGAAACAAAGGCAAACATTACCCTGAGAAGGGTGCAAAGCCTTTACTGAGACCTTTGGACTAAAATAAGTCCCAGTGAGATCAATTAAACACACATGGAGAATCATGGAAAAATGGTGAAACTTCCCAAAAGAGCCTACCAGAATTATTCCAAGAGCACATTGACAAATCATCAAAGAAGTCACATAGGACAGGACAACATGCAAAGCACTACAGGCTTCACTTGTCTCAGAGAAAGTCAGTTTTTGTGATTTAAAGGCCCCTATCACAACTGACAAGAACATCTTGATGATGCCAAAGCATTTGGGAAAAGTGGAGACAAAATGGAAAGACAAATCTTTACATTTTTTCAAATCTTAAACAAAAGATCTCTGCAATGGAGCAAATGCTTTTTTACAGCATTGTAAAATCAAGATTTGGAGTACATTATAAAAAGAACAATTAATTATGAGCAAGTTGCTGGTACTGACACCTTATTTTCTAAACATGGAAAAACTAAATTAAGATCTATAAAGTATTAACTTCAGAGGGCTGGATATAAAGGCATTCCCAACTTTTCAAAGTTTGAATAACATGTATACTTTTTCTTATACTTCACTTTGTGTCAGTCAATCAAATAAAATCCTAATAAAACATCAGGATGTTTCCTACGGGAGGAGAGAGACGACATGTACCGCCCATACTTTTTCCAATTACAATGACAATTTGTCTCGAGAATACAAGCTTTGTTTTCTCAAGATCACGAGATGATTGGTCTGTGTCTGTGGTCTGATTCAATCCTTCAAAGGCATGCCACAACAGCAAGAGAGGACTTATAAGTGTAAGTCATGGCATTTTTGTGTAACTCTGTGAATAATTCTGTGAATAAGTGATAGGTAAACCATAATGAGACCTCGTCGTTGGTTTGATGATTTGCTTTGTGCTAAGTGGGTTTTCGCGAGCAGAATTGGTAAACAATAGATCCAAATTCCATGTTTGATTCATAGGTTATTTTATCATTGTCTACAAGTAACGGATTCAGGTTGTCTCCTCTGTGTTGTGCAATAGGCAGTTGTTTCCTACTAAAAAGGAACTTTATTCGGGTTTCATTAAAAAAAGGATAAAAATGGTCACACCTTTTCCAGAAATTCTACTCATGTAAAAGGTTAGTCAGTAACCTAGTTGTTAGATTGCATACTTAAAGGAGCAATAAGCAAAATTTCAATATTTTAGATAGAAAGAACCAAAAAATAATGATGTGAAGAATGAAAGGGAGTATTTCAGATACACTATGGTATGACTTCACACCACAGCTCTCTGTGTGTTTCTCCAGTCTCGTGTTTACATTGCCAGGCCGGACCGTGCGTGCACGTGCATGTGAACAGCTACCACTCAGGGCTTAGCCCCTCCCTGCCCTAAAATACCACCATCAGAGCAGCACAGTGTGAGAAGGGAAGGAAGTGCTGGGTTGCTGCTTGGAGTTTAATCAAAGCTAAGTTTATTCAATAAAATAACTTCTTAATTGTTACTTATTTTTTTCTTTAGCAAATGACAATTAAAAATCTCAGTGAGGATTTGGAAAATTTATTTAGATGTGACACTGGAGTCATAACTTACTGCTAAATATATTACAACATGGCTTCCACTGATGTGAAGGTTTTTAACTAAATTATGTAAACTTTTCAGGAGTCCTCATTGCTGAAGATGTCATTTTGATCACCAGGACCATGGACAGTGACTGAGTAAGCTAAAAATGTTTATTATTTATTATGGGCAAGTACCATGTTGTTTTCCTCCATCACAGCAAACAGAGCTCATGCAGCTCAGCATCACAGGAAATGAGCGCGCTGGTGGCGCAGCAGGTAGCACCCATGTGCGGCGGCCTTAGTCCTCGACGCGGTCGACCCGGGTTTGACTCCGACCCGCAGTCCTTTGCCGCATGTCTCTCCCCCTCTTCCACCCCTTCCTGTCAGCCTACTGTGTTAAAAAGCGAGCCACTAGAACAAAAAAAAAAGCATCACAGGAGATGTCTGATTTCCATAGACATACTTCCTCTTGCAGAATAACTTCAATTTTGTCATAATCCACTGGATTCAAGTCATCTTCTGCAAGATACATCTCAGGAACATTGTACATCAAAAACGGTTTTCCATAAAAAAAAATCTTGTCAATTCCACCTGGTTGAATCCAAATTCTTACAACTGTGTCCAGTTCATTCTGGAACACACACACACACACACACACACACACACACACACACACACACACACACACACACACACACACACACACACACAATTATTTCCTTACCATTTCAATAATAATCTGCTAATAACGTCTTTAGAAGCCATTGGATATTTGATTGATCCAAGTTAGTTATCAAGAAGGCTATTAAGTAGTAATAATAATAATTTATTATTTAAAGTTCTTACATTACTTCAGTGAATAGTTTTTTATCTCAGATCCAAAGGACACAAAACACGCTCTTGATGATAATTTATCATAACAGATTGCCAGCATAAAGATGGAAAACAGCAGGTGGGGAGTCTTCTATAGACTCCCCACCAGCTTTCAATTTTTTAGTTAGATGTACTATGTTCTTGTAACACACAGGGCTTATAAAATAGGATGCAATTATTCTGGGATTCCTGTTTGATGAGTTTGCTTGCATCCAAATGATATGACGTCAAAATCCATCTATGTACCCGTTTACCCAAATGCCAAATCAGTCAAAAGGATAGATGTATCCTCACATAGCAGAAACCACAAAACTCAGCACTTTGTTCATTCCCAAACAACTCATCTTCTGACAGAACAACAAAATGCAGTATCAATAATAAACACCATCAACACACAAGATTTCTCCCAAGACCTTTTCAGTGATGATTAGTGAATTTTGCATATTTCCTCAAGGCACTATTCTGGTACAGTTATGTTTTGAGATGTGAAATGGCAATTTTCAATGTAAGATGCTCCTATCAACATTTTCAGTTTACATATGGGTTCTACTTGCATATGAGGTTGCACTCAGGTCAGTTCAGTTATTTAAGACTTCTTGAAATTGTATTTACTTGAAAAGTGTTTTTTATACGTCTGTACATATTGTAAACGGTGTAGCAGATGTATGATCAGCCTCCCTGTGTCGGCTCAAACAGGAGGCAGATGCTGCCTGTCCAAATTGGGTTGGTACTTATGTGGTACTTTCCCACAAATGAACTTCGGCCACTCTGATTCTCCCATCCTTCGGGAGTAAGTGGAAACGTCCATCCGTTTTTAAACACCCTCGAACATAACAGCTCCCCTTTTTAGTAGCCATGCTTTGCTCAAGGGGAGCAGTCAGACATGCTACCACGACCCACGCCATTAAATTAGCTGGCTGATAGCCGCCCATGAGCATGTCCTTTGGTAACCACTCTTGAAGTTCACACGGCCTCATCAGTGCTCAACAGATCATATTATACCCCCAAAACCACAGAATGAAACCATAGAATGGAATTTGTTGCCACGTCCCCTTCAAGTGACCTGGTTGCGCTGCTGTTATCGTTACAGACAGAGTAGTGGAAAGAGGTGAACATGCCGTCACACGCCCCCCCTCATCAGTGACCTGCCTTGACAACCCAAATGCATTTGCAGTTTTGTGTAGTATATCCCTGTCAGCCAAATTGCACACAGTGCATGAAACGGTTTTGACAACACATACTGGAGATTGCGTTATAGTGGTCTCCCCTTTTATATAAGGATAAAGTAACTCTGAGACGTTCTGAAGTTGTCACTCCATTTCTCCAGGAGGATAATTTCCCTCTTAAACTTCCCAGCAGCCAGCAGTGCATCGAGGTGTGATCCAAAACCGCCGATGGTGACATACGACAGGAACTGTACCTTCGTATTGACAGTTGTAAAGAGGTAGAGAGGTGTAAAAGAGCTGACCTCCAAGTGCTGTCTATCATTAGCACCTCAAGGTATTGGATCAGTTTGGCTTGTAAAACAAACAAGCAAACGTTGGAATCAAAGTAAAAATGAGCATTAATTTTTCGTGTCGATGAAACGGCAAATTGCAAAACGATTTATTTGTTTTCCTAGATATCAGGCTACATGTGGACCAAGCCTGAGATGTCTTCCTCCAAGGCTGAGGTGGTGCAGGCCTTAATAGTAGCTTCTAGCTCCTGCTCTTTAAACTTTCACGGGGTCAAATGTAAGAACTTTATCGTGGGGTGGGGGGAAGGAGTTTCAGACTGCTGTGCCGAATTTTGGACCGCCTTTAACTTCGACATGATTACATGACGTAAACGCTCATGAACGATGCGAGTACATCTGGGCCTACAGTCTTCCGAAAATGAACTACAAAGTGCCTGATCTCTTCTCTTCTGACATTTTTGTTGATTTCCGTGAGGGGGCTGTGCTGATACGTCATGACACGCAAAGGATTGTGGAATACCTTAAGAGTTCTTAGCGCCATTAAGGGACGTTGTGATTTCCCTTGGCAAAACTAGCTGCTGACTGTGTATGTCATTCCCTGCCCCCTGTGCTGCTCTAACAATTATCCCCTGATTACCTGCACCTGGGACTGCTCTGATTACTGGCACTGTCACACCTGTGAGGAGCAATATTTATACCTGGCTTCCCCAGTGTGCAGGCGCCAGATTCTCGAAAACCATTAGTGAGGAGACCTTCCAGCCTTCCTTGACTGTCTGCCTAAGAGAGAGAGAGGGGAATCAGAGGCAACAGAGGAGAGAATTGCAATGGATCCGGGAGAAGAAAACGAGCAGGACTCACTTCACGTCGTTAACGTCAGCAGAGGGTAAACTGAATTCGGGCCGAACGTTTTATTTACGAAATTAAAATGAGTCTCTCGGTCTCTCTATCGATTGCGCAGCATCCACAAACAGCGCTGCTCATGCTGCTGTGACTCTGAACCGCTACAACCACTGATGCGCACGTCACACCCACAACGCTGCAGCCTCCGTTGCTGCTGCTGGTAAAATTGGTGATAGACGCGATTTCTTGACTATGCTCACGCACAAAGCTGTGATACTTTTCATTGTGATTCAGACAGGTGCAGTTCATTTTAAAGATGCAATTTTAGCCCGTATTCAGACCGGAACAGGGAAACCGGCAACCAGCAGTGAGGGCTGCGGGGGGACACAAATCAAATTAAACTTGTATTTTGCAGCGTAAATTGTGAGTCAGACTCAGATTTAGAAGCTGGTACATGAAATAAATAAGTGAGTGTGAGAACACACACAGGTAGATCATCAGAATTTAGTCCATGAATCCACCTGGATGGTCTCTGCTTCAGAGACGTTTCAGGTTGTCTATGGAGGTGTGACCGATCTGAGCGTCTCTTTCTTTCTCTTGTTCCACGCTGAGCCACCGATGCACCTGAGAATCCTCAGGATCCTGTTTTGGATGTCGTGTGTTACTTTATTGCAATTTAATTCAAATCATGTTGTAATTTAATTTCCATAACCTTTGTTATAATGGTTTTGTTGTTGTAACTGCAACTGTAATTTTGAATTGATTTTTTTTTTTGGAAGGTTGGGGGTGCGTCAACCCAGTCGGACACAGAAGGGGGTGTGCGGCTAAAAAAGTTTGGGAACCGCTGCACTAACCTGTCACTCTCCTTCACAGTGTTCCCAGTGCCTATGCCAGCAGCCCACAAGAGCGGCTTCGCCTTTTGCTTCAATTAACCATTTTAACCTGCTCTTGGTGTATGGGTGAATTATTGGGTCCTAAACACAGATCTTTACAATTTTATTTCCCAAATCCTTATTATAAAGAACCCTGTGCCTTCATAAAGGTTACCGCTCATCAGTGGTTTAGCCTTTTAACTCTAACATGCACAGTTTCTCTCTTATAGTTAAACCATGAACTCTGGCCCTAATTGAACCTGCAGGGCTTCAGATGTTGCATTTATTTTCTTGACTTCCTCGATGAGTCGCTGATGCCCTTTTGGAATAATTGTGGTTGTAGGACCACTCCTGGGAAGGTTCATGTTTTCTCCACTTGTGGGTAAGGGCTGTCACTGTGGTTCACTGTAGTCCCAAAACCATAGAAATAGTTGTACAACCCTCACCATACTGGCATATGTCAAAGACTTTGTTTCTCAGCTGGTGTTGAATTTCTGATTGCTGTGTTGCTTTTTGAAACGTTTTAGCTTACTTTCTGTTGTCAAAAAGGCTCTTTTTATGATTTATTGATTCTAAAGGTAAAACTGCAAAACGTGCACTTACATTAATCCCAGTTAATTTCAACAAGAAGGGCAACTACTTTTTTCACATTAGTTAGTATAGGTTATTTTTTCCCCTTAATAAATACATTTTACATTTAAAAACTACCTTTTGTGTTTACTCATCTTATCTATGTACCTTTATTTATTTATTTTGATTATCTGGAACATTTGTGCAGAAAAAGCAAAAACAATAGAAATCTGTGTTTGGAGATGGCCTCCCTTTGTTGTTCCAGCTGCGTTATTCAATGCACCACCACCACTAGCAGTGTTAATGCCTCAAAGCATGCTGCTACCACTGCTATGCTTGATAGCCTTCCAAAGAACCCTGGAAACATACTTTTTTGTCACTGAGGTGAAATAGGTCACTCTTTTTTTCATCTGACTGTGAAGTTTTTCTTCCACAGGCATTTGGCTTCTCCGTGTGAGCAGCTACAAATTTCAGTCAAACCTCTATGCACAATTTTTAAAATGTGCAGATCAGGAAAATAGATTTAGTACACCTAATTTCTGTTTTTATACACTGAAAACGGTGCATGAAATCTTGCATTATGCTTTTAAATACATAATGAACAGGCCAAAATTAATGAGTGCATATTCATATGGTTTGTACAAATAAAAGTGGAATAAAGTTTTAATCTGATAAAAAGATACCATTAATACTTTGCCAACTGCCTTTAAAATTTAATTGAATCTGTCCTTCACATTGAAATTCTTTATAAGACATGTTTCCTTTTCCCCCAGTCCTCTTCCTGTCTTTTAGGAGTTCTTAAAAATAAAATAAAATAAAATTATCTTTCATTGCATGGCAAACAGTTGTTGGTGTCCTTTATCAAAGAGCTTTTTGCGGAGGAGAAGGGAGACAGTGCATTGAAGACATTTAACCTTTTTATATAGTCTTACAATTGTGGCTCTCAAGGACTTTCATTTGTGAAGTTCCTGTGGAAAAATCAGGGAGCTTGGACTCATTTTTACTACCAGTACAGTATATTTATATTTCAGCTCCAATCAAATCTAGCCAATATGCCTTCCCTATGTATTTTTCCCTCTGAGCCATGCCTCCCCACTATAATTTCCACCGACATTTTGTGTGCAAATGCAGTAATAGACACATTTATCACATCAAAAGAGATTCAATTTTCTTTTCAATCATCCACCGGTATGAATAGCGCCACATCCTCACCGGCCAACAATGAAAGGCCATTACTGTGAGCCAAAGGATGGCTTCGCCTTCTCTCTTTATTCAAGGGGAAAAGTGTGTCAAACTGTTTTCCGAAGCCAACATTTGTTCTAGGCAAATAGAGATGGCTTTCAGACAGGTTAGTATCCAATTTTATTGTCAGACAAATGTCATTTTTGTTTGGGTCGGCAGTAATCATTGGGCTCAGACACCAGTGGGCCCCCAGTGGCAAAGCCAGCAGTTAGTCCATTTAATACTCTAACTCTCATGTCTGCCACAGACCGCCGAGAACAGACATGACACCCGCTGTCTCTTCATTATATGAAGAGGGTGACATGTAGGACTCAGGCCTCGGCCCTCAGCAAAGGATATGGGCAGAGGGCTAAGGGCTTTAGACCCTGCTGAGAGCCAAGGAAATCCTTAGCATCTGCAATTAATTCTTCTTTTGCCAAGAGATTATCGGTATGTGAAGGACACTTACTATGGAGGACAAACTCTGACATTATCAAAAATAAATATAGATATAAATAAATGAATAAATAAATGCATGCTGAATAAGTAAATACAAATAAAGCAAATGCATGAAAATTCAGCAAAAACATAAATGTAAGCTGTAAATTATACAATGAGACATAAATATGAATGTCTCTTTTAATTTAGCTGATTTATTTGGTCCTCTTTTTAATAATTACTTTATTTATTTTACATTATAATTGTTAATTTTATCTATTAATTAATTAATATTTTTGTCCATTTTGTTCTTCCTTTCTTTATTTTTATCCTATTGATTTCTTCAAACCTATTTATTATGCCTGTCCATTTTCCATTTCTTTATGCATTTCTTCCTCATTATGCAAATGAGGAGGGGATGGGTCTTAAGAAGACAACTGCTCCCTATTGGTTGATTAGCATTGGATGTCCATAGTTAGAATCTACACACTGCTGCCATCAATAGCCATGTTTACATGCACAAAATGCCACGATCGGATTGAAATGTGTTCAGATTAAAAAACAAAAAACAATCGGGTTGTACCATTTATATGGGCACACAATCAATTATAATGTGTGTTTATATGCACCTGGCTTTATTCAGAATAGAACCCCTCTGACATGCGCAGTTATCAAATAACCCCCCCACCCCTAAAAAAAAAAGAAACAGAAGAACTTCCATATTTGTTGAGCAACAAAAAATACTAAACAAAGCAGTATTGAACGAGTTTGTTTGTCTCCCAAGCACCCAGCCTGGACTTGCAATTAGGCTGAAGTTAGCGGTCCAGGTACCGATATCCCTTCTTGGGTATCCTATGAACAGCAGAATGACAGGCCTGTTGAAAAGCTGGAGAGGCTGCAAAGGAAGAGGAAGAGGGAATGTATGACAGTGGAGAAAGAGGCTCCTTGCCATGCTAATGATGATCCAGTGACACCAGAGGAACCAGTGGAAAAAACTGAGGCCATGGCCCCTGAAGAAGCAGTCTCAGTGGGAAGTATGATCAGCTCAACACTGAATATGTCAACTTAAGAAAATACTTTTACCAACTTAAAGAGGAGAATGAAAGAGAAGTTTCAGAAATTACGCTTCTCATTCTCCACGATCAAAATCAATGCTGCTCACTTTTTGTTTCTCACTGGGTTAACTTCAGTCATCTTCAGCTGGTTAATATCAAAAATTTTAGCTAGTGTGAAAAAGTGAACTGAACGCCTCATTTATTAGTTGTCTTTATGAAACCGAGATTGGGGCTCAGCAACAGAGATATTGTGTATAGGTTCAACATTTGTGAAAGCACAGTATCAAACATTCTAAGATCCTGGGTGCCTATAATGGCAAACATATTAAAATATTGTATTAAATTGCCATGTAAAGGTGCTGTCCTTAAAACATATGCCCAAAATCTTCCGATGAAATTTCAAGAGATGCGGGTGTGTCATTGACTGTACAGATATTGATAGAGTCCTACTAACTTCACTGCCAGAGCTCAAACCTGGTCCACTTACGAGACAAGTTTATTTATAAAACACTTTTCAGTAGTAAGATGATTCAAAGTGCTGTACATGATAAAGAAAACATCACAGAGGAAAGAAAAAACATTTCAGAGACAGAGGGAAAACATTACAGAGGAATATTACAGCACATTGCAGTGGAATAGTAACAGGAGGTTAAGACATAAGTGAAGTTGGACTACAAACTTCAACGTTAACATTTAAAGGCAATCCTAAACAAATAGGTTATTAACCTTGATTTAAAGGAACTCGTGGTTTCAGCACTTTTACAGTCTTCTGTCAGCTTGTTCCAGATAAGTGGAGCATAAGAACTAAATGCTGTTTGGTTCTGGTTCTGGTTATGCAGAATAGATTTGAGCCAGAAGACCTGAGTGTTCTGGATGGTTTATACTGTAACGTTCACAGCTTCTGCTGTGACTAAGCCCTATTTGCATCACAACACTTCATGTAATAAATAAATTACCTCCCTTCTTCACCCTCTGCTCCCTGTGCTGCTCTGGCAATTATCCAATGATGTCCTGCACCTGTGACTGCTCTGATTACTGGTGCTGCCACACCTGTGTTGCTCTATTTAAACCTCTTTTTCTGAGTTCCAGATTCTCAAAAACCCTTGTGTGGGTAGACCTTCAAGCATTCCTTGGCTGCCTTCCTGTGAGTGACTCAGCTTGTTCTTTGAATTACTGCCTGTTTGCCTCGCCCTTGTCGGACTTTCCTGTTGGTTCTCGGATTCTGGACATGGACCAGTGTTTGTTGCCTGACTCTGCCTCTGTGCCTAACCCTTCTGTACCTCAGCCTGTTGGATTGACTCTGGAGATCTGGACCTCTCCTGCTGGTACCTCTGCCTACCTGTGCATGACCCTGGTCACTGTTGTCAGAGGGGTTCAAAGAAGCGAGTTTCAAGCTTTAGTTCGGAGAGATTCAGATGTGGATTCTGAAACATTTTCAGCAAGTCAGATGCAATGTTTTGCTTATGTACTAAACTCAGGCAAAGAAAGGTCTTGCTATATGTAACGGAGCCATATGCTGTCAAATTCAATAGAAATGGGAAATCACAATTGGTATATGTGAGACATGTTTGTTAGATTAAAAGTACCTTTTGAAAATAACAACTTCTAAGCAAGTATTACATTTTTTTTTCCTCAAGCCATTTCTTAATTAAAATAGTTTTTCCTATTTGTCTGATGTAATATTCTAATCTTGTCATGTTGTCTTTAGCTGACAGCTGAATATGCTCATAATAAGCAGAAATAAAGGTTTGATAACATCCGTCTGTTTGTAATCCATCTATCCATGGGGGGTCTTAAGTGAAACAGGGAAGTGAGGAGACAGAACCGGTGGTGTCTGGAAAACAAGGAGATGAGTTAGTGTGGGGAAGATTCTGACAGCAGTATGAGAGTCATAGAAGATAGTGATGAGGGGGAGTCGGAGGTGGCCCTCGGGTTGTGTCTTGAAGGAGAGCTGGTTCGAGGAAATCCGAGAACTTTCTGGGAAGGATGATGAATTAAATCCTGAGACGCAGACTGGACGCGCAGGCAGGCCAGAATAGGAAGAAGTCAAGGATTATCGTGAAAGGGTGAGGATCCAAGACAGAATCTGTCATGGTGAGTGTGACTACAAAGATCCAGGATGAACGCATGACTGGACCTGGAAGCACAAAAACCCATGACTCTATCATATGAGTTGATCAACAGGAGAAGAGTGATAGTTCCGCAGCTCCTTATATCCTGGTGTAAGGGTCTGTCGCGTCCACCAGCAGAGAATCACAGCTCCAGGAAACAGACTCACACAACACACAGACTAACACTCCAGGATGTCCCTTATGAATTCCACCTATGACCATACAGTTTTGTTTCGGGACTGTGAATGAAGCTAGAGTACCTAGCAAGAACTCACACATGCACAGGGAGATGTTCTTATTCAGATAGTACCACTTTCCTACATCTTTTCAATACAAGTAAGACCAGTTGAAAAGCAAACATGAATTAAAATAAAGAGCAAAACAAATACATTTTAAGTGATTTAATAATGCACAGCAATCCTCTCTTCTGCTGACTAACTTCTACTGTGAGGTCTCCATGTCACATGCGTGATGTACGTAAGTTAAATAAGCTGTAAAGGTTAATTATTAGGGGCCTAAATCACCAATTTTGCTACAATATGATGTTTTATTGAATTGTTTGGATATTTTCATTTTGCATCTTTAATCGTTTAATCGGTATGTCAATGTGGATCTATGTGTTGTTACACGGTGGCGCAACAGTTGTGGTTACTAACATAGCTCACCACCGTCAGACTGTAGTGTAAAGTGCTTTGGGGTGGTCAGACTTGATGAAGTTACACAAGTACAAGCCATTTACCATTTATATCAAGTTACAAACAAAGAATGGTGGCCTGCTGTAGAACTGAAATAATACATTAATGGATATTGACTCAAAAATAAACAAAGAAAATGTGTCAGAACCATTTTAAGTTGAGTTTTCTATATATTTAAAGCTGCCTTAAATAACTATGATGATGGTTAAAAAATGATGAAAATTGAATGTTAACAGCACTCGCCAGTGATTTATTAAACCAAGCTGCCTTCTAGCTTCTGTGGATTATATTTAAGACACTGTGTAAGCCGCATGATCACATTCTGTATTTGTCCATTAAATATGTATAACAGGAGGATGGGCCCTTGACCTTGGCTTTAGAGAGCATGCATCACTTTATCTTGGAATAAAAAGCGAGACTGCCAGCAATTACAGCATGCTAATTGCGTATTCACTTTCATCTACTGAAAATCACACAGCTCTACCCTCAGTGCTGCTGTTGGGTCTCTTTTGATTGGGGTGAAGAGGGGGTTGTACTGTATTTTAAAAAAATATCTGTCAAGTGCCCTGTGTTGTTAACATCCACCTTACCGTACCTGTTCATGTTCATTGGATTAGCCAGTAAGAAATTATCAAGAAACAAAAAATGACAGTTAAATAAAGGAGTTATGAGAGTGAATACTGTTATAAAGCTCTAGAAAGCAGCAACCCATTAAAAAAGACACACTCAAACACAAAGAACTCCTGGAAAAGAGGATGGCAATTTTATTGTACAGCAAGCTTGTGTTATTCCCCAGTTAGGCTGAGGGGGGCACAGAAATCCACCCCCACCCCCACTCACTCTGTGACAGAGAGCAATTTAAGCAGAGATGGTAATGTCACTACACTTACGTGGAGCAGAGCTGAGCAGTGGTTTCTGGCAGAGAGGGCAATGTTTTTTCTTCTACTGCAATAAATCCTTTGGAGGTGTTTTACAGGGCAAAGGAGAAGAAAACAGAAAAATAAACTACATCAACACACATTTCATGTCAAATTGACTAGATGAAAGATGCTAAGCACCAGGTGGAAATGTTTTCTGTTTTGGGACAAGATGGGTAATGTTGGGACGTTATAGAGAAAGGAAATAGAGATGTTGTTTTTTTTATGTTTTTTAGGTAAGGTGAACATTTTCACCCATAGAAAAAAATATTTGTGTAATAATGAGGGTTGTATATGATACATCCAGCACATAACACATGCACAATATGACACACGACATAAGGTTCACTAGAATGAGGCGAGAGTTTAGCAATATTTCAGAGGAAAAATAATCAAGTAAATATCAGAAACTGGATAATTTATTTGGCATTGCATTGCATTTTTCAGACATACTAAATTATGGTTGTCCAGATTGCAGAAAGTTAAAAGAAAAAAACAGAAAAAGAAAAAGAGAAAAAAAGAAAATCCTTATTTTGTGTGCTTTCCCAAACTATACTAAATTTGAAAGATTTCTTAAATCTCAATCTTTGTTTATAGGATGTCTACACAGCGTAGAATTGTCCAATTTAGGTTTGACCAGTTTAAGCGAGGAGCTGCCATACTGGATCTAAGGATTGGCCTTAAAAAATGTCAGACTTTAGTGGCTGTTCTAGTTAATTTTTCCGATCGAAAGCCAAGACTTCAGAGTTCCGAATGCAACGTGAATCTACGGTTTTCTCAAAACTCCCTGCTGCAGCTTTAAGGTCATGTTGACAACCATAGTTATATTATATATATTGTAGGTAAAATGTCTGAAATGTAAGTAAAGACATGCCACCTTCCAGTAAAGTTTGCTGCTCAGGAGCAAAAATAAATAAATCCATTATTAGTAATGCCAGGTAAAAAAGGTTTTACCTGGCATAGCGTCTGATTTGACTCAGATAATTAACACGTCCCTTCTGTCAGGTGTTTTCCCCCAGTCCCTAAAAACAGCAAATATCAAACCACTGCTGAAAAAGAACAATTTAGACAAACTACTATTCCAGAACTACAGGCCCATCTCAAACCTCCCCTTTATCAGTAAGATTATTGAAAAAGCTGTATTTCAACAATTAAACACCTTCTTAACAACGACCAGCCGCTTTGACGTTTTCCAGTCTGGCTTCCGTGCTCACCACAGTACAGAGACCACCCTTATTAAAGTGTTTAATGACATCCATATAAATACAGACTGTGGAAGAACCACCGTGCTGGTACTATTGGACCTCAGTGCAGCAGTCGATACTGTCGATCACTCCATTCTGTTAGAGCGCCTGGAAAACTGGGTCGGCCTCTCTGGTACAGCACTCCACTGGTTTAAATCCTACTTAAAGGACAGGGACTTTTTTGTGTCAGTAGGTAACTTTACATCCCAGACGACAAAAATTACATGTGGGGTTCCCCAAGGGTCCATTCTGGGTCCCCTTCTATTCAATATCTACATGCTCCCCCTAGCTCATATAATAAAAAATAACAACATCAGCTACCATAACTATGCAGACGACACACAGCTTTACATCACCATGTCACCAGGTGACTATAAACCAGTTCAAGCACTGAGGAAATGTCTAGAAGAAATCAATGCCTGGATGTGTCATAATTTTCTTCAATTGAATAAAATCAAAACTGAAGTAATAATTTTTGGACCAATAGAGGAGAGATCAAAAGTTAGCACACAGCTTCAGTCGCTTCAGCTAAAAACCACTAATCAGGCCCGAAATCTGGGTGTAGTAATGGACTCAGACCTGAACCTTGAAAAGCATCTAAAGACAATTACAAGGTCGGCTTTCTATCACCTGAGGAACATTTCCAGGATTAAAGGACTAATGTCTCAACAGGATCTGAAAAAACTACTCCATGCGTTTATCTTTAGTAGAATTGATTACTGCAACGGTGTTTTCACAGGTCTGCCTAAAAAGTGGATCAGACAGCTGCAGCTGATCCAGAACGCTGCTGCCCGCGTCCTCACTAAGACTAAGAAAGTAGAGCACATCACCCCAGTTCTAAAGTCCTTACACTGGCTCCCTGTATCTCAGAGAATAGACTTTAAAATACTTCTGTTAGTCTATAAATCCCTGAATGGCTTAGCACCTAAATACATCACAGACTTGTTATCAGCGTATAAACCCTCCAGACCACTAAGGTCATCTGGCTCCAGCCTGCTCTGCATACCTAGAACACGAACCAAACACGGAGAAGCAGCATTTAGTTCCTATGCTCCACTTATCTGGAACAAACTTCCAGAAAACTGTAAAAGTGCGGAAAGCCTGAGTTCCTCTAAATCGAGATTAAAAACACATTTGTTTAAAATTGCCTTTGAATGTTCAAGTTAAACTGTTTTACTGTTTTTAAATGTTCTTTTTTTGTTTCTACATTCTATCCATACTTGCTTTTATTCCTATATTTTAATCATGTAAAGCACTTTGCATTGTCTCTGTACTGAATTGTGCTAAATAAATAAATTTGCCTTGCCTTGCCTTGCCTTACTGCTAGGGTGTTATTCCTCTCTAGGAATTGAATTTTTTTAATTAAAATTTAGATGGAAATGTGGAAAAGTCCTCTCTTGAGTTAGTCTTGTTTATTTTTACCCCTTGTATTGTTTAATATATTTTTTAATTTATTTCAAACATCAGTATGTTGCTGTTATTTACACCTTATATGGTTGTATATTATGTTGAACATATAGTCATACAGGCAGTCTCAGGGTGTCCTGATTATTTTCACATGACTATTAATTATTATTTTTTTGACCTGGAACAAGAACACTAATGCTGTGTACAATAATGAGTTAAACAGATTGAGACAATGTGCAGCAGGTTGATGGGGATCCACCAGTGTGAGTTTGCAGATTACATTTACTGTGCTATGTTCCACTGGGAGAGCATCACTGCCAGATACATCAACAGACTCATTAGAAAGCTAATATAATTATTGAAAAGAATTTGGAGACATTTTTGTCAGGGATGTACAGGATGTCACTGAACAAACTGTCTCACCCCGTTTGCATCCTCAAGTGTATTTAATGGTATTGATCACTGATCATTCACTAAAAATTCCCTGAATAAATACTGTTAACTATTGAGTTCTGATTTTTTTTTTGCATTTGCCTGTTTGTCTGTTTAATTTTCCACAGAAAATCAAAAATGTGTCTCTCTATTTGTAAGGAATTTATTTTGAAGGACCCATGTGACACGGAAATGGGAAGGGTTAAAAAGAGTTAGATATAAAAATTAATATTGAGATGACCTGGTCAAAGGCCGAGAAGATTGGATGAATCATCAAGGATAGTGGAGGAAACTCGTGTTGTAGACAGCGTGGTTTTATAGGTTTCCAAAGAGGGGATTCAAGGTGCGGGGACAAATGGGGTGGTAAGATGGAAACTTTCTGTGAAATAAATGTAAAAGGTTCCTGTATCTATCTGTGATGTTCTCTTAACCCTTCATTTTGTCAGGATTCTGTAGGTTGTGCTCTGCTAATTCTCTTCCACAGGTGGCTGTGGTTGACAGGTGGGCGTGGCCCACACCTGCTGCTCGTTGTGGCTGCTCTGGCTGGAGCTTAAAAGGAGCACTCTATCAGCTGAAGGACGCCAAAGTGTTAGACCGTCATGGTACACTTAGTGGCCACTGTCCTATCGACAGTTCTTTGTTCCTGTGAGTCTGATGTACCAGATTCCTAGTTCTAACTTTTGTCTCCTGTCTCTCATAGTTCGTTGTGTTTTGGATTACTCACCCGTCAGGTCTCCGTGCGCTGAAGACTGGTTCCTGAATCCCTGCTGCTCAGATTCTACTCTGGCGTTCCCCTCAAGCCCCCTTGGTGGTACCAAGTCGGACGAGAGACCCTTTCCCTGGATTCACTCTGGTTCCTTCAGCTGCTCCTTGTACCTGTCTCCGCTGTGGTGCTGCTTGGGCTCCCCACCTTTGTTCCATCTGCCAGCCCACCTGTCGCTCAACTACCTCCTCCCATCGGAAAGCAGAGAGCTGCAGAGTCTGTCCGTCCACTCACCCTCCCCGGATAGGTTATCCATGCCTAGCGGTAAGCGAAGCAGCAGTAGCATAGGTTTCCCTAACTCAGATCGCGTTAATCTGTTTCCTCTTTCCTCCCGCAGTGCCCCAAGCTCTGACGATCCGAACCTCGCCTGCAGCTCACTTTGTGAGCAAGTAGACCCGTGTATTGCCTTAAATAAACATCTTTAACTGCTCATTGTTCTCCGACTGTGTCTGTATGTGGGCCAAACACCTTAAAACCATGACACATTTGTTATCCGTTTTCTAGCAAAGAAGTTCTATTGCAAGATGGAGAAAGCTCCATGACATTTGAGACATTATGAGGAGCTTTGAATTTTAACTAAAGTTTAGTTTATCTGCAGAGAACCCCATGACAACTTTAGCATAGAATTAAGAATGATAAAGATTATTCTAGAGACAGTAGTGCTTGAGAGGGAAAGTGTTCCTTTACAGATTTAATCAGTTTCAGCTTTTTTGTCACACTGACATATTTCAGATCTTCACACAAATCTAATAGAAAATCCATTTTGCAAATGACAAATTATCCAAATCAATTATGTATGAAAGTAAAATGTCCATAAATCTTATAACTTCTTGTCCCACTCTTGGTGGCAATAGTTGCCATCAACTGGTAATACATCTCTTACATTGAAATGCAGAAATTTTGGGCCACTCTTTTATTTCAGCCATGTCGGAAGGGTGGGAAGGATAACTATTTTTTCATGATTTCTCCATTTTTGGCAAAATAACTGTCGTTCATTCAAGTCGAATCTTAGTTATGGCTTTGTAACCCTTTCCAGGTTGAAAGATTTTTTTGTTTCTCATCTGCTCTTAATTCTTTTGAGATTGGGGTGTTATGTGTTGCTTTTTGACGAAATTTACCCGACTGAATGCTGTCATATAGGTTCTATTTATTTATTATTTATTTTTTTTCCTTTTTTTCTCTTTTTATAGGTTCTATTTAAAGGTTTGTTGTTTGTACAGATCTGGAAGTAATCAGGCCTTGGTGTTGCTAGCAAACTCACCTTTCTGGAAACGTTCAATTTACTTGTCTTTGAAACATTTATAGTCATTAGGTTTAGGTAGTTAGGGTTTTTGTCAATAATATGTCACTGTATAGTTTTGATTTCAAGTCAATATTGATGTTCTAATTAGAGGAAGGCCACCTTTGCCCCTTCATACGACAACTAAAATCTGAAGGGAGGGGGAACAAAATACCCGTTAAACACATGGGTAAAAATATTGGTAATTGTCTGTTCCTCTTCTCTTGCAGTTTAAAGAAAAAAGAAACAGACAAAAATGTCACTCAAAACATAAACACCCCAGAGACTAGACAAAACTGCTGCCAGTCCAAACCAGTGTCAAACACACTTAGCCTTGTCAGCCGTATAAAACCCAAAGGTAATGGATGCTGGGTTGTAACATGATACGCTCCGTCATAACTGTGGACACAGACAGTTTGCATATGCAGCACAGCGGTTTACTACTGTCTGGAGTTATGGGCAGCCCTACAAAAATAATAAATAAAATTCTGCTGCTCGGTCATCTGCAGGAGAAACATTCTGCCCACAAATCCTCAGAGATGCTAGATGGTGAGAGGAAAGTAGAATTTTACTCTGTGTGTGTGAGTGTGCGTGAGAGAGAGCGAGATTGTGTGTTTGGACATATGTATTTGGCTGGTAATGGGGTTTCGTTGGAGCAGAATATCTAAATGAAGACGATGTGCTACAGAAAGCCAATGGGACCAGGGAGAGGGCAGTGTGTGCATGTTTCTACTTTAATTTACCAGTGTAGTGCAAATATAAATCAATTCACATGGTCACATTATTGACTTTTATATAAATTTAAAGGGAAAAAAAGCAAGTTGTTGAAATAATGATATTTAAAACTAAGTTGAGGGTTTGGGTTAATATGATTGCTGAGTCTTAAAATACTGACTGAAGGTAGAGATGACTTAAAGAACGCTGCAGCATTACGAACCATGTTTACTTCCGCAAACACTGAGCACGCTTGCTATGTGTGACATCATTGCGTCCTTAACTGCGCATGCGGGACACTTAAATTGCATGAATTCAGTTCACACAGGAGATCACATACAAGTCGCATATATTTGTAAGTGTGAACGGACACGCAAAAAAATCAGATTTCACAAAAAAATCGGAATTGAGCATCAAGGCCTGCAGTGTGAACGTAGCCTGAGAGACCTATGCAGCCGTCTTTACCACCTGTACAAGGGGTTAATTCCCCACGGCCAGCTATAACACCGCCGCCACCTCCCGAACCTATGCAGATTGGCCGCGTACACCTCACCCGAGAAGAACGTCAACAGCATTTCTCAGAAAATCAGTGTCTTTACTGCGGGACCGCAGGACACTTTGTTAACTCCTGTCCAGTTCGACCAAAAGACCGGGTCCGTCACCTGTAGTGGGGAAGACGGTGGACCGCTGTAGAATTTCGTCCCCCAAGTCTCCTGATGATCTGGCTCCGTCTTGTTTTTGTCTCCCGGTTACCTTAGTCTTAGACCAGGACCATCTCCGATTCCGGTTTTAACTTGATTGACCAAGGATTGGTCACCCAGTCTCGGATAGAGACGGTTCCTTTGTCCGCGCCTCTCCAGGTCTCCACCTTAGATGGGGAACGTTTAACTTTGATCACCCATCAGACTAAACCCCTGGAGGTCATTGTCTCTGGTAATCACAGAGAGTTGCTCTATTTTTTCATGTTCCCCGTTAAACACTCACCGGTTGTTTTAGGATTAGCCTGGCTAACAATTCATAATCAGCATTTTAATTGGGCGGAGTCCCGTTTAGAGTCTTGGTCCCCTGGCTGCCATTCTCGCTATCTGCTCAGCCAGAGCTAATTCATCTCCTGAATTAGAGGACTCCATTGACCTCAGTCGAGTACCTGAACTTTACCATGATTTGCGCTTGTTATTTAGTAAAAGTAAAGCATGTTCGCTTCCTCCGCATCGCCCTTACGATTGCGCTGTTGACTTGCTACCGGGAGCCCCTTTACCCACCAGCCGCCTCTATAACATCTCGAGGTCTGAATGTCAGGCGCTTGAGAAATATATCGGAGAGTCTCTGTCAGCAGGGTTAATTCGCCCTTCCTCCTCTCCATTGGGCGCAGGCTTTTTCTTCGTGGGAAAAAAGGATGGATCCCTCCGTCTGTGTATCGACTACCGAGGGCTTAACCAAATCACTGTAAAGAATAAATACCCGCTTCCCCTGTTGTCCTCTGCTCTATAACCAGTCCACAATGCGCTCATATTTTCCAAGCTTGACCTGCGCAACGCTTACCATCTGGTCCGAGTCCTCCAGGGGGATGAGTGGAAGACGGCTTTCAAAACCCCACTTGGTCACTTCGAGTATCTGGTCATGCCTTTTGGTCTGTGTAACGCTCCGTCCATATTTCAGGCTTTAGTGAATGACCTCCTGCGGGACTTTTTGAACGTCTTCGTTTTTGTCTATCTAGATGATATCTTGATTTATTCTAGTGATCCTGTCCAGCATCAACAACATGTCCGCCTAGTCCTCCAATGCCTGCTAGAAAACCGTCTGTTTGTCAAGGCTGAAAAAGGTGAATTTCACAAGGACTCAGTCTCTTTCCTCGGTCTAATTCTTGAAGGAGGATAGGTCAGATCAGATCCAGATAAGATCAAAGCCGTAGTGGAGTGGCCGACTCCTGACTCCAGAAAACAGCTTCAGAGGTTCTTAGGGTTCGCCAACTTTTACAGATGATTCATAAAGAACTAGCGCCCATTCTGCCACCTACATGTACCTTTGGAGCCCTCCGGTGAAACCTGGAGGAACGTATCAGCCAAGCGTTACTGTTAGATCCGGATCCAGGCACTGGCCCCACTGGACTTATGTATGTCCCGAAGTCTGTCCGTCCTGAAGTTCTGTGTTGGTGTCATGACTCGAAGTTTTCCGCTCACCCTGGAATATACAGAACCCAGTCACATGTGTCCCGTCGTTTCTGGTGGCCGTCCTGGACCAAAGACGTACGCGAATATGTTCGTGCCTGTCCCGTCTGTGCTCAGAATAAGCCATCCAATCAGCCTCCCTCCGGTTTACTTAACCCACTTCCTATTCCAAAACGCCCCTGGTCCCACATCGCGCTGGATTTCATCACTGGACTCCCGTCATCACAAGGGATGACCACCATATTGACTGTTGTAGACCGGTTCTCTAAATCCTGCCATCTCATCCCTATCTGTAAGCTGCCCAACGCTCTGCAAACCGCCCAACTTCTCATTAAGCATGTATTCAAACCCCATGGTATCCCAGTTGACATCCTGTCTGACCGGGGCCCCCAGTTTATCTCCCAGGTTTGGCGGCACTTTTGTTCTGCTCTCGGTGCCCGCTACACCCTCACCTCTGGCTACCATCCCCAAACTAACGGCCAGACAGAACGAATGAATCAACAACTGGAAACCACTCTCCGCTGCCTCACTTCTTCGTCACCCACCGATTGTAACAGGTTTTTGCCCTGGGTTGAGTACGCCCTCAATTCTCCTGTTTCCTCAGACACTCCCCTTTTTAAATAGCACTTGGATACCAACCACCTCTTCTACCCGCTGATGAACTCCATATACCGGTCTCGTCTGTCAACCAATACATCACCCGTTGCCAGGACACCTGGAGATCCACAATCACCACCCTCACTCGCACCGCAGAGCAGAACAAGAGGTTTGCTGACCAGCTCCGAGTTCCTGCCCCCCAGTATCGCCCCGGTCAGAAGGTTTGGTTATCCTCCAGAGACGTCTTAACGAACCCGACTGCCAAGAAACTCGCCCCCCGCTTCACTGGACCATATGAAATAGAAAGAGTTATTAGCCCCACGTCCGACCGTCTTCACCTGCCACCACATTATCGAGTCCATCCCACATTTCATGTCTCCCAGATAAAACCGGTCATTGACAGTGAGCTTTGCCCTCCAGCCGAGCCCCCTCCACCCACCCAGGACAGTCAAAACCCCCGCATCCTCAGGATCGTGGACTCCCGTCGGCGAGGTAAGGGTTACCTGTAATATTCTGTCCTGGTTCCTGTTTATGATTTGGTTAAAGTTAGCTTTTCCCTGCTTTTTGGTTTATTTGTGTTTTAGGTTCTGGGGTTCTTTCATAGTTGGAGTTCTGTCTTACTTGTGGTTTGTGTCTTAGCGTGAGTTTTGAGGTTCTTTTACAGTCATTGTTTTAAGTTTGGTTTCTGATCTGGTCTTGTTTTGAGCCTCAGCACTGATGTCTGGTCTAATTACTTACTCTGCACACCTGCCTAACTCCACCCCTCCTGCAATCACCTCTCACCGGTTTCACC
Organism: Fundulus diaphanus; assembly: GCA_037039145.1. Classification (NCBI taxonomy): domain Eukaryota; kingdom Metazoa; phylum Chordata; class Actinopteri; order Cyprinodontiformes; family Fundulidae; genus Fundulus; species Fundulus diaphanus. Next base: position 42,309,505 of record CM073134.1, read on the forward strand.
TGCTTCCACCTCCATATAAACTGTTGAGGCCAGACATCAGTGCCAGGTCGTCTTGTTGAGTTATGGATTAGTCTCCTCCTGCAAGGTTCTGTTTATGGTTTGCTCCAGAGATCTGAGCCATCCTGTTTCTGTCTGTTCCTGCCCTGCCTGGCCAACTGGACTGTTTGTTTCTCTGCCGTTTCTGGTGCAACAGGCTTTTTGGATTTTGTCTCTGTTTTTGATTTCTGTTATTAAAGATCCTTCTTTTTAAAGAAACCTCTGCTGGTCTGGCTGAATTCTGGGTCCGCTTCCTCTGATCATTACAGTACCAGTACCTGGTCGATTGGGAGGGTCGCGGTCCTGAGGAGCGGTCATTAATCCCCGGTTCTGTTATTGATGATAATGCTCTGCTTGATGCCTTTTGGGCCTCCCGTCTACCCACTTCCTCTTCTGGGCCACCAGGAGGCGACCGTTGAGGGGGGGAGGGGGGGGGGGGGGAGGGGGTGTTTTCCATGCTCTAACTCTGCTTCACAGGTGGTTGCAGTTGACGGGTGGGCATGGCCCACACCTGCGACTCATCAAGAACCTTCATCTCGGGCTTTAAAAGGAGTACACAGACAGCTGGAAGACACCAGATTGTTACCCCGTTGTGGTATGCCTAGGCCACTGATCTGTCTCCCATGCTTCGTACCTGTGAGTTTTTGGAAACCCTATTTTTGGACTAATCCTGTCTCCTGTTATTCTCCAGTTTGTCGTGTCTGGATTTACTCACCTGTGTTGGCGTCGTGCTCAGTGAACCAGTCATCCGAATCCCCGCCGCTCAGATTTTGCCCTGGCATCTCGACTCATACTCCCTTGGTGGTACCAAGCCGGGCGTGAGAACCCCCTTCCTGGATTCGCCTGGTTAATCAGCTACACTCCGGTTCTTCCAGCTGATCCTCCTGCCTGCCGTCACAGTGGCGCTGTCCGGACCCCTCGCCTGCATTCCATCTGCCAGCCCTCCTGTCACTCAGCCACCAGTTACCATCAGTGAGTCACGGTCACAGAGTCCCTTTTTCACTCATCCCCCCCGGACAGGTCTCCTCAACCAAACGGTAAGCGGCGCAGCTTCTGGAACATTTACCCCTGGTTTGATCCTTAGTAAACATATCCTCTTTCTTCCTGCAGTCGTTCCAGCTCTGACGTTCAGAACTCGCCTGTCTCACACAGCGTGTACTTCCCCTTTTGCTTAGCCTTAAAATAAACATCTTAAAACTGTTCCTGCTTCCGTCTGTGTCTGCATGTGGGCCAAACACTTAAAAACCATGACAATAAACCAATTGTTAGTGCTAATCATTACAGGCTCATAGCCCTTGATCACAACCATTTGAAATAAATTTTGTTATAGAAATCCTTTGATTTAGAATGATATATTCTAAATTATAATTACTAATTATAACTGATGATAATATTCATAATCAAACAGGTATAATTGCAAAACAGAAAGGCCCAGTTAAAGTCCACGGCTGAATCTAATTTGTGTAATTTGAAAATTGATGTTCACAGATGCTTTCATTCATTCAAAGTTTAAAGCTTTTGGACACATACTCAAAAAGATGTTTAAATGTGGAAGATTGGTTACTTCTAATAAACATCCTTTGCTTTAGAAGGTGTCTCAGAGTAATTGTGGTTTGATCAGGAGTCAGAGTTCTGTAAACATAACTGACTTTTAATTTCTTAGCTAAAACAATTTCACTTGGCTAGATAATTTCATACAAAGCTCAGATTTGGGTGTCACAAAAGCAAAGACTAATGTGAAAGATTCGGAAAGCAGTTTCAAAGTTAGAGAGTTTCTCTCTCAATTAAAAACAGCAAGACAGAGATGAGGAAAAAGCAAAAGATATGACATAAAATATTGAAACCTCAGGAGATTTAATGGGAGAAGTGTCTTCTTGCATTACAACTCTTTAGATCCTTTTCTTACACAAAATGTCCCTGACATACTGTATGCTTCCAGACTGTGAAGACGACAGAAAATATGACTGGGGTGATGCCTATTCAAGCACAAGTAATTAATTTTGTCCATTTTAACAAGAGCAATTGTGCTGATATTCTCATAGGTGTTCCTGCAAACACTGCTAAAACCTTGTTGGTTCTTCCTTTCTCTTCATCATTCAGTCACCGCCTTGTAACTTTGCCCCCTTTCACTTGCGGAGGAGGTCTAGAATGGAACATACAATGTGCATAAAAGATGATGGAAAGAGAGGAAAGTGAAAGTTCAGGAGCACAGAAACTGAGAGAAACTCAAAGCTACAATACTTGGTCTCATGGTCAAGGCAAAACAATATCAAAGGAACCTGTGTTTTTAGGCTGTCTGTTTAGTCCTCCTCTGCGTCAATACATATTTCATTGGCTCTCAACAAAGCGAGGCAGGAGCATATTCTATCACAAAAGCCTCTGAACACGGTCCCACATGTACACTGGACAACACACATGTGCGTTCGTACACACACAGCTGAATTGTCTCAATACGTGGTTGGAGTGTAACAAGTCCAGGCTCAGCTTATGCCCTTAGGTGAGAAAAAGAAAAGCAAGAGGACCCTCAATTGTCTCTCCGAGGAGAGGAAGCCTTATGGAGAAGAAAAAGAATCAAAGAGATGACAATACAAAGCACAAGTTTTTCATAAAGCCTTTTTGCTGCTACTTTCTGCATCATGTCCAAGCTGATTCATGAGTTTAAAGCTTTTTTTAAATGGAACTGTGCAGTACTTGGTTTGTTGAGAGATTACTAGGTGGTTCAGCTTGTTCTCAGGCTCAGCTCAACATTTTTTAAGTTGCCCATATTACTTATCCAGATATGAGTACAGAAGGAGAACAGAAGGAACTTTTTATTCACCTGATACTTTTAGAAAAAACAATCCAAAACTGTGGGACACATTAGTAGCAGGGTGGGATTCCAAATATCTTACCCAATGTTACTACATAAGTACATGGGTACTAATAAGCAAATGTCAGGGAAGTCCTTCCTGAATAGGTAGACTATATTGAAGTTTAATGAGATTTACTATAATTGATGACAAGTGTGCCATCAACTAATAAATAATTAGCATAAAGCAGTGTTCATATGTTGCAGGTTTTTATTTTTGATATTTGTTCCTCTAATAAACCTCATTTTATGATACATGTTACATTAGTCACAGCAGCAGAGTTTGGGGAAAACTCCTTTCTGAAGGATCAGAAAGGACACCCAAACCTTATCTCCTGGTACAAATGCATTTCCCTGGCATTGTAATGAATGGTGTGGGGCTGAACCCGATAATCATCCGAAACAGAAATTCATTTAACGGGATTTATTGAGGGAATGATGAACAGAAAAAGGATCCGGAAAAAGGCAGACATCCAAAAACAACTGACGGGAACAGGCGAACAAACTGGGCAGGATGAACAGAAACAGGTTAATCAAAAACAGACTCAAGGTGACAGGGCTCTTACCGAGGCAGAGTGCAGACAAGGAGGAACAGAGCATGAGCATGTGAATGTGACGACCCGAAAACTAACTGAGGAGGGAGTGAGGCTTAAATAGACGGATAACAGGTGAGCGGAATTGAAACTAATTAACCAAAGGTGGAAGCAATACAGAACTGACAGGAGCTGGGGGAAAAAACCCCAGAGTCCAAGGACAATAATGAAAACAAAGCGCAGAACTAATACAGAAAACAGATAACAAAATAATGAACCGGCTAAACAGGACTCACAAACCTAGAACACAAATAACCCAAGTGGCAGGAAATAACACTAACCAAATAATAACCCAAAACCAAAACAGAACATTACAGGCATAGGATGTCATAGGCATGTTTCTCTCATACATCAGACTTTCGTCTGGACTTGGTGGGTATAATCAGGCACATCCTGCAGTCACAGGCTGTGTCTCATTCCGCCTACTTCTGTCAGTGCACTGCTGATGTGCACTGACCACTTACTACCGTAGTGCCCACTTTCGACCGTTAGTAGTGTTCCAAAAGGAACACTTATGTTAAAACACTTACCGGAAATGACGGGATGACGTGACGAACGCAACACACGTGACCGCGAATTTTTCAGACCGCCAAGAAATATATGCCGGCGTTTTTTTTTTAAAAAAAAACAACAATCGTTTACATTCACAGCATGTTGAAATTACATCGCCTCCGACGTCAACGCAGGATCCTCCAAATATTGGCTGAACATGAGGTATGTTCGTGTATTTTACAAACACCTATCGAGTACAATGCCTCGTATTACCACCATTACTTACATTTATATGATTGCGGTTTCGGCTGTATCGGCTGAATTGTCCGCCATTATTTTCAAACTGGGAACATCTTCCCGACGTCCTTAGCCCCTCCCTTTCCGCTTTGTAGTCAAGATGGCGTCCGTTTAGTGCGAGTAGGGTCCATCGTTACACACTGCATTTTGTGCCCGTTTTTAGGGGGTCATCCGGGTACTTTCAGTGCACTGACTTTTTGTGTTATCTACACTACCTACTTAAAACTAAGTGTTCGAAGTGTAGAAGTAGGCGGATTGAGACACAGCCACAGTTTCAGGTGGGGCAGCAAACACCAGGTCCACTTGTGCCTGCATCTCTCATCCAAACATAAGAGCAGCTTGAAGGCACTGACTGAACTATTGGACTGTGCTCCGGTACAACCATAAAACCAGGGACGGTGGAGGTCCTGGTCCCGCTCATTTTGACTGTTTAGAATGTGACTGAAGCAGTCAACCAGGCTGTCACTTTGGGGGTGGAGTGGAGCGGTTCTTGTCTTTGTCTCCCCTAGCTGTAGACAAGCTACAGGGGGAAAAGACCTGAGATCAAAGACCTGAGACTCAAAGTCCTTCCCTGGCATTCATCACAACACATTAATAAAGACCTACACACAAATATCTTGGGGTGGGGTTGGTCTCCTTTAGCGCAGATCCAGTGGTGGCAAGGGGTATAGGGGTGGCACCATGGGGGTTCCTGGCAGGGGGCCGCCTGCGTTGGTGAGATGTTGTCTGTGTGGGTGCTTGGGCCATATCCCAAAGGGGTGGGTCCACGTCTGTGGCCTGTTGGCTCCTGTAGGTGTGCTGGGGTGTTTGGAGTACAATATGGCTGCACTAGACTCTGGTGGGTGCCTCTACCGCTTGACCTCTTGGGGACTGGCTCTCCAGGGTGAACTAAATGATGCCTCCCTACATTGGTCCTTCCAAGATCTGCCTGCTACAGGGAACTGGTGCCTGCCTAGCATGGTGGTGGTTCTATGGGGTTCCTCCTGATTGGTGTCAGGCGGCTTCACTGCTAGGAGTTGAGGCGGACCCTGAGCCACAAGGAAGATTGTTTCTGATTCTGATTCTGATCAGTTCCTAGGCTTGGTCTACATGGGTGGGCGTGGCAGTGGAGCTGGGTTGGGGCGTTCAGTACCCTGGATCTCACTCTGAGCATCTTTCGTGGAGAATGTTGATTCCCACTGGTTCCATTGGGTCCCCCACCAAATACTGCTACAGAAAAAAAAATGAGTGTTGAGTTAGTCAGTTCTGTGGAGTACAGGAATTGCAGTTGTGCACATACAACTCAATGTACTGCACAGTATCTATACATTTCCAAAGAGTCCTGCCCCCACTGAGTCATGAACCATCTGAGAACCTGATGCCAGAGGGCACAGGACACCAGCAGCTGCAGAATGTCCTTACTCCTCCCAGGGGCTTTCCAACTCTGGTACTGCACAGTACTCTGGAGCTCCAAGTTACTCCATTTAGAATGGTATGCCCAGTGTTGTATAAAGTACTGAAATCTCTGAGTCAAGTAAAAGTATAGGTACCTCTCCAAAATATGACTTTGGTAAAAGTCCAAGTCACTGACTGAAATGTTACTTGAGTAAAAGTCTTAAAGTATCTGAAATGAAAATTACTGTAAAAATAGATGTGCTCAAGTAATGTAATAAAAAGTATAAGTAAAAAGTAAAACAAAGCAAATGCAGTTTGAATGACATTTTTTAGATTTTGGTAAACTTTGAAAGTCAAATTCACTTAAAATAATATAAACAACCAAGTGCAGGAGAAATTTAGATCAAGTTTAGACAGAAAATACAACCTTTTTGTAAGTTTTCAGTTTTCCTTCTTCAAGTAAGGTCAGTGCTGTAAACTTTAAAATTGGACACAACCAAGTGCAGGCAAAATTTAGACCAGGGGGTGTATATTAAGAACATGGTTAAGTGATAAACCAGGCTTAGTTAACCTACAGGAAGTGGTAAGCCTGTTAATAGATACACCTGCAGCTATCATTTATTAAGAAAATTATGACTCTCTGCTATTAGATGCTTTACCTATACCACAAGGTTAATTTAACCTGCTTTACTACTGAACCAGCTTCTTATCCTGTTGGTGGTGATGAACAAGAAGCCCAGGCAAGTCCCGATCAATCAGTAGGTGGGGTCAAAACACTTGTGTGCGTGAGTGTCTCTCTCTCTCTCTCTCTCTCTCTCTCTCTCTCGCTTTTTTTGTAACGAGTAACTAAACCAAACATTGAAAATGTATCGGAGTAAAAGTATGCAATTAAGTTCGGAAATATAGTTAAGTAAAAGTAAAAGTTAGCAAAAAAAAAATTATACTCGAGGAAAGTATAAAGTACTCCAAAATATACTTAAGTACAGTAGTGAAGTATTTGTTACTATACAACACTGGGTATGCCCTCAGTTTAAGCCCATGTGCCAATATCTCACTCCAGTCACGGTGCTTCCCTGTCGCCAAGCACCTTCTTCCCAAGCCCAGTGTTAGATTGTCCTCTTGGCACTTACCTAGTTGCAAAGTTTTCAGGGGAACAGTTTGTGACTCCCGGCTCCATTCTTCCTATCTTTGCAATACTGGCACTGTGCTACTGCATGGGGATACCATGACAGTACTGCCCTGGTTGATGGTGAAACTCAAAGTTATAGGCCTGTAGAATCTCCAGTCAGTGAGCAACCTCACCTTTAGGACACTCATGAACCAGTTTAGTGTTACATGGTCAGTGGAGATGATGCAGTGGTGTCCTTGCAGATAGCATCAGAAGTGTCCCAGTGCTAGGACCACTGGTTGAAGCTCACGCCAGGTGGCACACTAGTTACTCTCAGCCCACTTCAAGGGTCAATTGTGGTAGCCATCTGGACATTCTGATTCATCCACACTTTGGGTTAGGATTACTCCAACTCCCACATTGCTGGCATCTGTGTCCATGATGAATGGCATGTGGGCATTAGGGTAGGCCAGGAATGGGGCCCCATTGAAAGCAGCTTTAAATTGGTTGAAAGCATTTCCTAAAGCACTGTCCCAGTTGAAGAGCTGACCCTTGTCAGTCAGGTGGCGAAGAGTGCTGGCAATGGAGGTGAAGTCCTTGACAAAATGGAAAAAAAAATGTCATCAGCCTAGTATCTGTTGGTGACCTTGTCACTAGGTCACCAACAGATACTAGGCTGATAATAGCCAGACGTTTTGGGCAGAACACCAGGTCACACCATAGAACATGTAGACCTTGTATCTATCAGAGCATGGCAGACTTGGCTGTTGATGATACATTTTAAGGACAGTCCTATGGTGTGGCCAAACTGATCCACAAATGTGCATTAATCTTAGAGGGGAGCTTGTTGGGGTGATCCCCTCTCTACAATACTCCACTGTACTTTCCCTGCTGCTAGCTTGGTCTGGTCCTTGGCAATGGTGCAAATCAGTCTTTGGCTATGAAGCCTAGTTTTCAACACCAGAGACATTTCCCATCATGTAGGTCGTCTAGAGGGCCGGGGTTGAGCCTGGCAGACTTCCCCATTGTCACTGTTGTCATCACGATAAGTCCCAGCACACAATCAAAGCGCTTTAAATAAAATCACTGCAGTTAAAAAAATCTGTTAAACTGTTAATGTGTTCTTCTCACCATGGCTGAGGCAAAAGATCTAATATAAAGCTTTAAATATTAACAGTGTCTTAAATCCCCCAGGTGAGTCAGCAGGTTCCCTTGGCAGCTCAGGTCGCTCCACGCAACTCGATCTTGACCAATGCTCTCACGTCTTCACCGCTGGTCGCAGCAAGGAAGCCCACACCTAATCAAGCCCACACCTAATCAAGCTGATAAAATGCATTTCACTGCAGTTAAAAATGTTTTTATTAACATGTTCTCCTAGCTCTTACTACGACTGAGGTAAAAGATCTAAAATAAAGCTTTAATTTACAACTAGATGTGTCGGAAATCCACCAGGTGAGGCAGCGGGTGGCTTCACAAGCATTGTTGACCACTCCAAGGCAAGCTGGAGCTGGGCGAGGTCTGAAAGCTCGCACTGTGGTTAAAATCTTACTATTAACGTGTCCTCACCCCACCATGGCTGAGAGAAAAGGCTCATATAAAAGGTGTAAATATTGCTATTTTCTCCGTGACTGAAAACAGCCGTAAGAAGGACCGGTCTGTCCCTGGCACCTACAGCGGCTCCAGGGACATCAAGCTCAGTCCGTGTTTGCCGCACTCACCAGTGACTGCTGTCTGTGATTCCTGCGAAATCAAGCTGATAGAAATTGTTTCACTGTGGTTGAAATATTTATTAACATATTCTCCTTGCCTCCGGAATGACTAAGACAAAAGGTCTCATATAAAGGTGTAAATATTAACTTTGTCACTGAAAACAGCCTGAAGAAGCAACAGTTTGCCCCGTAAACCTGCAGAGACTGCAGAGGATGTGGGGATGTAGGAGGACGGGGGCTAAAGCCATGGCCAAGAGGCGTGTTCCTATGCCAGGCCTTTCCAGGCCCACAGAATCACCATAGCGGGAGAAAGTGAACCGTGCGGGGAGGAGCTGAGTAGGGTGGGAGAAAATGAGTGGGCCAGTGGGTCTGTGCCTATAGTTCTCCTTACCTGCTGCAGAAGTGTTGAGACCCTCAGCTGCATTGGACATCAATCCATCCATTTTCCGACATGCTTATCCCTGCAGGGGTCGCGAGGGGTGCTGGTGCCTATCTCCAGCTGTCAATGGGCGAGAGGCGGGGTACACCCTGGACAGTTTGCCACTCTATTGCAGTGCATTGGACATGTTGACCCTATTTTGTCCGACTACTTACTCACCTGAAGAGCCTTGTTGAAGGTATGGGGTGTTGCAAGGTGGGGATTGACATGCTTACATAGCTGCTTGGGGATGAGTCAATAAAGAAAAGCAGGGGCGGCCAGTTCATCTTGGACTGCCATGGTGAACTGGGGGTTGCATCGTTGAGGATTATCCACAAGGAAACACGTCACTTCTGACACCAGTGCAGGGAGCCATGGAGATGGGCTTGTATGAAGATCAGCCCTCTTCTTGAACTACACTGAAACATCACTTTGAGGTGGTTAAATTTTTCACACCAACACAGGTTCTCTGTTCTCTGGAACACAAAACATGTCTCCTTGAAAAGTATGTGTAGTGCAATTTATACGTGCATATCAAGGTTTGAACTGATAAAAATTGTATAGTACACAAATGCTAATCCAAACATTTTGATCATTTACACGATAACATGTCCAATTTAACATTTTTCCTCATGACCTTAAGATTTCTTATTCCGAGAACAAAATCTAAAAACAAATAAGGTTTTCTTTTGTAAAAGAAGCAAAAATCCCTTTTTTCTTTTCTAATAATATTTTGTTTTTTGAGCCCTGACACACAAGGGAGAAAAATACGGTTTGAGGTGTTATTTGTGATGTTTTGATAATATTTAATCTGCCCCTGGGTGCACTGAGGTCAAATTTCTAGAGTTCACATGCATAAAATGTATTAAAACATACATAAGGTCTATATCAGTACAGTACACAATGTAATGTTGTGTTTGATTCTTTGTTTTAAATATATATTAAGAACAAGAAATGGAGTGTATTTACGCAAAAGTCTGCTATTAGAAAATAATACTGTAGTGTGTGTTTCCTTTTTAAGAGCATATGTACTTTTCACAGTTGGTTCTTGAAAAAGGGAGTTTATATAGAAAGATAAGAAAGTGTGGATAGCACATTGATTTAGTGTTGTCATAGTTACTATAGACTATTCTTTAGACAAACTCGTTTATCCATATGTGATATGGAGCTAAACACGGTGCGGAGAAGGACACTTGACATAGATATGATTAACTACAGCTCATTCGTGAAAACTAAAAGTTAGTGCTTGAGAGAGAGAGAGAGAGAAAGAGAGAGAAAGAGAGAGAAGAGAGAGAGAGAGAGAGAGAGAGAGAGAGAGAGAGAGAGAGAGAGAGAGAGAGAGAGAGAGAGAGAGAGAGAGAGAGAGAGAGAGAGAGAGAGACTTGGATTAACTGACTTTGTTCATCTGGACTTCATATGTTATGTGTGGGGTTGGTCTCCTTTAGCGCAGATCCAGTGGTGGCAAGGGGTATAGGGGTGGCACCATGGGGGTTCCTGGCAGGGGGCCGCCTGCGTTGGTGAGATGTTGTCTGTGTGGGTGCTTGGGCCATATCCCAAAGGGGTGGGTCCACGTCTGTGGCCTGTTGGCTCCTGTAGGTGTGCTGGGGTGTTTGGAGTACAATATGGCTGCACTAGACTCTGGTGGGTGCCTCTACCGCTTGACCTCTTGGGGACTGGCTCTCCAGGGTGAACTAAATGATGCCTCCCTACATTGGTCCTTCCAAGATCTGCCTGCTACAGGGAACTGGTGCCTGCCTAGCATGGTGGTGGTTCTATGGGGTTCCTCCTGATTGGTGTCACACTGGTGTGCACCAGCAGCTGCAGAATGTCCTTACTCCTCCCAGGGGCTTTCCAACTCTGGTACTGCACAGTACTCTGGAGCTCCAAGTTACTCCATTTAGAATGGTATGCCCAGTGTTGTATAAAGTACTGAAATCTCTGAGTCAAGTAAAAGTATAGGTACCTCTCCAAAATATGACTTTGGTAAAAGTCCAAGTCACTGACTGAAATGTTACTTGAGTAAAAGTCTTAAAGTATCTGAAATGAAAATTACTGTAAAAATAGATGTGCTCAAGTAATGTAATAAAAAGTATAAGTAAAAAGTAAAACAAAGCAAATGCAGTTTGAATGACATTTTTTAGATTTTGGTAAACTTTGAAAGTCAAATTCACTTAAAATAATATAAACAACCAAGTGCAGGAGAAATTTAGATCAAGTTTAGACAGAAAATACAACCTTTTTGTAAGTTTTCAGTTTTCCTTCTTCAAGTAAGGTCAGTGCTGTAAACTTTAAAATTGGACACAACCAAGTGCAGGCAAAATTTAGACCAGGGGGTGTATATTAAGAACATGGTTAAGTGATAAACCAGGCTTAGTTAACCTACAGGAAGTGGTAAGCCTGTTAATAGATACACCTGCAGCTATCATTTATTAAGAAAATTATGACTCTCTGCTATTAGATGCTTTACCTATACCACAAGGTTAATTTAACCTGCTTTACTACTGAACCAGCTTCTTATCCTGTTGGTGGTGATGAACAAGAAGCCCAGGCAAGTCCCGATCAATCAGTAGGTGGGGTCAAAACACTTGTGTGCGTGAGTGTCTCTCTCTCTCTCTCTCTCTCTCTCTCTCTCTCGCTTTTTTTGTAACGAGTAACTAAACCAAACATTGAAAATGTATCGGAGTAAAAGTATGCAATTAAGTTCGGAAATATAGTTAAGTAAAAGTAAAAGTTAGCAAAAAAAAAATTATACTCGAGGAAAGTATAAAGTACTCCAAAATATACTTAAGTACAGTAGTGAAGTATTTGTTACTATACAACACTGGGTATGCCCTCAGTTTAAGCCCATGTGCCAATATCTCACTCCAGTCACGGTGCTTCCCTGTCGCCAAGCACCTTCTTCCCAAGCCCAGTGTTAGATTGTCCTCTTGGCACTTACCTAGTTGCAAAGTTTTCAGGGGAACAGTTTGTGACTCCCGGCTCCATTCTTCCTATCTTTGCAATACTGGCACTGTGCTACTGCATGGGGATACCATGACAGTACTGCCCTGGTTGATGGTGAAACTCAAAGTTATAGGCCTGTAGAATCTCCAGTCAGTGAGCAACCTCACCTTTAGGACACTCATGAACCAGTTTAGTGTTACATGGTCAGTGGAGATGATGCAGTGGTGTCCTTGCAGATAGCATCAGAAGTGTCCCAGTGCTAGGACCACTGGTTGAAGCTCACGCCAGGTGGCACACTAGTTACTCTCAGCCCACTTCAAGGGTCAATTGTGGTAGCCATCTGGACATTCTGATTCATCCACACTTTGGGTTAGGATTACTCCAACTCCCACATTGCTGGCATCTGTGTCCATGATGAATGGCATGTGGGCATTAGGGTAGGCCAGGAATGGGGCCCCATTGAAAGCAGCTTTAAATTGGTTGAAAGCATTTCCTAAAGCACTGTCCCAGTTGAAGAGCTGACCCTTGTCAGTCAGGTGGCGAAGAGTGCTGGCAATGGAGGTGAAGTCCTTGACAAAATGGAAAAAAAAATGTCATCAGCCTAGTATCTGTTGGTGACCTTGTCACTAGGTCACCAACAGATACTAGGCTGATAATAGCCAGACGTTTTGGGCAGAACACCAGGTCACACCATAGAACATGTAGACCTTGTATCTATCAGAGCATGGCAGACTTGGCTGTTGATGATACATTTTAAGGACAGTCCTATGGTGTGGCCAAACTGATCCACAAATGTGCATTAATCTTAGAGGGGAGCTTGTTGGGGTGATCCCCTCTCTACAATACTCCACTGTACTTTCCCTGCTGCTAGCTTGGTCTGGTCCTTGGCAATGGTGCAAATCAGTCTTTGGCTATGAAGCCTAGTTTTCAACACCAGAGACATTTCCCATCATGTAGGTCGTCTAGAGGGCCGGGGTTGAGCCTGGCAGACTTCCCCATTGTCACTGTTGTCATCACGATAAGTCCCAGCACACAATCAAAGCGCTTTAAATAAAATCACTGCAGTTAAAAAAATCTGTTAAACTGTTAATGTGTTCTTCTCACCATGGCTGAGGCAAAAGATCTAATATAAAGCTTTAAATATTAACAGTGTCTTAAATCCCCCAGGTGAGTCAGCAGGTTCCCTTGGCAGCTCAGGTCGCTCCACGCAACTCGATCTTGACCAATGCTCTCACGTCTTCACCGCTGGTCGCAGCAAGGAAGCCCACACCTAATCAAGCCCACACCTAATCAAGCTGATAAAATGCATTTCACTGCAGTTAAAAATGTTTTTATTAACATGTTCTCCTAGCTCTTACTACGACTGAGGTAAAAGATCTAAAATAAAGCTTTAATTTACAACTAGATGTGTCGGAAATCCACCAGGTGAGGCAGCGGGTGGCTTCACAAGCATTGTTGACCACTCCAAGGCAAGCTGGAGCTGGGCGAGGTCTGAAAGCTCGCACTGTGGTTAAAATCTTACTATTAACGTGTCCTCACCCCACCATGGCTGAGAGAAAAGGCTCATATAAAAGGTGTAAATATTGCTATTTTCTCCGTGACTGAAAACAGCCGTAAGAAGGACCGGTCTGTCCCTGGCACCTACAGCGGCTCCAGGGACATCAAGCTCAGTCCGTGTTTGCCGCACTCACCAGTGACTGCTGTCTGTGATTCCTGCGAAATCAAGCTGATAGAAATTGTTTCACTGTGGTTGAAATATTTATTAACATATTCTCCTTGCCTCCGGAATGACTAAGACAAAAGGTCTCATATAAAGGTGTAAATATTAACTTTGTCACTGAAAACAGCCTGAAGAAGCAACAGTTTGCCCCGTAAACCTGCAGAGACTGCAGAGGATGTGGGGATGTAGGAGGACGGGGGCTAAAGCCATGGCCAAGAGGCGTGTTCCTATGCCAGGCCTTTCCAGGCCCACAGAATCACCATAGCGGGAGAAAGTGAACCGTGCGGGGAGGAGCTGAGTAGGGTGGGAGAAAATGAGTGGGCCAGTGGGTCTGTGCCTATAGTTCTCCTTACCTGCTGCAGAAGTGTTGAGACCCTCAGCTGCATTGGACATCAATCCATCCATTTTCCGACATGCTTATCCCTGCAGGGGTCGCGAGGGGTGCTGGTGCCTATCTCCAGCTGTCAATGGGCGAGAGGCGGGGTACACCCTGGACAGTTTGCCACTCTATTGCAGTGCATTGGACATGTTGACCCTATTTTGTCCGACTACTTACTCACCTGAAGAGCCTTGTTGAAGGTATGGGGTGTTGCAAGGTGGGGATTGACATGCTTACATAGCTGCTTGGGGATGAGTCAATAAAGAAAAGCAGGGGCGGCCAGTTCATCTTGGACTGCCATGGTGAACTGGGGGTTGCATCGTTGAGGATTATCCACAAGGAAACACGTCACTTCTGACACCAGTGCAGGGAGCCATGGAGATGGGCTTGTATGAAGATCAGCCCTCTTCTTGAACTACACTGAAACATCACTTTGAGGTGGTTAAATTTTTCACACCAACACAGGTTCTCTGTTCTCTGGAACACAAAACATGTCTCCTTGAAAAGTATGTGTAGTGCAATTTATACGTGCATATCAAGGTTTGAACTGATAAAAATTGTATAGTACACAAATGCTAATCCAAACATTTTGATCATTTACACGATAACATGTCCAATTTAACATTTTTCCTCATGACCTTAAGATTTCTTATTCCGAGAACAAAATCTAAAAACAAATAAGGTTTTCTTTTGTAAAAGAAGCAAAAATCCCTTTTTTCTTTTCTAATAATATTTTGTTTTTTGAGCCCTGACACACAAGGGAGAAAAATACGGTTTGAGGTGTTATTTGTGATGTTTTGATAATATTTAATCTGCCCCTGGGTGCACTGAGGTCAAATTTCTAGAGTTCACATGCATAAAATGTATTAAAACATACATAAGGTCTATATCAGTACAGTACACAATGTAATGTTGTGTTTGATTCTTTGTTTTAAATATATATTAAGAACAAGAAATGGAGTGTATTTACGCAAAAGTCTGCTATTAGAAAATAATACTGTAGTGTGTGTTTCCTTTTTAAGAGCATATGTACTTTTCACAGTTGGTTCTTGAAAAAGGGAGTTTATATAGAAAGATAAGAAAGTGTGGATAGCACATTGATTTAGTGTTGTCATAGTTACTATAGACTATTCTTTAGACAAACTCGTTTATCCATATGTGATATGGAGCTAAACACGGTGCGGAGAAGGACACTTGACATAGATATGATTAACTACAGCTCATTCGTGAAAACTAAAAGTTAGTGCTTGAGAGAGAGAGAGAGAGAAAGAGAGAGAAAGAGAGAGAAAGAGAGAGAGAGAGAGAGAGAGAGAGAGAGAGAGAGAGAGAGAGAGAGAGAGAGAGAGAGAGAGAGAGAGAGAGAGAGAGAGAGAGAGAGAGAGAGAGAGAGACTTGGATTAACTGACTTTGTTCATCTGGACTTCATATGTTATGTGTCCTTTGAGTAAGGTGACCAGATTTCTGTAATACAAACCGGTGACATCTCTGATTTTGTTAAGCGAGGGGTGAGAGGGGGGGGTTATGATGACGCTGCAGAATCTCTGCTTGGGGGTTGGTTTGTTTTGCCTTATCTGCAACCCCGACAGGGAGGGTAAGGCCCGTTTTGTCAGCTCTTCTACTACAGCAGCAGGACCGGGTAAATACCTCTTATCGCGCTAAACTTTTTTCCTCCATCATACACTATCAAATCTGGGACATTTCCGGGGACTGCTTTCGCCGGGGACAGGTCATCCAAAATGGGGACTGTCCCTGGAAATCGGGGACATCGGGTCACCCTATCTTTGAGTCATTTTATGGACTTTAACTTCACCATTTCAACATGTGTAAGACTTACACATTGGCGTACCATCTAGTGGTGCGCTAAAAGAATTACAAACAACCTCGCCATTAACCGCGTAATAACTACTTCAGAAGCCACAGAGAGTCATAAATGTGACAATGTAAACATGTCCTCCATGTAGTTGGTACTTAGTTACTGTTAATAGCTGCGGCCATTGTGTGAAATGTTTTTTGGCACTGTTGTCAAGTCTGCTTGTTTTTTTTCTAAAGTTGCTTGTAAATTCCATGAGTCACGTTTTTTTAGGCTAGTTTCTGAACGTGCAGTCACTCATTTGGAGTCTAATATCAGCGACTATAGAAACACGAGGAAGAGACCCACTCGTGCTGCAGTGCCACAGACGCAGACAAACTAATCATCTCTGCCAGGAGGACAGAGTAGTTGCCTGACTACACTGCCTTGTTTTTACCAACGGCAAAACGAACTTCACTGTTATATTGAAGTAACTTACCATCCATCTGTCCATCTGTCCTGTCCATCAGAAATCCATCAACCTCCACATCCGTTTTGAATCCCAGCTTCATCCATGAATTATCTCCACCAGGTAATAATAGCTACACCAATATAGACTTTAGTTTTCTCCCGGTTATTACTTCTTTTTCTTTTCTTGGTTACTTTCTCTTCCCTGTTGCTGGGCATAGAGTCTGGATGGTCCTCCATTTCAACAGAAAACGGCAAATAGAATAATCTACGATCATCTTTGCTTGTTTATACTCCTCCTCCATCTGCAGCGTGTCTTCATATAGAAGACAGATAAGAAAAATGCATATGGCGGACAAGTTTGTCTCCTTTCGGCTACTGTAATCAGAAATAGTGACGCGACATTTCACCTCCCAGTGGGTGCACCGGCACCTATGTATTCATAAACTACTAATTCTAAGTTATTAGAACGCTTTTATTTTTGATGAGACGTTATTAGACTTTGCCAGAATATGTATTTATAAAAGCAATACTTTATTCTTGCTAATTAAAAGCCAAATTGGTTACATACTGTCCCTTCAACTCTCAATATTTCAACTTTATTCTTCAAATGTAAATAAAAAAACAAATCCAATATTGTTTTCCTCCAAGTGACCCTAATATTCCTTTGTCCTAGAGAAATAAGACTAGAGTTTTGTTCCAGGAAAAAACAAGTATTGCCTGCAGATAGCTTCATCAGTCACAAAGAAAACCAAACATTTGATGGAACTAAAGAAAGAAAATAAAATCACTAGTCTTTTAGGGTTTCCATAGTTTCACAAGACTGTGACTTACCGGCTGTTTTTTTTGTATTGCATAGCAGGAAATACAACATTTATTTAATTATAAATAATTTATTTACTCATTTGATTGTAAATATTACTGACGCATAGGGAATTGGGTACCTGTAAAAAAAATCCCTAAATGCCAGCACAGTTTATGAAAGCAGAAATTATTGTTTTATAAAAAGAAATGGTACTGACAACTTGCTTTGATAAAAACCAAAACGTCGAATAGAGCATGTAGCCACAAATACTTTTACTTGTAGTCAAAGCTTTCTCTCCCAACCTCTTCATACATGCTGAGATGGGACTTTGTTTGCCATTTCTACATGCAGGGATCTCATTTTGCCTTTTCCTGCTTAGACTGCAAACACACTGATTCAGACACTCTCCTGTACGGCACAGTTGCAGCTACTGCCAGAGCTGCTGTTGTATATTTTGTAAAGACAAAACACAGCCCAAATTTTACACATAGTGGACAGTACAGAGAAACACATCAAACTCTTGACAATGAATGTATTTATTAAATGGATTCCATTCTATAATGGTAAATCTTAATAAATAAAAAGCTTTTTTACTTTAGATTATTTTTGCAGCTGCAACCATATTATTTGAGATTAATGGCAAATAGGTTGATGTGCCAATGCATTTTCTTTACCTAGATAATCATCTCATATTACTGACTCTGTCTTAAACAAACACAAAAATGAGATGACCTGTCAGGTAAGGTACACTCATCATACAAAAACACTGTCGACAATGAGACAAAATCCTTTCTTTGCTATGAAACACTCTTAGTGGAAGTAAAATAAAACACCACAATGAAAGAATAAATCCAGAATTTGCCCCAAAGCAATTACAGGCATATCAAATTTCCTGCATAGTAAAATTGATGTACTAATGTATCTTTTCAACCTTGATCTCTGTAAACGATTTCCATTTACAATGTCTGTGGTTATATTAAGCCATACATTCATCTTCATGCATGCATATATTTACGTCCTCTGAACCAATTCATTGGGACGCTGTGCAGTTCAACATCATGAAGCCAAATCCAGGATCAAATCTTCTGGTCTCAGGACAAAAAGCGGCAAATAAAACTTCCTTTCAAAGATTGATGCAATGTGTCTCAGTATGGCTCTGATGTGGCTGTGAGTTCCTCTCTCAGTGTTTGAATGTGCAGGTCATCATACAAAGCTCTCCTCCATGTTGGAGCACAGCAGGAAAGAGTCGACAAGCCGTGGTTTAATCAGCTGCTGGTGGTCGGCCGCCTCGATGCTGTCCGGGCAGCCTGCTGCCAGCCTCCTCAAAGCAGCCTGGAGACACACACACACACACACACACACACACACACACACACACACACACACACACACACACGCACACACACACACACACAGACACATTACAGAAACAACACACATGCACTTACTCTTATTGAGATCTTGCCGTTCTGTGGTTTGCAGCAACATGGACATAAGTTGCCATCACATTAGGAAAACTGAGGAGCTGAACTTGGACTGCATGGTGTCTAGCAAAAATATTCACACCTTTCGAGCTTTTCATACTGCGACCTCTGTGTTAAATCTATTTTAATTAGATTTAATGTGATAGATTTACACAAAATGGAGCATAATTGAATATGGAAGCAAAATTATACATGGTTTTCAAAAGAAATCTCAAGTGTGCATGTAGTTTTTTTGTTATTTAAAAGCCCCACATTCAGTGGCATGGAGTCTGTTTTGGTATGTCTCTTTCAGCTTTGCTGAGGGGACATGCCCTGGAATCTTTGTCCATTGTTTTTTTTTTTTTTTTTTTGCAAAATTGCTCCTACCCCGTTCTAATTGGGTGGAGCTCTTTTTCAAGTTTGCCACAGATTTTCCATTGAATCTAGTTCTCAAAATCATACCTCCTGGTCAGCTCTACTGTCCGCTCAACTGCAAAGCCTGTGTGATATAAAGTTTGTCAGTTATACCCACAGTTTTGTTTGTTTAAAGCAACAAAGTATGAAGCATTTCAAGGGGTATGAATACTTTGGCGAGGCACGGTAAACTGTGCATAGTTTTAAATGATAGAGACCAACACACACACACAGACTGTGCCTGCCGATTAGCAGAAATTGGACAAAATTCACTCCCATCTGACCGGGCGTTGATTTAACGAAGCGATGTGAATCTCATGTGGCCTGGATGAGCGCGTGACTAATCTGCACGTCGCGCCCACCCCATTCAGCCAGGAGAGCCCCTCCGACATTTACATTTAAGATTACAAATGATCTGTAGAAAGCTCTGCGCCCTTTGAAGGCAGACATAGATGTTACGCTCACGCCGCCAGACCCTTGGCTAAAGGGATAAAATGGAATCGCATTAATGTGAAAAGACTGACAAGTATGGGCACCGCAAAAGGAGGGCGTTTCTCAACCCAATTAATCTCCTGACCAGCATGCACTTGAAATCATCACATCATAAATATTATGATCAGCTTTAGAAGAGGATAGAGCATAAACCCATTATGGATTCTATGTACATGCTGTGATTAAACACATAACATATAAGGTGATGTGAACCTCTAATATATCTCAGCGTCGCTTTAAGATACTGAGCTTGTGATATATTGTCATGGCTCAAAGAAGTAAATCAATTGGACCTTGGCTCTTTGCACCGATCTTAAACATCTATATGAAATAATTCTATTACTACGCAACGGAGATTCTATGGCTACAGAGGAAAATAGCTAACATTATAGACATTTGAATGGAACAGGCAATTTGAATGTTTTGAAAGACATTTTTGTCTGGAGGACACAGGGTCATTTGAAACCTATTCAGAGTTCTGAAAGAACACACAGGAACACAGACACGTATAGAAGCATCCATCTGTTACACTTACCAGGCAGGCGACCAGAACAGAGTCACTGTTATTTCTCTCAGTGGGGGAGCGGCACAGCTCAATGAGACGAGGGACCGCTAAACAGCAGAAGGGGACACAGTCGCTTACAAACACGCACCTCTTTCAAATGACATAAAACACAGTTAGAAATCATAAATGCTTGTTTTGTCTTTGATCATTTCTAACAGTGATTTTCACAAAATCATCTAAGGAGTGCAGGTGATAACTTCATATTCACTCGTCACGTCCCATGAATATTCATTTTAGGCTTTCAAAGACACATGCGAGCCATTCTTTTCAAAGGACGGGATGATTATGGAACAAACGTCTGTAATGATTTTTAAGAACAAGAACGGCATGCACTAGTTTGAATTAGTTGGGAAAGGTCAAATTAAACCTTTACCAAGTAGCATAGAAACTATAAATTCTTTGTGCAGCATCATTCTGGCTGAATGATGTAAAATGAACCAATCTTCCAACCACAATTTGTTTTTTTTTGTACATCCCTGGCCTTTTAGAATAGAATACCTTTATTGTAATTGCACTGTGCAAGCGTATAGTACAACGCTGCTCCGTAATTTAACAGTATGGTGCAGGCCATACATTTACAACAGGCCATAAATTTACAACAGGCCATTGTCCTGTTGGATCAACTAATTGTTTCCAAGTTTCTACAGTATAATTGTTGGTTTGATGACAAGTTGGAGAATTTTGAGGCGCAGTCTTCATTATTCTATCCACGGCATGATAGTACCACCGCTGCGGTTGAGAGCTGCTACCTTGTTCTCAGGTCTAAAGGCCTCGCCTTGATTCCTCCAAACATGGTTTGGCGAAAGAGCGAAAGAGCTAAATCTTGTATAGTGATACTTATAGCATCACTATAGTATCACTATATATCAGATTTGCAAAGAACTGCTAACAGAACGCAAGTGCTAACTTTATAACCACTATGTTCCCAGACTCTCCGTGCCTATATCTGGTGATGCATGTTGTCTAAAGCAGTAGAAAATCTTTTGGGTGGCGATTAAGATGATCTCGTGAAGTTATTCAGAAACTGGAACTGAGTTGTTTATGGCCAAAATAGCAGATCTGGTCAGATGCAACTTTTTTTTAAAATAAATACAACCATTTTCAGAGATGGAAGTAATGAATTTCATTGCTTTGCAGTAGCTGAATAGCCTTCTCACAATCTGTGCTCTATGTTGGCGCAAACTCAGAAATGGCAAAAAGCACAAGGACATCACCACTCTACAGCTATGTATTTGTTTACTTACTGCCAGTCATACAGGTACTTTGAATTTTACCAAAAATGTTGCATATTTTTCTGAATGCCATTCTAATTCCAACTAATTTCCCTTTTCTCTGAGGACAGCAGTTAGGGATTAGACAGCTGAAAGTCCGGCCATTTTGGTCTTTATACTGTAATGTATTGTAAATATTACTCATCTTTGAGATAAGTGATTTATCAATGGAGTATGTTAAGTCAGCTTCTTTTTTTTAATCACAATTGGAGCATAATGCCTGATTTAGATGAAGGAAATTTTCAAAGGGAAGCTGTAAAAGAATCGTTAAAATATCCATACCATTGCGTAAATGTCTTGTTTCTTTCATTCGTTGTTCCTTTTCATCTTTCAAAATATCCAAACTCATCATTTGTCCCAGCTTTATTTTCCAGTTGCCACTATTAGCTCTACTTTTTAAAATGCTTTATATTTCCGCTGCATATTTTCTACTACTTCATTTTTTATGAAATGTAGAAAAAATGTAGGGTAAGGCTACCTTTTATCTGGATGGCACCCTGTGCCACATCAGGGTCTCTGCTCAGGCGGGCCAGTGTGACTGCAGCTTTCTGCTGGACTCGCTCGCAGGCGGCGACCTCTGATGGGTTAGACGAGGATGGTTTCTCCCCCAGCAGCTGGAGCAGTCTCTCTATTCCTAATGAGCAGAGAAAAACACACAGCGGAGGAAACGTTAAAAAAGGTGAACAAACAACTTGTTTAGACAGTACAAAAGCGTTGCATTTGCCCAGCAGTAAGACCTCAAAAACAGAATAATTAAGAAGCACTTTGAGAACCGATCAGCCTGGAAGTTTCCTGACAAAAACGTTAAAAATGCTACAGTGAAAGTTACTCAGCATTGATTTGTTTATAAATAATTCATGAGCAGATTGAATAAAATAATAAATCGAAATAATAACTAATACTTAAACTCTGTTAGGCAAGCTCCTTTCAAAAGATGACTTGATGCTGCCCTCTTGTGAAATAAAAAAGAATTACATCTCATTTAATCAACTCTTGAAGCTCATAGGATACGTTTGGGTTTTGGGCTCTGATCGCTAATCTCATCCCTCCACGGCCATAATGCTCAACATGTCATGGAGTGATGAGTGGATCCCTACATCCCTTATGATCATAACCAGCATGCCTGGGAGTGAGGATGTGTATGGCCTCAAAGTCCACAGGTGGATGCTTGAGTAGAAGAACATCAGCCGGTTGGTGACAGATTTGACATGAAGAGTGAAGCAGTAGAGCTTCCAAACTGCTGAAGGATGCTGGAGGCAGATATATGCAAAGATGCATTAAAACAGTTCAAGGAAAACCTGCATTTACTACAGCAGTATAATCTCACACTGAAAACTTCACACAAAGAAAATCCACTTTTGATTTGAGGACATTTCTTCAGAGGACAAAATGTATTTATTCAGAGGGATCATTATCCTCAATATTCTGGCATTTCATAAGCTTCATAATGTCATGAATTCTAACAAGGCTCCCGGGTCTTTTGGATGAGAAACCCACAGCATCACAGATCCTACACTCGTGGACATGAGTTGATTTTCTGCAACTTTAATCCTTTGCATTACACCAAACCGACGTGGAGAGTTTTTGGTAAAACAGCGCAATCATTTGATCAAAGTACACTGTACTAGTTGAAGTCCCTGTAGTGTTCAGCAAACTCCACTCCATGTTTTCGATTGTGATAGCAGTACAAAAAAAAAGAAGGTTGTGATTACAGCTTCTCAAAGATAGAGCAATTTAAAAGTACAAAGAATGAATTAAATCAATGCTTTTGTTACATTTATTTAAAAGGTACGTTAGGAGGACCAATATTGGTAGAACAGGTTGTTTTATTGAAAAGAATGATTTCTTAATGTGGTGTTACTATTTTTTCCCCACTAAATTAACATTCTTTAATTAAAGCCTGGATGATTCTCAAGTTTTCAGCCGCAGATTATGCTAGTGGATAAAAAGATGAATTCTTTTTAAGACATTTTTACAAATTTTGACAAGTGCCTTCAAATCTACATCAAAGTCGGAAAGAGGTTGTGTGAAGCAGCAGCACAGCTTTAGATGACTGCCTGAAGCAGCATCAGCCTCATTTATCCAAGGCTTTAATTTAGCAAGGGGATGTCAATGACCATTCCAGCCGGGTTTTCTTTTTCAGGTTCAATGGTTCAAATACAATAAAATAAGAAAATATGCCAGTAAACCTGTTTACCTTGTTCGTGCAAGACCTCAGAAGCACAGGGCTCCAAAACAGAAAGATTTGCCAAAATTGTCACCACCTGGATTTAAACAGCATATAAATAAATATGAGGAGACAATGAGTCGTTGGTTTAAAGCCCTGTTGGACCATAAGGCCTGCGTGTTTGTGCCAACGCACGTTTCGGCCGTGTATGTTACCTGGTCTTTGGAGTAGGGCGTGTCGACTCTTTGGCGGTCCTTGCAGGCCTGCAGCAGGATGTGGATGGCGTTGAGCTGCAGGAGAATCTCACAGGCCATGCTGTCAAAGAAAGTGATGTTGGCCAAGGCTGCAGAAGCCAGGAGGAACACTTCGCCACAGGAGGCGCTCTCACACAGCTCTGAGAGAATAAATCCTATTAAATATAGTCTTAACCGGACAACATCTGATGCAACAAAATGTTTGAAAAGGCAAGAAAAGGTTAGCGGTTAAATCTTTTAGGAAAAGTGTTTTTTTTTCTGTTAACAGAAAGTAATTTCAATACACATTGTTTAACATCCTTTTTAAGAAAAACAGTGCGGCAAAGATTAGTTTGGCGAGCCCACTCACTGATCAGAGCTGTGACGATGTCCTGCATGCTCTCCAGGAAGCTGGCGAGGTGCTGAGTGGAGCTGTGGTGGGGGGAAGTGATCTGGGCCACGACCGCCGCAGCCTCGGCTCTGGCTGCCTCCACGCTGCTGTCATCGGTCAGGATGTCTGCCAGGCACAGGATCCCGTCTACCTGCAGGTCAGTCGCAAAGAGAGAGATAGTTGCCAGGGTCAGTGAACCGTTTTTAACAATTCATAAACAAGCAGTGCCTTGCGAGAGTATTAACACTGCAATTTTTTCCATTTTGTCACGTTACAACCACATCAATACGTTTTATTTGGTTTTTATGTGATCAGCTATTTATCTTCATCACTTTCCTATGAGCTACACATCACCCCTGTGAGTTTAAAAGAGAACATGCCTTAAAAGAAAGACTTTAGACTATTTACCATTACAATGTCTTGATCCAAAACAAGACTTTAACGTGACACACAGAGTAAAAGGTCAGCTCATAAAAAACAACATCAGTTACCATAACTATGCAGACGACACACAGCTCTACATCGCCATGTCACCAGGTGACTATGAACCAGTTCAAGCACTGAGTAAATGCGTCGAAGAAATCAATGCATGGATGTGCCAAAATTTTCTTCAATTGAATAAAAACAAAACTGAAGTAAAAGTAACAAGCCAACAGCAACTAAGAAGAAGACGAAGAGCTGCTTTGTGGCCCTAAAACAAGCATCACTGCAACACTACACCAATCAGGCCTTCATTATAGAGGTTATGAACAGCAACCACATATTGTTAGAAGGCGAATGAAAGTCCACCATTAATTTAGTGACAGCCGCCTGAACAACTGTCAGTCAGGAAACCGAGATTTTCACAATTCTTGAACTGAAATTGGACCGTCTGGTCGCTGTGAGGAGGAGCGAGGTACTGAGCATTACTTTAGAACAGAGTTCTTCAACGTGGGGGTGGGTACTGGGGTTTAGTCCTGAAGACATATGCAAACTTCCAAAAGTTGTGACGGCAGCATCCGTGTCCTTGAATGAATCAAAAGTGTATTCAAACGTGTGCTTTTTGAACTTTTCTGTGACTGTCATACAACCGTGCCAGGATCAGATGGCAGCATAAAGTTACCTGGGCACCGTTTGTAGCACCTATTCACTACATTGAAGGCAATTCTCATCATTAATCAACTCTTCATCAACTGAATAAAGAGGAAGAGCGAAGAGTCCAGGGGTCAGCTTGGCTAAAACCCGCAGCTTGTAAAGCTTGTTGTGGTGAAGACAGTCCTTTCTATTTATGGCCAGCTCCGGAGCGATCGTGGCACCAATACACTCTTGTATGCGTGACTGGCATCCGCCCAGCTGGTGTGCATCATCAGCTTTTAGGGAGGAGCTCAGAGTGACAGCCGAACAGGGGATTTGCTTCAGTGTATGAGGTCAAATAAACTGATGGGATCTTCGTGCTATTGCAGGGCTCTGCAAGAGTACTCTCTCCCCTTGAATATTTCCACCCTGTATCACAAGACAGCGGAAACATTTAAGTGTATTAAACTGGGTGTTCCACAAAATAGTTTGTAGCAGAAAAAAACTGCATAGTTTTCAAAATGTTCACAAGTAAAGATCAAAAAAGTGGCATTCATACGTATTCAGCCCACTTTTGTCTGATACCTCGAGATTAAAACCAATTTAAGAAGTCATGGAATTAATACACAGCCCATGTTTAATTATATTGCTTTACAAAGTCAATCAATGCCTCCATGAAGACAAAGATGCACGGCAGACAGGTCAAATATAAAGTTAGAGAGAGGTTTGAAGTAGTTAAGGTTATAAAACCATACCAGATTCCACAGAACACTGGTCAATCTCTCATCACAAAATAGTAAGAGTCAACACTGCAAAGCTACCCAGACATGGCCATCTACCTAAACTGATAGAGTAGAAGAGCAGTGCTTCAATTTGGGAAGCAGACAAGAGCTCCATGGTAACTCTGAAGGAGCTGCAGAGATCCACGGCTCAGGTGGGAGAATCCTTCAGGAGGACAACTATTAGTCCTGCACTCCCCCACTCTGACCTTTCCGACATCTGTTGGGAGGTTCGCCTTCCAGCAGCCAGAGCTACAAGGCAACAGTGTGGATCAAAGCATACTCATGTGTTAGAATGGCCAAGTCAAAGTCCAGGCCTAAACCACACTGAGAATCTGCTGCGAGACTTGTGAATGTTCACTTGTCCTCTCCATCCAGTCTGACTGAGCAAAGCTGTTTTCCAAAGAGAAGCAGGCAAAGATTTAATTAACTAGATGTGCCAAGCTGATAGACACATAACCCAAATACTTGCAGTGGTATTGGCTCAGAGGTTAGGAGTGAAAATGCCACAAAATTCCAATTCCAAGAATTTTTAAAAACCTTGTGTAGTTTCTCCTTCTTCACAAGATTCACACATTTTGTTAGTTTGGCATTAAAAATTCTAAAAAATACAGAGAAGTTTGTGACTGAAACAGGACAAAACGAGGAAAAGTTTACAAAATACGTTTGCAAAGCTCTGTATTTCCTTTCATGTTTACGGGTAAACGGATGATTTTAGAGAGCGGATTCATCAGGATGTCATGTACAGACCTTCACCCACTTGAGGGCAGTGTTGTTCAGTTAAAGAGTACCAAGGAGCAGCTGCAGCCTGTTAATCTGTATCAGACACTTCTTAATAAGCTGCTTTTCCATGGATGTAAGTGTAGGAGTTGATACACACTGTAAGGTGCATGGTAAATAAATTACAAGGCATTGTATTTGGTGGTCTATCTATTCCGGTGTGATGAAGTCTAATTTATCTTATATATTACTTATCTGTTTCTGACACTCATTGGGTCACAGGAGTCATTTTCAGCATGTGGGAATAGATTAAGCCCATGCTTTTTGGGGAGCCCAGCTTCTGGCAGATATGAAAACAAAAGTTTACCAACAAACATCTCAAGTGGAGATAACTGTCAGCTCACAGCCTTCCACAGCTGTCAGTCTTATCTGCAGACGAGCATCAGCTCGCCGAGCTTCACAGGACAACTTCCTATTTTTGTCTCTGTGGACGTCAGCAGCGCCGCGCGACAGCGACCCACTGACGTGGAACCATCCACTCTCCACGCCCACGTTCCTCTACCGATTCATCCTCCTCTTCCCCCTTCTTCCCCACCTGGACCTCCGCCTCCTCCCCGTCCCCCCCCCCCCCTCCTTCGTAAAACAGGATGTTCCCCCAGCTCCTCATTTACAGGACAGTAAATGTATCTGCATTAATCTGCTCACTCGGTTGTCTCTATGTAGCCGTCAGACGTGCCAAATAAGTTAGAACAAAGTGGGCCCTCACAGGCGCGAAACAATCCTGGGGGCTCGACATCAGGAAATGACATTCAACAACTCACTTTTTGTATTTTAACAACAGCATCATGCAAAAAGTTTGTGTTGTAGCTGAAGGCCTTTGTCAGTACAGGAGAACTGTTCAGATAAAGTGGCTGAAAGGCTTTCTTCCATTTTAGGATTCTGCATCCTGTCTGTGAGTATACACTGCGACAATATGGCAGTAACACAGTGTTACACAGACAATATGGCAGTAACACTGAAAGTTAATGCAACAGTTTTCATCTAATAGCAGTGTATTTAATTAAGCAACTTTTTAGAACAAATAATTCAAATTGTTGTATCCGGACAAGTGTGATTAAATCTCTAAAATACCTGCATTTTTTTCAATTAGTTGAAGTAAGTATTTACTGGTATAACAGTTATAATTTCCGGGATTAAGGACTAATGTCTCTGCAGGATCTGGAAAAACGAATCCATGCGTTTATCTTTAGTTGAATTGATCACTACAACGGTGTTTTCAAAGGTCTGCCTAAAAAATTGATCAAACAGCTGCATGATCCAGAACGCTGCTGCCCGTGTCCTCACTAAGACTAAGAAAGTAGAGCACATCACCCCAGTTCTAAAGTCCTTCCACTGGCTCCCTGTATCTCAGAGAATAGACTTTATATTTTAATCATGTAAAGCACTTTGCATTGTCTTTGTACTGAAATGTGCTACACAAATACATTTGCCTTGCCTATAATTTGTAAAGTGTGGAAGTTAATGACTGATTCCATTCGCTGCTCAGCAGCTGCTGCGCGGTTTCTAGAAGTTGCTGTAGCAACACGTGTACGCCAGCAGCCAGCTGCGCCGAGGCGCATCCAGCCATAGGCCCACAGAGCCCTGGGCCTCGGGTCAAATTTGTAACAATGTGTAATAATTTGATTATTTTTGATACATGTTAAACAGAAAAAGAAATTAATCGGCCACAAAATTCTACATTACCCTTCAGATGTTTAATGCATACAAAAATATCAATTTTTGCTGTTCAGCTCTTGTGACACAAGCTCAACAAGAAGTTGATTTGTTAACTTGGGGTTGGGAGCAGGGTCGTTACTCACCCACACCTCTAATTACCCAACAATGTACTTATACCCAGTTCGCCCATCCTTCACAGTCCGTCACGTTCTTTCAACCCCACACCAACCCTTAACCTCAATCCCATTTCACCTCATCCCTCTTCCTCCTCTTCATCCCACCACCCTAAGCCCTACTTTCTATTCTCATTCTTCGTCCACTCCTCTTTGTTGCAGGTTCCATCAGGGGTGGCGTGGGGTGGTTCCTGAGTGGGGTAGGAAAAAGCCATTTCCTAAAGTGTTTTGAGTCAAATGTTTTAATTACATGCATGGCGCCTGTCTGTGTAACTTTATCCTTGTTTTGTTTTATTTGATTTTTAATCAAAACAGGTTTCTTGAAAATTAGTTATAGGTACTCAAGGAGACAACCTGTATACCTAAAGGTTAGATAAAGTAAAGTAAAACTAAAAAAAAGACTGCACCTTCAGGCTGAGTCTCCTCCTCCATACTCTTCATCACCAAGTCTCCCCAGATGGCCCATACATCTATCCATCCATCCATCCATTCCATCAACCCCTTCCTTCAATAAACCTTAAAACTCACATTAATGTGACGTGGTCTTTTCTAGTAAACTGATGATGGCTGGTTCCTGAGTAGTCTGCAGTCAGCTGCTCAAAAGACATGCTGTTGGCAGCTTTCCAACTGTAGTTTTAAATCAGCATTACCTACATAAAGTGATGGATGACACCCCTTTGGTATCCATACCATGATTGTCTGTCAAGTAGATTTATTCCTAAAACTTCCTATTTCTCTTTCTTGTAAGCCCACTAGCTTACAAGAAAGCTCTGCCAGCTGACTGGTAGTGCACAACGATACGCTGGGGAGGGGCAGTGATACCCAACTATCCTCAATACAGCTGGAGAAAACTCCAGTCACTCTGACACTTTCTCTGGCGTTGCATTAAAAGGACCTTAAACTGTAGGAACAGAATGATGGAAAATGTTAGTGTTGGTATACCTCGATACCAAGAACAGACCCGGCTGCGACACAATGCGACCCCCAGTAAGGCATGGCGTTTGCTAAGCTCCAGGTTGCATCAATTCATTTTCAGGTTAGGTTTAAACTTCCAGACTGAATGCCACATGAAGCTGTTTTCCCTACTTCTCGCCCTAACAATGTGTAACTTACTACGATGTGGCATCGTTATTACAGCATTACCTGCCTATTTGGAATAAACCGGAGAAGTTTCCGCTACACCTACTCCTTTTCTAGATCAACACAGACAGGTGTCTTTCTCAAGCCTGAGCAATTGGCAGGGAGCGCTCCGTAGATCTGATACGGCTGACAGCTCCCCCTTTGGAACTGGACTGCTAATCTGGTTTTGCTTCCCGTTGAAGCGTTTTCACAGTCAGATGACTCCTTCCATCCCAGCTGCTCTTTATGTGAACAGACATCGCGGCTGCATCATTATTCGCTGTGATGGTGTGCAATTGTCTTTCCAGCTCAGCACAGGTGCTCCCGCTGTTTATTTTGGTTGTATTCTCCACAGAGAATGAAGGAGGACAGACAATGAAGGATGTCTCATTAGCTTTTTCTCTGCCTGCCACACCCTCTTAGCTTTACACGCACAAACAAACCAACAGGGTTGGAAAATACAGGTCAGGAAGGTCTTGGCGTATGACCTGTCAGCTTAGCATTCAGGAGGTCCAACTAATGATCTCATTTATAAGTACCTGAGAGCCTGACTGGGAGTCATGCAAACAGTTACTTCATCTAGTCACAATATGGTGCATTTTGTATTTCTCCTTGCCTGGAAAGTACACGACAGCAATACATGGATGTTTCTCAGACCTGATTTCAAAAATCCTCATTAACTAAGATTCATTAATCGTAGGTCAATGAGAACTATGAAGGTACTGTAGCAAGACGTTCCAGTCATGTTTGTCATATTTGTTTTCAGAACGATTAAAGCAATGATATACCCTCTTGCTTATACTTAGGCATACCCATAACCATTTTTCTATAGTGTGATGTTAAATGAATCGAAAGCACAAATGCTGATTGTGCTTTAGGTCAGTATTCTGAGTTTTATCTTTACATGTGTATCATGCTCTCAGTGCAGGCGGGACTGCTCCACAACTGCCCATTGTAAGCCAATCCCATTCATGGTGTTTATATGCAGGATCTCAAGGTGTGCCTGTGGAGAGGAGGGTATTTGGTTTGGTCCAATTTTAAAAAATTTGTTGAAGTCCTCAAGCTATAACCTTGAGCTTAAGCTGAAGCGATTCAAAGCCAAGTTTGAAGCCACCAGGATGATAGTCAGCTCCTCTAAGTCAAAGGCCTTGAGTCTCAACCAGAAAAGCATGGACTGCTCCTTCCAGTTCATTAAACAGGAGTCTAATTATATTTTAGAAGTGATGGTAGAAAATAACAGGAGATTAGTTATTTATCTTCAGCAATGCTGATATTGCTAAAGAAAGAGGTAAGCTACCCTTACATAAAGCTATTAGAGATGTACCAGGACTGAAAGAAGCAGATTCTTGATTCAATTATTGCTTAACCCAGTCAGTGAGGGTCCACCAGGTCCCTCTGAAAGTCTCCACAGTCCAGGGGTTTGTAACAGAAAGATTTGCACAATAAAAAGATAACACATTTGAAAAGTTCTTATAAAAATGTCAAAGTTACAACAAATTTCAGCGAGAGGTCACTGAGACTTCATTCCTTTGGACACACCATTAGAATGCTGGTAGCTTGTAAATACCTATTAGAATGGAGTGTGCTCAACAAAGGGTCATTGGCTCTGTGTATATGGACATAGAAACAATTCAAACCTCTGCAGAGATCAATAAAATCAGACGGCAAAGATGTTCCTCACAAGCAGATAAAGAAAACTGTGTGTGTGTGTGTGTGTGTGTGTGTGTGTGTGTGTGTGTGTGTGTGTGTGTGTGTGTGTGTGTGTGTGGGAGAGAGAGAGAGACAGAGAGAGATTACCTTGTCCAGTTGGTTGATTCCCTCTTCCACACAGCAGATGGAGGCCACCGTTCTCAGAGCATGAGCATACAGGTCTCTGAAGCGGTCTTGTCTGCAGATCTTAAACAGGGCCACCACAGCGCCTTCCTGTGCAAAGGGAAACCCGATTTTCACATGAAGAATGCCATTTATAGTAGTTTTAAGTGTGTGATGCTGCCTTGATGCTTAACTAACATGCATTTCTGTTGCCAAAAACATCTTGAAAGGTTCTAAGCTCATTCAACCATCTTTTGTCTATACAGGCTTGGGTCAATGCAGGGTCACTGGGGCCCATTAGGTGAAGGGCCTGGTACACCCTTCACAAGTTGTCAGTCCATCACAGCACAGATTGTTAAAATGTTTCAATTTTTGTTTTAGATGTAATAATGTTCTGCCTGATGGGAATATGAAATGCTTCATTCAGATCTATCAACATTGTGTATTCTGCCCTTGGCTGCAAATTTGCATTGTTCTTCTAAGTTGTAATATTGAATATGCCCATGCAATATGAATAGCAAATGTCTCAGTGTATCAATAGGTATGGCCCTTTCTGCAGAGACAGAGAACCCACATCTCAGCTTTCTGTAACCCTGTCATCTCTCTTGAGTCTGAAACCTAGAATAAAATCCCAAATGGTTTGGTTCCTGAGTCACTGATAGAGGAAAAAAAATCTAAATCAGTGTTGTTTGTTTGCTATTTCTTTACTTATGCAGCCTACAGTCAGATTTACTTAATGCCCACTTGTCTTTGCCGTCTAAGAAAAGTGGGCCTGTATGGTGTCATATTCATATCCCAAACAAATAGGAGGTCGAGCATTACTGATTAATAATCTCCTGACACTCAATAAACTTAAACAAGTTGAGAAAAATGCTTCAGTTACATTTATTTTATAAGAGGAGTACCAATAGGAACTGGCAACTATTTCTCCACAATAATTTTTTTTCCACCTGTGAATAAATGTCATCAAATTATTGTTGGATTTTACAAATTTTTTAATGTGAAATTAAGCTTCTGTAATGAATAAATCCTGCATTTTCAAGCTTTTTACTCATCTTTACCAAGGTTGCTAGTGACTGCAGCGGATGCAGTAAAAGTTATTGGAAAGGCCCATGTGAAGAATCTAACTGAGGTGACTCTCCAATTCAGCTTTGATTTATTTTGAATATGTACATAATACAGAAAAAAAGAAGAAAGAGAAGGGCTGGGGGCTGGTAATAAAATAAACCCTAAGCAAACAAAAGTAAACTAGGAGTGGGAAAAGATCTACTTTTGAATGAAAGTTGGGCCATAAGTCTAACTTTCCCTTCACTTAGTAAAGAATGTTTTTAAGTTTAACAGTATTAGCAGTTTTTTTTTCAATAAATTGGGTGAATATTGGATAAAAAGTTAATTTGGAGAAAACTCATCTTCAAACTCACTAGTTTGCAAAAGACAAAATGTCTTTCGCTTGCAAAGACCTCACATTGTGCTTCTTTTAACAAAATTATACAGCATATACGTCACCACCCGGTTTTATCTTGGAGCGTGCATAATTGGGCAAAATGACGTGTCAAATTGCTCCTTGCTAAACAGATAGTGCTGGGAGAGCCAACCAGCCGCACAGCAGCATCGCGTTGGTTTTAAAGAGTCCAAGGGACCTGAGATGACCGATGGATTTGGCCAGCTTTATTCAGCGAGCCTGCCAGCCGCTGAACCTCTCAAAATCCTCCTAGAATCCGTGATGTCAGCTGAAACAAGTGAAAATATGCATATCCCATGAATGGAAAACAGTGAGCCGAAAAAAAAAAAATAGATTATTTGCGATCCCATAATAGCGGACATTTTCTCTTTTGGTTGGTGTAAACAAACAAAAATAGCTTCTTCACTCCTCCATGGCCATGCAAAAGCATCCCACTCACAAAAACCACTTGGAGGGACTGAATTGTGATTCCCGTGCACACAGCTAGAATTACCTGGAGGAAGACGAAGCCTGTAACTACCACCATTATCCTAATAAGGCCATTATACTGAACTGGCATGTCTCACATTCTGCTAAGGCCGTGCTGCCGAGGCTTGGAGTGGTTAATCATCCTGCCCTCCAGCCTGACCGCTCTTCCCTGTTTACTGCCTACGCAATACCTGGAAGAATTGTCGGCACCGTCGGACAGTCTTTAGTAAACCTCACCGCTGATTTAGGCGGCTTGGGTAGTGAAAGGAAGCTGTTTGTTTCTGTTGTTTCATTATGAAGGCCAACGTCGTTTAAAAAAAAAAAAAAGATTCCAAATGGACTCAAGTCATTTTGATTCAGAACATGTTAAAGCATTAGGAAGGAGGAAATCCACCCATTCCAAGTACTTTAATTTAATTCTGACTTTTGCTAATTATATTTGGGACAGGATTTAAGGATTTAATAGAGTTTTAGGCTTCAAATGCTTCATGCTTACTCTCTTCTAAACTGTTGTCTCACTACATCTGCAGCTGCTCAAAAGAACAAGCCAAACCTCTTCTGGGGAAAGGTTTGGATCAGTAAGTTGAAAGTTGGACAAAATTGGAGATTCCAGGAGGAAGAGCACAGAACGGTCTTCCCAAAGCCCTGAGTTAAACTCTCCTTAAATTATTTGGACCAGGGGTCACCAACATGATGCCCATGGGCACCAGGTAGTCTCCTGGACCACAAGATGTGCCCTCAAGCTTGTTAAAAAATAGCACAACCCTCCAGTGAGCTGCATTTAAAATGTTATTTTATTCAGTTGCTCTTCCTTTTTAGTCATAATCTTAAATCAATTTACATAGATTTAAGGGTATTAAAAACATGTTCATATTACATGAAGTTAAGGTGAGCTCTGAATCTTTAGTTCAAAGGTCAGTACAGGTAGCCAACCAAATGAAAGAACCTCTACCAATTCTATCAAGAACAGCAGTCAAATTGAATTCTCTGAATACACTTAATGTTCAAAATAAAAGGACAGTAGTGTGGGGTTCAATCAGCAAGTTATTCATTCTGTGAAAATCTAGCTGTCCACACAGGTCTCTCTGTTTGAAGAATGAAGGTAGCAGAATTTTTACATCCTGATTATAGGGACAACAATGAGGACAAAAAGCAAAATCTAAATAAAATGGTAGACAGCTCTGCTGCGATAATCTCAGAAGCTTTAATATTGGTAACAAAAACCAAAAAGACATGGGTGAAAATGGAAAGCTACCAGTCTAATCGATCAAAGAAGAGCCAAAGTGCTAAACACTCAGCCAATGATCAAGGTCTTCATTGGAAGGTCTACAGTTACCTTTGAGTACCTTGACAATTAGTAGATGCCCATGTTAAGCCAAACTATCACCAAAAAGCTCAATTTGCAATTAGCCAAATAATAAATGAACAGTACAAGAGAAAATGGTCCAGCGTGTGGAGGAGTGACGAAAGCCAGGCTGCTTGTTTTAGACCGATACTGTTTACCCCATGACCCCTGAATCACTGAAATCCAGTCATTGTACACTGTGAAACATGGTGGCTCAGAGATAGAGCAACATTTCCATAAGCATTTTTCAGTTTCTTGTTTTTTTTCAAGCACTATAAAGCATCTTTCTTCAAGTATTTTCCAGCTTTTAAACGCATTATTCCCAGCGTATCTGTGCCCATGAAAATAAATGCTATTAAAATCATTCTGACATTTGCTCATTTTTTTAAGAGCACTGGCATTATCATGAAGTCTAAAATTATAAGGATATTTATGCCGATGATGAGTGTGTGAACACTTCTGACCGGAGCTGTAAATCCTATTTGGCTTACAGTTTATGGTTTGGGCTGTTGTCAGTGTAGCCCTGACTCTTATTTTTTTTTATCCTTCCTCCCTTTCATTGTCCTTTTCTCATTAAGGTAAAACAATCTATGGCAATGAGTTGGAAGTATTGAGAGCTCCAGCAGCAAATCTGCAGTGTGGCCTCATATATCATATAAAAGCTCATTTCTGCTACTATAAAGCCAGATGATGACTAATTATAGTTGAAGTATAGTGGGTTTTTTCTCTCCCCCTTGCAGAGCATCTCATAGTTTTCACAGATTGTTGGGCTTCTCATTCGCTGCTTCCCTGTTTGTCAAACAATCCCTTCCACTGATTTCACCTCCATTCCCTAAGTGGAGCCCTCCGAGGACTGCGATGCTCACACTCCATGCTTCTCCATCCGTGTTTCTCCAGCTACGGGCCCACACGGCATGTAATTTGTTTCCATCTCATAGTTTTATGAATCATTCTCTCTGCTTCGCTGTGCTCGCTAACACGATTGATTCAAAATGAGATTTACAAACGGAAATCTTGTCAGTAGAGTTTAGATAATTTCTTTGAAATGATGCAACATGCAACGACCTCATGGTGGGCCAACAGTCAGGAGAGTCTAGTCAACAACGGATAACGCCTTGACTTTGTGTCTTTTAATACGTCGTGTATGTTCATTTTGACATTTTTATGGATAACTTTGCTATGGATGGTGTCAACGAGTTACTTTCTTTGATTATTTGATTTACCGCACACTTGTTTTCAGTACAATTCTTGATCACGTAATATTTATACAGGGTTGATCAGGAGAAGCAGCTATTCAAATAAAATGAAAGTTAAAGGATGATGGTTTTATCCCTAACAGCTGATCACATAAGTCTGTTAAATCTTCCTTCTAAACCAACAGCATTCCTCGCAAAGGCAACTTATGTCAAACTTCGTCTTTTAACCCCCCACCCCCCATCTGGTAGATAGAGATGGTAGAAACACTATAGCCCCTCCCAGCCAACAAGCAGGTAAGTAACATAAACAGAAAATTTTGAACGTGGATTTGATACGAGCCATTTGGTCCGTACCGCTGAGAGGGATATTTGTGAGGGAGTGTGACAGACAGGAGGAGGCTAATTAGCTCAGATGACAGGTGGATGTGTTTTGTATTGGGTATTCATTAGGAGCCAGTGGTGGGCAGGTTTCCCCCCTGATGGTTCGGTCAGCGGTGCTACACGGGGAGTTAAGTATGAGCGGATGGGCAGGTAAAGGCATGTGTGCAACTTGCATTTGTGATCAATGTCCACCGCTAATGGGAGCTGACAGTATTGATCTCGCATTCTGGCTGTAAAGGAAGTGTGTGTGTGTGTGTGTGTGTGTGTGTGTGTGTGTGTGTGTGTGTGTGTGTGTGTGTGTGTGTGTGTGTGTGTGTGTGTGTGTGTGTGTGTGTGTGTGGTGTGTGTGTGTGTGTGGTGGAGGGGCATCAGGATGAGTCTTATCTAGAGAGTCATAGCAGTGGCAGTCTAACTAATGGCCAGTTGAGACTTGCTGTCTGGTCTGGTTTGTCTTATCTCTCACTGAAATGGCGAGGCAGCATCGTGGAAACGTGCAGCTCTGCTGGTCAGAATACTGGCTACTTGTTAAAGGTGCGTCTCCACAGAAGCACGATCCCAGTTGTAAAACAAATAAATAAAACCCCTAAATCAGCTCAGCCAATCAGCTCCTCTGGTATATCCAGACTACCTTGGCAATGATGCTGCAGAGCTGGGGTCCGTCCTGGGTGAGTGACAGCAGGTTGCTAATGGCACTGCCAATAGTCTGAACGCAGTCTGACGACTCAATCTGTTTGATCAGCACCTACGGGGGAAAAAAGAAACCTAAATTAATTTGTTATTGATGACAAAAAGAAAACAACCCCATTCGACTGAATTCTTGACTACAAGGAGGTGATTTCAGATAAAGGCACGGTTTGTTTATGTCGTATTTGCTAGGTACTTCTAGCATTGCAGCTTTTATTGTAACTGTATTAGGCTTAGAAAGAGAAGCTTGTTTAGCTGTTTTATATTATAGATGGTGTGGAGATACATTTGTATCTCATCCCCCAAATCAATACTCTGTCGCTGTAATTACAGCTGCATGTCTCTGCCAGCCTTTCACATCACCAGGGTTAAATTTTCAACCATTCTTTTTTTGTAGATAGTGCAAGCCCAGTCAGATTGGATAGAGAGCATCTGATAACACATGTTTTCAAGTCCTGTCAGAAAGTCTTTACATCTGGACTTTGATGGGACCATTCTAACACACTAATCCTTGATCAAAACCATTGCAGTGTAGCTCTGGTTGTAAGTCTGGGGTCGTTGACCTTGTGGAAGGTGATGCTCCATCTTCAGCCTTTTGCTTTTTCTAACCTATCTTCTTCCTGAATGGCTCTGCACTTAGCTCCACCCCTCTTTCCATCAACAGCTTCTTTGCATGATGATGCCACCACCATTTTGCACTGTTGAGATGGTGAGTTCAGGGTATTGCACGGTGTTTGTTTTCTGCCACACATGTTTTGTATGTACGTGAAAATCATTGTTATTTTCGGTTCCATTTGATTCGCTGTGTCCTTTGTGTCGCAGCTGCAAACTGGACCTCTTATGGCTTGCCGCTCTTCTATAAAGGCCAGCTTTTGTGGAATTAATGAGTAAAAATGATCCTGTCAATATATTCTCCCACCTGAGCAGTGGACCTCTGCCGCTAATCCAGAGCTACCGAGAGGCTCTAACACACTTCTTTTTGATTAGATTATGCAGGAAACTTTTAAAACGTCTTTCTTCCATTTCAAAAATGTGATTATACTTTGTGTAACGTTCACGGCTTCTGCTGTGACTCTTCGTCTCTGCTGCTGTCTGCTGACGTCACCCTCTGCTCCCTGTGCTGCTCTGACAGTTATCCACTGATGTCCTGTACCTGTCACTGCTGGGATTACTGGTGCTGCCACACCTGTGTGTTGCTCTATTTAAACCTCTCTTTCTGAGTTCAGGCACCAGATTCTCAAAAACCCTTGTGTGAGTGAATCTGGAGATCTGGACCCAGGACTGGACTGTGGACACGCCTGTTAGATTTTCCTACCAGTACCTCTGACTACCTGTGTATCACCCTGGACTGTTTCTAGATTTCTGCCCCTGCGTCTGGCTGTACAAGGGAACCAGCTTCTGCCAGCAGAATATTCAGCAGACCGTGCCATGCCCGGTTTTAAAAATCTTAAAACGTCACTCGGTGTCTCTTGAATTATTGGGTTCAAAACCAGAAACATTACAATTTGTGTTGGTCTATTACTTAAAAGTGAATCAAACGTGTCAATGTTTGTAGATTAAAAGTAAAAATGAAAATGATCCCTGGTGGCAAAGGTTTTACAGGATACTATATTCGATGATTCTTTCACTCCACTTTTGGCTTGAAAAGCCTGAAATGCCTGCACCTCGGTCCATATCAACACAAGCAACAAACTACAAGCAACGAACTATAAACCCCTGTGAAAAAGAGAGTGAACCCTCTTACACTGAGCAATATAATATAACTAGCTGAAAGTAAGTGAAGCTAATGTCGCTTTCCCTGCGGCTTAAGATGACTTTATTAGCATCAAATCATGCTGAGAATGCATGGATAAAGTTTTGGAACGTAGGTAAATACAATGGCCTACCCGGATTTCATTGGCTAACGCCATGTCAATCATGTTGCTGAAGGAATCGCTGACATCTGTGAGGATCTCATGGATAGCTTCCCTCATGGATTTAAGGAAGAATTCATCATCTGTGTGAAGGCACCTGCAGGTAAGGGGTCAAAGCATCTTCATGAACACTCATGGCAAGAACAAAGTAGGTACTCTTTGATTCCAAATAACATTGAAACATCTTATTTTAAGATGCAGATATATTAAAACCAAAGTAGATCATAGGAATTTAATGCAAATTTTGTACCTCCAATCTAATGTTTAAGAAATCCTGAACATCTCTGAGACATTTTTATAGTTTTCTGGTCTATGTTAGGGTGTGAGTATACACAATCTTAAGGAGCTCTGACATCAGCCATGAGAGCACCGATTTACAATACAGGTGTGCTTTCAGGGATTTATTAGTTTGCATCAGTTGCCTTTAAGACAGAGCACCTGAAATATCAGGACTGGATTGTTGAACGTTCCATTAAATGTTAGATTTATGGTTAAATCAAAAGAAATGTCCATAGAGATACATAGTTTGTAACTTTAGGTAAAGGAACAGTGAAAACATCACCTGGCTGTAGCGGAATGATGAAGCTATCAAAGCCACAACCAG
Source organism: Fundulus diaphanus (assembly GCA_037039145.1). Lineage (NCBI taxonomy): Eukaryota > Metazoa > Chordata > Actinopteri > Cyprinodontiformes > Fundulidae > Fundulus > Fundulus diaphanus. Next base: position 42,348,905 of record CM073134.1, read on the forward strand.
CCCTGTGAGGAGGGAGGTCGTCAAAACCCTCAGCTCACTGCAAAAGACCGGCAACAAAATTTGGTTGCAGCAGCCTCTGGAGTTTCAGTTTCCACAGTAAGATTGATAAACATTAAGGGCTTTATGTCAGAAATTACACCAAGACGTGTGCCACCACTTAGCTAAATGCACAAGAAAAGTGGGTGCACCTGTAGCGCTCGGGTAGCTTACACAATCTGTATGTGGAGGCTTTAGTCCTCGATGTGGCCGTCAGTTTCTGGCCCATGGACCTTTGTTGCATAACTTCGCCATCTCTCAGCCCCCTTCTTGTCAGTCTACTTTCATTAAAGGCCAATAATTGGCTCTAGTTTGCTCAAGACGTTTTGAATAAGCAAAGGAGGTTTTCGGATTCTGTTTTTTGCAATGATGAATCCAAACTGCCATTTTTAGCCTGGGCTACAAAGAACACCGGGTCTACAGTGAAGCATGGAGGTAGCTCTGTGTTGCTCTGGAGCTACTTCACTTCCTCTGGCACTTTGAAACCTGCAGCGTGTGTAGGGAGAATTTGGTTTAATAAGATGTCAAATCCTGGGAGATAATGTCCTGTATTCTGTGAGGAAGCTGAAGCTTGGGCATCACTGGACCTGGACACAACAATGACCCAAAACTTACCTCAAAGTCCACCAAAGCTGGATTTCACAGGAAGTCCTGAATGATTAACGAGTGGCCCTCATAGCTGTCTGATGAAACTCTTTGATGGGATTTTAAAAAGGCGGTTGCAGCACTATTGAAGAACTGGAGACCTTTGCCTATGATGGATGGGCTAAGGTTCCCCAAGAATGCTGTCAGAAGCTGGTGTCAGACCAAGGCTCAAGTTTACAGCAGGTTATGACAGAAATGGTGTGCTCCACTAAAGAGACTGCTGCAGTCATTAACAGTGGTATTTTGTACCGAAACTGAATGAACCAATTGTAATATTAACCTTGTTGAGCAATTTAAACTGTCCTTGTTTGATTTTCTCATTACAAACAGCTAATATACCTAATTATAAATGTAACTGTATTTCTACTTGGGGTTTCATAGTGAAAATTATTCAAAAGTGGCAATATTTTGAAGTTTATGACAGCTCAATCACAAAAGACTGAACAAGCCTGGCTTATCTTGATAAATGACAGGCTCTGGTTCTTTGCAGTTCTTCAGTCAGTAAATGCACATTAGATTTGCATTTGTCAGGTGTTGCTGTCCGTTTAAGATTACTTTTGCTTTATTTATACTATGCGGATCTCTCTGTTTTTACCCATGTCTGTTACCTCTCTGTGATGTTAGTCAGCTCCATGCACTTTTCCAGCAGTGATTTCTCATACTGCAAAAAAGAGAAAAAAACAACAATTTGCATTAACAATGAGCAAACAAATACAAAACTAAGAAACTAAGAAGAATTACATTTTTGTGTCAAAAAAAATCTTAAAAGAAGGGCTTTCAATTGTTTTTTTGGGGGGGGGGGGGGTTTACCACGCTAACCCTGAACCGAATCCTCTGCAACAAATAACTTTCAGAAGTTACTTAGTTCATTGATAGAGTCCCCCCTGTGTAATTTATTTTCAATAAACCGATGAAGGCCTCAGAGGTTCATTCGAGAATATTAGTGAACCTACAGCACAGCAGGCAGGGTTAGGCTATAAAACAGTGTTTATTCAAGTATTGACTTAGTTGGGCTGAATACAAATGCAGGCCCCACTTCTCAAATTTCTATTAGGAAAAACATTTGAAAACCCTGTGTCATTTACTGTCCACTTGCACTATTTTGTGTTGGCCTGTCACATAAAATCCTAATAAAGTACATTCAAGTTTGGTTGTGAAGTGATAAAATAAATAAAAGTTAACAGAGTAGAAATACTTTTCTAAGGGACTGTATAGCAAAAACATAGATGTTGTTTTTGGGGAACGTCTTTATAGGCTATTGATTATTTTTGCATTGAACCTAACACATTATTTGTGAAAAACCACAGAGAAAATCTCAGCCAATCATCACCTTCTGCATCTCAGGAGGCGTGCTGCGGGCTGCACTGTACTCATGCACCAGCGAACGCACATGGCAGTTTGCACGTACAGCCGTGCTGTGGACCCTCTGCCAGCGGCCTTTCTCCAGCCGCTGGAACATCTTCCCCAGCTCTGTGCTGACCACTAGTGCACGGCGAAGGAGCGTCTGCAGGTTGTTTCTGGCTACGTGGTCCCCAGCGGTGATCCCAGAAGTCACTATAAGCTCTCCCTGGTGGGAATCTTCGTCCACTCCAATGGGTTTGGCCTGAAGGACACACATGCACTCCACTTCCGTCATGTGGCGCAGATCCTCCATCCACCGTTGGACTGAGTCCACCTGCAGAGTCTGCATGCGGGTACTGAGGAGCAAAATGAAGAAAGCGGGACCAAAGGTGGGATTAGAGTCACGCATTGTTGACTTTTAATTGAACTATGGAGTGGAAGAATGATAAACGCACAGTGACAGGTCCTTTTAGTATGAACCAAATATCAAAATGAAATTCAATAGGATTTTGTTTTTGATTTTTGAGGACAGCACGGGTGATTGTGGGATGCTGTCTACAAGATCTGGACATGATTTATGCCGTACAAGTCCAGAGAAGGGCCAGATGCATTGCCACTGATCCCATCCACCTATGCAATGCACTGTTTGACCCACTTCCATCAGGTGAACAGTTCAGAAACAGTAAACCAGAAACTAATAGACTCAAAAACAGCTTCTTTCCAAAAGCTGTAAGGACTATCACCCCCTGCTGAGACGTTTGTGGTCTGCTGCATGTTACAATTTCTGAGGGAATATCTGATTGCACAGCTCTGTAAATGAAGGTTTAAGATTACTGCACAGAATTCACGGCGGGCATGAGTGTATCATTGTATTTAGATAATGGGAATAAGTAAGTAAGTAAGTAAAGGTAAAATTGTATTTCTTTTGTACAACTTTCGATTCTAGAGTTTAATGCATCAGGAATTAAATTATCTGTTGTTTAGCAGGTTCTAAAATATTTAGATTTGACCTAAACAGTAAAAAAGCTGACAACAAATGTCAGATTATTATTTATTAAACCAAATGGTAAACGGCCTGTACTTGTATAGCGTTTTATCAAGTCTGATGACACCAAAGCGCTTTACACTACATTCAGTCATTCACACACACATTCACAGCCTGACAGGGATAAGCCACACTGTAGCCACACCTGCTCTCTGAGGTTTTATGACTGACAGAAGCGAGGCTGCCATACATCAGCGCCACCGGACCCTCTGATCACCGTCTGCAGGCAATACGGGTAAAGTCTTTCCCAAGGACACAACTACTCGGTCAGAGCGGGGGATTGAACCAGGAACCTGCTAGTTACTATACAAACTACCTGACTCCTGTACCACTGTCTCCCCAAACCAAGAAGAACCCAAAGAGACCAAGTAGACCCCCTGATTCAATAACTGATGAAGGACCTACAAGGTGTCCAGAGTTATGTGGCTGCAAAAAAAGCCCAAATGATCACTGTTCCACATCTGCTCATGACAGCTGGATTGAGGTATTTGGCTTTATCCAAAGAGAGTGCTGTGAATTACAACCAAACAGCTGTGATTGGCTATGGTCATGTCTGTATGAAGCACAGTGTTGCTGAAGTCTTGTAGTTCATTAAAATGCAACTTTGCACTCATAATTTGTTGTTTTAGGCGTTCCTGCTACAAATGTTTTAAAGAAGCCACATGTATTAACGAATTTTCCAGTTATACTGTCATGGACATTAAAATGACAACTAATGCATGTAGAGTCTAACATGTAGGTGGTTGGCGTTATTATTATTTTTTTGTTGCTGTTTTGTTTTTTGCAAAACAGCAACAAGCATTACACGATCGGAACCTTGGAGTGGATTTGCTGAAGTGTCCACTTTTAACAAAATAACTGCCTTCATGTTTGTTCACTTGTGAGCTATCTTCTCTTGTCAGGTTGATAAGCAACAATACTTGAAGGTGGAGTGTGTGGACAACATAAGGTTCCTGGGCATTCACATTTCCACAGATCTATCATGGACTGTGAGCACCTCCCACCTGGTGAAGAAGGCCCAACAACGGCTCTTGTTTCTCAGAAAACTGAAACTGGCTGGACCTTCTACTCAGCTGCTCATAAACCTTTATAAGGCTACAACTGAAAGCATCCTACGTCTCAGTGTAACAGTGAAGGTATGGGAACTGCACGGCACAGGAGCAGGAGGTTTCAGCTTGGGTGGTAAGGTCAGGACAGGGCATTGTGGGATACTGTCTACAACAGGGGTGTCAAACATACGGCGCATCCGGCCCGCCGAACAATTTAGTCCGGCCCGTTGAATAAATGCATTATCATTATTCAACAATGATTTTTTTTTTTTTTTTTTTTTTTTCAGTGTCCTGTCTGGCAATGTGGCAATAAGAATTGTTGTCTTAATGCCAAAAAGAGCTCATCAGATTTGGCCATAGTGCTCCACTTGATTTATGAATGTGAATAGTTTTATTATGATTCATGCGGGGAATATCTCAAATGATATGGACACTACAATGGGAAAGTAGGAGAGGAAAGGAAGAACAAGAAGAAAAAAAGAAAAGGTGAAAGAAAGAGGAGATAAAAGGAAGAGAATGATAAAACAATTATTGAAAAAAACATGTACTCCGTTTAATTGAAAATCTGCAGTTCCTATATTGTCCACGAGGGGCGCTGTGTTTTAATCAGCAGATGGTAGCACTGAGCTTCAGATGTGGAAAATTGATTTTAAATCATTTCTTAATTTTTATCTGTTTGATGTATTTTGTCATGCAGGACAGTGTTTTTAAGTTCCAAAAAATTTGAATAAATGTTTTTCAACATTGTACAATCACTGTGATCAGTTCTTATGCATAATGCACTTAAGTAAATGTTTAACTGAGTAAAAGTATTGTTGAAATTGCACATACTTTTCAGATTAAGCTGTATGCGGCCCCTAAACCAAAATGAGTTTGACACCCCTGGTCTACAAAAGTCCAGAAAAGGGCCAGATGTATAGCCACAGATCCCACCCAAACAGGCAATGCGCTGTTTATCCAACTTCTATCAGGAAACCAAGTCAGGAACATTAAATCTAAAACTAATAAATTTAAGAACAGCTTCTCTCACAAAGCTGTGAAGGCTATCGCCAAATGAGCATCAATGTTACATGTTTAAAAGCATGCTACTGGTTCCACAGTTTATGATCCTATAAAGAATTATTACAATGTCTCTCACGTGCTAATGTCTATTTGCACACTTTTAGCTTCTCATGGAGTTTTTGCCTGTCATGCAATTGCAAATTTTTTTTCACATCATTCTGTAAATCGAATGCTGTTCTCTTCCTTTTTAAGTTGAACATTTACATTTTTGGTAATGACTATTTACACACTTTTTAACTTCTCAGGACATTTTTGTCTGTCATGCAATTGCACTGTTTTTTTTTACATCCTAGTATTTGTCTTTTTTGACTTGAACATTTCAGTTTTATCAAATGAAAAGAACTATTTGCACACTTTTTTTTGTTTGGTGCATTTAACCTGAACATTTTATATTTATCTAAATATGCCTTATTATCTATTAATAATTTCACAGTATGTTTCCTCTTCTGATAAGTCTCTCTTTTGCTGTACAGCTTAACTTTAAATGTCGTTTTTTTTTTTTTCTCATAGTGTGTTTTTGCATTTATGAGGGTCTTCTCTATAAATGCTTATTTTTTTGTTTTTCCATGAATGTCTTAGATTTGGTTCTGGGTGTTATATATGAATTCTGAACCGGTGTCTTACTAAAATTCTATAATGGTTACATAATGAAAATAAATATTCTTGATTCTTGAGTCTTAATACAGGTGATCATACGGGTCAGGATTAACCATTTCAATGAAATTCAGCAGCAACAAGCAGTATTTTAAATATAATGAGTGCAGCAGAGGTTTACTTGCGTTTTCACTGATTTTCAATTTTGTCTTTATTGTTGTTCAATAATCAATTACTGTGTTTTGTGTGTTTTAATACACTTGAAATCATATTTCACTTATTTCAGAAGCTGGTGAGGATTAGATCAATTGTTCCCCCTTTTATTTTTTTACTTCTACACAACACATGCATTTTTTGTAACAAAAATACTGATAACTGATAAATAGAGTCTTAAGATTTTTCCATAAAAACTATTTCAATTGATGAATTGAAATTTTACACATTAACCAAATCCATGGACACTTTGTTCCATTAATGTTTACTTTGTAAAACAACTAAAGCCTGTTTTTAGGTAACTCAATGAAGGTTGAGAGTAGTGTTTTAGGTTTTAATTAAACTTATAGTGCCTTGTTGGACTTAAAGTTCACTTAATGTATTATTTCTGTTCATGTGTTTAAATGCACATTGTTGAGACATGAAGTTTAAGTTAAAGGGTCTTTGTGAAATTATTTTGCTGCCCAAAATTGGAACAGCTCAGAGTCATGAACTACTGTAGTCACAAAAGCAATATTTCTTTTGCGTATTTAAGCAAATTTTATAAATGGAAGTTGATCTTCACCCCTGGCCTAAACATTTGATGCAAAGAAAAACTTAGTCATGCTTGGCAGGTGCAGGCACACAAACTATAGTAAGTTTTCTCTGACATTGGATCAGTCGGTGGCCTATAAGCAGCTTGATCCCCCTAACACCATCAAAAGCAGAATCTTAAATGGCCCATGAAAACTGCAGTAGCCATTAATGTGTATTACAGGTCAATTCCATCAATACTTGCTAGTTTTTTGTTTTTGTTAGTTTAACCCCTCACTGACACGACGGTTCTATCAGCAGGCTACACCAGGTAAACACTCCACCCACTTCAATCTCTCCCAGCACTGACCCTAATGAATGGAGGCTTTAGAGGGCAATACCGAATCCAAGGCTTCCTGGAAGAGAGTGGATCGGTGGCCACGGCAAACACCCCTGCTTTGAGTCAACAGAGGAGAGTCTTTAATGAAAATGGATATTTGCCACCTTTGCTCACTGGGCTCCTTCTGGGTCGTTCGGATAATGCTGTACTAAACATGGGCTTATTTATGGAAATGTGTCATCAAACACCAAAGCTTGGTGGCAAGAGACTGAATTATCAGAAAGCCACTTCTTGAATGACACAGAATCCGCTCTCACACTTCTTTTAGGGGTAGCTGTGTGATAAGTAGGAAATTTAGCAGAACTAATCAGTGTGGCAGACATTTAAGCTGAGGCACAAGAAACCCCCGAGGCCAAACACCTGCAGTTGTCTGGTTACAGTCAAACAAAACGATACAACAGGTTAGAGGGTATAAACAAAATTAAAGATGACTTTTAATACAGAAATATAAGTCTACTTGTGTTTGGGAACATGTGTTTGATAACTATCTTGAATGTATAGCTCAAGTACTTAAATCATGTTTATTTTTCATGGTACTTAAGTATTTCATGAATTATGGTCAACGTGCTTGAATCTCACCAGTAATTGAATTGAATTGTGTATTATTTCTGGAAAAGTTTTTGTACACAATATTTCCACTTAATTTGATTATGGTCCCTGTTTCATGCATCCTTTCTACTACTGTATGGTATGACAGATAATAACCCCTGATCAAACCAAAAACTATTACTGGAGCCATGCAGTGTCATTTCCTTGCAGCGGGCTTTGAACAGATTATAGAAAGTCATTCTATGTCAGCTGTTGTTCCCTCTACATGTAGAATCTGAGACATGGTCAATACAAAGTAGGCAGTAGCCAGCACCATTTGGTACCCACAAAGTCTGGACCGTCACCTATGTACTAGAGAGGCGCTGAAGATTGGCAGCAACAGAGGTACCCCAACATCTGACCCAGCTAAAGCTTGAATCCTTATTGAAGTAATGGGAATCTTTCAAGACTTCAAATGACATTTTTATATTATATACCTTTACCACACAATTTTTTAATAAACATAATTATATGTAAGAACCGATTTGTAGTAATCCAACTGCACACAATGAGAAGGCACATTGGTGTATTTGTTTCTTTTAACCAGATGGTGATCAAACCTTTTGAAAAGAAAACCCTGATCAGTTGTATTTATCTTATACTGTATGTTGTTGGAGTGAAAAACACTGAACAGCGAAATTTAGTTTCGTATGCACTGTGTATATACAAAATGACAATAAAGTTTGTCTAAGTCTCTAATTGATGTTGCGATTTGCAAAGAAATGTTATTTTGAAAACTGAGTTGGTTCAGTGTGATTAAGCCTGTGGCCATAATGTGGACTCAAGATGATTTTACTTGATCATAAACAAAATATTATCTTAACATCCATCAAGCTGGAAGTACCTTAAAGAAGTCCATTAAAATGTTATTGATTTATTTATTTTTTATTGAGCCAGTGTATTTTATTTCTGTAGAGAGTAGTAGAACAGCTCTGTAAAAGTGGACAAACCGTTAGGTTTCAGAAAACAGAAAGTTCATTGTTGCACAACATTCTCGATTAATCTCTGTAATGCTTAAAAGGAGAAAAAGATCCAATAAGCTGTGAATGTAGAGTTGAATCAATAACGAGACAGCGTTACAGGGAGTAAGGGTCATTTATAAGGAGCTTGTTCTACTAAGTGGGGTAAATGACCTCACAGTGACAGTTGAAGCCCCTGAGAATAAATGAGGTTCAGTCTTTTGTTGCTGACTAAACAAAGTCCTTTCTCCCTAAATAATCCTCAGTTGTAAAGTAAAACTGAGCCCCGTTTTTCTTTATGATCCTTTTTGATTTTTCACATGCTTAAAAGTGTGTAAACCATACTACTTGACAAGGTTTGCAAGGGACCGATTACATAGTCATGAATAACACAGTGACTCATGCTTAGGGATTTAAATTACCTACAAGGGTTTGATCATCCGCTATTGTAACACAGAAGGGGATGGCAAGACATTACAAGTTTTTTAATGTTTATTGCGTTTCAGACTCATCTTAACAAGAAGTGACATTTCATACAAACATACTTTATTTAAGTGTCTTCACTAAGTACTTGGTTTAGGAACTTTTGGCAGCTATAGCCTCAGGTCCCTTTGGGAAAGCTTGGCACTGTTTCCTCTTTAAGCGTCTCCCTTCTTCTTGGCACAAGTGATCAGACTCAGTTAGGCTGGGGAGGGGGGGGGGGGTTCCTGTAAGGTTATTTTTGGAGCTTCTCAAAAGTATTCAATTAAACTATGTTACACATTTCGGACACTAAAGTATTTTTTAAGATTTCCTAAAACCCTTCCTGTGGGAATTCTTGTTGATGTGCTTTTAAACCGTTTTCTTCAAATCAACAGTGATCTGTTAATCTATTCTGACATGTTTCCTTGCCTTTTTGCAGAAAAATATACATTTCCATAGCTCATATATACTGTACCTGCTTGGTTAGCACTCATTTATTTTATGCATTTAAGCATTTCTGTCTGGGATACGGATCATGATGTGGCAGTTAAAACTATCACCTCTCAGCATCGAGGGTACCGTTTCAATCATATACCGAGGTGCTCTGAGTTGAAGTTTGTGTCCCAAGATTTGCTCCAGGTACACCAGTTTTCCCCTCAGTCCAAAATACATGATTCTTTGGTTAAAACAATACCTCTAAAGAGCATTTTGGTCTAGTTGCAAGTGTTTTCCAGTGATAGACTAGTGGCCTCTACCAGTGTTGTAGGACTCGAGTCCGAGTCATTAGCTAAATTTAGAGACTCGTGACTTGACTTGGACTTGAGCACTGATGACTCGAACTTGGACTCGGACTCCTACATTCAGATCATTCTTACTCGGAAATTGAGAAAAAGACTCGACTTTTTTTATATCATTAGGCTATAATTTTAATATGTCATTAAAATATTATTTGGTGTATGATTTTAATATCTAAATGGCGTACCGCGCACGTGACGTCACCATCTCATGAGCAACGCCCCTTGCCGCTAAGGTTGGGCAAACAGTGTGAGAGCGCACGTAGCAACCAGCCATTACACAGGCAACAGATACAACGATATGACCGACTTTTCCGCTGTTAAACTTTCACAAGAGGATGTCCAGGCGCCCAGATTCCTGATAGAACTGTGGAACAACACACCAACGTTCAGCTCAAACGATGGATTGAGTGTCGAGGGCTTAGAAAGCCTGGAAAACGGGCCGAGTTGATAGAAAGGTAAGTCGTTGTTTTTCTCCTGCTCGGCGTTCACGGCGTCAGCGGCCGTTTTTTTCTGTTTGTAATCACCTTCCAGAAATCGGTATAAATTGTCCGGCCCGCCGAACAATTTAGTCCGGTCCGGTGGCCAAATGCATTATCATTATCCAACGGCTGTATCTCCTCGCTGCATCTGCACCAGATTTGTTGTGAGTCATGAGGGAACGCTGCCGAACGCGTTTGTGGGAATCGCCCGGTGGACGGGCGAGGAAAATGCGTGACAGCATCTGCGGTGGCGGGCCGGAGCCGCGGCGGTGTGCGAACCCCGCCCGCCGGCCGGCACCGCGGCAGTGGCCAATAGGCCGGAGTGCACTTGGCTGCGAGGGCCGATCGACGCCGCTTGCGGCTTTAACATCCTTCACATGCGGCCTGTCAGCGTACCTCGAGTCGCTGTTGCACGTTCCATAACAACAATGTTTAAAAACCATGGTTAGGAGACGTCTTAGACTTGGAAAAAGCAGTCGTTTTACCGAGTAAAACCAAGGGTAACTACAGCGAAAGAGTTATTAGTGCAATGGAATGTTACTGCTTCATGTCATACATCACACGTCACGGCATGTTCCTACAACAAACTTGGATCAATAGTGACTCGACTCGGACTTGACTCGGATGAGCAGTGGACTCGACTCGGACTCGACTCGGATTTTTTTTTAATGACTTGGACTTGACTCGGACTGGAACACTGGTGACTCGAACCTGGACTCGGACTCGAGGCATAGTGACTTGACTACAACACTGGCCTCTACAACATGTACCTACTTATTATAGCCCTTTGTTTCCTGGAACAGGCTCTCTACGGCCTCCACCTTGCTTACCTCCCACTTTGGACCTGGACCAGAACTAAGATGGTCCAGAAAATATATAGATTGATAGATAACAGCATATGTGTGAGTAAGGTGAGTAAGAGGCTTAATTTGAACTTGGTTTCTTTTGTTCAGGTTGAAATGATTATGCCGCAGGAAATGTCAAAAACAACAACTACAGTAGGTAAGTGCCTAAGTATGGAATTTATTGAGAGTTTTCTGAAATCCACTAAAAATGATTTGTTAGTATAACAAACAAGATCAAATGTAAACATTAACTCAAAATAATATTTAGTTAAACATTCCTTATTAAGTTGCATCTAAACCAACAGGTTCTTGTTGCCACCAATAAGCTACTGGTTAAATTTTAAGAAGATATTTGACCGCTCTCGTATCACATTAGGTGGAACTCATTTTAATTGGTTGGTTTCCTGGCACTGACCCCGCTATGAAACAAAGTTAAAGGCAACCTGTTATGAAGAATGTATGTTTTGCATGTTTTGCTCTTACATTTGGGTCTCTACTGCTTCTAGAAACAGACCAAGTGCTAAAAAAAAATCCATCCATATGTTTTTTTGGCAATAAGTGAATGTTTCATTGGCGTGTGGTCGTTTCAAAAACCTCCCGATAATTATCTCACAATTGGAGGGCACTGCCGCTCACCTAGCAATCCAAGTGGAGCGCCACCCACTTCCTTATTAGAGGAGGAACACATTTGGTCAGCTAGTTTTACTGCTGTATTTGCTGTACAATCGCTGCTGGGAAAGAAACAAATGTTTTGTTGTTGGCTGTAATAAACAACATGTGTCCGTCTCTCAGTCATGGAGAACAGATCCATTGTGTTTTTGATGGCAATGTCCCTGCCACATTGCCAAAGAACTGCCTTTGTGAATATAGAGTTTGTGGGCACGGTCAGCTACAGCTTACTAGCATAAAAGTGACAGAACCCTAAAACAGCTCATTTTGAAAGTAGCTCAAAATGGGCAGAACTAAAGAGGTGAAATCTCATTGTCTGAGAATGAATTTGTATAAAAAAATGGAATGAACATGTTTTGTACTGCGCATAAACCTATCCTAACTAGCTTAAAAAGGAAGCATAATGGGTCCCCTTTGACACATTTTCAGCAGGGTTTAAGTCACAGCGTTGGGGATGTCATTCCAGAAGCAGTATGATTTGTCTGTTCCAGAACCAGTTTTGATTTACAGTATGCAACAAATGGTGACCCGGGGATCAACTGTCTAGCTGAGAAAAAGTATGCAAATTTGAAGGCAGTCATCCTTCATTATTTCACAAGATTTGTGCAACCCACCAGTACATCTGGTTGAAAAACCGTTCCCACAGTATGATCCTACCCCTACAGTGTGAGACAGTTGGTGCAGTTTTCTTTGGTTTAAAATTGTGAGAAAAGAACAGAATAGATACTTTACTATCCCAATAGGGACATTTTGCTCAGTGAGCGAACACATGACACTGGCCATTTACAACAACGTCTAAACAGACACACAACCAAAATCAGCAGAAACTAGTCAAAATCAAAGATTTGTTTTGAGGGTAATAGGTGACAGTAATCCAAGACACATTTCAAAACTGGCCCTGCAATAGGAAAATTAGGCTTCTAGACGAGTCGTTTCAAAGATACAACCTCATCTTAACAGAGGATTAATGGTGTTTGCTCCAATGGGAGACTGCCATTTTAAACTCGACAAAAGAAAGTTGGTTCTACATTCAGGTAGAATTTTCCAGAAGACTTGCTGATGGCTACAAAACTCGTGAGGTTGAGCTGCAGCTATCAAGGCAAGGCAAGTTCATTTATATGGCACTTTTCAGTATTTATAGAATGCTTCTAAAGAATTGTAACCAAATTTTAGTGAGGATGTATGTGTTGGAACAGGTATAATTTTGTCCCTTTGCCAATTTAGGGAAAATAAAATTAGCTGTATGATTGTTCTGGTCATACGTTCCTGCCCATGGTGAGCATATGCAAACTATTTACGGGCATGCTACAGAAAGTACACAAAAGGGATTTTACAGTCTCTGACAAATGGATGCAGACAGACAGATTAAAATGCTCTGGAGTTTCACATAATAAAGTGTTGAGAGTTTGAAATAATACACTTTACAATGCTTTGTTACCATGAGTCAAAGAATTAATGAAAAATATTTTTCAATTCAATTCAATTCAATTCACTTTTATTTATATAGCGCCAATTCACAATATATGTAATCTCAATGCACTTTACAAAGTTAATTTAATCACATCATCCAGACAGATTGGTCAAAAAGTTTCCTATCTAAGGAAACCCAGCAGAGTTGCATCAAGTATTGACAAGCAGCATTCACTCCTCCTGAAATAGTGTAGAGCCACAGTGGACAGTCGTCTGCATTGTTGATGGCTTTGCAGCAATCCCTCATACTCAGCATGCATGAAACGACAGTGGTAGTCTCAAGAAGGTGGATATGGGCAACAGCGTACAGAATCTTATTGTTTATGCAAAACCAAATGTTACCGTTTCGTTCCATGTCTCTCAGTTATATAACTGTCTCACATGAGGATGAACCCGTCCTGATTTACACTCCCCAACAAGCCACAAAACATTACACTCACCACAGGCGGGGGAAAAGATGATGATAATAATAGGTTTGTTTTCCAAAGGAGGGGAAGCGGTGCACAACAGCTTAGAGGGAATGACAAATATTTACATGCAAGGCCAAGAGAGGGTCAGGCGACAACGGCTCTATTATCTCATAGAGCAGGATCCTGTGGACATGAAGCATCACGCTCACTTCTGCAGGTAGCTGCTAGCAGAGTCAGTGACAGAAGTGAAGGAAGGGGTTGAAGCTGGCTTATGTTGCCTTGTTTGAATATATTTTTTAATTATCGTTTGTTCTTGTTGATATTTTCATGTCTTAATTATGAGATAGGAGGAGTGGAGGTAGGCATCACTTTTGTACACATGGCTTTAAACCAGTTATTTACAGATACTTTCTAAAAATCAACACATGCCTTTTTTCTTATTGTTTAGCTTGAAAAAAGAGTAAACATTTTCCGTTTCTGGTCAGATGTGGTTACCAAAATGTGGTACATTTTCCACGTACCTGCACGTACTTCCTTTATCTGTTCAAACAAAATCCACAAGTATAAACACCATGGGGATGTTGGAACATTGTAATGTTAAGAAGATGAGGTTATGACGTCCGATGGATTAATGTTTTGGTTTGAAATGTGCGTATTGACCGTACAACAAAAGGAAATTACTTTGCTATGACGCTGACTGAAGGTACTACTAGAGTGTCAGTATTCAGAGTGAAATCAGTCCTGTACTGACATGTGCTGGAAGGTCACTCAGAAAAGAAGCCACCACTCAGACAGAGCGAAAAAATCCAGACTACGATTTGCAAATGCCCACAGGTAAAAGCACTTATTTTTTCGAGACACATCCTGTGGTGAAATTCAAGTGTTTGCCCCGAATGACAGTTGTTACATTCAGGGGGAAGCTTGCAAGCCTGGAAAGACTCTTTCAACCATGAAGTATCGGGGTGGCAGCATCATGTTGTGGGGGATTTTGCTGCAGGAGGGACTGGTGTACTTCACAGGGTGTACTTTACATACATTTCAGATATATGCATTGCACCCTTTTAAAACTATTTGTTGAAGAGCCTGCCCCTTTAAAAAAACAGCTTTTGAAGCTTTTTGTAAATTTGTCAATAAATTTTACTGAATTTACTCAAAGTTAATATAGATACTCAAAAATACATGTTAAAGGGGACATATCATGCTTTCACCCCTGTTCTGAGGTTTGTCTGAGAGCAACTTGTTTTGGTGCTGTCTCTTTAAAAATCTAAAGGAGGCTCTTCACACCGCGCCCCCCTCCAAGTCATAAATCATTCTAGTATACTACAAAAAATCATTTTTGTAGTATACTAGGGAACAGTGCATTAACCCATACAATGACTTGTATGGGTTAATACACCCAACCACCGAACATTTTGACACGTGTAACTTTGGCATCCTTGAGCTTGTGCCACAAGATCACTGTGAAAAACAAAATTGGCAGATTCGCGAGTTGCCAGAAGACGGAAGTCCATGACCTTGTTTAGCAGCTCCACAGCAAATGCTGTGATGTTATTGCTCAAAAAACACAATAGGGAATAGAAAAAACTGAACGGCTTAAAAAATATGACAGAATATAAAGGCACCTGGAGAGATGACATTCAACTTTTTTGCACTCCTAGAGCCTCCAAGTACACAGCAAACTGTATTTAAAGGCTAAAAAAGTGGATTTTGCACAATATGTCCCCTTTAAACAAACAACAAAAAAATTTTTATAACTTTTAAAAGGTACGACATTTTATTAGCTGGCATGCAACGAAAAAGACTAGATAACAGATCTATTTAATGAATTGGAACAACGATAATATTCAGTCCCTCTGAGCTGTTAATTATGACCTCAACTTTTGGATGAGTCACTTTTTAATTTTTGATGTACTCTGCACACAGAATGTACTTAAGGACCTCTCCTTCAGAACTCCATGTGCCTGAACGTGAACACTGAGCCCTGGGAAGAGGAGCGAACTCTCATTGTATGAAACAATAAGAAACCCCGTTACTTTACAGCTACAGAAAAGTATGTTTTGTGTGTGTGAGTGTGTGTGTGTTCCTTGTATGCTCTAAAGCTTTAAAAGACAATTTTTAGGTCAAGAGTAAGGTAATAACTAAATAAACCCATTTGATACTATTTAGCCACAAATTAAGAGCTCATGGCAATTTAAAAACAGCTGTCTTGTTTGTCCATGTGAAAAATAAGCTGTTTTATATAGAAAAGCAGGATAGGAATAAGGTCACGTTTCTTAAACTGGAGATACATACCGAAGACAGGGGGACTGGAGGTAATATCAGTAACAGAATTTCTGTATTGACATATGAAAGAAAAGCTGCTGTCTTCAAATTAACAATAATTATTGCACATGATCTACAAGGTATATTTAAAATATATTTGATATAGATCCTTTTTATTCATATCTTATACAATAAAAAGCAATTGACTAGCTTGTGTATCTAAACTGCATTAATATCCCTATTGCAGCATTCTCTATCTGGCTTGGATTTGAATTGATCACAAAGATATGTGGCTTTAAATTAATAACATTCCAGCATGGCCTTTTTAGATAGGTGATACTGCAGCATCCATCCATCCATTTTCTTAAAACGTCTATCCCTGGTGGGGTCGTGAGGGGTGCTGGTGCCTATCTCCAGCTGTTAATGGTCGAGAGGCGGGTTACACCCTGGACAGGTCGCTGATTCACTCACTCGGCTACTGTATGAATCAGGTCCAAGATTTTTTTAGATGTAATCTGGAATTATATATTTTTCAGAAGTGTTTATTGATCCAAAAGTCTTATTTAGCATTGTATGTTTTCCTTTTCCGGTCTGAGCTGACTGACTTCCTGTTCCTAGAACTTCAAAATAAAGTAAGGAGCAATCCGTTCGACCTTTATCAGCTGTCTTCAATTTAAAGGAACAAATTTCTAGCACACGTCACTAAAGCCATGCCTTTTGCCCAATTTAAATATAAAGGAACAGAAAATGCAGTTAAAGCCCTACAAAAAGAACAGTAAATGTGACCTAAGCCATTCTTATTGCCTATTTTACTTTAAGGAACAGAAAATGTATTTACATGAACCGAATGATTCGGTGAACAAATCCTTTGGACGACCCATATTAATGAACTAATTCTAGTGATTTAGTACACTCAAAAGAACTGTTGTTTCCATCACTACCAGAGTCCTGGCCTCAGTTTGTGATTCAGCTAATTGTTTCATCACTTAATGGCACTAGTAAACTGTGTAAAGATCATAGTCGGTTGATTATTAGACATGGGAAAAGACAAAAAGGAGCTCAGGATCTCAGCAGGGCTGATACACAGGCTTCATAGATCTGGCAGGAATGGGCATTTCACCAATTTTACTTCATTTCTTTACACGTTAGCCTATATAAAAAACAAGAAATTGCCAAACATACAGAGCCATTCAATAAATGACTATACTATTGACAAGTTAATTAGTTTCAGTGAATTAATTCACCTGGTGAAACACATTATATAGATTATGCTTAATTAGACTTAAAAACACGGATGGATGTTCTTAAGCCTTTCTTCCTTTTAATTATAATGACTCTTCTGGTTAAAGCTAATGAAAACACAACACTGTAGATTAGAATATTACATCACAGCAATTAAAAAAAAGTTTAATAAAGAAATGCAGGCTTAATGAAAAGCATGGTTACTACCAGCTAAAAGGTTGTTGTTTTTTTCAAAAGGTTATTTTTGTCTGACATTTGAGCTTATTCAAAATGCATATTTTAATTTGTTGAATGTGACTGTATGAATAGAAAAAAAACTGTGTGACAGCAACTTAAACAAGGAAGTAAAGATTTTTTGATTGCACATTTGGAATCTGGCTGGCCAAATTTATATGCTCTCTGTTTTGTATAAATGTATAGGGAATTCTAACATGTTATACATATAGTGGCAGTGGTTAGAATTATTTTCTGTTTTCTCTCTAAAGGTATTTTAAAAAAATAGTAACAATCAATTCAGTTCAATTTTATTTATATAGCGCCAATTCATGATACATGTCATCCAAAGTCAAAGTCAATATAATATAGCTAAATATAGCTAAAATACCATTACTATAATATAGTAATAGTATTACAATATTTAGAGTTTGGAACATTTTTGGAGCTTAACATTTGGATTTTTCTACCTCCACCTCCCCACATTTCTGATATAAAAATAATTTGACGTTTCAGACATAACAGAACGCAAAATTTATTGTATGACAGCACAATACTGAGTCCCATTGCACCAGGTATGTAATCCAATTACAGCTTCCTTGTACATTCCATGCAAATGTGTGACTTAGTATGAACTAGCCAATGGAGCCATTGCTTCAAACTCTCAGACATCCTGAGGAACTATTCTCCTAAGAGCTGTGAAACTTAAACTTCTTTAAACAATTAATTTCTCTCTGGAATCTGCTTTTTGAGTCTGTAATAAGAACTATGATAACTTCTAGTGTTTTTGTCAATGAATTTTAGCTGTCATTTGTTATCTGTGCATAGTCTCAATTATAGTTTGATTTTAAACAAATAACTGAAGTTAGTTTTAAAAAAAAATTCTTGCATGGCCTAATTAAAGAAAGACGTCAGTCATTTAGAATGAGGAAATCCCCACCAAGCTTTGAAGAAGTAAAGACAGAAGCAAGACTTGCTTGACAGGCTCCCACATCACAGGGTGAGTTGAGTATGTTTGGGGTTAAAAAGAGAAATACCCACACAAAAACACACTTGCAGCCTTAATCTCTAACTGCGTGCGCTCTGTGGGTCATGCCACACTGCGTAATGAAGAAAGTAACCATAAATGACAACATAAATGTGCTTCAAACCACAATGAGTCCAAACTTTTTTCATGTCAGCATACTACAGGAGGTAAGATGGTGGTGTAGGACTCACATCAAATGGACAGGTGTGAGACCAATCAGTGTAGTAGTGCTACTTTAAAACATGGTTGTTATGGGATTTTCTCTTGAGGGATTAGATGAGCAAGTTGTTCTTGAACCTGAGGCTTTATGTGATGCAGCTGCTATAAATTACACCTCAAAGATAATTAATACAGGCAGAGTTGCGTCTGCTTCTTCTCACTTGATCCATGGTCTAACATTAGGCCATCCTGCTGTCAACCAAAAAGCATCTCACACTGGGAAAATAAACAAGTTTTTACAGATTAAGAAGGCAAAGTGCACACTGTAAAATTGTAATGTGGTCATATATTTATTTGCAAAAAAGAGGACACCTGGTACTGTCATGGAACTCTTTAACCATAGTCTATTTACTTAAAGAAGACTTACAATTTTAACATTTAAAGTAGGCTACTGGACAAATAAATAAACCAAAACCAGAAAAAGATATTCTGAGAACTCAAGCATTCTATTATTTTCTTTTCCATGTAATAATAAAAATAAAAAGTAGTAGACTCCTCACAAAGACATTTATTTGGCAAACTAAATTGTGTATACACCAGTCTCAAGTGTTCTTATCTGATTATTTTTTTCATCCTCGTCTACCCATCAATATTTTGTTGTAGAGCTAGTCTTACTTTGCATCGTCTTTTTCATTATCGTAAATATCCGTTAGGCTTTTTCATGCATAGATATGCCCAGCTGGTCATTATTTGGTAGCCTGTGCATCAGCCTGGTGAAGGGTCAGTGAAGGCTTGTTTTACTTACTCAGGAATGGGCAGTATTTCTAATACAAGTATTTGAAATGCATATTTCAAATACAAAATACTATTTTGTAATTTGTATTTTATTGAGATGATGAAAATGCCTTCGTATTTTGTATCAAATTACTTCAGTGTTGTGTATTTTTGTATTTTCAAAATACTGTAAAATACTTTCTGTGAGACACAGTCTGTGATGACATCTATTTATCTATAAAGCATGAAATAGTGTCTGTGGCACCTTCGCAGTCAAGTTCCTGTGATACCACTCTCGGCCACAAGGGAATTTTGGCACTGTTTCACACTTGCTATGGGCACATTGCACGATCAACACAAAACGCACGGTGCTGCATATTAGATTGAGTCAGGTATATTCTACTTGGTGCTTTGTCCAGACCAGTCAAGGAAGTTGTTTCAAAGCAAGGTGAGCAACCAAATTTATCTGGTTTATTTCAGAAACTCATTTATTCTCAACCATGAATCACTCTTTTTATCGCATGTTCCTGTTCAGTTTAACGTTTAGTGTTCGTAAGGCTAGGCTATTTAACTTTTGAATGTTAGCTGCTAACTAACTGTGTTAGTTTTACTGTCGTTGATTTCACCAGTGAACATTCAAAGAATCACGTTTTGAAAGTTGTTATGTTACACGGTTTTCTTTTGTTTCATGTAATTAGCCTATAGCCTACATAGGACTTTTGTATCTCATTGTCAATATGTGTGCTGCTGGAGCACCACAGGTGACCTTCACCGCAGGTGATAGTGCCTGATACTACTGGCAATGCTGGATACTACTCATTTCTTAGTGCCATTAACCCACTGTTTTACTCCCAAGCAAGACCCTGGAAAGCAGCAGGCCTCTGTCAGTGATAGACTAAGTGAAGACCTATGTGTATTTATATTTACCTGGCTTTATGTGGGCAGGGCCCAGGTGAGGACCTGTATAATACGCGTGCGTGCGTGCGTGCGTGCGTGCGTGCGTGCGTGCGTGCGTGCGTGCGTGCGTGCGTGCGTGCGTGCGTGCGTGCGTGTGTGTTTGTGTGTGTGTGTGTGCCAAACTAGAGCAGTTCTTTTAATCCACAGTTTTTACAAGGTAAGGTTGCTTTCAGATGTTTTTCCAGATAGTGTACAAGTGAAGGGATAGAAGAAAAAGGCTCTTTTATATATACTTATATACTTAAGTACAGTAGTGAAGTATTTTTACTTCGTTACTATACAATACTGCTCATCACTTGTATTGCTGATGACTCTTTCCCGCAACGGAGAGACATCACTCTTCCCGCCAACATTTGCTCAGACTGGGACCAACGCTAAGTGCAGTCTGTTTTGTGCAGAATCAGACATCGAAGCAGGAAACCAGCCACTAAAGAAGAGATATCCACAAGTGCCTAAGCGAACACTCTTGATCCACCACGTTGCAGCCTCTATATCAATGCAGGTGTGAATAAACAGGATGAGTAACGGAATAAAATAAAGTTTTAGATGCAGCTCACTGGTGGGTTATGCTGTTTTTAGAACAGGCTTGTGGGCACCACATGTGGTCCTTGGGGGCTACTTGGTGCCCAGGGGCACCATGTTGGTGACCCCTGCAGTAGAGCTTACCCAAGAGTGCCTGGATTCCCAAATGAGAGTTTTCACCCTGAGCTGGAGCGCTAGCTAGTTGCTCCTGCAGCAGTCCATCACAACTGGATGCCCCCAGTCACCAGAACAAACAGAGGTTTGGCAGAGATGAACAGGGAAAGTTAGTCTGGGATAAAACAATTTAAAATTGTTTACTTCTAATGTGTAGTCACTGTGTTCTAAGGCTTACCTAAAGCTAACAGGCTAAGCCACCTGCTAGCAATCATCTGAAAGAAAGCTATGCTAATGTGTTTTGGGTTGTGTTTTAAGTAATGACAGACTTTATTTACATAAGGGTTTTAAACACTGATGGGACATTAATGTTTGTGTTTTCCGGTTTGGTCTTTACACAAAATATGATTAGAAATTAGGACTGGGCGATATATGGGTTAAAACCAAAATGTCAGAATTTATTATATCAAATCCGATTAATCTATTTTTTCCCCCCTAATTTTTGCATCTCAAAAAATGAAAGAAATAAATTATTTTAAAATCTTTTATGTCAAGAATTTAGTCTGGGAGTTGACCTAAATTTGAAGTGCAACTGAAAACAGGCTGTCAAACATTCTTGTATTAGTACTTGTATTAGCTGTAAACAATGAAAATATAACAAAATGTTTACATGGACAAAAGTAATCGGAATAAAAGCCTGAGCGGATTAAAAAGCGTTATGTAAATTAGCCAATCCAAATATGATGATCGGATTAAGCTCAATCGGAATGAATCCGAATGAGAGAGGTGGTTTATGCCAATTGATAATCCGATCGACGTGCATATAAACGCTTGTCAGGATCAAGTTATTCCGAATGTGGCAAACTGACCAGAGTGCAAATATGCGGCAAAACTGTCGAGGCTCCCGATACAACCTTTCTATTCCAGAAAATGAAAGAACTCAAAATTGTTGCTTACTCAGTAACATTTTAACCATAATTAGAACATCGTGCAAATCCAGCCTGGGCGCTTGGAAGACAAACAAACTCATATAATACTGCTTTGCTTACTATTTTTGTGGTTTAGCAAAGACGGAAGTACTTCTTCTTCTGTGGATTTTTTAGGGGAATTTGATAACTGCGCATGTCAAACTGGTTATATTCTGAATAAAGCCAGGTGCATATACACACACATTATGATCAGATTAATTGATTGTGTGTTGTGTGTTATTTCTGTTATTAAATTCTTATACTTGAAGAGAAGTTGTAACCCATTTATTCCCCATGTGTGTAATAATATAAAAAGCCAATTTGGCTGATATTCACAGGACAGTACCTAACAGACTGAGGGTTATTTGATTAAACATTACATAACTTAAAAGCATGCAATTGCACAAAATCATCCTTTTATAAGCCTTCCAACTATAGGGATATGCTGAAATATTGCCTTTGGCACTACAGAGTATTAATTTGTCATGAAATATTAGTTGTTTTCAGCTGACACGCTTGCCTTCACTCTCCCCTTGTGGGTGCCGCCCATTTCATGAGGTTGCCCTATAGAGCTGCTGCAGCATTGTATCAAAAAAGAGTTATCGCTGTGCAGATTAGGTGCTAAAAGAGCCACTTTGTCTCATCTTTGAGCAGAAATTTTTGCATGCTGCCTTGTTGAGCTTGTTGTTTACTTGGCTGGGGTGGTGTGGTCAAGGTAAGTATTTCCTGGAAGGGACAAGTAATCGTTGTACTCAGACTCAGTCATGGCCACTTGTTTTCCAGGACAGGCATGCATGAATCAAGCAAGATACCATTTTGGGCATGATTCAGATGAAGGATTAGCATCATAACATAGTTAACAGCTCAAAAAGGTTGATTTTGCATGATTTGGGCCCTTCAAATTTTGTGTTTACTTTATGGAGTCTATGAATCTTTTGGATTTTAATCTTCTTAATACTTGATTTAATGCGCCATTCACTTGCTTCTTGCTGTCTTTTAGCTATCTAAGAATGAGGTTTGAAAAATAAACCATAAGATAGGTTTTATTCATGTTACAGTCTGTTTTACATCTCACTGTATCCAGTTTGGAGACTTCTGTCTCAGTCTGCCAATATGGAATTTAATGAACACATACTCAAAGCAGGAAGGAGTCGAATGTCTGTGGAGCATTATCATCACAGTCCAATGCCTGGGGGTCACTGAGGAACAAATGGAACGCTTTTCTAAACTCTACCACAGAACCACAGACCTTTTGGGCAGACAGAATGGAAATATGGGGCAAAACAAGGCTAAAGATGTTGTGGACCGATGAGTGTGGCTTTGGCTTTAGCTGGAGGTAGGAATAATAGCTCAGAAAGAATTAAACACAAGGACATTATGAGACGAAACTGGATTCAAACGCAGTTCTGTTCAGCTAAAGACAAAAATAACGGTGAACAAAACTCTCTCTTGCTCTCTTAAGAGGAATTAGAGCCTCAACCAATACAACTTCCTACTGATTGGATGTGATAGATGAACTCAGAAAATGGGAAAAGGATCAGGCAAACAGCCCTTTTGAAAACACAAGGCAGGCCTTAAATTTCTGGGGTCAGACTTGTGCTCCCCATGAAAAGCAGCACATTGGTAGGAGATAATTTTGGCCTCTGACTGATACAGTTAAATCCCGGCAGCCAAGGCAGACATCTGACTTCCAGATGTTTCTAACATCTTTTAATATGCAGCCAAGGCCAGATGTGTCAAAGACAAAACACACGGACTCTGTTTCTCCCATTTTTCAGTCTTTTTGTCTCAGTCTACCTCTAACCTCAAACTTAACTCTATTACTTACTGGCATGTTAGGTTACATGCAGCACAAGGCATATAAATACAGCCCTACAGACTAACCATAGATTCACTCTCTCAAACATACTGCCAACAAATGTAAACACAAGCACACTTGAGCCACATTTAGGATCACATGTCTTAACACCCTTCCTTAGACGACACTACTTTCTGTACGGTTTAAAGAAAGTCTGGCAAGTCTGGCTGGAGAAAGGATGAAGCAATAGAAAATCTGTTTGCAATGTAATTAATTGCCAGACTTCTCCGGATTGCAAGATGAAACGTAGATTAGGCAGAAAAGCCAGTCTGGGCCGATTCTGTTGTAAAGATGTTTGTCAGAGACATGCATAAGGCACGGATGGCGAAAGCATGCATGTTTTCCATGTGTGTTTTCAATTCATTTTAACACAATTAAGACATTCGGTGCCTTTCAGCACTTGATTTGTTGACTGTTTGTAAGCCATGCGTAGCACAAATGGGATTTATGTTTGAGTGGGCACATAAAAGCAAAGAAGTCATTTGGATCACTTCTTTGTTTGTGTGCCTAGTTGTCTGTGTATGCCATGACAGCTCGACTGATATCACATTCAAGTATATTCAGCGCATTGCAATGTATTTTTTAATGCAAAGGGACCTGAAATAATATATTTAGACAAAAGTAAAAGTAAGTAAACCCCTGGGGACAGCAACTTTACATGCTGTACACTGATCACTTGACATTATTCCAAAGTGTCATGTCTTCATTGTTGTCCAATGAAAAAATATAATGAGACACTTGCAAAAATGTGAGGGATGTACTTACTTTTGTGAGTTACTGTATAATCACTTAAATTTGTCAGCAATTGGGACCGACGATGAAGGACCTTCCCAGAGGAAAATTTTAAAGCTCACTTGATTCTTTTCTTACAATTTATTACAAGAATGGCGTGGAGGGTCAACGCTGCAAACCGGAAGCCGAAAATGGACTGGCTGCACATTTTCAAGCAAATTAAAAATGAGTATAACAAAATTTATCAGAAGAAATAGGGTGACTCATAGCGTTAGCTGCAGGAGTCATATTTGACAGTAGGAGACCACTTTTACCAAAAGGTATCAGTACCGGGTTTTCAGAATTGTACAATTACATACATGTAACTTCCCAATATGTGGCAAGAGTTTTGAATGGTGTGCCTTATGAATAGAAATGTTTCTATTGTTTGTTCAGCAGTTTTCTAACAGTCTGAGTACACTAAAGAGGACTTGCCTTAGCTTTCTTTGGATCTCAGCAACTAAGAGAAGAACTAGCTGAATGAAAGGAAAGTTCTACTCGCTGATTTATCATTCGTTTATCATCCAGCTAAAGTTTGTGTTGTTCAGTATTGCAGAATCCCATTGGATCTTCATATATCTGTCACTGTTTGACAGCATTGACACTTTGTTATTGCTTTAGATTTTGATTGTTTGGTATGTGGCGAGTTCTTGGTGTGTTTTCTGCGTCTTAGCCACAACTGTCTGGCCGATTGTTTGGAATCTCAGCTTTCAATCTGCAACTTGCTGACTTTGAATGTGGGGTAAAAACGAGGAGTTTATTTATTTAGCTTTGCTGTATCTAAATGTTTGATAAAAGATGAACTGCTGGTTTAGCTCTATCCCAAAGCCAGTTGTTGTGATTCAATCCCAGGTATTTGCTTGTTGCCCTGATTACAGTATTTTGAAGGTATGGGTACTGGGAGTCCCTCACCAAACTCAACTCAGATACCAGCTGTTGCTTTAGTGCCGTTTATGCCTGCTGCTGCACCATTCAAACATTTTTGAGACCAGAGTTTTCTGTAGCTTTTATCCACACATGATTAATTGGAACCACACTGAAATATGTTACAAGCTGACATAAAGTACGATGAAGTGAGGAAGCATCAGTAAACAAAAGCTGTGAGAAGCTGCTTCCAAGAAGTTGCTGGATGTTTTCAGTCAAATAAGGTTTTAGAAAGTAATTATGGGGGCCGGTGGGACAGGGACAGCAGATAAGAAGAGAAGGCCATCCTGGGTTCGACTCCGGCCAGTAGACCTTTGCCGCATGTCTTCCCCCACTCTCTCAGCCCCCCTTTCCTGTCAGCCTACTTTCATTAAAGGCTACTAGTGCCACAAAAAGTACAAAAAAACAAAGTATATATGAAACTATGCAAATATTACGTGAAAAGCTTTTAGTCCATTAGAGTGACTTTCTTAAATGAGTCAGCCCTGTAGTGGAGCAGCCTGTTGATTAACTGATAATGAACAGTTTATATTTTGTGTTAATTTAAGAAAACAAATTTAAAGCAGACAGTTGTGGTTTTTAATAAATCTAAGTCATTTGCCTCTCGACTCAGTGCTGTGGTGTCCAAACATTTTGTCATGTGGGCAAAAATTGTGATGTTGAAAGCACTCAAGGGCCTATATATATGTTTTGTTTTTTTTTGTTTTATTAAGACTGCAGATTTTATATATATATATATATATATATATATATATATATATATATATATATATATATATATATATATATATATATATATATTAGGGCTGGGCAAGTTAACGCGTTAATTTTGCGTTAATTCATTAGACTATTAACGGCGATATTTACTTTAACGCGGGTTAACGCATGATGCTCACATGCTTTTATTTTGTGAAGGTCTGTTGCTGCGGTGTAGGGGTTTGAAGTCGCTTCTCGCTTCAAAGTATCCTTGTGTTTTTGCCTGTTTTTCCCCTGCCATTCACTATATGCACGCGAGAAAGCAACAACAAAAAACCGCGTGTTAACGTCAAATAACCATGCAAGCATAT
This sequence comes from Fundulus diaphanus, assembly GCA_037039145.1. Classification (NCBI taxonomy): domain Eukaryota; kingdom Metazoa; phylum Chordata; class Actinopteri; order Cyprinodontiformes; family Fundulidae; genus Fundulus; species Fundulus diaphanus. The sequence goes on from CM073134.1 coordinate 42,375,340, forward strand.
CGAGTTAGCAAGCATTTCAGTTTAAAGTTCTTCCAGCAACGAATATGACAGAAACAAGTTAGTTGTAACCACTGCCAAGTTAAACTTTGGTATTGAACATAAAATGGTAATGCTGCTCCCTGCGGTTACCGCAGAAATTGCCTGTTTTTGGTAGATTTTTTTTCCCATAAAGAGAATTCCCTGTCAGTGGCAATAACCTTTAATTTATTATTATTGCTATTTTTTGTTTTACATGTTTAAGTTGAGCTTTACACTAAATGTGTTACTGATAAGTGCTACAAATGTTACAACACTTTTGTTCATATGGCAGCAGAACATTAAAATAAAAGTGCTCTTTACACTACTTTTGAATTAATTCTTGGAGTTTGTAAATACAATGCGATTAATCATAATTAATCAAGCAAATTATGCGATTAATCGCGATTAAATATTTTAATCTTTGCCCAGCCCTAATATATATATATTATTACTTGCTTGACAATGACAATTAGCTGGGTCGACTGATTTTTATTTTCTTGGCCCAGAACAAAAAACAATAGCAACAGCAACAAAAAAAAAACATCTATTCTCACCAACATGAACAGCATTTGGGTAACTCTTTGGGTCACATACTATCTCTAGCCAAGTTTGATAAATAGGCTGAAGGCATATTGGCAGCCAGGTCTGCTTTTGAATAAAATTTACAGGATATTTCTGGTACCATTTACTATGAAATGAAGCCTAGGCGCAAATTCAAGCTGGAAGACTTCCGCCTACCTGTTACTGCGTCATCTTCATCTCCGGACCTCGACCCGCTTTCTCCAATCTTCAATCAAGCTTCCGTTTAAAAGGCTCCACACCCACGCCGCCTGTCGCTTTCCAGCTGTGCTCGACCCACCTCCTCCCCTTCTCCACCAGCATTCCAAGACGTCATCTTTTCCAACCTCCACCACCAGTGTCGGGCCCCGGGGGAGCATCCCTATTCAGCGTTGATGGGCTCATCTGAATTCGTCGGAATTCACTGCTCAAATCTTCAGCCGGGGCCCGAGCGCCAAAGAACTGTTATTCATTTTGTCAAATAAATTTGTTAATCGTTTTCTCTTTCTCCGTCTGAGTCTCTCCAGATTGAAATGAAAAAGAATGCCAAAAGCTTGACTTGTTCAAGGAGTCAATCATTCCCCATTGAATATCTGAGTTCTTATTAGATGTCAAAATGCTATGATTTCTGTTGGAACACCTGGGACAGAAATAATCATAAGACTGGAGAAGTGGAATCAGAGTTGAACCTTTTTAGAATGCAACAGCAACTCGATGGCCAGCGAGAACAAAGCAAAACTGAATTAATTTTTGTGATTCCCTTGAATAAATGCTTTGGTGACGAGGTGCAACATACATTTTATGTGTTATTCTAAGAAGGCATGAGCTCATATCAGGTTACACCAAAACTACAGTCCCAAAACTACTTAAAGTTTCCATCGTATCCTTCCTCTTATCTACAGTCCTTTGAATGAAGTCCCTGTGAACGTTTTCTCTGGCAATGGGGAGCATGGAGCAATGAAGTACTACCCCTCTCCCACCTGTTTCCAAACACTGCTGTCAGTTGGCTTCAAGAATGCAACTAAGCTTTTCCCATACCCGCAAGAAAGCTAAATTCAGCTGTCTGAAAATGTTTCCGCTTTAAAAGGAAATATGGACAGACATTATTTGGAAACCAACTGAGCCAATCATACCTTTTAAGGGAACTGTTTTAAAACTATAGCTAGCAAGCCACTAACCTGTCTGTCTGTAAAGCAGCCAATGGCACAACTACTTGTTACATACCCACTACTAGTCAATAAAGAGCAGAACAGCAAAATAGAATATTTAGCATTTGAAAAACACTCAAACAAGTGGCATTCTTTGTTTTTACATAAATCTGTGTACTGAATTTAAAACCACAATAATGTTATAGATATAGTTTTGTTTTAATAGATGGTATCGTAACAACTCTGATAATATTTTTAGTTTATTACAGCAGCAGGTGTTGTCTGAATCCTGTGAAACTGGTACTGTTACTAGTTTTACAGTAAGAACCTCATAGGAGCCCATGCCTAGTGCTGAGTTATACTCTATGCTTGGTTCTTTATCTGAGCCCACATTTTCAGCGGATGTTATCAAAATGGGGATCTGAATGTGGTCAGGACAAATCAGAATTCCCCTGTAACCATTACGAGCACTAAAGGTTAGTCATCAAGTTACAAATTAGTAGTATAGCTTTAAGTCTCATGTTTTCTGCTGTCGCTATGTTGGTTTAATTTACTTACTGAAAATATTTCCTGATTTAAACAAATGATAATGGGCTGTTTGTTCAAATAGACCAAATGCTTGAACAGCTGAGAGCTGCCATTATGCCAGCATCTCACACACCGCAGCTGCTGTGGACCACTCATACAAGAGAAGGTACCAGGAGAGAAAGCATCCAGCTCTCTTCAGAGTCCACATACTGTTCCTGACATGCTTATTGAAGGCCAACATAAAGTTTGAGTGTATTGGCACTGAAGCGTCAGCTTTGCTCGTAATTGGTTATGGTGTCAGCCAGATTAGTGCTTTCAAATCAGTCCACTGACAGACATTTTAAATACATTTTTATAATGAAATGGGCCCAAGTTTGTGTGTGTGTCCAGTCACGGTTATCGTGCCCTCGTGTCCACATATGATACATTGTGATGACCAAACAGTAAAGAATTACATTGTTGTCTTACAAAGCAGAGCACAATGTCGTCTACATCAGCCTCTTATTCTTTACAATCTGCGAGGTAAACAATTACAGAAAAGAGCATTAACACTTTCTTGGCTTTTCTTGGCAACATGCAGAAAATGTCAAACATTTGCTGTGTGAAGCACTTCATTTTATCACTTCCTACCATACCAGACTTCAAAATGATATTTCAAGATATTTCAAAATGTTTGACATTCAATGTGACGCAAAGAAGAGGAAATGATTAGATTAAAAACCAGAGAAATAAAAAAAGAGTGACCCTGACATACTCTACGCAACATAAAGAGCCGGCAACAACTTTCCAGACAGATTCAGTGCTTATTCTTCAAACAGCTTTACTCACGGTCAGCTGTTTCTGTTAGAGCAAAAGGAAGATGTCCTGCATAATCGTGAATGAGCTGGAGTTCAGACTTGTGTTAGAAACACGTTAAATAAGGGCCTGTATTAATGCCCACAACACGTGAAACAGCACAGTGGCTCTGAGCATCTATGGCACACATCTATGGGAATGTCTGATCGATTCATCAATGGTGACACAAATCCTATAAAGGAATCACATGCTGGTGGACCTCTGCACTGGACGTTCAGAATATTTGGCGTAGCTCACCTTTGATTTAATGTTGAAGAAACATTTTATGAAAACAGACGAAAAGATTTTCAGGACAAAAACTGGAGTTTAGGTTGTTTCCTCTACACGCCCGTCGAACTTCAGCATCTCGGTAGGATATGAAAACGTCTTTATTTTGGTAAAGACACCCTGAAAACTCATCTCTGCACAAAGTTAGGCAAGACCAAGTCGTTTTTTTTTGTTCAAAGAAGGTCTTCGGAAAGAGTTTCTGATAGATAAATAATAAATGGCAGACTGTAGACTGCAAGCGTGGATGTGAGGGTGCATGTGAGCCTGCACAGTTGTGATGCTCTTGCTGCAGATTTTTAGGGAACCTCATGCAAAAAAGGTGGGGAGCACCAGGCATAGCACATGCACTTCAGATGACTTGATTTGTAAAATATTAGATAAACTCAAGTAGTCTTGACAAAAAGTACTATGATATTAAAGACTGCCGTTGTTTTGAAGTGTTAAAAGCTTGAAAAAAAATCCTGAACCATCCCAATAAGCTGCTGTGGCTGGGTGCTCCTTGGAGCAAGCCTGTTGAGAGCGTACATAAATACGTGGCAAAAGTGAGGTGCAGAGAACAGGTCGTGCTGCCACTTGCCTCATCGGCGACGAGGAGAGTGAGCTGCTCTGTCTCGAGCTGCTCTGAGGGGTCGGCGTTCTTTCCGAGGCCATCTTACTTCAGCTCAGCGTCTGAAATGCAACACATGCATCATAATCACAAAGATTGCACGATGTTAGCAGGATATTTACCGTTTTTCAACAAATGTATTTTCTTGTCTGCTTACATTTGCACCACTGCTCGGTGTTGTTCTGAATCCTTTTAACAGAGACTGCTGTCACACACATACTGTCTGATTGCACCTCCTGCATCCTCTGAGCTGCCACTGCAGTGTTGTCCACCACAGTATCTCCTTATTGATCTAACTCCAAGCATTCTATTCTTGTCATATAGCTTTTTTTTTCTCCCTCCTAGTAATTTAATTATCAATAAACCCCCCTGTATTAAATAGCAGCAAGCCACTGGTGTGCCAGTGGAATAATATTTCTTATCTTCTAATTTATTGGCTGGCTGCCAGCCAGTGACTCTCTTTGCCATTTTTAAGCCCGAGCAAGGAGGCTGATGCTCCTAAGTGCCCACAACTTTATTCCACTGTTTTATGGATGTATCCCATTTAGATTAGTCCATCTTCAATCGAGAGAAGCCACAGATGTCCCCTCATGCCTTAACAGTGCTCTAATCCTTTTAGTTAATGACATCCTCCAAAGGTGTGGTTACATATTATGTTTTTACGTTGTGATGTCATTAGCAGGTACTTAAACGAATAATTTTTTTGTCCCATGTAATTGAGAACCTAATTAATGATATTATCCTGTGCTTTTGTGATAAAGCTCACTAGGTTCCCTTTCACCACTACATTTAGAAATAGAAAAGCAGCCTGAACAAGTGGGATGAGAAAGAAATCAAACACGCTACTCATTCAGTTCCACCTTAGCAGCTTTTCGAATGCCTCGGCGATGAAAATTTCACATGACAGAACAGCTGATAAGTTTGTAAAGGTTTGGAAACTTGACAAGGTACCTGTTATGAGCATTACATCCTGTGCCGGGCTGTTTGCTTTGATTGTGTTGTAACTCCCAGGGTTGCGTAGTTATGAACACCAAGAGAATATATGAGTCAGTTACTTTGTTGCTTCAGTGGATGAATGGTTGATCGGCTCGGCTTACAATTTACACAAAGCGATGGAAGGAGGTAAAAGAAATGGGCGGGGGTCTTTTAACTGCAGTCTTGGCATAGTTCCTCCAGGGCCAATTTCAGAGAAAGCATCACAGTAATTCAGAAAGGATACCAGTGCTGGGCCAGCAAAGTGGAGGACTGGCATATGGAGGAATTTTGTGTTTAAGGGGTGAATAAACATGACATACATGACGTTTGGTTTAGTGATAATAGAGCAGAATACAATACTTCGAACAACCAGTGGAGTTTAATTTCCTTGTTACAACTGTTGCAATAAAAGTGTGGATTAATTATACTGGCCCTATAATTGTGGAAAGGGTCAAAGCCATCAAGTCAGAGTTTCAGCAGATTCCATTACATGTGCCTCCAGCTCATTATAACACTCTTCTGAGGATTACCCTATAAATGAAGATGAGTTGTTCAATCAAGCAATTCAGTCCTGGGCACTTAAGAGTGTGTCACTAAGTGCTGTGTTAAGGACCATTACACTGAAAGTGATCACTTTCCCTCCTGTCATGAGCCACCACACAGTGTGTTTTGGTTCTACTCATCTTAAAGCCATAATTCGGTACCGAATTATGGCTTTATACATCTGGGTCAGAAGTTCATAAACATTTATCATGGGCATTCATTTGATATGAATTTTAGACATTTATTATATTTTTGTATTATTTTTAATTGTGATTGAAATGATAAATTATGAAAACAAGAAATGGAGGCACAAATTTGTTTTTTATCAAAATTTGTGGGAAACATAGAACACAAATATCTTTATTGTCCCACAATTCCCTATAAACAATCGGTCCTCTCCGTCAATAATGTCTTGGTCAAATTTTTCTCCTTTCAAAATTAGAGTTACGGTCCGGAACGACTTCGGTTCAGAGTGTAGCCCGTGTTTACCTTCTAGTTCCTGAGCCAATCATGAGAGAGTTCCCAGGGTTCCCAAAACAGAGAGCAGCATTTGGTATTTTATCTTGGCAAAAGAGTAGCAGACCAGAAATAGAACAAGATTTAACATCTTATACCTTTCCTGTGGAAGTAAAACTTCACAACAGCAACACACCATTTAGAAACGGCACATTAGATTGTTGTGAGTGGCAGGCTAATTCACCAATTTGAGCCATTAGATGTCAGTATTACACCTCAGAAGAGCTAAAGCGAATGCAAATGGACATAAGCATCTCAGAGACAATGTAAAGGATTCCTAATCAGATCAAGAGCCCATGCAACCATGAACATGTTGTGTACAACAGTCTGTTGTGAACTGCAGAGATGATAAAGTCTAACAGTAGCTGGGATGAAGGACCTGTGGAAGCACTCCTTTGAGTATCTGGGTGCAGCAGTCTGTCACTAAAACAGCTCTCCAGCTCTGCGACAGCTCCATGCATGGAGTGGGAGACATTGTCCATTAGGGATGTTACTTTTCAGTTACATACCAGTGAAAATATATATCTGTATATTTCTACTGAAAATATGCACCTTAGCTACATTTTGTAGCAATCAGCAAGCTTCTGTTACAATTATGGCTTGGATAATTTACTTCTCCTCTTGACAGAATTGCCAGTGTTCATTCATAACTGGTTGGCTCCTGGCAGGTCAGCTTTTGGAAAAGGCTATTATAAAGGCTTAATGTTTGACTGGATTATTCATTCAAAAGACATTGTTGTGTTATGACAGTTCTTTCCAAGTTTCAATTGGATCAAAACTGTTACCTTCATGTATTTGTTGAATTGTGTAGAATGTTAGGATCAACTCAGTAGCCACCAAGGCTAAAGGATGCCAGAAACTGGAAACTGTTGGAGCACAGCTTTGGTATCTTGCCATAAACAGAGATGATGGACACCAAGAAAGAAGACTCTGTCTAAAACTGACAAATTCAAGTTCAACTAAAATATGCATGGGGATGGTATAGTGAAAGGAAACCAAGATTTAGCAATCTGAACATAGTCGCAAGAAAGATGCTCTGAGCAGTCAAAGTAAGGCTTTTAACCGAAGAATAGTCTACTAACTGTTAAGCAATGTGTTGGTTACATCAGGCTATGGGACTGTTTTGCTGCCAGTTATACTGTGCATGGAGTAATAAAGAAGAAGGACTCCCTTCAAATCCTAAAACTCCCCCTAAATCAATCATGAGATGGTTGAAACATGGACACAGTTGAGTGTTCCACAAGGACAGTGATCCCAAACACATATCAATACTGGTTTTTGATTTTTTTAAACAAAGCTAAAGCAGAGTAACATTAGGCCTCTGGAAATGTCTTCCCAAACACACTATACTTATAAGCAGGGTTTGTGCAAGGAGACCAATGACTTTATGATTAACTTTAACATTTCTGCCATCTGATCTGGATGCCCCCCTAGCGGCCTCCCTTTGGAGGTTTCCCAATCACATCTTACTGGGAGGAGACCCCAGGAAAGACCCAGAACTCACTGAAGGGACTATGTATCCCATCTGGCCTGGAAACACCTTGGGATCCCCCAGAATGAGCTGGAGGATGTCACTAGAAAGAGAGATGTCAGGGTTTCTCTCCTCAATATGTTGCCCCCGCGACCTGATCTTTGATAAATGGAAGACGACGGACGGACGGACGGACGGACGGACGGACGGAAGGAAGGATGGATGGATGGATGGATGGATGGATGGATGGATAGATGGATGCAGGGAGAACTTGTTAAGGGACATTTAACTTGCATATGTACAGCTTTTATCTGAGCCTGATTCTATAATTGGGACTAATATGATTAGTGATCTGAATACAAATTCAAACTTATCCATCTAATTTATACGTTTACTATATTTTGAAGTTGTTTTGTATAGTCATGCCATCCTAAAGAAACATCTGTTCAAATCATAAAAAGCCCCAAATGTATTTATTTTATGCTCGTGATGAATATATGTAAACCTCTGACCTGAAATATATAATGTTACATAAAAGCACCCAAAGTTGCACTTTCCATAATATCCAGATCTCATTCCACTGAGCGCAGACAGCCTGGGTTGCACTCTCCTCTCTCGTTTACCAGGGCTGCAATAGCTACAGAAAGTTTCCTGACCACATGGTCAGCAACAACAGTAGTAATTTTCTTTCTGTCTTGGACATTTCTTTTCATGTCCCGGCTGTAACCTGAGATTGCCCAGAGGGTTCCCCCTCCTTAGGTTGCGTTGGTGAATAAGTGGTTTGTAGGTAAGTCAGACAAAAGACACCTCTGTCTAAGGCTCAGGTCACATGCTGGGTAAAATAACAACCACTCATAGACTTATATGTAGGAGAAATCACTAGGGTGTGTTCTGAGCTTTACAGAAGGTATGTTTTAACTCTTTGCATATGTGTTGAGGGCATTGAAATGTTGTTGTATCCCTGTTTCCCATCTTTCTGTCACTTACAGTTTTACAAGTTATGTTTCAAATAATTTTTATTACTTTGTTGAATTAACATGGCACTCAGACAGTACTGTCCTCTGGTAAACATGGATTGTTCAAATGTTTGCAGCAAAAGGATGCAGATGCTGTCCAAAATGTCATTAATAGGTGTTAAATTTACCTTTGTTCCTCAGCTCTCTAAGATGTTTTATGATTTTTCAGGTTGATGACAAATAGAACATGGCAAAAAGAAAAACTAGAAATGCAACAGCAACATACCTCAGCACTGAAAACAGCACTTTTAACCAACAATTGGGTTTTTATGAGTTCCAAAGCACAAGAATGTGGTCAGCCATTAAATTCAATTCAATTTTATTTATATAGCGCCAATTCATGAAACATGTCATCTCAAGGCACTTTACAAAGTCAAATTCAATCAGATTATACAGATTGGGTCAGATTATACAGATTGGTCAAAAATTTCCTATATAAGGGAACCAGTTGATTGCATCAAAGTCCCAACAAGCAGCATTCACTCCTGGAGAAGCGTAGAGCTACAGGGAGAGTCGTCTGTATTGTCCATGGCTTTGCAGCAATCCCTCATACTGAGCAAGTATGAAGCGACAGTGGAGAGGAAAACTCCCTTTTAACAGGCTCAGTATGAATGGTCATCTGCCTCGACCGACTGGGCGTTAGAGAACAATTCTAAACTGCTTTTTTACTAAGCATATAGAATAACCACTTGATGAGGGTAAAGTAGTACAAACAGATTTTAAAAAAGGAATTTGAAACTTTAAACCACATCTAAGTCTTGCAGGGCCACTATCCTGCAACTGTTAGATGGGTTTTTGCTTGAAGACACCTGAATCAAATATTTAGATCATTAGTGAGACACCGTAGAACGTGACTGCATAGTGAGGATGTATTCAAGTCATACCAGATGAGTTGGACCACGAATGCGTTCAAATGTTGCAGGAAACCAGCCTTTGAAAACTGGAGTTTGAGAATGCTTTAATTCATGACATCCTAGAGATGATCAAACATTTTTACAAGATAAGTTTAGAGTTGTTTATAACCTATCGTCAAAACAGTGGACAATGCATGTTGTTGTCAGTAACAATATACCTTGCATCACTTTCCACATCATTTAATAAGTCATGGTAAATGGTAAGTGGACTGAATTTATGTAGCACTTTTCTAGTCATACGTACCACTTAAGGTACATTAAAGTGCCTTGCCCAGGTGCACACCGACATGTGACAATGGGAAGCTGGAATCAAACCCAAAACCTTCCGACTACTCTACTGACTGAGTCACAGTCGGCCCATGAACCGTGAACAAAACGGCTTATGATTGCATTTTTTTCACCTGATATTTGATTAACAACAATGATTTAGATGTGCCGATCAATTGGCAAGCAACCAAATGTGTCTCAGAAGTAAAATGTCTTGGTTTCATCTTGTATTCCCATTTTATATTTAATTAATAATCCGAGATGGTGGGTAGAGTTGCAAAACCAAACTTGTATATATTTAGATTAAATAAAAAACTGCCTAATATTTCATGCTTCCCAGGGACAGGGGTTGCAAATTAGCTATTGCTAGAAACTTGTATACACAGCACATATTTGTCCCTGTTAAATAAACAAGTAAATAAATAAACAGCATTATGCATTGTTTGTTTGTTTTTATTTAAATCACTTTTCAACATGGTGGTCAAAAGCAGCATCTACTGTAAAACGATCAAGCCATTGATAATGATAAATAAGATGTTTAAGATCTTGGAAAGGAAACCTATTAGATCACACCACTGTCATGTTTTTAAGAAACTGAAATTGGTCGATTTCATTAGAGCTTCAAACCTCTGTCTTATTTTTACATGCTGACTTGGTAAGGCTTTGCGGGTGCTTAATTAAATTTTGGTTTCTCTAAGAACTACTGGTTGTGTAACTGGTGGAGCATCCGGTGGGAATCATAAGATGGCTTTGCGTTAAACGTCTGCGGGGAAAACAGTGTTCTCTGCATGAGTGGTCTACATGTGTTACTCCTAACCTGTTGAACTAAAACTGAACTCTGACTCACGTCTTTTGATATTATAACGGAATCAGTTTTAATGCATCTCTTACACACTGGGACACTCTTGGAAAAGAGATTTTTAATCTTAATGAGTTTCTTCTTGATTGAATAAAGGTCACTAACATAAACTTATAGTTCACTAATGATTACCACCATTTATTATTCAACTTGATGTATGATGTATTGTCTTATTTGTTTTATATTTGGTCCTCATTGTGCCCATGTTTTTTTTAATTATTTTTTTTATTCGCATTTTAAAACCTTGCACACATTCTTGTTTTTATATAACCACAAGCCTGATTAGGGAGTTCTTGTTTTTGCTGATGGTAAATACTTGTCCCTTTCAAAAGACACTAATAAATACAATGACATAAAATGAACATGCCTGTATAGTAAGATCCTTTTTTCTGTGATTTTACTAACTGAGTTCAACAAAACCTGCTGCATCCCTTAAAAAAACCACTCAGTCTTTCGCATTATAAACTGGTGTATAACTGAATACCCCTAGTTAAAACCACCGAATGAATCTAAAAAATGATTTGCAGTGAACAAAATACCACAGTATTTGGATTCAGCTTCAATGACGTGGCAAAACCTATTGCTTTGTGCTCCACTCAAACAAAGAAATCAAACATTGAGACGGCGGAGTAAAAAGCAAAAACCACTCACCATTTCTTAGAGGCCAGCCCTAGCTTGAATTAATGTGGTGGAGTTCAAGACAAAGTTAGTAAGGCTGCATGTTCCAGAGTGAACATTCTTGAGTCATCAGCAGTCCCTTGTTTTGTTTCACATAGTTTGGATTTACTTTGAAAGAACCTTTGTTTGAAATGCTCCTTCTTCCACTGTTTTCTTGACACTCTGGCTAAAGGAAGCCTCTGCTGCACGGGTCGCCTTTGGGTGCTGAGTTTTATAGAAGGCGGCCGCCCTGTGGACTGGCGTCTCAATAATGCTGTCCTCCTCTCATTGAGCTGAAGACTGGATTCACAGGGGAAGACAGTGGTTGCAGTCTCACCACAGAGCTGTCATGTGGGGACAAAAAGAGAGCAAGAACGGCACTGTATGATTGCCTGGGTGGGAACAAGCTGGAAGATGGTTGTGCTGAGCAATGGAGTCGGCATTCCCATCCCACACATGAAGTGGGTTTGCTCAAAGTGGGTCCTTGTGCTTGGACAGAGAAAGCCACACATGGCAGCATATAATGCCTGATACGAACTGCTTTAATACTCGGTGAGTCAACTCAAGTTTCCCCTCATACAGCAGATTTAATGTCTACATTACATCTGACTAAACTGCTCTCTCTTTATCAAAATACTTCCTAATATATTAGGATCTGATGTAGCCAGTCTAAAAAAAAAGTTTTTAAAGCTAAAACAAAAGTATGAAACAGCCTGGAAGAATTCAATAGCTCAGGTCAGCTAAGAAAAATGAACAATATAGCCCTGTCAGCTAATGTGCACTTAGCTTAATCAAAAATACCAAACAGGCCCCAGCAATGAAAAACATTTTGCTTCTGTTTCACAGCGTTCTGTGCTGTACAGAGAAAATATACAGCTACTATTATGTTACATAACAATAATTTGTTTAAAGTACATGGCTCTGTGTCCAGACACAACAACTTTTCCACTATCTCAATAAAGCTAAATACAGAGCATTCCTTAGATAACATGGGCATGGATAGCCTATTTTAAGTGATAGCTGGTGGTTTGAGGGAGTGTTGGTTGTTTGTCCCAGTATTTGCCCTGTGAAGAACTTTTGATCTGGGACATGCTCCTTCTCTTGACTTGTCCCATGCTCAACAGCTAAATTGAGCATGGGTACACCAAGGTTTTAAAAAGTTCTGGTTCAAAACCTCAAACATGTTCTGTCACATCAATCATGCAGTTTAGAGTTGTTTCACCTACTTCTGATTTTGCTACAGGTGGTCCTTTGTGAAACAGCACCATTGTTTGGCTGAGAAAACAGCAATAAACGTACAACACATACGGCTCCTCCCCGCTCTGAGTATCTTCGCCCTGTTTAGTGATTCCACCGGTCTAGAAAGGCCTGGAAGAAGGAAACGCCTCCTGGACGTTGCTTTGGCCCCTTTCACGTTCCCTCCGTCCCTCCCGTCCCCCGCCACCCCACCCCCTTTTACAGTTTAAAGAAATCTGCGAGAAATGGTAGATGGTATAAATACATAATTATAAATGAAACATAAATAAAAGAAAAAATATAAATAATGTTTCTGTATCTGTACATGCAAGATTATCTTGGCTATTTTTAAGGCGTAATCCACCTCTTGCTTTCGTCACACCAGTAAGTCCCGCCTTAAAACACAATACTACAACGTAATTGGCCCAAACCGTTTTTGGTTTGGACACAAACGGTTGAAGCTGGAGAGGTACAAGAGGGATTCTCGTGTGTTTATGAATGCACAAATACCGCAAGGATTCATCTTACAGGCAAGGTTATTTAACTGGGGCAGCACGTCGTAACCAGCCCTTGGTGCAAAGCGATAAAAGTGATTGAGATGAGTGTCCTGCCTTTGAAGTTGAAATGAGAGACGCTGGTATTATTAAAAGTTGCCCTCGACTTCCTAAAGTTCTGAATGAATTTGTTCTGAAAGGATGACAAATTGAAGAGAAAGATAATACGAGTAACCGAAGAGCCCAGAGCACACTCCAAATAAATTAAAGGCCAAAGTGAACTTCATGGGAGATCTCAGTGTTGAAAGCAAGTCAAAAAATAGCAGGACTGGAATTTGCCACAATGCATATAAAAAAACCACAGAGCTTCTGGGAGAATTTCCTTTGGACAGATGAGACAAAACTGGAGCTTTTTGGCAAGGCACATCAGCTCCATTTTCACAGACGCAAAAATAAAGCACACCTAGAAAAGAACACTGTCCCTACTGTGAAACATGGAGGAGGCTCTGTTATGTTCTGGGGCTGCTTTGCTGCATCTGCATTGGCGGCATTCTGGAGATAAATGTGCCGCCTAGTGTCAGAACGCTTGGTCTCAATTGTAGGTCATGGTCTTGCAATAGTGTAATGACCCAAAGCACGCAGCTAGAACCACCCAAGAACGGCTATATGACTATTCTAAAGTGGCCTCCTATGAACCCTGATCTAAATCCTATTAAACATCTATAGAAGCAGCTGAAACACGCTGTCTGGAGAAAGCAGCCTTCAAACATGAGACAACTGAAGCAGGTTGTTCAACAAGAGTGGCCCAAAAATACCTGTCGAAAGGTGCAGAGATCTCATTGACAGTTACAGAAATTGTTGCAGAAATTTCAGCAGTGCCGCAAGGCCTCGATAACCGCACCCTCACCAGCACTGTGGCTGATATGACTGTACACACTGTTTTTAACACGTACACTGTATCTGCACTGTGGCCTCATTGTTTTCAGTGTGAGCCGGTGTCAATGCTTGTTGACCAGCTCAATAGCTAGGAAAAGAGATTCTGTTAGTGGGGGGAAAGCCAAGCCCAAATAAGCGACTTCATGTCCAAAAACAAGCCTAAAATACCACAACTACCACTTATGAAATTGAAAAGCGACTTTTGTAATTAACAAGCCCAAAGTCGCTTATAATAAGCGGACTTAGCAATACCGTTTCCACCTCCCGTGATGACAAGTTATGGAAACTCTAACCCTAACCCCCTAACAAGTCATGATTTAAGCGTATTAAGGAGCTCGAACCGCCCCCCCCACCCCCTCCCACCCACACACACACACACACACACACACACACCTGCCGCAAGGTTTGTACACTTGTGAGATGGCTGGAAATTATGAGCGACCCCTAACAATAGTTTCCATCCATGATTTTATGTGTTCTGTTTCCCAAAATCCCTGATGTTTCTAAATAGTGTTCTCAGCATTTAAAGATGTAATACAACATATTTTGATGTTTTACATTGGAAATGTTGGGCTGCACAGACTCACTACACTGAACAAAAAAGTGTTTTTCTCGACGTGATTTTTAGAGACATAATAAAAAAAAAAATCCAGTATACACATTGTAACCTGAGATAATATAGAACTATAGAACAACATCTGGCTTCGTACAGAAATTCAACTCACTCAAATAGGGGGACAGTCAGTACAATTCATATTTGTCCATTCTTTATTCTTGCAAAATCTTAATTTCTGATACCACCTGTACAAAAGGAACAGCTTCCACAGTTCTTCCCACTTTCTCTTAATGACCATTTCCAGAACTGGCAAAAACCTATGCTGTTCCCATTCTATGTCCATATCATCACGGATGGAACATAAATTTGCATTTTTCAAGACACACAACAGCATATTCTGCTGAAGCTGCACTGTAGCTAGGTGGCTAATGATAGAAAAACAATGTCAACATCCTGAGATGTCTCAGGGAGGATGACGGGTTTCAGTAGCGTCACAGGTTTGAATGTGACACACTGTGATGTCAGGAATGAATGTGTGGGAGGACGGAGAAGATGCATTCTTCCTTTTTCCGATGTATTTTTAAAACAATAAGAGGTTGAGTTTGGAAAAGAAAGTGGGGAAAAAAGTGAAAGGGAGTGGAAATCATCACAAGATGACAGTGGAGATGGACTGGGAATTTATGCAGGTAAGAAAAAGTCACAAAGAATCTTGTAACTTACAGTTCTTCAGAATGTTGAGTTTTTGACTGGAAAAGTTTCATGATAGTCTTTTTTGTTTGATTCCAAAAATTCAGACATTTTAGAGTTTGGTAAAATTTTAAAGGATTCTTGTTTTAATCCACTCAGGTGAGGCGAAAATGACCTTTTTAGGCTTCCGATGCTTAACATTTCTGTATACACTGATCAGGCATAACATTATGAGATTCTCCAACTGGTCTGTGGCTATCTAGCCACGTATGCAACTCATTACAATGCAGTGTCCTTTCTGTGACTGTAACAAAGATTAACTTCTTCAATAACTTAAGCTACAGTAGCCTTTCTACTGATTCTGATCATCTGCTGGATGAGAATCTGTGAGTTATTTTTTGCTTTGTGGATCAATGAGCTCTGACCACCACTGACCCTGTGTCCGGTTCCATTGTGTTCCTTCCTTGGAGACCTTTTTATAGATGCTGACCACAGCAGATCAACATCACCTGCAAGAACTTCGGTTTTGGAGATACTCGGAACCAGTCATTGCAACCATCACAATTTTGCCCTTCTCAAACTTGTTCAAACCGATATGCTCTTTAAATTCAAATTTTGTTGTCAATTTCTATTGCTTATAATACATCTACAGAACATGCCTGTGCAAATTCTCATCCGGCTCATGACAAGAGAGGCCAAGTGGAAGAGATAATCAGTGTTATTCCTTCACCTGGTCGGAATGTTATGTCTGGTCATTCTATCCCATTGCTGGGACTGGATAACTAGACGGAAATGCCCACAAATATCTTTGCCACTAACATAACTGTTTCAGGTTTAAGCCAAGAATAAAATCCACTTCTGTTCTTGATTTGTCCTTGAAAGTAGGAATATGACAAAAGCCCCAAAGATTTAGTCCAAAAATGAGAATGGCTAACCATTAGCTGTTAATGATGCTGAAGTTGGGATCTGCTTCCTGATTATGATAAACCGTATATGTGCAAGATAATTACACATAAATGACTATCAATCAGCTTCAAACGAGGGTGATTCTAAAATTAAAGTATATATTTTGAAAATTGCAGTCATAACAGCTTTGTAGTGACAGGCTGATCTGCAGTTCAGGCGTCCCACAGGGAACTGCCCTGGCACCTGTTCATCTTCTGCACTGCAGACCTTTCCATCAACTCCCTTGACTGCCACCCTCCGAGGTTCTCAGATGACTCTGCAACAGTCACCTTCATCGCAGGTGAGAACCACTCAGACTACAGTGGACACAGGACTTTGTGGGCTGATGCCAGAGGAACCACCTCCTGATTTATGTGGGAAACACCAGGGACCTTGTGGTAGATTTCAGCAGGCGCAGACTCACCACACTGATACCAGTGAACATGCAGGAAACTAACATTGAGATAATAGATTCTTATGAGTGCCTGGGTGTTCACCTGAATAATAAATTGGACTACAGTCACATCACTGATTCTCTTTACAGAAAGGGTCAGAGCAGACTCTACCTGGTAAGGAGACTGATTTATTTTGGATTGCAGGGGGGACTCCTTAAGGCTGTGGGACAATGTCTCCAACCCCTTGCATGAATCTGTTCCAGAGCTGGAGACTCCTGGATCCTAAGTGCACAAAAAGTGATATTGCCAATCCTTCCTCCCAGCAGCTGTTAGACTTTATACCCTTCACTGTTCCCAACAAAGTTCATAAGTGTTCACATCCCTGCTGTTTTTTCCCATGTTTTTTGTATATAATCTGTTGCGCAATTATAATTGCACATTTTGTACACTTTCTGGTCACCTTACTCAGTTGCACATTTTATTTCATCGGAGAATGCCATTTTTAATAACCATACAGTATTTTTTCTTCTGCTTTGAACCATTTACCCTTATTTCCTTTCCCCACTGTGGGACCATAAAGGATTATTCCTTCTCTGTTATATTTGTTAAAGCCATGGATACAAACATTATGTATTAAAACCACAATCCCTTTGGACATACATCCCTATTCACACGGGGACCAACAAGTAGATGCAGAGCACTGAATCAAACATTATTTACAAGCTGGAACATAAGAGTTTGAAAAATGTAATTTGAGGACCAACAAGACAAAAAGGTCTGGGTCCTCTGTGTATGCTTCTTATGCACCTTATTTGTACAATGGTTCAGGAGGAAATATGATTTTGTTTCACCAATAAATACACATAGCCTAATTATTCAGCTGTTATAGCTATCTCACTAACTGACTGTTGTTCTTTACCTGGTACCACTTTAATGTACAACATCAAATCCATATGTATATAATTCACCTTAAATGTACACGTCATCTTAAATCTCTGCTTTATTTCTTTCTTTCTTTTCTCGATCCACTGTATATATGTGGACACACTGTATCACCAATGTGACAAGTGAATTTCTCCACTGTGAGACCAATAAAGTCTATCTTATCTTATCTTATCTTAAATGAATCAAAAGTTCTAGATTTTACATAACTGTCAACACAGGAAATAAATCAATCTCTGATTAACTCTCCTGGTCTAGCAAGGGTTTTGTACTGTAACAGGACAAACTGTTATGCAATGACTGGCCAAACAAGGAGTATTCTCTCTGTTCTACACATTTATACTGCTGAGGACTTATTAAATAAATAAATAAAGTGAGGTAGTTATTTTTAGGTGCTCATGTACATATTGATAATAGTGCACATGAGAGCTGGAAGGCCTTCAGTCACAGATTTCTTTCAGTGATCCCATGTAAAAAAAAAAAAAAAGGGTTGGAAACTATTGAACCCCGTCATATCTTGTAAGTTTACATCATGAAGGATAATTATAAGTGTTGTGGAAGGACAACAGCTACTGCTGTAAAGGCAGAAGTAAAGAGGACAAAATGCTAAAAACAAAGCTGAAAAGTGAACAGGTTGTCCTTTAAAGTCTTTATGAAAGACATTGTTTTGTTGATGACTCAACAGAGTCCTTTCCAGTTTCTTTTAGACAGTTTCCATGAAAAATGGGGCAGTCAGGGGTGATCAAAAGTATGCAGAGGGCTGCACAAGCAGAACGATTCGTCTACTCATGGCTGTGTGTGGATGTACAGAGAAAATATTCTAAAAGGCCCCTAATGGATGATACAAGTCAGTATGACTGAATCCAAAGCCCGTTTTTAAGTAAGAAAAAGCTGAATACCATCCAGTTTTTGGCTCGAGCTTCCTCAGACACAATGGAAGCAAAACAGAGTATGTGACAGCACAGCCACACGTTTGCTCCTTTCCACTCCTGACTCACATTATCTAGGATCTCAAGTTGATCCACAAGAGAAAAAAAATTTTCTCCACTTTATTAAGAAGCAATGCGCTGAGCAAAAGGCTTTTAGTATAGAGTACAGAACTGGAAAAGTAATTTTGTGTAATTTGTGGGGGGAAAGCATGTGTCCTTTATCCTAGCTGACATCAGATACTTCTAAAGTTTTCATAATAAAATCATTCTAAAAGACTTTACCAGACATTAGACCATTTATTGTTTAACATGTCGTAATTACTCTCTAAAGTTTCGGCATGCATTATGAAAACCTCAAGTTGTTCCTTTTAGAAATATTCCTGGCCGCACTAATGCCCTTGAAAGGCCAAAACCGGTGCTGTCTGTTTGGGTCGGCCAGCGTTCTTTCCTTTTGCATAATGTGGAAGTTAAACACTAGGTCTTCATAGTGTTTCTAGGCAACCCGTGGATGCAGACGAGATCTCAGGGGTCAAGTTGCACGCACGCATGCATACACACACATATGCACGCATACACACATTTATGTACAGCCACCCTGCAAAACGTCACACTGATAAATGTGGGCAGATCTTTGTATCACTTCAAGGCAAAAATAATCACTGCAGCTCCCAAGGCATTCAAAGAACCCTCGGCCCTGTAAAGATTACATTCAGCTGCACAAATAACTTTTCCGCCTTGCCACAAGTCTGCTAAAGTGAACACGCCATCTTCTTGGTTCTTTATAGCAAGCTATAAAAGTACTCCTAACTCGTATTTTCCAAAAGACAAACAGGAAAAAGAAGACAGTGGCTCCATTACCTCATGAGAGGTCCAACGTTTCCAGTTTTACGCCACGAGGACTATCCAAACGTTTCCCAGTTTCATCTCCAGTTAACTGAATATATTACAAGAGGATGCTAGGTGAGAAAAAACAACGGAGAACTAGCTAGAGAGTTTCATAATAGGAGTCTGTAGCTCTGGGAGCAGCTCAAACAGTCCAAAAAGAGTAGGAGCGTCAAACCCAGTGTCGTTCAGTGAAGAGGATCGAGCAGGCACCTGACACCCCAGCAGTGAGCAAGCTAAACATCAGGAGCTGCTAAATAATGAATAAGCTGAGCTCGTAAAGAAGCACACACACACACACACACACACACACACACCACATGGCGAACAGGGAGTCAGACAAACGTAATTGGAGGTAGGCTTAGATTGTGGTGAGGTAAAAGCAGGGTATGTAGCTATAATCAGTCAAAGCCTCTTGACACATGTTGCTAACTTTATAGTCTGTCATCCTTACGCAGCCCCCAGGCACACTCAACTAAACACTCCAGTAAAATTCTCATTTCACTAAGTTTTGCTAAATCTAAAACTCGTATTGGATAGGACTGGTTGTATGGAAGAGAAACTACAATGCTGGGCGGTGTGCACAACGACAAGATTGATGGGTGTGACTCCAACCACACCCAACCCATGCACATAGCTCCAGTGACAGAGCATTCCTCGAGGCAAGAAAGCAAGGCAAATCCTATCAATACTGAAGAGCAGTCAGTTTCAAGAAACCAAAATAAGAGGGGAGAGATTTTTCTTCAGGAGCAGCAGTAGAGTCCCCACAGGGCTGGGAAGATCATGCTTTGCCAAATTACAACCAGAAACTCTAATTTGTTTTGTTGGGAATTTATTTGACAGTTCAACACAAAGTAGAGGACCGTTGTGACGTGATAAGATACATGGTTTTCAAAAAAATCTGCAGTCCACATGTGGGTAATTTAATCTCAGTATAAAGACAGCTGCTCTGAGAGCAGGGAACACACCAAACAGGTCAGGAACAAAGTAAATTTTCAAGTAGGGTTACAATATAACCAATATCCCAAACTCTTATGGAGCTCTGTACAATCCATCATTCGCAGCGGGAAAGTGCATGGCAGAAAAGCAAACGGCCTGGCTGACCACCTGATCTGACAGGCGGGGGAGCATTAATGAGAGAAGCAGTCAGGAGCCCTGTTGCATTTTTGAAAGAGCTGCAGAGATCCGCAACTAAGGTGGGATACCACAGGTGGGACAGCTATTTGTCATGGACTCCATAAAATGGCCTAAAAGAAAGAATGGCAGGAAGAAAGCATTTGTTAAAAGAAAGCCTCGATTCGGACAGAGCTAGAAGAAAAGAGATCCACTGGTAATATGAAACCAAAACTGAACTTTTTGAACAACATGAAAACTGCAGTGCGGCCCTGTACATGATCCTGAACTCACCATCCTTTTGGTGAACTGCGGCGGCGGCAGCATCATGCTGTGGGAATGCATTTCTCCAGTAGGGGAAGGGACGTTTGTCAGTGTTGCTGGCAAGAGGGACAGGGGAGGAGCACCTGTTTGATGTCAAGACTTCAGACTGGGATGGAGGTAAACCTTCCAGCTGAGCAGCAGCCTTGAACACGCAGCCAGAGCAGCAACAAAATGGTTTAGATCAGGGGTGGCCAAAACAGAAAGAGTAACCACTTGAGACAAATCAGCAAACGCCAACTTAAAATGTAAGGTTAAAAACAAAATGTCAAGAGTGCGTAAACTATGCAAAAGTGTCGATCTGGAAATGATCACAATTACATTACCCAACACAGTGAAGCAAAAACCATGTGTCTGGGCCTGCTGGTTTTTAGAAAACAGCAGATTGTCAGGAGGAGCTAAACAAGTCGCACTTTTCCTGAACCCAGGCTGAAGTTTAGTTTTGTCAACTTTCAGAACAAAGGAGGGCAACAGGGCTCTGTGGACGGGTTGAGAGATGGCAGTGACAGCAGCGCACACAAGGAACCGTGAAAGTGTGCTGAACGCCCAGCTGCTCGAGTGGAGCTACTCAGCATAAGATCGCAATAAAACCACAAGACACAGGGGGGAGCTCCATAAAACAACCATTGAACAACTATTCAGAGTTAGTAAAAAAAAAAAAAACTCCTGCTTCATCAGACTGAAGCTACGTACACATAAAAAGAAGATGAAAATGTGTTCGTCGATTGTATTTATAAAGCTGGCAAAAGGGCTTGTAACGCTAATACAGACTGGAGGTATTGGATTGCACTACATTTATTGGCAGGCTGAGCAGTTCCGTGTTGTTTTTAGAAAATTGTCTTGAATCGTGTGGCCGGTCTTCTTAAGTCAGACCCAACCTTTGACCCTGGATTTCATGCAGACCAAATTTATGCTTTGAGCTCTTCCTGGCAGCAGCAGGGGATCTCAAACTGAACATGATTTCTACCCGTCACTCGTAAGGTGGTCTCAAGGTGGCTGTGTTCTTCTATGGGATAGAGCTCCACCGCCGCATTTACAGAACCATGTGACACATCAGCGAAACCCTTCCCTCTGTCTGAGTCGCTGCTCTCGTGTGGCTATGATTTGAAATCATGAACCTGTATCCAACTCAAATATGATTCACTGGAGAGTATGGTTAGAGGCCTCCGAAATGGGCTTTTGGGTGAACTGATCTTAGGCTCCTCAACCAGGGCAATTCCTCACAGGTCAACACTACAGCTGTTTGACATTAAGAGGTGGGAGTAAATCAGGTTGGCTGGGACTGTGTGTGGGTTCAAATCAAAGAGAAAGGAGGACTGAGAACCACGGGTGGAGGGTACATGTCCTGCCCAGATCTTTCCTCCAGGGTGGGACTTTTCAGCACTTTTCCTACTGACTGGCCACTGATTTAAAGGCGCAGCAGTAATGGGAGTCACATGTGCTCAACATGATAAGTAAATATCAGCCGCAAAAATCGCACGGTATGCAAGAAATGTTCCGTACGTGCTGGCCGGGTGCACACGTGGCGCTTCAGCAAACCTTTTCAGTGCTTTTCTTTCCTCTTTGGGTATAAAAAGCAAACACTGGAGACATTTTTCTGGGTAATTAGACCCTGCAAACAGTATGCCAGGTCTCATTTTAGATATCAAATTCAGAGACATAACTGGATTTGTGCAGCTATAGGAGTTACATTTAGAATGGATCTTTTAATGCAGTGATTTGGGAGTTTTAGGTCACATTTACTGGTTATCAGGTTGCAAGCAAATAGCAATGAGCTGACATCTGTAGAAGAACAAAAATGTTTTTTGTTTATCATTAATGCAAATGAAATACACATAGTCATACACAAACCAATTTGTACTTATTTCTTTCACCAAGAGGATCAACCTGATCGGACTCCACAGCAAAAACCAAGAAATGTACCATTATTATACAGCATATCTTGATGCTGTATAATAATGGTGATGTCAGTTGGTTGTGTTGGAGGGGTTGGTTCGGGTTTTTTGAAATTAGGTTCTGTGAAAAGTAATTACTGGTATTATTTCCTCTACCTTTGCTGGAACAATATTCCTATCACCATGAGGATAATTATTTTTGTTGTTATTTCAACTTAGGGGCGACAGTAGTTGTTCTCTCTCTCATTTTTCTCTCCATAGAAGGTACACCTGTTCTGGCGTTCTGTTAGCTGTGACATCATCCAGGGAAGACAGATCATCTGCCATTACTATATAACATAGAAAGGATTCCTGGATCAATGTGTGCTTCTGTGCTTTCTGTGTCTTTGCTCTGTCTTCTCTAACCCCCAGTCGGTCGAGGCAGATGACCGTTCACACTGAGCCTGGTTCTGCTGGAGGTTTTCCTCCCTGTTAAAGGGAAGTTTTCCTTTCTACTGTCACATAACAAGATAATCTGATTCTTTGTTTAAGAGGACTTTAGCAATTTAAAACAATTCAAGATAAAATTGTTCATTCCACCAAAACAGAATGCAGAGCCCTAGTGACTTGTCAGTCAGCTCTAGCTCTGCCAAGAATGGAGTCAGCTTTGGGATGTGGAACTGAGGAGCTGGCTTGTTTAACGTTCCATCACTCCAAAAAATGGAGAAAAATTTAGATAATCCCTTTTCCAACATGTTCACAGTGATACGGCATCTTTCAACCACAGATAAAGAACTACTAGTTAATAATCTCACTGAATCTCACTTTAACAAATCTAAACCAACCCTTTCGTGACTTTAGATTCTACAAAAAAAAGTTTTCAGTCTGATCATTTTAATATTGAATTAAACTAATATTAACAGTCTTTTTTTAAGCAAAAATATCAAACATTACATCTTTAGTAACCCAGGTTACGGGCTATTCTTCCCAATTTATCCTTTTTTAGCCTTAACATTTGACTAATTAGTAATTTTAAGTCTTTTGGGTTTGAAATCCTAATTCTTTATGCTGTGTCAAACCCTCAACCCATTGTGGAAAATGTGGTTGTTTTTAATGTGACACTTTTTAAGAGTGCATTCATAAATGAGAAATATGTAATTAGGAAAGTTAAACAGTTATTGAATCCACTTGTTAAACAAACTAGATATGGTTTGGCGTAAAATGTTCTAAAGTCCAAACTGTCCTCCCAAAGCTCCACTGGATTGGTACTTTTTCAGATTGCCACTATGACGAAACTAGGTTAGCTTATGATGAAAATGACATTGTGATGAAACTCGGATTTGTAAGTATCAAATTTGAAAAAAGATTTCAAACCAAACTTGATTACTGAGGAACCTTGATAAGTATTTTAAAGCTCAGGCTAATTTTTTGAAGCTGTTCACTGGCTCAATTATGGCCAACAAAAACATGCAACTCTTGCGTGTTTGCCACACAGTTTACAATTTTCTCTCACACATAAAGTTTAATGGAAAAAGAATCAGAACAGAAGAAGAAACAAAAGGAACATTTATTATAACAACTTCAATAATATTGCAGTTTTTCATAAGGAAAGCAATAACCATCATATGTCAAGAAGAAGGTATATAAATTTTACTGTTTGCAAAGTTTATGTCAATAAACAATAAAAATGCTAAAATCTCAGTTTATCTTGTGAAATACTTCCCTGTAAACTAATGCTGCGGGAAATGTCTGTTTTGCTAAATATATATTTCACCAAGTGGAAAAGGCCCCAGAGATGCTCTGCTGTCTCTGATCTAAGCGGAGGCTGATAAAGCTGAAGTAAAGATTTAATTAACCTCCAAATACACCAAACTAAAAGAGCCGTTTGTTAGATTTCTGAAGATGGTCTGCCGAACATACAGGAAGCCAATGGTAAAGGGCAAAACAAGAATCCAACGAGTCAACAGTATTACCGCTCTTCTTACTTCACAGTTACAACAAATTAACATTGTATATATATATATATATATATATATATATATATATATATATATATATATATATATATATATATATATATATATATATATCTGTGTGAAGACATATGACATTAATCTTTGCATGCTCGGTTGCATACTTAGAGTATTTTTAAGATGAAGTTATGAGGGCCAGAAGCTCACAGTCTAAAACAATTCAAAATAAATAAACAATGAAAGGTTAAGCCAATAGAAAACAACCCCAGATGAGAAAAGTATGGAGGAAGCAGAAGTAGAAGTTCCTCAGTACTCCCTTAGGTTCTCTCCACTGACATTTTCACAAGTGGGAGGGGCGGGGTTGATGACCTCTTAGTCTTCGGGGAATCTCACCACAAACAAAAGCTGAGAAGGGCTGAAGCTCCAATTTCCTTTCATGATCTTCTCAGCGAACCGTAACAAGGCCTACGGCGCAAATACAGTGGATAGCGATCCCATCAAAGACAGATAAGAAGACTGAAGCTCAATAAGCCATGACCCGCCACCAATTAGTTGATGCAGATGGGAAGAAACGAACAGAGTAAAGACGTATGTTAACACAAGAAAGGCTTTAGTCTGACACTGTAATTCCACCAGTTTGAGATAGATTGATCTCCCAGCTCAGCGGTGGCTTCCATACTGGTTCTGCCCACACAAAAATTTATACGTGCAGTCTTCTAATTGGGTCCCTTCTTTGAAGAGTCCTCGTTGAGTCACAGAGGCTGTCACAATGTTGTGTCAACAGTCACCATCATCCAAAGTAGAGCACCATCAAATATACAGTATATGTGATGCATGTGAAGTATTGCCGATAGCAGGCTGTTCTTATAAAGCTTGAAATGTGAGGCGTCACAGTATGATCTGACAATCGGATACAATGATCTGACTTTTCAAAAACGGTTGCCTGGTTTGCTGAGTCTAGTTCGACCAAATTATATTTTTTCACACAAACAATTAAACAGGCATACCCAATAAAGCTGTCATCATGGCCAGTAAGTGTATTTCTTCCCCGATAGCAGTGATCTATTTTTGGACACAAAGACCACCATCCAGGGCACTGACTGGCCCATGCAAAGAATAGATCTGCACGTAAATGAACATCAATATAATATTTGGGAATTACTTTAGACAAGTTTTTTATGCTTCCACCACAATAATAAAATAAAAGTCAGTATATGTTGCCAAAAAGTGTTCACATACCTTCTTTATTCCACATGTTTACATTAAAGTCATTCTGCAACTGATTTGGTTTTGGGCACCTTAATCCACCTTATTTTTGACGGAAACATGGAGGCAGCGAGTTTGTGCGAGACTTCCGCCCGCTCACTTCCTGTCACTGGATAGCTTGCTGAAAAGCGACACATGCGCCCACCTCGTCTCGAATTATTCGTAATTATGACTTCGAGGAGTACCGGGATCAGTTGTGCAGTTAGAGGATGTCACAATAATTGGTATAAAAGAAAGGTTTACATGGCGGAGGAGTGTTGTATTCATCGGCCGCGTACGAGAGCTGAGTGTGGATGTGATGCGCCCTACGACTTTCACCCCCCGCCGAAGAATGAAGAATCTTATCGTCTTTGGTTGAAAGCTTTGAATTTGAAGAAACCACTGAAGCGACCGTTCATGTGTTCTTTTCACTTCGTCGACAAGAGACCTACAGCAGACCACCCGATACCAGAAAAGTGGCTGGGTTATGAACTTCCATTAAAAACTCAGAGGAGGCGCCTCAAGAGGAGCGCAGACACAGGTAAGCTTTAGCATTTTTGATTGCTGTTGTTAACTCTTCTCGGTAATCTAGTCACAGCAACGCAACAGCTGGTAAATTATTGTATTGAACAGACAATTCATTAGCCTACCTTCCACAAAATCGCCGCAGCATGACTGCAAGATTTCCCCAAACGCGCAACACAGGTGCACCCGGCCGTCTCAACAGTGCCGGTTGATGTGGTCAGAATCCATGCCGAATGAGCGTCGGATTTGCTTTGGCTTGGGTTGACATCAGCTTTCAGGAATATTAGATCGTTGATGTTGTTACTGATTAACACCTTGCCAACTTTTCCGCTGTGGATGTACTGATACGCCTCTGTACTCTTGTAGTTGCGCATCGTAGATCCATCCGCACCGAGTGACAATACTACATAGTTAAAAATGTCCTCATATGTAATATGAGGCCACTTTTTCATATCATCCTCCCACTCACGAATAGTTCGAGGGTGTGGCACTGACCTGCCACTCTGATCGCTTAGCAAATTAGGAAAATGTTGCCATGACATTGATTACTAAATCATTTAAGCTACCGATATTTTGCATAGGAAAGCGCTGAAACGGAAGTGCGGCACACACAAACGGATGTTGGACCCAGAGTTACTTCCGCGTTCAAAAATAAGGTGGATACATTTAAAAGTGTAATTACACTTTTAAATGTATTAAGAACATGGGTATTAAGAACATTTACATCTATTTTACATTAATATCTATCTATCTATATATATATATATAGATACATAATATATATATATATATATATATATATATATATATATATATATATATAGATAGATAGATAGATAGATAGATAGATAGATAGATAGATAGATAGATAGATAGATAGATAGATAGATAGATATATATATATATATATAGAGAGAGAGAGAGAGAGAGAGAGAGAGAGAGAGAGAGAGAGAGAGAGAGAGAGAGAGAGAGAGAGAGAGAGAGAGAGAGAGAGAGAGAGAGAGAGAGAGAGAGTTGAGTTCCTTTGGCAGAAATTAAGCATTAAAACGATTATTTTGGGGGCATTTTCTCCCACTGTGATCCCATCTGTCATGTTGGATGAGAAGTGATGGGAAGACAATAATTTTTAGGTCTTATAGCTATCCCTATGCTATCTTGGCTCTGTCCTTTGGGTTATTGTCTTGTTGGAGTATGGTTAATTGCCTGGATCTGAGATCCAAAGCACTTTGGAGCAGATTTTCTAGAAGAATCTTTATTTTTGGCTGCTGTCATCTCACCACCTCTGCAAACTAGTCGCCCAGTACCCGCTCCCAAAAAACATCCCCACTGCATGATGGTGCTACCACCATGCTTTGCAGTCGGGATGAGGCTTTAGCGCAGGGATGAGCAATGTTGATATTCCTCCAGACATGTTTGGTGTTCATGCAAAAAAATTCAATTTTGAATTAATCCCATCTAATATAATTTATGTCATGGTTTAGGTTTTGTCTGGTTTCTTTTCTTGTCATTTTTGCAGTTCACTCAGCTCACCCTCCTTCAGCAATTAGTCACACCTGTCTGGAAACTAATTAGTCTTCATTCCCGTCACCTGTCAGGCTCCCCTTATAAACTCACCTCAGTTGTTTCCTCGTCGCTGGCTCGTAGTGTTTGTTCCTGACCATCATGCCTGTCTGCTCCTGTTTCCCCGCCTTGGTTCCTGTCTCGTCAGGTTTGGTTTTTGTTTGGCTGCGCTGCTAAATTTTGGTCACTTCGTCTTGGTCTCGTTCCTCGTTCCGCAGCAGCCCAGCTCCACTTTGGCTTTAGATTATTGCTCATGTTTGTTGGACTCTGTACCTGCCAGCCAGCTCTTGCATCCTTCACCTCCGACTGGTAAACTCTGGTTCCTCATGTCACCACCATCCACCTGCAATAAACTGTCTTAAAGAACTACTCTGTGTGTGCGTGCTGTGTCCGGGTTCATCCACAACAAAATCATGACAATTTATACAATCTCTACGTTTTTTTGTTAAGTGGCAAAATTCATACTTTGCCATCATATGTCTTTCAGTCCTGAGTAGCTTTCATCTGTCTGACTGTTGGAGCAGTTTATCAATCATTGACCGTTTTGATGGTTCTCTTTTTTTCCATACAAAAATATTGAAACGCTGACTTTCCAACCAAAGATTTATTTGTCATCTCCCTGGCCAAGGCTCATTTTACTATGCTGTTTGGTTGAGTGGCCAAATCTAAGGAGGATCTTTTTGGTTCTAAACGTCTTCCATGTTCACATAATGGAGAGCATATTGCTTTTGAGGGCATTCAGTGTTGCAGAAATTATTTTTTATTATTATTATTCTCACACAGATAAGCGCCTTGGCACAATCCGGTCTTGGAAGTTTACAGACAACACTTAAATGCACCATCAGTATTAGACCTGGTACCCATTTTCCTCAAGAGGACTCCAGGCAAGTTGCAGAAGGTTCTCAAGGATGATTAAATAAAAAAGAAAATTTTTACCTTTGCTGGAACAATATTCCTATCACCATGAGGATAATTATTTTTGTTGTTATTTCAACTTAGGGGCGACAGTAGTTGTTCTCTCTCTCATTTTTCTCTCCATAGAAGGTACACCTGTTCTGGCGTTCTGTTAGCTGTAACATCATCTAGGGGAGGCAGATCATCCGCTATTACCATATAACATAGAAAGGATTCCTGGATCAATGTGTGCTTCTGTGCTTTCTGTGTCTCTGCTCTGTCTTCTTTAACTCCCAGTCGGTCGAGGCAGATGACCGTTCACACTGAGCCTGGTTCTGCTGGAGGTTTTCCTCCCTGTTAAAGGGAAATTTTCCTCTCCACTGTCACTTCATGCATGCTCAGTAAGATTGATTGCTGCAAAGCCATGGACAATGCAGATGACTGTCCACTGTGGCTCTATGCTCTTTCAGTAGGAGTGAATACTGCTTGTCAAGACTTGATGCAATCTCAGATAGGAAACTTTTTGACCAATCTGTATAATCTGATTGAATTTGACTTTGGAAAGTGCCATGTATCATGAATTGGCGCTATACAAATAAAATGTAATTGAATTGAATGGAGATCTGCTTCATGTGTCCAGCTTTAGCTGTGATCAGACAGTCCCACCCTCAGTGACAGCCGGTGGTCATCATTGACTGCTCTCCGAACTCTCTTAACGTCACAGGACAATTAGAGCGTGGGTGAGACTGTGGAGAGGCAGGAGTTTTATACCGGAAACCCCAATGTTCCCCACCCCATGGAGAGAAAACCTAATTTAACAGCATGTCAGCACAGCCAGGGCCCCACCTGCATGTGTGGTTCATCTTAACCAAGGCACACCCTCCTCTGCACTTCATCAGGAGGCGCAGAGGAGAATGTAGCAAAGAAAGGCACAGATTTAGTCCCAAGTCTGCCATGCATCATTAGACAAATGTCCTAAACTTAGATTACTGCAGTCTATAATTTGCTTATGCTAACTGAACTGTTACAACAAGTTTGCTCTTAAGCAATAATATCTTGCAATACACAAGGCTGAACTTGCAGTTAAGGCAACTGTTTTTTAGACAACCCAGATAGAAAAAAAGTTATGCCTTTTAAGAGGTTAATCTGGGAGAGAAGTTGCCTCACTTTAAATTATATTACAATTATACACTTTACATTATTTGAGTAAGACAACATGCTTGTATAGAGCTTTGTAAAATAAAAGTATTCAGAACTCTTGATATTTTAAAGCATTTGTCATGCTAAAATAACAAACTGTGATGTTTATTTTGGTTGTTTTTTTTTATTTAATGTGATAGAACAACATGGAAACATACATAATGGTGAACTGGAAGGACGAATGATCGTCAAAATATTTCACAAATCAAAATGTAAAAACTGTGATGTGCATTCGGATTCAACACCTTTTGTAGAACTAAAGTTCACTACAATTACAGCTGTAAGGATTTTGGGATATGTCTCTACCAGCTATGGAAGACTTTAGCCCTTTTTTATTTGCAATGAAGCCCAATCTGAGTCTCTCATGATTGTTATGTATTTAGCGCCATCAATCTCCCCATTGATTGATTTTTCAATTTTATTGCCCTTTGGAATAAATAAAGTATTTTTTATTTCAATTGAATCAACTCTGACCAGTTTTCCTAAAGATTGATGCTGCCACCAATGGGTTTTACTGTGAGGATGCTAGATTCACTGTGGTGTGTACCCCCCCCCCCCACACACACACACACACACACACACACACACACACACAAAGTGCTTAACAAGCAGGCTTAGAACCTAATGTATCCAGAGCACCTTCTCTTGAGGAGCCAATTTGATTGTATTTACAATCTTCTCTGAATGCCAGGAATGAGGAGTGCATGACTATAGTTGTCCTGGCAATAGTCATTCTAGGTGCACAGTCATGTAGGTTTGCAATTGGCCCATACTCCTTCCATAGTTTACGCCCTAATTTCTTTCAATTAGGGCATAAACCTCTCCACAGATTTATTCAAGACCTGCTTGATGTGTGTCTTAGCGTTCACTAAAATTCTCTAACATGAGTTAGTTTATCAAACAAAGTTCCAATAAAATACACTGAAGTTTGTGTTTGAAGCATGGCAGAATGTGATTGATGAGAAGTTCAAGTTGCTGTCCAGCCTCTGGACTCCTGGAGTGAATCACAGAAGCACAACGAAATGAAAGACCTAGGCTCCATTTTTGAGTCAAGACCTCCTTCTTCTGAGGCTTCAGAACCACCAATCCCATCTTTGTGCCACCCACTGTGGGATCCAAGCGACATGAAAAACAAAACAAAACAAAAAAGCAATGGCAAAAAAGGCTTCACGTCTATTGTATTTTTTAGCCTATTCATACGCCCCTGTTCTGTCCTTGGTCTTGTAGTTTGAGACATAATGACATAGTGACGACGTGACTTGTAGCACCGCAAAGATGCCTGTGATCTCAGTACACAGCGCTGTTGACTGCCCTCGCATGTAGTGGGGCAAAGGCAAAACAAAAGAGGATAAAAGTGTAAAACTTACATTTGGAAATCTTTTCTAACAAGTCCCTCTTTTGATCGCTTTATTAGTCTCTGTCTGGCAAACACAGATTTCTTCGCTCACCACATGCCACACGCACAAATCTGTAGTAAAGACACATGCTGCCTGTATCATCGTTATTGCTCTCAGACTGGCAGAAATCTTTGCTGTTTTTACGCCACCTCAACTTTCATCACTCCTACACAAACCAGAACAGCTACTTTCCAAACTATTTTTGCTACCGCAGCGCTCAGCCTCAACATGACTCAGAACAAAAAAAGAAAATATTTTCCACTTGAGAGCGATCTGTGAAATCATGAGAGGACCATTCATTGTGATTTAAAAGCATCAAATGGGAGATAGAGGGCACACTAAAAGAAAGTTAAAAGTCTGTCTCTGTAATGGCTTTTTATAATGTAAGTATGACTACTTGAAGTAATCATTTATTAAAATACAGCCATTCATTTTCTATACGAGTTAAATTCTCTCAGCTGCTGATCAACATCTACCTGAAAGGATTTCGTAAGTTGTGTCAGGTGTGATTGAGAGACAGAACACCTCAAACACCTGGACTTTTGACAGCTGTATTTTTCAAAAGATTCAGTTTCAAAGTATAGTTCACAAGCCCAAAGTTAAAGGATCAGCAGCTACGCCACCTGGACGGGGCGGAAAGAGGAAGCTGTCAATAGCCGCCGTCAAAGTCAGCTCCAGTTTGCTCACAAATACAAAAATAAGCCCAAGAGGTTTTCAAGCATACGTTGAAAAGAACACACTGCCTTCAGTGAAACATGGTGGTGGTCCCTTGATGCTGTGAGCTCGCATTGCTTCAGCCGGCAGTAGAAACCTAAAGTGTGTGGAAGAAGTCAGGAAATCCTGAAAGAAAATGGCATACCGTCTTGGAAGTTTGCAGACAACACTTCAATGCACCATCAGTATGAGACCCGATTCCCATTTTCCTCAAGAGGACTCCAGGCAAGTTGCAGAAGGTTCTCAAGGATGATTAAATAAAAATAATTGCACTGAAGCATAGGTGGTACTGGACCTCCAGAGGACGATGATTCCAAGAGTACTGTGCAGATACTAAGAATGGCCATCATTGTTGCCTAGCTTGAAATCTACTGGAAATATATGACTGGATCTTTATAAATAAGTGGCTGTAGCACACAAACTCAAGAATAATTAATGAACTGGAGGCCTTTGCCCATGGGTTAAGATTCCTTAGGAACACAGTAAGAACCTGAAGTCTTGTTGTGACTCACGTTTGCAGCAGATCATAACAGTAAAAGTACTCTAATAAGAGTTAAAGATCCTTGTCATGAACAGGTTGAATTACTTTCAAACTACAATAGTCATTTAAAGTGGAATTTTGAGTTAAATTTGTAGACAACTTTTGAACTAGTTGTGTTACTCTTAAACTAAAATACTTTTTATTTTTGGATCATTGCATCTTATTACTTTGGTTTCATGCTCATCTTTGTCTCACTCCTATTGCAATTATCACTGACAGCAAAACACAGTTATTTTTTATGGACATTCTGTGCATAGCCGACGAGTTGCAGACTGAAAACTTTGGGAACCCCTGTTGTAGATTATAAACTGCTTGTTGTAGAGGAGGACCTGCATAACCCAATGCTGTGGAGGCACCCCGGCTGAAGGCTGACCAAAGCGTTACCTTGACGGATACTGTCTTATTATGCTACAGTCTCATTGGATAACAGGGTATATTATTACCAGCTGAAAGTACACTTGGTGCATGTACATCTGCATACAAAAACTCCTAGGATTTCAGTTCTTTGACGTCTACATAGTTCATGAATCCAACGGCATTCATCAGCAGTGCTGCCAGCTAACATTGTTCCCTCCATATGATAAAATCAGTTGATCTGCCACGATGTTGCGTGTTTAAACCAATACAGGTATAAAAGTAACGGAGAATATCAGCTGGGCAGTTCAACAGCTGGTTACCATGGATACCAAACTAAAGCCGCATGAGAGACATTGCTAAGCAAGAAGCGACACTGATTTCCTAAGTAAAGTCCCCCTGCTGCTTGGGCATCAGAGATGTGATCGTTGTTGCTGACTTTGATGAACTGCTCATTCTGTAACATCTAAACGTGTCATAATCTCAAATCCAGCACCAAAGGGCAGACAAACACTCAGCAGCAGCATGATGAACTTGAAGGTTTTAATGATATGAATAACAAACTTACAGGAGCAGGATGAGGTGAACAGGGCATGGAGACAGGTAGGAAGCCAACAAAAGAACGCGGTGACAAATGAAAACAAACAGAGGGCTTAAAAAGAGCAGAGCACAGGTGCAGGCTATAGGTTAAATGAGGAGATACAGGTGAATAGCATCTACTAATTAACTGGTGCCTTAGGGAGAATAATTAACAGGAGCAAACAGGAAATAGTTATTTTTTACCAAATTAAATCTCATTTACCAAAAACTAAATCTTGTAGGAAGTACGTCCTTAATATTTTTTGCTTGCATGTTTTACAATTTGAGAACGGCAGGCTAGAAATTTGCTTATTTGCTCATTGAATTGAGAATTTCTTTGGTGCTTTAAAACAAAAAATAAAATCAGTGTTCCGGGGACACCTGTTTGAGATCAGCAAGATCGTTGACACTAGTCACACATTATACAGTTTATCATAGCGACATGAATCAGATGCCGTGTTCTGAGTCATAACCCTGAAGTTCTACAGAAATGAACAAGAAGGCTCACCAAGCATCAGTCCAATAGCTCAAAAAACTAAAAGTTTACCAAACTTACCCGTTGTCCTGGTCAGAGACTAAACGGTATCAGGCTCCCGCTGGAGTTCATAGTCAGGGCTTGTGCTTCTATCCGTGCGCTGCCAAGGCCCTCTGTTCCTCTGCCCACTTTTATCCACTCTGACTAAAACTCTATTTAGCTTTGTCTCCTGTTTTAGAGCCCAGCTGGCGCAACCACCTCCAAAGCCTGCTAGTGTGCTACTGAACAGAGTCTAGGCGCAACTGGCCTTATAGGTCTTTTTTCTTAAGGAGAAAAAGTCCACATCCCACTGTCAGTCACATTGGAGCATAGTTTCAGCTGGGCTGCCATCCAAACAGACATGAAACTATTCTATTTCGGTGCGCCATATGAGCAGCGGTGCAGTTCAGAGGAGGGGGTAAGATTCTGTGGTGGAGCATGTAATTGCAGAGCGACCTGTTATGGTGAGATGTAATTGCAGACCTCATCAGATGGAGAGAAGCTGCCAACAAGAAAAGGTAAAAAAACGTTTTAATAATACTTTTGGAAAAGAAAAAAAAGAGAAACAAAACAGACCACATAAATACATGAGGAGCTGGGTTCCAGATGTGGCAGCAAAGGGGAGGGAGAGGAGGGGAGGAGGAGAAGACGGAGAGGGAGGGACTGGAAAGAGAGCCAGATGCGAGGGAAAGAAATCTGCCATGGCAGCAGAAAGAAAACCCAGTTCTGACATGGTGAAAGGGTGTTTTCCTTCCCAGGAGCAGTCACAGAAGATTGAAAGGGGGATAAGGGAAGGTGAGAGGATGTTTGTCCCAGCCTGGTGTTGTTTCTGGACATTCACCATGACTGCTCTTGGGTTTCTGGTTTCACGTCAGCCTTGAAAATGACTACCTTATGGAAAAACCAGGGGGCTTTAAAAATGGAGGAAGAAAAATAAAAGCATAAATGGCAGACGGCTGCTTCTAATTTCAATGAAGACCCTGCTGGGTCGGGTTGATGCATCATACTGTATATTGTTTTATCCCTGAGTGAATAATTGTCATGCCATAATGTGACACGGATGGCTTCACATGCACTCCCATATGTACATAAGACCCTTGTGCACCGTAAGGGTGCCAATAAATATTAGCTCCGGCCTTAATGTGAATGTAAACATCTAATTTCCTCACAAATCTGACCTCATTTCCTGGCAAATGTGAGAGTAGGAGCTCATTTAAAAAGAATGAATAAGCACATATTTCAAGACGCTAATGGGAAGGTAGACCTTCAAAAAACATATCACAGCCGCTGGTTTCACTGCTAGTTTTGCTTTAGTCTTAGCTGATAGACTGTACAGCCAGCAAGAGGGTTCTGTTGCAGAAATATTGAGATAGAGGGTACACAATTTGATTTACTATAGTAAAAATAGTAATCACATAGTTGAATATACAAAAACGCTTTCCAGCAACAATTTTAAGAACTAAGAAAACAGTCTCTCCATGACAAGTACGGCGTTCCAGGTTCCGCCTCATGTTCTGCCCTCTACACGCCCAGATTCAACCTTAAATGGTCGATGCAAAGGACCTCATGAATGGTAATATGTATTAAAAATAGGTCAGCTGATCTTTTTTTTCATGGTGAAATGGCAACCACAGAGAAAAAGCGAAGAAGCTGTGAAAAAACTTCACAGAGAGGCAATTATTAAATGTGAAAATCTGAGGTAAAAGCACAGATGTCCACGTTAAAATCACTTGTTAAAAAGTGAAGCTGATTGCAGTTTTAAGACGGAGGAAAGCCTCACAGAGCACATAAAAAATGACAAAACAACAGCCACAGACTTGTTGCTTTGAAAACATTCTTGGAATAGGCAGTGGTAGGTAAATGGTTAGAAGGAAACTATTAAGATCGAGGGCGGATGGGTTGGTATTGGTAAGTATTCATGTGTGTTCTCTCTCAAAGCTTGTCCAGGTGGATTGATAGGTACTACATGTAAGAAGGATCGGCATCTCCTTTTATGAAAACCGGCAAGTCAGACTAGTACAGTGAGTTGGAGTTGTGGTGTGGTACTCAAGACCAGTCTTGAGACCAAAGCCACATTTTCAAGGTCACTTATTGGTTTTAGATCTGCAGTACTGGTATTTTTTCTCAAGACCAGCTCAACACAGCTGGAACATCCTTTTCTAATGCACCTTATTGTGAAACTCCTAGCGGCATTCAAATACAAGTAATAGGTTTTTCTTGGAAAATTTCAGTATAGCCACCTGGGCTTCCATATGGTGAGGATGAGAGAACAAGGAAAGATAGTTTGTAGTTTAATTTAATGGCTGTTTTTCTGTCTGTACCGTATGCTGCTAAGGCTAAGTAAGCTAACGGTTAGCTAGATTTATGCGCTCTTCAAAATTGTCTGCACGTCTTTAACAGGTACAAGAACACTTGAGCATATTTCCCCTGTTTTAGCCTCGCTACATTGGCTGCCAGTATATTTTAGGATACATTTTAAAATCCTTTTATTTGCTTTTAAAGCTCTTAATGGCCTTGCCCCACCTTACCTGTCTGAGCTGCTACATCCCTACACACCCTCCCGTTCCCTTAGATCTGCTGACCAGTTGTTACTGAGGGTGACGGAGACGAAGCGTAAGCTCAGAGGGGACCGTGCTTTTTCTGTAGCAGCTCCCAAGCTGTGGAATGACCTTCCCTTAGGCATTAGACAGGCCTCCTCACTTTGTGATTTTAAATCCCTTCTTAAGTCCCATCTATTTTCCTTGGCTTTTAACACAATCTGAGACGTTGACTTTGTTTTATTGTGTTTTACTTTCCTTTTATTGCTAATTTTATATACTATTTTGCTTATTGTTTTATGACTGATCATTTGTATTTTATGATTGTGTACAGTACCTTAGTCCTGTTGGTGTTTAAAGTGCTTTATAAATAAAATTGGTATGGTATGGTTGTCTGGTTTATCTATTTAACTTGTTACCAGCTCATTAGATTTAGTGGACTAGTGACTTTTCTCGGAAGGTCTGCTTACTTAAAATTTTAGCCTGTTATGACAGAGCATCTAACTGGAAAAATTAGATGCGCCAGTGCAACCAGTTAGCCTAGAATACTTATATAGATGCTTTTATGTTGGCACAGGCAGATTTTCTATACCTTGGTGTTGGCCTTGATTTGGTCAAGTAGAACCTCTGAAAGGAGGGTTGTTCAATGTGAGCCTCAATGTGCACAGAGTGCCAGAATTACATAGCTCCATGGCCAGGGTCCTAGTGATGTCTTGTCAATTTCATATGAATTCATTTTGATTACTTGAAGGTTTTCCTCATATTTGAGTTTTTGTATACGCTTTTTCTCTATAAGCCAAACTCTGCACAATGCACTTTCACTTGCTGGAAACACAAAAATTAAATCAAGCACCAGCTAAAGTATGCTGTCTGTGAGTACTCCTAATCCCAGTATTTGTGTAATGGATATGGATGGACCCAAGAAATACCCGAAAACGAGTGAGTAAAACTTTAACAGTTTATTAAAGATGGTGGCGGCGCGGACCCCCCTGGTATGTGCGGCAGCACACAGCCTCTGGTGGTTCCTGAAGGCAGAGTGGTGGGTTAGTGACCAGCGGGGCACAGAGGGAATATTACACGGAGCTGAGTCACTAACCTGGGGCACGAGGACGGCTTGTTTTAGCAGCGTCTGGTTTCCAGGAAGCAGCAGGGTCCGTGAAGGGGCTATCCAATTCTTTGTCCAGGTCCGGTCCGGTTCTTTGACGGGAGGGATATCCGTTTAATCCAGCAGAGGTTTCCGAGGGAGAATCCAGAGACGGTTCCAGGTCCAGGTCCAAATCCAAATCCAGAATCACAATATCAAAGAGTAGGCAATCTCAGAAACTTACAGGCTGGCAGGGTCCGAAACACAGGGACGCAGTCCAAATCACTGAGGCTGAAGAACAGAACTCAGGCGGGCAGACAAATCCAACGGGGGTCAGGCTGGCTCGAAAAACAGGGGCAAAAACAGGTCGACAGGCAGACAGGCAGACAGGCAGACAGACTCTCAGAAAAATGGCTGGAAGTTCTCACCGTGAGGCTCGAGACGTTCTGGCACTGGAGGCTGCGAGGCGCAGGGCTTATAAGCCGGCAGAGGTGAAGGCAGCACAGGTGCGCTGATTGCAATTAGCAGCTCCAGTGCCAGAAACGTTACAGAGCCCCCCCCCCCCCTCAAGGGCGGATTCCAGACGCCCTAGGCTGGTCCGGGTGGGCTCTGTGGAAATCCCTAATGAGGGACTTGTCCAGAATGTGGCGGGACGGGACCCACTGCCGTTCCTCAGGCCCGTAACCCTCCCAGTCAATGAGGTACTGGGTGCCTCGACCCCACTTCCGGGACTTTAAAATCCTCTTAACAGTGTAGGCCGGGGAACCGTCAACCAGACGGGTGGGAGGTGGGGGTGTGACGGTGGGAGCCAGACTGGAGGTCTTAACAGGCTTAATACGGGAAACGTGAAAAACAGGGTGTACCCTCATGGCAGACGGCAGACGGAGGCGGACCGCCACCGGGTTAACAACCTTGGTGATAGGGAAGGGCCCGATGAACCGTGGTGCCAACTTCTTGCTATCCGTCTTCAACGGAAGGTCCCTGGTGGACAGCCAGACCCTGTCTCCTACCTTGTACGGAGGAGCAGGAACGCGCCGGCGATTAGCTGCGCGGGCCTGAACCTGGGAAGCCTTGTGTATAGCTCTCTTGGCCCTCCTCCAGGCACGCTGGCATCTCAGGGCCGAGAGGCGGGCAGACGGGACTCTGGACTCTACCTCCTCGGTGGAGAAGACAGGAGGCTGGAACCCATAGACGACGTAGAACGGAGAGAGCCCAGTAGAGCTAGAGGGCGTCGCGTTAATAGCGTGCTCCACCCAGGGTAAATTCTGGGCCCACTTGGAGGGATCGGACTGACAGAAGAGGCGGATCTTGGGCTCGACCTCCTGATTCATCCTCTCGGACTGGCCATCGGTTTGGGGGTGGAAGCCGGAGGACAGGTTGACGGAGATGCCGAGCATGGCGCAGAACTCCCGCCAATATCGGGCCACAAACTGGGGACCTCGATCGGACACAATGTCAGAAGGCAGACCGTGCAACCTGAACACCTCCTTAGCCAGGATAAACCCCATCTCCTTGGCTGAGGGGAGCTTGGGTAAGGGGACCAGATGAACCATCTTTGAGAATCGATCCACAATAGTGAGGATAACCGTAAACCCATCAGAGGAGGGAAGGCCAGTGATGAAATCCATGGAAAGGCTGGACCAAGGGCGAGAAGGGACAGGCAGAGGATGGAGGAGCCCTGAAGGGGGGCGACGGGAAACCTTAGCCTGATTACAAGGGGAGCAGGCTGCAACAAACCTCCCCACATCCTGGACCAAAGTGGGCCACCAAAACTGGGACTTGATGGTCCGAATGGTCTTATTAATGCCGGGATGACCATAGAGGCGAGAACTGTGACACAGTTCGATCACTTTGGACCTGAGTTGAGGGGGAACGAAGAGCCTGTCCTTAGGACACTTATCGGGTACCTGAACGGAACCGAGAGACTCTCTTACCTCCCTTTCGAGTCCCAGGCGGGAGACAGCACATCTGACAGTGTCAGGCAGAATGAACCCCCTTTCTTGATCCGGGTCCTCTTCTTTGGCTTCAAAAACCCTAGACAAGGCGTCAGGCTTGATGTTCTTGGACCCAGGCCTATAGGAAAGGGAAAAGTTGAAGCGACTAAAAAACAAAGCCCACCTGGCCTGTCTGGGATTGAGTCTCTTTGCCGTCTTAAGATACTCCAAGTTACGGTGGTCAGTCCAGACCAAAAAAGGAGTCTTGGAGCCCTCAAGCCAATGCCTCCACTCTTCGAGGGCTAATTTAACGGCCAGGAGCTCTCGGTTGCCAACATCGTAATTCTGCTCAGATTTAGACAACTTCCTGGAAAAGAAAGCACAGGGATGAATGCGGCCATCAACAGACTCCTGACTGAGGACAGCCCCAACCCCAGAACTAGAGGTATCCACTTCGACGATG
Source organism: Fundulus diaphanus (assembly GCA_037039145.1). Taxonomy (NCBI): domain Eukaryota; kingdom Metazoa; phylum Chordata; class Actinopteri; order Cyprinodontiformes; family Fundulidae; genus Fundulus; species Fundulus diaphanus. The sequence continues at coordinate 42,415,363 of CM073134.1, forward strand.
AACTGTTTCTCTGGATCGGGGGAAATCAGGATCGGTGCAGAGGTAAAGCGTTCTTTAAGAAGCTTAAAAGCCTCGTCCACTTGCTCTGTCCAAACAAACTTGGCTTTACTTGAGGTGAGAGCGTGGAGCGGGGATGCAACCTGACTGTAGTTGTTTATGAACCTCCTATAAAAATTTGCGAACCCAAGGAACCTCTGGAGCTGCTTACGGTCCACTGGGACAGGCCATTCCTTAACAGCACGAACCTTGGCTGGATCCATAGCCGTCCGTCCAGGGGACAAAACAAAACCGAGGAAGGAGGTAGAAGAGGTGTGGAACTCGCATTTCTCAGCCTTAACAAACAACTGGTTCTGAAGGAGACGGAGAAGGACGGAACGAACATGCTGCTTGTGAAGGGTGAGATTCTTGGAGTAGATGAGGATGTCGTCCAGATAAACAAACACATAACGACCAATCATATCCCTAAGAACCTCGTTAACTAGGTTCTGGAAAACGGCTGGGGCATTTGTCAGACCAAATGGCATGACCAGATATTCATAATGGCCGGTGGGGGTATTAAATGCAGTCTTCCATTCATCCCCCTCCTTAATACGGACCAAATGGTAAGCGTTGCGAAGGTCCAACTTGGTGAAAATCTGAGCTCCTTGGACCTGGTCGAACGCAGTGTTCATTAGGGGGATGGGATACCGGTTCTTAACCGAAATGTTATTGAGCCCCCTATAATCAATGCATGGGCGGAGAGAGCCATCCTTTTTCCCCACAAAGAAAAAACCTGCCCCTGCTGGCGAGGAAGAGGGGCGAATAATGCCTGCTCTTAAACTGTCATGTATGTAATCCTGCATGGCCTGGGACTCCGGAGGGGATAATGAATAGAGACGGCCCCTAGGAGGAGAGGTGCCTGGCAATAAATCAATAGCACAATCATATGGGCGATGAGGAGGTAAACTTGTGGCCTTGGCTTTGTTAAAAACCTCCTTTAAATCATGATAGACGGACGGGACCTTGGACAGATCTGGGTAGAATTCATCAATCTTACCCTTAGAAGAGTGAGGTGGCTGGGCGGAAGATAAACAAAACTCAGAACAGGATGAAGCCCAACCTGTAACCTCGACCCGCCGCCAGTCAATCTGGGGGTTGTGTTTGCGGAGCCAGGTAGCGCCCAAGATGACTGGAACCTGTGGGGATTCAATAATCATAAAGGTCAGTTCCTCCTTATGATTACCTCCCATAGTTAATTCCACTGGCTCGGAGACGAGGCGTGACTGATTGAGTTCGTGCCCATCCAGGGCGAGAACACTACGGGCAGCAGAGCCATTGTGCAGTGGAATGTTTAATCTCCTGGCCAGGCCTTCATCCAAAAACTCTGTGTCGGCCCCTGAATCGATGAAAACAGAGACTGAGTGAGAATGAGAGGCAAAGGTTAAAGTTGCAGGCAGAAGACGATCAGATGGGACAGCTAACTTGGTGTAGCTCAGTAGGGATGTCCCACCCCCTACTGAGCTTGGCCTTTTCCCGGACAACCTCGGACCTGATGACCCGACCCACCGCAGTAGAGGCAGAGTCCCTGTTGCTGTCTGCGCTGGTATTCCTCCTTTGACAGACCCAGCTTGCCGAACTGCATTGGCTCAGGTTCAGAGGGTTTCTGTGAGGCCGGCAAGGTGACGGGAGGTGGAGCCGAAACTCGAGAGTGGGTCGGGGGATTCGAGCGACGCTCCCTTCGTCGCTCCATGAGACGGAGATCCACTCTAGTGGCCAGCTCCTCAAGCTGCTTGAGGGACTTAGGATACTCTCGGGTAGCAAGTTCATCCTTGATCTTATCGTGGAGCCCATGAATAAAAACGTCCATAAGGGCAAACTCATTCCACAAGCTCTCCGCAGATAATAAATGAAAATCAATAATGTAGTCGGCCACAGACCTATCCCCCTGTCTCAGGGACAGAAGCCCTCTAGACGACTCCCGACAGGGCAACACGGGACTGAAAACTCTCACGAGCTCCCCGGAGAAGGCATCATATGAGTGGCAAATGCGTGAGTCGTTCTGCCACTCGGAAGTTCCCCATAATCGGGCTTTACCGGCCAAACAGGAGATCACGTAAGCGACTTTAGCTCGGTCAGAGGGGAATGAGGACGGCTGTAGCTCGAAATGAATCTCACACTGAGTGAGGAAAGCCCTACATTGCTCAGGATCGCCAGAGAACAGTCCCGGCGGGGTGAGACGGGGCTCTGACATTGGTGACGTCACCGGAAGTAACGGAGGGTTCGCGGAAGCTGTTTGCGGAAGTGAAGGCTGCGGACTAGTCTGACTTCGGAGATGATTAAGGATTTCCGAAACTCCGACTTCTAATTCTGAAATGGATCTTTCTACCCCCGCGCGCCACTGGGTTTCGGGTACAGGGTCCATGTTTGGTGGCCAGAACGTACTGTAATGGATATGGATGGACCCAAGAAATACCCGAAAACGAGTGACTAAAACTTTAACAGTTTATTAAAGATGGTGGCGGCGCGGACCCCCCTGGTATGTGCGGCAGCACACAGCCTCTGGTGGTTCCTGAAGGCAGAGTGGTGGGTTAGTGACCAGCGGGGCACAGAGGGAATATTACACGGAGCTGAGTCACTAACCTGGGGCACGAGGACGGCTTGTTTTAGCAGCGTCTGGTTTCCAGGAAGCAGCAGGGTCCGTGAAGGGGCTATCCAATTCTTTGTCCAGGTCCGGTCCGGTTCTTTGATGGGAGGGATATCCGTTTAATCCAGCAGAGGTTTCCGAGGGAGAATCCAGAGACGGTTCCAGGTCCAGGTCCAAATCCAAATCCAGAATCACAATATCAAAGAGTAGGCAATCTCAGAAACTTACAGGCTGGCAGGGTCCGAAACACAGGGAGGCAGTCCAAATCACTGAGGCTGAAGAACAGAACTCAGGCGGGCAGACAAATCCAACGGGGGTCAGGCTGGCTCAAAAAACAGGGGCAAAAACAGGTCGACAGGCAGGCAGACAGGCAGACAGACTCTCAGAAAAATGGCTGGAAGTTCTCACCGTGAGGCTCGAGACGTTCTGGCACTGGAGGCTGCGAGGCGCAGGGCTCATAAGCCGGCAGAGGTGAAGGCAGCACAGGTGCGCTGATTGCAATTAGCAGCTCCAGTGCCAGAAACATTACAATTTGATTAGTGAAGGTATATGCTGTATCTTGTACTGTTACAATCCAGAGCTGATTGCATGTATTGCCTGAAATAGTTTCTTCTACTCTCCCTCATGTTTGTGGTGCTGAAACTCGAAATGGTTTGAATTCTCTGTACTGCCAGATTGTCTGACTGGGCTGGGATAATCTCGCGCTTCTAGTTACAATGCTTGCTGTGATTTCTGTCCATGGTTCTCACTCTTTCCATGGTTCTTACACTGTGGCAAATACAATCAAATTGGCTCCTCAAGAAATGTTCCATTTACCTGCAAAATCAAAACTTCGAACTGCGACCTACATCAAACCCAATTTAAACAGTTTCAAGTACAGAAACTAGCAGAATTTACTTATGGACGTGATCTGTGAACAACCAAACCACTGCAAATACATGGCAATAGCCATTCATTTTACTGAAATAAATCGACTGAAAATCGATCCATTCTCTTACACTTATCTGAGATTGGGTTGTGGGGGTAGCAGGTCCAGGAGGGAAACCCAGACTTTCCTTTCCCCAGAGACATCCTCCAGCTCATTCTGGGAGATCCCAAGGCATTTCCAGGCCAGACAGAATATATAGTCCTTCCAGCGAGTTCTGGGTCTTCCTCAGGGTCTCATCCCAGTAGGACATGCCCAGAAAATCCCTAAAGGGAGACGCCCCAGGACACATCCTGATCAGTTGTCCAAACCACCTCAACTGACTCCTTTTGATGTTGAGAAGCCACAGCTGTACTTTGAGTTACGCCCATGTAACAGAGCACCTCACTCTATCTCTAACCTAATTTACACAGCGTCCGTTACTGCTCTGCCCCGCTCCAGTGTGAACTCCATTTGATATACCCCCGATTATAATCAGTGAGAGCATTTACAAAGCCTCCACAAGGCAGCATATGAAAATTAGACTATTAAAATTTTGCCGAGCACGGGGTCCAGCCATAGTTGATATACAAAGATCACACAGCACCAACAGGAAACTGAACCATCACAATATGTGTATTTTAAAAATAATTAACTAAAAACAAACTAGACTGTCTTAAAGCTCTCACTATATTAATGAATATATGTGTATTCTTATACTGTATATAAATATATTTGTGTTTATATTAGCAATTGTATGCATTGGATCAGTCAGATCAAATATTGTGCTAATTAAGTTAATCAAAACCTGACAATTAAACATTAAATGCACCAAAATAACCAACAAATAAAGCTTCTCTGTATTCAGTGTACTCACCCACTGTAGAATATAACTCGTAAAAATGTCTGGATACAAAAGAATAAATAAACTAAAGCAGTTTCAACTGGTTTAACTTCCATAGAGTGAGTTGTTTTGGTCTGACTTACCCATATGGCTGGCTTTTAATGCACAAACTGTGCATGCTTCTTGGAGGCCGAGGCCGAGCGGAGCTGGACGCTGGGTACATTAGGGGTAGGGCTAAGCCCAGCACACTCTCTGGAGGACACTCATTTCGGCTGCTTGTATGCAGGATCTTGTTCATGATCGGTACCTCATGATCATAGGTGAAGGTCGGAACGTAGACAGAAAGGTAAATCGAGAGCTTTGTAGACTTGAAAATCGTGTGTTTTGCTAGAACCGCCTCTGTGGCCTCGCTTAGCGTTGCTTTACGTCACATCGCTCCTGTGTTGCACCTGTGCAAAACGATATCATTAAAATCTGTAGCTCCACCTGACACATTCGCGCTCAGTGTGAATGCGCCTGGTGTCTCCTTGCTTTCCTTCTGCCTCAGCTGCTCCACATACTCCTCTGATTGACTCAGGTGCATTCTATGTCGTTCTTTCCTCGGTATTCAAGCTCACTGCTTGTCGTTGTTCTTTACTGGCAGCCCTTGTTACATTACCTGCTGTAATGCCCTTGTCCCATTTCCTTTTCTCCTTGTGAAACTCATCTAGGTTTTTTATGTCAATATTAAAACCTATGCTATCCTGCATTCCTGTCTGCACTCTGGTTCTACACTAAACTCACCCTTCATGACATTTTCCATTATACCGTAACTTATCTGGTGAAACACCAAGATGAATTTCACAAAACAATCACAGTAATTTCATTAAAAACAGTCTGCCCATTGATGCAGTTATAACAATTTGAAATTTGGGGTTTTGTTGTGTTACTTACTATTTTAAACCAGCATTTGCTTGGCTGACTAAAATATGGCCCCATGTATTTTACAGGGTGCGATTTCCCTGAACAATCCAAAGGCATACCTGCTCATTTAACCAGTGTGTTACCGTGATGCAGTGATGGGCTGTCCATGGTTTTCTTCACCTCTCACCTGTTGCAGTTAGAATTGGTTACTGTCACACTGTGATGCTGGTCAAGAGGAAGCAGGAAGGGAGTTGGGAAGTATTGTCATTTTTCAATTCCATAAATAATACAGTGAATAAAAAAATATTAAAACTTGTAATTTAACCCGTGAAAATCCTTTTTCATATCAACATTTTCTAAAAGCAAACTTCAGACTGGGTGACTGGGAGGGCTCTGGTCTTCAAACAACAAGCAGATAGGGATGCATGGAGCGTGGTGATGGCTTGGTGGTAGACAGTGTTGGACGGTGGACAGGTTACGGTGGTCAGGGGATGGATTCAGGGAGACAGAGGAGCGGAGGTAACCAGAAGTGGGATTCGGAACAGGAGCATGAATGGAGGATCTTCTCTGAGAATGATAGTTAGAAGGACCCAGGCCAGTTTCCAGATGGCAGCAGAAATAGGAGAAGACACAAGGAGGTCAGGAGCTAGGATGCAGGAATTAAAAGGAGAAAATATTCAGTCAGGCACCACTCTGGGAGAGCCAATGCTCTGATGCCTTCCTGCAGGCTTCTGGCTCCTTAAATGCTCCCCTAATCAGGTGGAGATGACGGACACCCGTGTTGCTGTCCACCTGTCACACCCTGCTGCAGAAAAGTGAGAATGCGCCACACAGCCACCAACAACCTGAACACAGACCTGACATACTTAGTTTAATTGTGATGTTAGAAATCGTATACCAGTTGTTCAAGTTCAATTAAAACTTTCATTTACCCTTACATGTTTTAAACAGCTTTTTTTTTTGCTTGTCATCATTTTCTTTTTATTTGTTAAATTGTTAATTGCTTTATAAATAAAGAGTGACATATTTTTTTCTAGGGAAAGAAATATTTTTAAAATGAATCAAAGTAAAGCAAAGGTCCCTTAAACCTTTACAGCACACAACTTAATAAGCTCAACATAATTAGCCAGTTTGACATATGTCTTTAATTGTATCCTCAAGATAAAAGAGAGAATATTTTTTTTGAATGTAGAATTCAAAGTCTGTGATCTAGATAGATTGTCCGTGCTTGTATGTGTATATGAAGCATTGATGTAGTTTACCTAGCTCCAAAGTTTTATGCTCTGTGCTCTCATCAAGATATGGTCTACATTAAGGAATGTTTTGCTTACTTAGGCAAATGTAAAGCTATCATGTTCTGTATTACAGTATTGAAGAAAACCGGTCAAACTGAACTTAGTGCAGCACTGGCCTTTTAACTAGTTTCCACATTAAAGACGCACTGATATAAATGAACTGAAGGTTGATCAGTAATAATATTATATGGAAAAAGATTGGGGATGCATTATGGTTTAAAACTAGAAACTGGATTTCCAAATTCCAAAACACACACATTCACAGAAAAAGTACACATTTTTGTTCAGCTCCAGGCTTGATGTTCCAGGAACTGATGCAAATCATGTGACTTTTATCAGGTTGCAAAAGTACTTGAATTTAACCTCAAGAGCACAAAAACACACACATTGTCTTCATTTTCAAAAGGCCAAATTGAAAAGTAAGAAAGTAAGTAGGTAAAGACAAGACAGCAGCCAGTCACTGCCACCGTAGCTTGATCAACAGCAAGAGTGACAGGAAAGTAGCTTTTGTAGCATGCTGTTCTGGTGCATGGAGGTGTGTGTTAACACAATACTAAAGGAGACAAGACATCAGCAATCACCTTAGAGAAGTAATTGTTGCTGGCCTTCAATCAGGGAAGGGTTATAAGATTATTTCCAAACAACCTTAAGTCTGTCACTGTACAATGAGAAGATTAGGAACACGTTTAAACCAATATTCCAACAAGCTGACAAGTAGGGTGACCACCTGCTAATAATCCCAAGGGGGGACAAGGGGTATGTTTCTGAGGGACAAAGTGGGACACTGCTTGGCGCGGCGGTGCCCCCACCTCACGGGCAGACTCACTGATAGTGGTTTACACATTTCTAGCACATACCACCTTACATGGTATATTAATAATGCCCTATTCCCATAAACATGTGTAATTGCTGATGTATGCTCAGGAATAGGCCAACCAATGTGTATTTATTTCTAAATAAAGATTCATAATACGTTGAACATTCAATGAACAGATGCACTTCCAATTCCGATTTACTTTAGCTATTTAATTTTATTTATTTTTCATTACAATTTATTCACTTTAAATAAATTATAATTTAAAATTAAAGGATTAACAGGAATTGTAGTTGCTCTACACCACAGGAACTGTACAAAAGTCTTAACTCACGACTCCAGAGGTTCACAGAACGAGAAGGGGGAGGAAGGATGGTGAACTTGGATGTTGGTAAAGGCAGGCGCAAGAAAAAAAAAAAATGTTCAACATCCTGGGGACACTTTTAGGACTTTGGGGTCACCTTTAGGACTCAAACCTTTTCAAGCCAAAACATGAAGTGGGCAGAATGTTTAGATGTCCACTTATAACATCAGTTTAATCCAAAACATTACAAAATTAACTGACCAGCAATCTAATCACAACGAGCCAACAGCCAGGATGTTTCTGAATCAGACCATTCATCAGCCTACCTTCCATAAGGTCGCCGCTGCATCACTGAAGGCTTCCCTTGGAGCCGCAGCACCAGAGCGCTTCGGCCGTCTCGGTAGAGCCGGTTGATGCAGTCAGGATCCAGCAGCGTGAACGTCGGACTAGTTTTGGCTTGAACGGCCAACAGCCTCCATGAATACCAGGTTATCCTTGTTGATATTTATTAACACCGATTCAACTTTTTCACTGCGGAGGTTCGCCTCGGTAAAGTCGCACTGCCCGCACCAAGTGACGACACGAAACAGGTTAAATGTCCTCGTACGTTATATGAGGCACTTCTTCATGTCATCCTCTCAGTCATGAATAGTTTGAAGCTGTGGCCATAGTTACTTCGTCGTTCGAAAATAAGGTGGATAGAGCGACCAACTTTTTTTGAGAAAGCATTGATTATGCGTGACACGGTCTCAATTTGCGGGACGCATGAATTGGGCTTCAAACGCTGTGCGCGCACGCGCTACGCGGGACAGGTGGTCACCCTACTGACAAGCTGTCACAACAAATTCTTGGTCAGACGTTGGAATATGCTGAGAAACAACTGAAAAATAAAGAGCTCTAGCTCAGACTCTAAAGGCTTTAGTTAGTATTTTAACTCTCTTTTCATTTGATCCGCCAACCAAGATCTCCTCCGTTTACCAAAGTATTCCAGAGTTACAGGAAAGTTAATCAGTCTAAGAACTAGGGGTTGGCCTAAAGTGGGTTATGCAAGCAATCAAGTAATGTTGTATTAAGAAGAACGAAGCACAATGTTTCCTTAACTTGAGACTGAAAATGGCATTCCGAAAACGACTACTTTATGTGATTGTTGCTAAAGGTACAAAGAAGTAATATTCATAAAATCCACAAAGGAAACACAGCAAAGTAAAAGAGTTGTATTAAAAAATGTACACTGTAAAAAAAATGTCAATGATATGCATGAAACCAAGCTGGGCTGTCTCAGTATAACCATTTATTTGCTAAGTTGCAGAATCTGATGGAACATAACCCAACTCAGATGCAGCATCGTGACTTCAGCTTTCTGTTTCCCCACCATTAAATTACTCTCTAAAGGAAAACATATTCCAAGACCCCCTTTTTGGAAGCGGGTCTGTGGTGTGGGTTACTGGTAGCTGGACGAGAGGCACGTCTTCCACTCAAAGATGGGCGCTCACTACTTGGTTTCTCTCCCGATATAAAATGTTTAATTCCTGTCTGGAAGGGTCCCATTCAAAGCAGCTGTCTACCATTTAGGACCGTAACTCTTATTTGCAAAGTGAGATTGTTAGACTACGGCTGGAAGAGAAGCCTAAAACCAAAACAACCCCAAGAATCAGCCCACCAACCTCCTGTCCCCCTCAGTCACCCAGAAAATAGAGATAAGATGTAATTTTTCCTCTTCAGTCATTTCAGAAAAATGTTCCATGTGGATTTTAGCATGGCTCTGATTCTGTCTGCGGCAGACAGAGCAGCAGATAGTGTGACAGATCAGAGATTTTTACAGCTCGAGGGGAATGGAAAACTATTCCGCTCTGCTTAAACCATAACAAGACAAGTTCCTCTATTAGTCCTACAAACCCTCTGAAGATTATTTAATCAACCAATTTTGTTCTCAGGACTTGCTCCTCTAAGATTTGTTGTATGTTATTATAACTTAGTATGATGTTTAACACAAAAAACCTCCTTTGTTTTTTCACTGTAGACACTTGCTTGTTGGATCATGAAGCAAATAGTGACAAATATCCCCTATTTGCTCGGTTGCATAGCTTGGCATTCATCCGTGCAGCCTGATAGGATCCACTTTATCCCCTTTGGCACTTTTCCCCCCATTTGTAATGTAGTCATTATACAATCGGCCTCCAAAGATACGTGAATGCAAATACCGCTTCAGAAAGAAATAATCGACTGCAGTGTCATTAATTCAACGGACAGAGGATGCATGCGATTGACACAAAGGTCTACATGCAGCAGGCATATGTGTGGATTAGACTATAGGTCAGACGTCTTGTGAGAGCTTTAAATCACAAAAACCTATCTGAAGTTAGAAAAGTATGGAGCTTGAGAAGTTGAGTTCACTCGGCTCAGAATCTATCTTGATGTGAGCGCGTCTAACTAATGAATGTGAAATCCGATCTGCTGAAGTTCACACGGAGTCCTACAAGGTTCTATACTTGGGCTAAAGTTGCTTGTTTCGTACATCAATATTATTTGTGAAATGATTATCATTTCTGTCTATTTATGTTCATTCTAATTGATAAGTAAGCTTTCATTTTTTTGATAACCCTGAGATAACAGTGAAGCATTAAGACCTTACTGTACTGAGTAGGCGGGTAGAAATCATAGCTGGAGTTGGGTAGTGGTGACCGCAACAAACTGTAGAAATTTATTCCGGGAAAACAGAGACTGTACAGTTAGGAAGAGGTCAGGATGACAGCACAGAGAAAGGTATCTCTGGCACGATAAGATAAGATAAGATATGTAGACAGGTAGGGATTGTTACCCTCTTCTTCATTAAAAGGGTAAAGAATGAATTCATCCTGAGAAAATGTCCAAAAATTAAACGACAATAACACAGGCAAAGTTTACTGTAATAATAGACTATGACTTGTGATTACAATAACATCCTGCACCTTACATTAGTGTAACCAGGGTCAAATTTATCAATGTTAAACAGTAAAGATAATAAAAATTGATGATGAAATCGTCTTTACGACATCCATTTCAATTTGTTGTTCCACAATGGTGCAATGACTCCTGCAGGCAACATTCAGACAAGAAACCCTCTTAGCGAGTTGTTTTTGTAATATTTCTATATTCAAAATGGCATGTACTGTAACCAAATTAACTTAATGTTTATTTAGTTTATGAAATAATTGCTCAAACTGAAAAAAAACCTTGTCAGTCACGCATCAATGCAGTGCAATAATGCCCAAAGACAATGAAAAAGCCTACAAAAAAATAAACAACAGAAAATGTCTTTAGATGAGGTTTATTTAGTCTATCTTAAAACATGAGAGCACTCTAGACTTTTTATTCCAATCTGGCATCATCATTTGTCCCATGGATGAAGAGATAATGGATAACCCTGCTTCTTTTTGGTGACTTTGGGTTGATGCTTTATGCTGGTCATTTCAGACACACCAAGGTTGATGTTTTAAGTCCCACCACCAGTGCTTTTCCTGCTCACTTTCCACACCCCTTAAAAGTTTGAATAAAAGGTATCTATAAGATCCTGTAACCCTAATCTCATCCAATTTGAACGATCATTTGAGAAAACATACAGAAGTTGCAGGAGGCGGCTTGATTAACCCCTCATGAGGCGTCCGCTTTTATCACAGCTGGGGAATGGAAGCCCTTCCTCCTTTGTAGCAAATCTATGGCGCTGCACAGAAACTTTTTGTGTGGACAATGAGATCGCCATCTATTGGAGTTCTGACGCAACAGCAAGTGAAGCCCCAAAAATCACTAGTTGCCCGTCGCGTTAGACTTCCTGCAGAAAAGGTGAATACTGTGGTGTGTGTGTTTTTTTAATGCTTTGCCTAAAATAGCGGCGCATACGTCAACCATCTGTGGATCTAAAGAAGAACAAGTCTGATTGCAGTTTTTGGCTGCCTTTTATTAAGCAATTCCCCATGCAGCTTTATTCTTGTATCATGTATCTAAACGTATCCATGCCCCTGTGGGGCCGAGTCGTAACTATTCCCTATGAAGCGCATGTGTTTACGTCTGCATCTGTTCATCAATAGTGTGGGTGACTGGATTTGGCTCGACTGTTTGGTTGCGTCAGTATGAAGCAACGTTCATCTTGCAATCAACGAATCACAGATTAATCCATTCCTGTCTCTCCTCGTTTCTTCTAATTTACTGACAGTATATCCGCATCGCGAGCACAAATATAAGCGCCAGGCGAAAACTTTTCTCTCTCTCTCTCTCTACATCTGTTTGAAAAACCTTTGAAGAACAACACAATTCCCCTCCAATGTATCTAAAATACATTTTAATCTTGCTGAAATTTTTGTTTTCACAATATCGTTTACAATATGAATCCATCACCGTTCTCCTCACCCTCACTCGGGTCTCCTCTGCCGTCTCGCAACAAAGCTGTACAATCATGTTCATGTAAATTGTTCTACATCAAGGCACAAGACAACAGCCGTCGTGTTTGGAGTAAAGGGGGGGGCGGGGGCTTGGATTGGCTGATCTTTAATGGCGTCCCTCTGGCAAACATGGAGAAGCAGCTCGGGGGAAGATGTTGAGATTTGAACCTCGGCTGGGGTCGACGCTACAAATGTGCTCTGATGAGGTGAAAGGTGGAGGGGGGGGGGGGGAAAGAAAGTGATAACCACTGCTGTTTTCATTTTATTTTCCAATAATATTCATGTATAAAAAAGAGTAACCATGGGGATGTTTAACTTTCTTAAGGAGTTCATTTGTTCATATACATAAAGTGCTTTTTTTTCCATTTTTTTCTGTTATTTGCCAAAAGCCAAAAAAAAAAACAAAAAAAAGGTTTCAATAACAGGATGGATAACAGGAACAAAACGTCCTTTCTTTTCCAGTACGACTGTGAGAGAGAAGATAAAGGGCCAGTTCAATATTATTCTGCGTAGTTTTGCTTGTTGAGTTTTGTTCACAGGTTGTTTTGTTTGTTTTTTTTGTTTCAGGTTTCCTCCTCTGAAAGACAGAAAATGAGAGACATTTAAGTACATATTCTGAGGCAGTGCTCTCAAACTCTCATCGACTTTGATCGCTTTGGTACTTACCATTTGCCTGAAGATTTCGCAGCTCGCTCACATCTGAGTGCTTCTCCTTCGCCTGCCGAAGGCCTTGGCGCCGACGTTGGTGGGGACGAAGTTGCTGTTGCCCATTCCCCCCGATCGGCTGAGGAAGTCCGCCAGGCGGTGGGTCACGCACGTGGCTGTGTTGCAGGCTCGCTTCTGTGCTGTAACGCTGCTTCAGGACAGCAAACGGTGGTTAATGTCAAGACATTATGTTTCCTTTACATAACTTAACACCAAGGTAGACTGACAGCACCACATATTTTAGATTGGAGAAAATAACACTGATGCACAGCAAATATATTTTCTTACCTCTGGACTTGCTGAGGACTTCTTTGACAGATTTCAAGGCGTCTTATAGTGTATTTATGTTATAATTCTTTTAATTTCGCCCCTGCCATTTGTTTTGTTGGTGTCTTTAAAAACGAAAATGAGCTAAGGTTTCCTGGTAGAAAAATACGTTTATTGAACAACAAACATGGTGTCGCATGAGTGGATTATTTATTAATGGTTACATTAAGTGATCTAGCTTTCAGATGCCATCAATAGCACTACACAGAGACAGATATCTGATGTCTTAAATTACAATCGTGTAAATTAGGTCTGATTGTCTGAGTTTAAAGGAACAAATTATTCTCTGCCCCAAAAAAAAAAGAAAGTAGGGGGGGAAGGCAGGAGGTACAAAAAGAAAAAGTCAGGTTCTTCTCATGTCGATCAAGCCGGTAAATTTAGCATGCAGTTGAAAATACGAGGAGGAAACCGGGATAAAGAGGGGAAGATGACAGGAGGATGGGTAAGAAGAGAGGATAAATAAAGAGAGAGAGGGGGAAAGGGAAAAGAGGGATTTAGATGCTGTCAAACGACTCGCCGTAGCTTGCATAGCTGTCCCTCTCAGGAGCACTGCGCTTCTTGCCGGGTGTTCCCGCTCCAACGTTCGTGCGGGGGAATGTCTGCAACTTGTGCAGCTCCTGAGACAGTTTGCCCAGCACGCAAGTGCTGAGGTTGGAACAGCGCTTGGCTAGGGGCCTGTCCATGCTGTTGGGGAGGGGACACACAAAAACACATGCAAAGAAAAGGACTCATAGATGAGGGAAACCATGCAGGTAACACATTCTTCATCATTTGGTCTTCTCTTCCCTTTGCTCACACATTGCTCCCATCACACATGCATTTCTACCTCATGCCATCACTGCTAAATAAAAGTGAAGTAAAAACATCTCGCTCCTCAGACAGGATCATGCCACCAGCTCCCCTCTGAAACATTCACGGAACCCTCCATCCATCCCGTCATGCGCCAACCCCACCTCCCCCATTCCCGCATCTCTTGCACCCACAAAGCAAATCGTTCGCTTCCCACAGTCATGCAGCTTCCCGTAACTGACATCATGCACACTTTTTTGGTTGGGTAAGCAAATTTCTGCTTTTCACATGCCCAGCAGGCAGTGTTAGCCTCTTCACACAAAGTTAAAACCAGGCTTGTTTCATGCAGGAAGAGGGTCATGACAGAGAATACAGATTTTGGTTTCTTAATTTTGTCATTTTGTTTTGGAAAAAAAAAAAAAAGTTTTTCCTATGGTTTTGTCAAACGTACCTACCTCTCTAGGCCTGACTGATGATGCATCAGCAGTGGTGTTAAAATAAAGCCAGAGTGTGAATCATGGGCATAGATGGAAGCCCTAAAAAGGATCTGTTCATTTGACACTTCTATGAAAAGCAAGGAGGTTCAGAACCTGTCCACTTTGTTGCCTGAACAACATGAAGTCTATTGCACCTTTAATTTAACCAGGTTCATTATGCAAAATGTGGAGCGCTCTAATCTGTGCTCAAACTGCAGGGGAGCCAGACCGTACTGTGTGCTTAAGCTGCCAGACCGGGACCGTAAAGTGAATAACAATAAGTTGATTATTAAGTAATCACTCTGTTATAAGTCGAGTTTTTCATGGACCGCTTCTGCTAAGAGGAAATATAAAAGTTTTATTTCAACAGAGAAGAGTCAGATGTACCTGTTTCCCTCAGTTGCCTGCTGTTCCAGCTCCTCTGCCGTCATCTGCACAAACTCCTTGACAATGGCGTTCAGTAACCTTCGCGCCTCGTAGTCCGTGAGCGTGACTCGGTCTGACATGGACTCTAAACCTGGTCTGTGATGAGAAGGTGACCAGGGGGTGGGGTCAGGGGACAACAAAGGGTCAAGTGGTCAGTGTTAAAGTAAGTACGCAGGCAGGAGTTATCACTACAAGGATGCCAGGATGTGTGGGTGTGTGTGTGTTGGGGGGGGGGGGGGGTCTAGGGGTGCTGGTAAAGGTAGAGGATGGATGGGAAGGGAAGGCGGAGACGTCACCACCTCTGAGAGTAATGACGTCTGAGTTGGAGGGCCAGCGGCCAAAATGGGGGGGGGGGGGGGGGGGGGGGGAGAGAAACAATCTGCGGCAAGTGCCCCATTTGAGAAAGGGGCTGATTTCCAACAAGCTTTAGATTTATTACAAAATCAATAGCGTCATAGGGACGCTTGGGAGAGTGGCTGCAATGGAGCTTCATATGGATACATAGGTCTCATTTATCTCGCTCGGAAGTGGATTACTCCCTTTTTCGTTTTTTATTATTGCTATCTAAAACAAAGGAATTGGTGTAAAACAAAACAACAATGCTTCCTTTGTAGCAAATTCATATTTTTGACATTTTCTTTTCTAATTTCATGTCTTTTAAATTAAGCATTAGATTTATCCTTTTTTTGCATAATGTTACTTATAGGAAGGCGGTTTGCACATTTCGTTTACTTAATTTATATTGTAGTGCACGATGTGTTTAGTTGCAAAAAAATACATTTTCCAGGTTGGGATCAAATTAAGCACATTCTATTCTATTCTATTCTATTCTATTTAACACAGCATGAAGGGAAAAAAAATAAAATTAGATGCTTAAGTATATTTTAAATGAAATGTATTTCAAAGTTTCTCAGTTGAGTTTGCACAATATTTAATAAAACATGGCATTCTAATCATGTACATTTACTTACAGTAACTTTTACTATTTGCATTAATGTCACTGCAGCGAAACACACAAAAGTGACAGGAATAGAATAAAAAACCAAACTGCATTTTTTTTCTATCTTATAGCTTTGTCAAGCAAACATGGCTTTAAACATTTTAAATCCAGAAATTTAGAGTTGCTTGCAATCGGGTGACAGCTGAGGTTAAATGTGAAAGCTGCGTCTCACCTGGCAGGGGCGGCTTGTGAGCAGTACATCTGGCAGATGACCAGGGCGTAGGCAAGGAGGAAAGCGGAGATCTTCAACATAACCATGGTCCCCTGCAACAGGAATGAAGAGACCCCCGCCCCACCTTCTGTCAGCTCCTTGTGCACTCATGTATCTACAAGGCAACATGTGTGGGAAACGCACTCGCTGCTCGCGGCGCCACCCTGAGTTCCTACGTGAAAACTTAGAAGCTTAGTTCTACCCACGTCTCCTGTCTCCCCGTCCTCGTAGATATGACAACCCCCTCTACTCTTGTTCATCGAATTGATGCGCGCTGTTCCGAAATATCCAGCAGCGAGCACAGGACATGTAGTTCTCTCATGTCATACGCAGCAGGGACGGGAGCGTGACATGCCTGCAGGTAGCTGGGGTTGCATAAATGTGTGTGAGTGTGTTTGAGAGAAAGAAGGTAGGCAAGGGTCCCAGACTCTGCAATAAAGGTAGCCCTTGCTGGAAGAGGAGGGGTGAAAAGAGAGGTGGGGGGTACTCCAAGCTTGCCAACTCCCTTAGGGACCAGTGCATTAGTGTAATGAGCTTCCAGCACTCTTTAACAAACGCACACACATTTTGTATGATGCACACACACACACACACACACTCTCTGAGCTGGTTGCTTCTGCCCATTTTCTCCTTTCTCGTGATGTGCTCCGCCTCAACAATTTTTGCTTTTTCAGGAGCTCTCTTTACCGGTCAGGTCTACCTTTCCTTTCCCCGTTCTTTCTTCAATGGGTTTTTGGTGCCAAAGCAAAAGACAGGACCTTCTCAACATGTTCAGGTTCTCGTAACCAACCACATTCCCCTCACACTGAGCCAGTCCTACAGCTGTCCCCCCCTTCCGATCTGCTCCCACAACCAAGAGTCAAAATGCAGTCCCAACCCAATACTGGACACAATAATGGAAGTCAACACTTACCTTCAATGGTAATCACCCAGCAGTAAAAATAAATGTATAAATATCTCTCTGAAGCTCTGTGCTAAACACACAAAGTTGACTTTATCTCAACTTGCAGAACAACTCTTGACTCTGTTGCAAGAAGCGCCAACCACCAGCCTATATATCCCAACACTCGGATTTGTGCATTGACTGTGTAGGTGTTTAATTATTTGCCGACAGCCAATCGGGTGGCCCTGATGCCACGGGGAGCCAATGGGAAGCCTCCCCCGTTCGGACTTGGCTCGCTTCTGAGAGCTATGGCTTTTTGTGCTGACGTCATTGCTCAGTCACTAAGTGCTCCATTCACAAAATTCACCAGTCATTTGGACCATTTGCCATCCCCAGTTTGCATTGATGTCATTAATTAAATAAGAGGCAGAGCAAACTCGTGTCTGTGCAGAAGCACCGCCAGCGATAAATATTTGAAAAAGTTTCCAAAAACGTTACGTTTCATGCTATATCTCAAACTCCTAAATCAATAAGGGCACCCCCACCCATAAGTCACCACTTCCCTCCTGAATGAGCACTTGCAGGCGGGGCCATCTGCTGGGGAGGGATGTATACTACACAGTGACGCACTTATGGACTCCTGTACTTCATTCATGATGCTGCCTGGGTGGCTCCAACTTCCTTGTACTTAATCACAATGTAGACTTCCTGCAATGAGTTTACATAATTCCCCAGGACCTTATATGATTTGGAGCAATAGAAAAATTATGGAACGTTTCTTTGTAGCATAAATAACAATGGGACCTTCTGCCATTTCTTCTCTCTCTCTCTCTCTCAGCAGGCCCTGCGTGCACTTCATTTTCAGTAAAGCGAAAGTAAAGTGTGGCGATCTCCCATCTCTCTAGAGTAAAACCTCGAATCGCATTAAGGTAATAAAGTGATACCACAGTCAGTCCAGTAATGACCAAAGCCGCTCGGGCCCTCCTCCCACACAGGGAGCAAATGACCAATCGATGACAGCCTGCGACAAGAGCCATTTCTCAAAAGCAATTACACAAGTGTTTGCCCTGCACAATTGTCTCAGTGCCATGCCTTTTCATTAGTGGGTTGGGCAGTGTGTGTTTGTGTGTGTTTATTTCTCAACCGTCTCATATGAACAGGCATGTATTGAAAATGTGTGTATCTTTCTATGTCTACTTAATGCCGCTGCATGGTGAACAAATTGGACAGGCGTCCAGTAGGTGCCTGCGTGTGTAAGCCTATATGTCAGAATAAACGAAGGGGAGGGGTTGCCCCTCCGCGCCTGCGTCATAGAGGAACCCCATTATACAGGATGAGCCTTTTAGTGCTATTGAGCCACATGGTTCAGCCTTGTCAGCCGCTAAATCACTGCTGAATGGGCAGCTGCCAGGCCTCAAGCCACATCTTTGGACTCGCTTTGCAACATGCATATCTGCCACACAACTTCCTGCAGGCACTTGCTCACAACTGAGAGCAGAGACGTTTTCTTGAGCTGCATTTCTTTGAAACTTTCTTTGAAAGTTTCTGTTGTTACAGAAGTTTATGCGTCCTCTCAGTGAGGATCAAAGAATGCTTTAAATGGGTAATGAATAGGATTAGTTAGCACCCACCAAATTATAACTGTTTGAACTATCACTTAGGAAAATTCCTTTGTCTCCTTTTATTGTTTATAATGGTTTATTACAGTGCTTTATTACAGTGCTTTGCACATGTATTCAAACCCCTTGACCATTTGAACATTGTCTCATAAACACAAACTTCAGCCACATGAGGTTTGTGGTTATATCAAGACAATGTTCTGACCTTTCTGACACTAGCTGCAGTGTCAGAAAGGTCAGATCAGAGACATTCAGTTGTAGCTTTAAGGATTTAGTTTATTTTTATTACAATGAAACAAAAGAAGTCTGGTCTAGTTAATTGTAGCTCTTACAAATGTTGACAAAAACTACTTTAGATCAGAAAACCCCCAAGAATTTACTTAGTTTATTTCTTATTATGAATAGAAAACAATTAAGTACTGTTAAAACTTGCCTTGCCTGGCATGTCATTTGGAGTATGTCTCTACTAACTTTGCAGAGCTGAAAATTTAGATTTTTCTCAGTATTTCTTTGCAAAACACCTGTAGCTTTGATTGGAAATACTCAAAGTTTGTTATCTCAGAAATATCCAGAGATTCCTAATTGGATTTAAGTCAGGACTTTAAATGTGGAACATTCTAAGAAAATACACTCTGATCTATACCTATTTTATCTCAGCTCCTCTCACTAATGTATAGGATTGGTGTTGCTGAAAGGTGAACCCCCACTTGGTCTTTTGCGGCCTCTAACATGTTTTCTTTAAGGAATGCTCTCTATTCACCTCCATCTAGTTTTCCATCTACTCTGATCTGCCTCTTTGTTTTTGCTGAATGCATACAGCCTCAAAGCAGAATTCTGGCTCCACAGTGTTTTACTGTGAAAATTGTCTTCATGATGCCATTTGTTTACTAATTATTCTTAATCAAAACTTTGAGGCTTTCACAGGACAGATGTTTTTTTGACTGAAATTGGATTTATAGAGGGTGGAGGTTTACCAATTTGATGACTTTTTCATGCAATGTGTCAATTAGGGTAAACTGCGCTCAATACTAACTTTGTTATAATTTGTAAAAAACAAAATCAAAACACTTTCACCAAATGGGTATAGTTAAATGGGGTATTTAACTGTTGCAACATGAAGCAGTGACTTTTGGGTTTCAAACAGATGTGAAACCTATCTTGAAAAAATAAATTAGAGAGTAACTTGTTAGACACTTACTGCGTACAGATTCAATTCAGTACAACTTAAAAAAAGTGTTTTTATCCCAATAGAGATTAGACATTGTAGAAGCTCTCATTATCTAGATTTAGTCAAGTCATTATTGTTAAAGCTGTAGTTAGAAAGGATCTCCTTTAGTGGTCTGTGCTCAAGTGGATCAGAAAAAGCTTCTGACTTCTGTACTTTAGTTGTTGAATGCCTTTATTGTGAAAATGATGGTAAGAGTAATCCACTGTTTTCCTCCCTTTATGAAGTACCTTTCTTAGTACAATAGATTCAGAAGCTCCAGAACAGTCCCCAAAATACAAGTCTGCTTGGCTGGGAGCAGGAGAGGAGGATCCTGAGTGACGCTCCTTAATCCATCTATGAAGAAAAGGTTAATTTCTGTAACGGACTAGAATCTGGAGACCCAATTATTCAGCCAACACAGGAATGAACGTGATTCGGGTCACCGCTTCACGTAGTCAGCTTGTAGAGCAGAAGCAGAAGGGGAATCCAATGTCCAGGCTTGGGCCATACACAAGAGATCATTAGATTTGGGTGAGGTTTCCAGTAGGGCTGTGACAAGAGGTAAATCCAGAATAAAGGCAAGAGAATCGGTAACGGGAGACACCCTCCAGGCAGAGGTATCAGACAGGAGCAGAAGCAGGCAGACAAGGTCAAGAAACGGTTCAGAAAGTCGAAGTCCAGAGACAAACCAATAGGAGAATCCGACAGGGACAAGACAGGCAGGAGAAACCATAGGAACGAGAAATCACCCTTTAGAACCATTCATGCAGATATTAACACCTAATCTCGATGCAAAAACGTCAGGCTTAAAGCAAACCACAGGTTACTGAATTTGTAAGCTAACCCTAATGTTTTGTGGTGTTTAATACATTAGTAAAGTTTCTAAGTATCTTTAAAGAAAAAAAAACATTGTCCTTCCTTCTCATTCTGATAAATGCTCCTTCTCCTAAGCATCTTATCAAAGTTTCCTCAAGTTAAAAATGCTCTACCATAAATCAGTGCTACTTAGCTTCTAGTTAGCTTTGCCTTTTAGTGGGCAAAGTCAACCACTTACAGGCTAATTATGACAATATTTCACTGATTGGTTATAGTGATGACAGAAATGCCATTGAACATCCAACACCTCAGATGTCGACATAGCTGGAGCGCTATAATGTTATTGTGTAAAAACATTTCTGAAATTTATTTAGTGACAAAACTATTCTAAAAGTTTTTTGGGGTCAAACCTAACCTGCAGAATTATTATAGTTATTTAAAACACATAACCTATCCTTTTACCCGTCTCAAAACTCAGGTTGTGTGTTGGCTCGCCCAAGTGTGTGCCACCAGGATTGACCGAGACTCCTGGATAGATGTTGAAACGTTTTCAGAAAAAACTGAGCTTAAGTCTGGTTGCCTCTGATTTCAGCCTGTTTTCTGTTGTGGTGACCAAGATAACTGAGAATTTGCACAGGAAACTCCTTAAAGGTTTTCAGCGTACATGCTGTATCATTTCAGACAATCAATTGTTAGGTCCAGCTTGACTAGTTGATACAACCGCAGAGCAGTTATTATTCTATTTAATATGTGTATGAGTTGGAAAAGAATGACATAAGGTTAATTAATGAGATGTGAAGGCTGGCCAGCAGAAGGGGGCCAACCATGTCAGGAACCGGTGCAAATAAATACAGTTTATGAACATATAATACATTGCAACAAGTTTACAAACTAAACCGACATTCTAACACATCAGTTATTTCTGTTCCTATATGGTTATAAAGAACAGAATTGCACTATGGAAATACGGGGGAGAAACTGTCTATGTTCTCTGTATGTGTGTTTGTTTTTTCCCCCCTCACATAATGTAGGAAAACTAACATTACCTTTACACATCCGTCTTCATATTTTTTCTTCACTATATGCATTCTATGTTATATGAGAGCACTCACTGTTTGTGTATCACAGACATTGTACACTTGTATGTGGATGAGTGTGTTTGTAGAGCCTGCTTCCGTACATGTGCTTGCTCCTTTAGCGTGGGCGTTCCTTTTGGTTCATCGGCATCACACTTCACCCTTGGGAGCTGCAGTCGCAAACAACCCCAATGACAGCAAAGTTTCTCCTCAGTTTCTGAATAAACTTCTGAGCACTGAGTCGATAAAGTAACCTTTAAAGCAGGACCTCCCTCCACTGAGATCAACACACCCAGCCTAGTGTAAGTCATTACTGTGGACACAACTTCCCCAAGTTGCTGTGGTGTTATTGGATGTGGACAAACGTGCAATATGTAGTGCTCATTGCTCACCTATGTTGGGCTAATCAAGGATACCATGTGGAAATGTAACAAATATGGAAGACTTGCAGAAATGATAGCAATACCCAAGAGTGATGCTATTGATGTTACTGAAGGGAGAAGACTGAAACATATTGTTTGAGTTCATTAAACTATGGTATATTGTAAAATTGAAGGTATTTTTGCCAGGGTGCAAATTCATTTTTTATTCTTTTTTTCTTTTTTTTGGGGGGGGGGGGGGTTCTCAAGAGCTATTTGTGGGAAGGTTGGCAAAGGTATAGTGAAATATAATGTTCAAAAATGTACAGATGTAAACTCATCAGTACCACATGCAGTATACTGGATAATTGTTAATTAACTGTCAAAATCAAATGAGTTTAATAATCATGTTAATGGTAATATTAATTATTACAATTTGCCGCTGAAATAAATGCACATCAGCAGAGAGTAATTATTACCATCTGAATTGGAACTGTCAAATTTCCGATTTCCAATCAAGTTCTTCGCAGCCGTGGATAAAAATAAAATTCCACATTTTTGTGCTTCTGCTGTTTTCCCTCTTTCTTTCTCTATCTGTTGTCACCTGCTCTGCTCTTTCCTTTCTCTCCTCTCAGTCTTCGCTCACACAGTCATTTTGAGTGCTGAATTAGCAGTTAGCTGTTCATTGTAGCTTCGCTGCTCACACCATTTACTTGGAACGTGGCTGAGAGTTGCGAGAAGCAAACCGCGTACAAGTTTATAAGAAGAAGAGGAAAGCCTCAGTAGAAAGAAATAAGACCAGAGTGGATTTAGGAGACTTTCTTTTATGCAATCCCCCTGAGGAGCGGAAGAGCAGGTACAACAGTCTTGCGCATTTGCAGTTATTCAAAAATGGACTTGGGGAAACTTCTGAAAAATCGCTAAGTTCACCTTTAAGTGAGTACTTACTGGAGGTTGATTATCTGTGCTTTGGAGGCAGGGCTCCTCTGCTCCTGAGATGGCATTGATACATCTGTTTCTGGGTATTAGCTGTTGGTAAAATGGACCAAACTATTTTAACAACAATGAAGACGAGGGCACAATATAAATATACCCTTTTTTCGCGCTTTTATTTTTATATTGTTTAGATATTTAGGTTCCTCTAAAGATTTATTTTTTTTGGGGGGGACGGGTGGGCTATGTTTTTCCCAGAAAGATATCCCCCTTTGTGTATTTGTGAAAAGCAAATATTGATGCATACAAGAGTGCTGTCATCCACCCACTTTTAAAAAAGCTCATTTGGACCCTTCTCTTGGGACAGACCCATTTGAATGCTCCCTTTTCTAGCCAAGATTTAAGAAACTGTTTCAGGCAAGCAGTTAACTTCTGCTCTTGATCAGTGTAGCATTCTGGACCACTTTCAGTCAAGTTTTCTTAAGTCCCACTCAACTTAAACGGCTCTTCTTAACTCCGTAACCTTACATTAGAGACCAAAAAAAAAATCACATGCAGTGTTCCCCAAGGGTCCATCTAGGGTCCCCTCCAATTCAATATCTACATGCTCCCTCTAGCTCAGATCATAAAAAAACAAAACAACATAAGTTACCATAACTATGCAACTATGCAGATGACACACAGCTCTACACCAAAATTTTGTCTAGTGTATTTTTTATTTTCTGTTGTAAAGCAATTTGTGATTTTTATCTGGAGAGGTGCTATATATATATATATATATATATATATATATATATATATATATATATATATATATATATATATATACACTACCGTTCAAGGAATAGCACTGTACTTTTCAATGAAGATAACTTTAAACTAGTCGTAACTTACAGAAATACACTCTATACATTGCTAATGTGGTAAACGACTATTCTAGCTGCAAATGTCTGGTTTTTGGTGCAATATCTACATAGGTGTATAAAGGCCCATTTCCAGCAACTATCACTCCAGTGTTCTAATGGTACAATGTGTTTGCTCATTGGCTCAGAAGGCTAATTCATGATTAGAAAACCTTTGTGCATTCATGTTCACACATCTGAAAACAGTTTAGCTCGTTACAGAAGCTACAAAACTGACCTTCCTTTGAGCAGATTGAGTTTCTGGAGCATCACATTTGTGGGGTCAATTAAATGCTCAAAATGGCCAGAAAAAGAGAACTTCCATCTGAAACTCGACAGTCTATTCTTGTTCTTAGAAATGAAGGCTATTCCATGCGAGAAATTGCTAAGAAATTGAAGATTTCCTACAACGGTGTGTACTACTCCCTTCAGAGGACAGCACAAACAGGTTCTAACCAGAGTAGAAAAAGAAGTGGGAGGCCGCATTGCACAACTGAGCAAGAAGATAAGTACATTAGAGTCTCTAGTTTGAGAAATAGACGCCTCACAGGTCCCCAACTGGCATCTTCATTAAATAGTACCCGCAAAACACCAGTGTCAACATCTACAGTGAAGAGGCGGCTGCGGGATTCTGGGCTTCACGGCAGAGTGGCAAAGAAAAAGCCATATCTGAGACTGGCCAATAAAAGAAAAAGATTAAGATGGGCAAAAGAACACAGACATTGGACAGAGGAAGACTGGAAAAAAGTGTTGTGGACGGATGAATCCAAGTTTGAGGTGTTTGGATCACAAAGAACGCTTGTGAGACGCAGAACAAATGAAAAGATGCTGGAAGAATGCCTGACGCCATCTGTTAAGCATGGTGGAGGTAATGTGATGGTCTGGGGTTGCTTTGGTGCTGGTAAGGTGGGAGATTTGTACAGGGTAAAAGGGATTCTGAATAAGGAAGGCTATCACTCCATTTTGCAACGCCATGCCATACCCAGTGGACAGCGCTTGATTGGAGCTAATTTCATCCTACAACAGGACAATGACCCTAAACACACCTCCATATTGTGCAAGAACTATTTAGAGCAGAAGCAGGCAGCTGGTATTCTATCGGTAATGGAGTGGCCAGCGCAGTCACCAGATCTGAACCCCATTGAGCTGTTGTGGGAGCAGCTTGACCGTATGGTACACAAGAAGTGCCCATCCAACCAATCCAACTTGTTGGATGGAAGCGTGGGGTGCAATTTCTTCAGATTACCTCAACAAATTAACAGCTAGAATGACAAAGGTCTGCAATGCTGTAATTGCTGCAAATGGAGGATTCTTTGACGAAAGCAAAGTTTGATGTAAAAAAAAAATCTTATTTCAAATACAAATCATTATTTCTAACCTTGTCAATGTCTTGACTCTATTTTCTATTCATTTCACAACGTATGGTGGTGAATAAGTGTGACTTTTCATGGAAAACACAAAATTGTTTGGGTGACCCCAAACTTTTGAACGGTAGTGTGTATATATATATATATATATATATATATATATATATATATATATATATATATATATATATATATATTTCCGTGCTCTAATTCTGCTTCACAGGTGGCTGCAGTTGACGGGTGGGCGTGGCCCACACCTGCGACTCGTCAAAGAACCTTCATCTCGGGCTTTAAAAGGAGTACACAGACAGCTGGAAGACACCAGAGTGTACCCCGTCGTGGTATACCTAGGCCGCTGATCTGTCTCCCGTGCTTCGTACCTGTGAGTTTTTGGAAACCCTGTTTTTGGACTAATCCTGTCTCCTATTATTCTCCAGTTTGTCGTGTTTGGATTTACTCACCTGTGTTGGCGTCGTGCTCAGTGAACCAGTCATCCGAATCCCCGCCGCTCAGATTTTGCTCTGGCATCTCCACTCATACTCCCTTGGTGGTACCAAGCCGGGCGTGAGAACCCCCTTCCTGGATTCGCCTGGTTAATCAGCTACACTCCGGTTCTTCCAGCTGCTCCTCCTGCCTGCCGTCACAGCGGTGCTGTCCGGGCCCCTCGCCTGCATTCCATCTGCCAGCCCTCCTGTCACTCAGCCACCAGTTACCATCAGCGAGTTACGGTCACAGAGTCCCTTTTTCACTCATCCCCCCAGGACAGTCTCCTCAACCAATCGGTAAGCGGCGCAGCTTCTGGAACATTTCCCCCTGGTTTGATCCTAAGTAAACATATCCACTTTCTTCCCGTAGTCATTCCAGCTCTGATGTTCAGACCTCGCCTGTCGCACACAGCGTGTGCTTCCCCTTTGTTGAGCCTTAAAATAAACATCTTAAAACTGTTCCTGCTTCCGTCTGTGTCTGCATGTGGGCCAAACACTTAAAAACCATGACAATATAATATATATATATATATATATATATATATATATATATATATATATATATATATATATATATATATTAGTGCTGTCAGTTAAACGCGTTATTAACAGCGTTAACGTAAACCCATTTTAACGCCGACAATTTTTTTTTGTCGCCGTTAATCGCGCGTCAAAACACACACACCGTTCCCTAATGTTTTTCCCCCCCCGCCGCGCTCTCCGGACTGTGTTTCTTTTACCCTCTGCGCTTTCCGTAGTTTCAAGAGTGCTAGAAAACTGTAGCAAAACAGACCCGCGCTGTTGTTTATTTCATGCGACTTTGGGCTTCTTTTTTCTAAAAGCGCTTCTAAATTTCATGAGTCACGGGTTGCGGTTTTTTTGGGCAGGTTTCTGAAAGTGAAATCGCTTATTTGGGCTCTAAAATAAGTGACGAAATAGGGGTTATTATGAGACCTGCCTGCACTACATTTGAGTGTATCCATCTGAAATATCCCTCCGCCATAGGAGCCATCGGTAGTAACGGCAGACAGAGCAACTCTGCTCGTATTTTCTGCAGTTTACGGTGCAATAACCGGTGATAACTGCTGAAAGTAGATTACATGGTGCAGATCACCATTTTAAGCAGAGATTGGTTCTGAAGATGAGTTTTTACACGTTGATAACAGAAACCCCCAACCCATAAATTTTAATGCTTATTAATTGGTTGTCTCTGTATTTGACAAACCAAGGATGAATCACGAAGTACCTGGAGTTACTAATCAGTTCCTAAACAGTCTCTTTCAAGGGTATTAAGCTCCTGGCCCAGTTGCAAGCAAAGTGTAAGACTGGAATGACCTGGAAATTTAAAACCTTTTTCCAGGCTTAAACTCTATGAATATGGATAGAAACAGCAAGCAAAAATATTCAAAGAAATTATTGTTGTTGGTGTGAAAGCTCAGAATTAGATGTGTGAGAGAGAGAGAGAGAGTGAAAAAATGAACAAAACTTATGACTTTATTGAAATGTACAATTTTTATTAATTTATAAGTTTATGCATAATACCATGTCTATCTTTGTTTAAGAGGCCAAAAAAATATATCGGCATGAAAACAGGTATTTATTTACACATTTGTTTACACATTGTGTAAACATCAGGGCGTCATGATTAGTCATTTAGCCATTATAGTCCAGAGTTTAACATTTGGCACCAGGATGTTTTCATTCCAATTCTGAAAAGTGCTTGAAAAATAACAAAATAAAAATATTTTTTTGTACAAGCATGTATTTTATTAGTGTCATTTATTGCAAAATTGCATATTAAAATGCCCAAACAGGCTATTACACTTTCAGAAATAAAAGGATAAAATATGCGATTAATTTGCGATTAATCTCGAGTTAACTATCGACATTATGCGATTAATCGCGATTAAACTTTTTAATCGTTTGACAGCCCTAATATATATATATATATATATATATATATATATATATATATATATATATATATATATATATATATATATATATATATACTTACTTTCATACATACTGTATGTAACCTTTATTTATCCAGGCAGATCTCCTTGAGATTAAAAATGTCTTTTTCAAGAGAGCCCAGGCCAAGAATGGCAGCAGCACGCAGACAATTCCAAATCAAAAATTACAGATGTGTAAATACATTATAGATACAATTTTGGCAGAATACAATAAAATATTTGGCAAAACATCTACAACCAAAAACCTTATTTATAAACTGGCTTAAAACAACCTTAAATACATTAACAGAGACTAAATCCTTCAGCTTCAAGTCCTTCTGCAGTTGGTTCCAGTATGAGGGAGCTGTAAACTGGAAAGATTTTGTACCATAATCAGTGCAAAGCTTCGGTAAATTTAGTAAAATGAACTCATCTGAACGCAAAGAATAACCTCCTGAATATTTTCTAGGAACAAGGAAGATGAGATAAGGGGGAAGTACACCCATGATGGCTTTGTAAATTAAATCATACCAGTGACAGAGTCTGTGGGTTTATAAGGAGATCCATCCAACATGGGAATACAGAAGACAATGATGAATAAGAACTCCTCGACCAGTGATAAAACGTAATGATGCTATACTATTTACAAGTGAGTCAAATGCCACGGCATACAGCATATCCAAGGATCAGTTTGGTCGTACAGTTTGGAGTCATACATGTAAAAGAGATTGAGACAAGTTCAAATGTGTTCTTGTCAGTAGTTAAATCAGACTGCACCAATGCTCAAAATAAAATAAAATAAAAAATAAGGTTTTCAGAGCTGTTAGTAGAGTTGGACAAAATTACGTACACAGCATGAAAAAGACACATAAACAAAACAAGTCTTTGGTTTTTGATACAGTTCTCTGACTGTGCTCTTATTTACTGCTCCTCTCTCAGAGAATAGCAAGGAACGCATCCCCATTTTGTCAATACTCAATGTTCTCCACATATCCTACTATGAAAAACAACATCAGGTTCATGAGGGGGGATGCCAGAGGTAACAAGCTCCATTTTTGTGGATTGCCTGGTGCACACTGAGAGAGATGGAAGCTTTACCATTACAGTGTATAGATAACCCCACACACAAACCAGTACCTACATTGTGAATCTCACCATCCACTGGAACATCTGCTGTCAATTATCGGAACTCTGCACTATCGAGCTGAACGGGTCCCCACAAGGAAAGAAGCAAAGGATAAAGAACACAAGCACATCAAGAAAGCACTTCAAACCTTTGGATACCCTAACTGGGCCTATGTTAAGGCACAGAGGATTTCCAGAAAACACTCCACTCAGTCCACTGAAGGAGAAAAGAAGAAGAAGCGGAAGAACATTGTCTTTCCATATGTGACTAAAGTATCTGAGAAACTACGAACGACCTTTTCCAAGCAATTATTCCAGTGCATTTTATATCCAACAACCCTCTCAGACAGAAACTGATTCAGACTTGAGCTTCTGTTCACCTAAACAGAAGCTCAGCAGTCCAGTGTAGCAAGGAATGTTCAGACATGTACTTTAGAGAAATTAAGCAGGAGCTGCACAAATGGATAGCCCAACACAGAAGAACAAACTCACTGGGTCAAGAATCAACGGTTCAATTACCTTTAAAGGACAAGGAACATGGAAAACTGACACTAAACACAGGGGGTGGCCTCAGATATTTCTAACAGCTACTCTGCAGCCCTGACTCATCTCCCCAGGCAGTGTTTTAGTAATTGAAAACTTAGGACACGTGACCTTAACACCTCACATGGAAATATTAGGAACATCAAGCAAAAATGGCTCAAACAAACTCGTGTGTGTTAATTGCTAAATTAGTGACTTCAATGGCCCTATTAGTGTGACTGTTCTGACTACAACTTATAAGGCTGTTACTTCCAACCATGTTCAGAACAGAAGAGGCCTTTTGGATGAGGTGTGAAACATCTTCAAAAAACAAGACAAGAAGTCCAATTGCCTTCTACTTGAGAAGTTAGGATTGCCTTGTCCTGAGGGACTGAGAACCTACACTGGCATACTGATTTGCAAAATTACTAGTGGAAAGTGGAGCAGTTTTTCCCCCAAAGTCAAAATTACCACCTGTTTTCAGCATATGTAGTTATTTCACTTTGCATGAGAGAAATACCTATGGCCATTGAAAATCTAAAGCTATTTGCTTCGGCAGAAATTTCTATTAATATAGATAAATATGGGCATATTTTGCCTTTAATGCATGCATAATGGGTCACTGGAGTGTATGCAAACCGTTTCAGGGAGACACTATTTGCTTTCTAATTCTATTTTAGAAGCAGATCACCCTTTGCGTGCAGTTTGAGAATTAGATGGGCATGTAAACCCTGGTTTGCACACATTTAACATGCGTGATACCATTTCACTGTTTTTATAAACATTTCAATATGGGCCCAGCCCACAGGCTGGAAATCTCCGACTTGAATATGTTCCACTGTGGTCTTAAACAAAACAACATAAACCACATAAACATTATCTCATCATTTTAATTGACTAGACAAATAATAAATGATGTCACGTTCTTGTAATGGAATATCAAGGGTGAATAACAGTAAGCTCGATACGCTATTATTAGCTAACCACAGTCAGATGTGTTTGTGTAAGGCATGGCTCTCATCTAACAGATAATGTTTGTGCCTTTCCCACCTACACATAACCTTTGGGTTGAAGTTAGCATGATATTGGTTATTGGATCGAGTTGCTGTTTTGCTTTCAATAAACTTGTAAAGCAAGTGATTAAAAGGAGAGTAATGAGGGTTACTTAGAACTTTACAATCCCAGGTTCAATACTCAAACTGACAAAAAGGTTAAAGAGACACAGCAGGGTTAGTTGCTCCCATAGGGCTAAACTAATGGCTAGTCCAAAACACCCCAAGGACCCAAATTGGTCTTCTGCCTTTTTAACACATATCAGAACTCTTGAAAACACTGTTTTATTAAGTTTAAACTGTTGCTGCAATTGCAGTGGATTGTTAGTTTCACAGAAGCCGATTATTTACACAAGAAATAGAGGTAGTAGGAATCGCACCACCATTGATCTTCCTGTAGGAAACAGGAATGGAATATGTAAAGTGTTTCCCGTCAAAGTAATTAGCTAATAGAAACTAAGGCAGTGTAAAAATCTATAAAAAGGCACTCAATTAAACAGTTCTTTTTTTTTGGGGGGGGGGGGGCTTTTTGCAAACTAAAATATCAGGGAGTTACTTTCACTGGAAATGCTTTGCATGCTCTTACAGGAGCAAGCAGAAGCCTGGCGATGCTGAGTGAAGGCTGTTTACAGTAGGAGGTCTGCTGTAAAAGAAAAGATCTGTGGGGCTTGGGCATGATTCAGTCCGGCTCATGTCCTGAAAACAGAAGGCAGCAGTAGATCTCTGACAAGGGCTAGATGTCTGACAAGCCGTGAAATATGGTCGAGGTCAAAAACATGAAGTCAGGACAGGCACAAAATCTTTCAATAATATGGCACCTGCCTATCTGCTGAAGTCCAGTATAGATAGGCAGATGAAAAGGTGGATGGAATGAACTTGTTTGAGCTATCAAGGGAGGCAGCCCACAGGTGCACCAGATATTCTTGATTGCAGAGGCGCAGGATGAGTGTGGCAGCCAGCACAGACAGGCAAGAACATGGCATAGAAGGAGCTGGCTGCCAATTATTCAACGCCTAAGTGTCGAGACAAGTGGTACCTCTAGCCCTCATGAATCTCCTTGTGTTAACTATCCAGTGCTATCGCCAAGCCAGGACCATCTCTCCTTCCTTCTTTCCTCCAGCTGACCTGTCCACCCTCCAACACCACCTACTTACCACACCAGTCTGCAACCCATCACACAAGTCTTACCACAGGATCTGTGTCAATCTCCTCAGTTTCACCATCCTCCATCTACAAGACCCAATCCTCACTATACAAATACATACATCCTCTCCCTCCATCTAACTCCTGATCTCCTCCGCTGTTAGCCATTGCCGAACCATCGAGAACCATCTGCCTCGTCTCAAGTTCTTTCAATAAACCCTGTTAAACCCTGTTCTGTCTGCTGAGAATCCTTCTGTTGGTCAAAAAACCTATGCCAGTCATCAAATCAAATCAAATTTTTATAGCACATTTAAGAACAACTGCCGTTGGCCAAAGTGCTGCACACAAAAAGGAAAACAATCAATGATAATTCAATACAAACAAAGAAAAAATTTAGAAAAACTCTCAAACTGTGTTAAAAGCCAGTGAGTATAAATGTGTTTTAAGAAGAGATTAAAAAGCACCAAGAGTTGAGGCCTGTTTAATATGAAGGGGCAGCTGGTTCCACAGTTTAGGAGCTGCAACAGAGAAAGTCCGATGACCTCTGTGGACCAGCCTGGACCTTGGGACAACTAAACATAAATTAACAATATATCTAAGGGATATAGAGGGCACATGAGGCTGCAGGAAATCAGACAAAATATGCAGGCAAAGAACATCTATAGAGAGAATATTGAGGCAAAGCTTCAACACAACAATGTCAAGGATGTGGGTTATTTTAAGATCCATGATTGGACAATGTCTTTAACAGGTATGGAGGGAGATCAGACATTTGCTTCTGAGTTTAATCTGTTTTATAACAGACTAAAATCATCTCCTTATCGGATGAACTCAGATACTGGGAAAGTTGGGGCTCCATTTCACACCTTTGGATTCATCTACACGTCTACAAGAGTCAGTCCCAATACCCTTATAGAAGAATGACTCTTTAGCCAAAGCAGAAGTGTGTCAGCAGTCGCCATGATAAGTGCTGTCCGAATAGTGCAGTCAGTGAGGAAGGAGGTAGGAATAAGAGCCTGTATGCTCCCTCCCATGGCTAGTTTGGCCTAGGAACCCCGTGATGTCCCTTAACGGTGCTAAGAACCCTTAAGGTACCCCACAATCCTTTGTGTGACATAACATATCAGCACAACCCCCTCACAGAAATCAACAAAAATGCCTGTAAAGAAGAGAGAGAGCACTTCGTAGTTCATTTTTGGAAGGCTGTAGGCCTGGATTGACTCACGTCATCCATGAGGGTTTCCGTCATGTAATGACATTGGAGTTAAAGGCTGTCCGAATTCGCACTGAATTTGGCACAGCAGTCCAAAACTCTTTTCCTATCCGCGATAGAGCTCTTACTGTTGACCCCGTGGAATGACAAGGAGCAGGAGCTAGAAGCTATTATTAAGTGTATTCGCGTTCAGCCTCAATCCCTCTCTCAGACTAAAGGCTCCTGTGCCTTTGATCTGGAAGACATCCTGCATTGGACTTGTACCTGTTACGGTCACTGACCTCTAGGGACTCTCTTCATGAGAGAGCTCTTTTTCTCCTTCGTTTCAGATCTGCATTACCACAGCTGAGATGAGTCGCAGCTCGTCAGCCACTGCTTAAAGAGTGTCCATCCTAAGTGCCAGATCCCTTTTGCTACGGCCTTGACCTGGAGTGATCTTGTTGGAAAACAGAGTAATAGTGTAGCTCTGTGCTGCTTAGTGTGTTTGCGGTGAGTTACTGTGAAACTCCAAAAAGTATGTTTTTGTAAACAGTGGAGGCTGGTAGGGGTTGTCTGCCATTTATGTTCAGAACATTTTCACCTGTTTAGTGGGTAGATAGGCAGCTCAGAGCGTGTCTTTGTTTTCCATCTTCAGAGAGCTGACTTTTCTTTTCTAGTTACAAGGGGTGTTTTGTTTATTGGTTTGGCCTGGGAGATCCTGAAGAGTAACGCTTCCCTGTGTTTGTGGCTCTACGCTCTTTCAGGAGGAGTGAATGCTGCTTGTCAGATGCAATCTGCTGAGTTTCCTTGGAAAGGAAACTTTTTGACCAATCTGTATAATTTGATTGAATTTGACTTTGTAAAGTGCCTTAAGATGACATGTATCATGAATTGGCACTAAATAAATAAAATTGAAAATTTAATTGTAAAATAGATGCTTACTTTTCTACAGATATCATCTGCTTGGGTAACCATTTTATTCTTGTGTTACACCCTGTGCCAGGGGGTGTAACGGTACCAAAAAACAGCTGCCACAGAAATGTGAATAACTACAGGCAACTTTTTACACTGTAGCCACGGTCACCCAATCGCACTTATCAATACACACACATTCATATACCGGTACGCTGATCGGTAGGCAATATGGGGTCAAGTGGGTTTTCAGAACACATCAACATGTGAAAGGGGGAAGCTAGTTTCAAACCCACAACTACCCTACCCAATAGTTGCCCACCTGCTCTTCTGATATGATCTGGGTTTGTTTAGGCTATTTAGCTCTAGAATACTCTGTTGTTGTGTCCACAAAGATGATTGTTTTAGTATGCAATATGTCATGTAAATTGTTAAAATAAAAATGATTCCTTTGCATTTATAGGCTTAACTGAAGGCTGAAGTTAATTAAGACTGGCAAAATGACCCCTACCACATAACCCTGCATAGATCTTACCCTGCTCCTCTGTATGATTTCGTTCATTTTTTGCACATGATTACAAACAAGCAATAGACATAAACCTCACGTTTTCTAATGCAAATTATGTGGAGCACAAAATATGGTAGGTTTTTTTTTTATCCTTCCCTACAGCAAAATGTTAAAAACAATCCTATTTGCTGTTTGTTTTTTTTAGCACCAGCTGATAAATTTACTGTAAAATCTAAAGTCTGACATCGGAGATTAGGATGTCCGTGAGAAACGCTTCAAAGAAAGAGCCACAGTCTTCATACTTTCCATGCTCAGGGACCCCAACGGTAAGACAGAGACTGCCGAAAGGGTCACTGTAGATTGATACTATCTATATGGCATTGCTCACCGTCGGACACTTCCCAGTTAAGGCCAGGCCCATCCAGATAAATTCCTTCCTGAGGAAAAAGGAAGACGAAACAGCACTTAAGTCATTATCTAACAGCAGCCTCCCGTAATGGCTCTCAAGATCCACATCTAAGCAGTTGCTTGCCACCACAAAGGGGGGCTCGCCACCTGATTAAATGCAAGTTCAAGTCAAGTGGTGGAACCAGTGTCACTTTGTGGTTTTTACTTAGGGAGAGCAGGGCAAGTGTTTAAACACCTGGAGCAGAGTGTTATTGTGAATTAACCGGCACAGGTTAAAGAGGAGGTGCTGACAGTGATGGTCATGTTCTGTTTGTTAAAGCGTGAGTGCAAGTGGCTGAGGGGAAGTCACGCTAACCTCTGGGGACAGGTCATCCATTTAGGACGCGTGTAAAACGTCAAGGGTGTGAGGGCTGAGGGGGATGAGGTGCGCTTCGAGGCGTTTGCTGTTGTTCATCAGCAGACATTAGGTGGATTACATTAAGCTGTTGAACAACATCAATCAGGGGCCTTCAGCGTGGGCGGAATGTCGGCCCCGTGGCTGTGATGGACTCTTTATGTGAACGCTTGCTTGTATTTACTCCAGATTCACTCAAGACAAAGTAGCAAATGAGGAAAAACAGACCTTTAAGCAATCGATAGTTGGACACTTAAAAATGTTGTGGACTTCTAAAGAAACACTATAGGGAGTTTGAGCTTCCGAAAAGTGCTTGTCATAGCATTTTGTCATCATTACGCAAGAATGAATGAAGTGACCTGACTAGCAGAAATATGGTAGAATTGGATTTGAGCTGTGCAGAGTGCTTGCCAAGGGGACAATAGAAAACACAATCTTGGCAATCATTTAATACATTATTTCCTTCCACTGTTTTCTAATAAAACACAAGAGTTGGAAGCACCAAGAGCCCAGGCTTGTATTGACTAATTTTTGGCCTTTGAGAAAACTGAAGACAAAGCACCGCAAAACCTGTTGACAAAAGCGTGAAATTTTTACCTACTAGGCAACTCTCAGTAACAGTGAGAATGTTATCTATTCTTTACACTTACTTTGGGTTGCCAGATCCTTAAAGAGGCACCAGCTAGAACCTTGCATTGCGTTTGGGATCCTGTGGCACCAAACACAAATACTGCGGGAGCAAAGTCAAAAACAGATGAATAGCAAATTAAATCACTTTCTGAACTAAAATATGTCTAATTTCCTCCAAAGACACTGAATAAAATGTTCAAAACATTGGGTGGATGTATCATCTCAACACAGGAAAAAAAAAAATAAACTTTTACAGTTTACAAAGTGGCTAGAAGATTTTTCCGTCTACCCAGGCCCAATGTCCTTCTATGAAGAAATTAACAGAATATCTCAGCGACAGACCGTGGGACAAACCATCCCCAAACCCATGTGTGGAAAATTCACAAAGAACGCTTTCCAGTGCTGTCAAAGCTTGCTAGGTTAGAGAGAAATAAAAAAAAAAAAAAACACATACCCAGTCACATGTGTCTCAGCAAGCTGACATGGAACAAACAAAAACAAAAAAACAACTAATAATTAAGTCAGAACAAAAAGAGGTAGAAGATATTATGAGATACTTAAGCTGTAATAGATCTATTCAGTGTCCAGTTGTCATTCTTCATAGGTAATCCATTTATCACATGTTTTTCTTAAACTGTTTCCTTGAGTCTCAGGGAGAAAGTCATCTTTTCCATTACAAATATTTCTGGTACAATATCACTCCATTGAATGGGAGTGGGTGGTTCAGGTTTGAGCCATTTGCTAGTTAGTGCTTTTCTCACTGCTGTAAACAATATTTTAACCAAGCACTTCTCTTCTCCTCTTACCACCGTTGAGATATAAATAGGCAAGTGGCAGCTACGGACAAATTTCTCAGAGGGGGGCAAAAGTTATGATGAATGCTAAGATGACCCGTTTAATTGGTAAAATACTAAGAACTAAAAGTCAGACAGCTAACTTTACAACGTTACATTGCAATGTTTAATGTTGTTCCTTGTTCAGCCACTAGATGGCAACAGAACGCATGATTTATATACTGTTCGGTATTTTTGTACATCTAAAAAGTTAAATTCTCAAATACTATAAATTTGGTTGCACAATAGAACAGTAATGCTGTGACCATGACCCATACAATTGTTATCTACTAGTTTGGCCTTGAAATCACTGTTAGCACAGTCTATCATGGAAACCACAGCGACATTCAGATCAGATTATACTAATGTGCGCGCGCTGTACGTATCGGCCAAGCGTGCAACAGTGCGTGTGACGAAATCACGTTGGAGCAAGCCCTCCCTTTGAAATTAATCGCTGTGTCCAAAATTTAAAATAAAGACTCTTACCATGACTGTGTATCGAAGTGCATTGTATTGGGTAATCTTCAACTTGACTGAAATCGCTCCAAGGGGCGGTTCTGGTTGGACGTTGCGGGCTGCTGATTGGACAACAACATTATTTAGACTTTACAGCGGCAAATAAACTCCTTTCCCTCTCTTTCTTTTCATATGGTTTAGGGAGGACGGAGCACTATCGCCCACTATGGGCCCCTGAAATATGTATATGTGACGCGAATAGAAGACCTTCATATTTTCTTTAGAAACAAGTAAACAGAGTTCCAAAACACTTACATTTTAGACAGCTCCAAAAAACGTGAGCATGATTTGTATCTTCAGATACACATTGCCTCCAGCACATTTGTTGTGTTGACGGTAGTTTGCTCTCTGGGTGATACAAAAGCGAATGAGGTTTTTCTAATTGAGCCGGCTTTCACATCTGAAACCATTCTTCATCCAAGAGTAGGGTGACCAGATGTCAAA
Source organism: Fundulus diaphanus (assembly GCA_037039145.1). Taxonomy (NCBI): domain Eukaryota; kingdom Metazoa; phylum Chordata; class Actinopteri; order Cyprinodontiformes; family Fundulidae; genus Fundulus; species Fundulus diaphanus. Next base: position 42,452,680 of record CM073134.1, read on the forward strand.
TAACCAAACGTCGGACAACAGTTTGCATGTGAGGGACACATTACTGTAACCCTCTCTACAATGGCTTGGCCCCAGGGGCATTTCTGCATTGTGTTTCGCTGTAATCTACTGGGATCGGCAGCGTAGATTGGACACGCAGGTCTCGTTTTTGTGGTTCAGGCTGAACAAACCGTCCTCATTTATTGTCCTTCCTTCCAGCACACAAAGTAAAACTGTATTTTCACAAAAGTACTGATAAACTCATAAAACGAAATTACAGTGTCACCTGTATGACAATTTAAGCTAGCTCATTAACACCCGGCACACAAAAATAAAGTTAAAAGTCCATTTATCAAAAACATGACAGACTTAAAACAGTAGCTTAGTCAGATCATATATACTTCAGAAAGTACTGGCTTGTAACTGCATTTATAGCTTATAAAGGTGATTTTGTTAAAGCCACGAACAGCAGCCCTCCTTAATTGTAAAGTACAAGGCTGCGATAAGGCTCAGAGATACGAAAACTGCCCCAGCGCCCTCTGCTGGTGAACATATATAAAACGCTTGTAAATTATAAATCACATCCCTACATTACCAACGCTATGATGAACTATGCACAACAATGAATTATCACGGCACAAGATTTTATAAAAGGCTTTATTTAACTTTTTTGAAGTATAGAGTTAAACTTTAGCCCTGTGACAGACTGGTGACCTGTCCAGGGTGTACTCCGCCTCTCGCCCACTGACCGCAGCCGACAGGCTAAGTAAAGCCACTCCAGTGTTTGTGAATACATTTAAAGGTACATTTATTGAGTGTTCGGAGGAGAGAAAGTTCCTGTAATGAAAATTAAAAGCTAGGATTTCTTTAGCAATAAAACTATAACTGGTTAATATGTCATGGCAATTACAGTTTATAACTTTAGTAAAATCATTCCAAACCTTATGTGAAAGTGCGGCTCCAGCAAACTTTCAATTAATTTTACAACTCCAGACTTCCCCGTTTACTTGGCTTCGTAGTAAGAGGAATGGAGAGCTGTAGTTTGGATTACAACTTATGTTCTGCAGCCAACTCAACATCACTTTACAGCTGTGACTTACTGAATCTGGTTAAAATGGATTTCTAAATCAGAAGAAGTTTGGAATGATTCACAGATTTCTAATAATGAAAGTATCCCGAAGAAACTTTTCACAAATACACAAGCATCCAGCATTGTGTATTAAGCTCAAATCCGTGAATAATACATACACTCATTCAATATTTCCACCATGGATTAATTATTTTATTAATACACCTGAATATATACACTTTAAAAAAAACTGATATTGAATATGTATAAACACTTTTTCTAAACACATACCAGTTACTCTGTGTAATTGTGTACAGTTGCGTAACTAAAAAAAAACCAAAAAATTAAAGAACATGTGAACTGTAATTTAAACAGGGTGGTGAATAAAACAAAATGCTGGTAATATTTCTCAAGAACAAATGTTTAGCACGCTACCATCACAAAACTCGACCTATAATTCAGGCTGCATCCAAAGAAAACTAGCTCCACACTAGGGCTGATTTCTGGGGAAGATTTCTCTCCCTGGTCATCTGATTTGGCGCCGGGTCCTGCATTGGAAACAACCAGATCAGGGTAGAACATTCTAGAATGTCCCTAGAAAACTACCCTGGTTATTGGAAACAGTTCCTGCAGTGGAAAAGTACCAGGTATGAAAACTGCTTTACTTCCACAAACTGAAAAATGTAATTTCTTTGCTGGACAGGTGATTTCTAGATGTGATTATAGAGTAGTGGCCAATGTAGAAACATGTTAGCTTATACACAGACAATAAGTTAACGCAACATCATTTTTAGATGAGCACTTCAGGACATCAGTACGAATGTGGAAAATTCGATTTTTAAGCAACAAACCACACCACAACTGCCCATTTAATTGTGTTATTGAGTAATGGAGCCATTATTATTTCATGACTACTGTGATGCACCCTATGCAGAGTGACTCAGGCCGGCGGCACCGTCAGAGGCTGGGCAGAGGCGAGCTGCTCTGCCGAAGTATCTTAAGAAAACTTGGCTCTCGTCTTTGGAGTCATTTCAGATTCAATCACACTTGATCAACTTGGACTGCATCCGGTGGTATTTATAGAAAGTTAAACGTTATGCGGTTAAACAGCCTGGCTGAGGCCCAGGAGCCTACTATTTATTTCTGCCTCTGCAGCAAAGCAGTTGAAAATTCTTGGCTCTCAGGTTGGTTCAAGACGGCTCAAGTTTCAGTGAAACTAAGAAGGCGCTTTTTACCAACAGTTCTATGTACATAAAACATAATATTTCATTCTAAGCTAAAGTAAAAAGTTGGTTTAGTAAGAGTGAAAATTTTCATAATTTTACTTTCTTCTATTGTGCTTGCCTGGGGGGCGGGGTTCTGCTTTGAATTATCGACTAATTAGATGAGTAAAACGTCACAACAAAGTTTGTCTTCCAACTTATTTCCCCTGTGTGACATTTAAAGTGGTTGGCAGACAATAGACTACGGCATTATATTCCTGACCCATTAACCTTTACTTTCCCGCCATTATATCTCTTTTGTTAGCGGTAGAGTCTAAGAGTTAATGACTCTGACATGACAATAAAATTAACAAGGTGTGTTCAGCTGTTTCATTTCTGTCCCCTGCGCCACCAGGAGAGGGCTGGTTTTCCCAATCAGTAGAATGCAAATAAAAAGCACCCTTCCCACCTAAAAGCCATTATTGCAACATGATAGATCTTGAGGCACAAGAGGCCATTAAGGCCATTTGATGAATAGACTAGCCCGAGCAGCCAGGTGTCTCCAGAAAAGCACTTGATCACACGCCTACCAAAGTTTCAGCTCTTTGCTTCACCAGTGTCTGCATAAAATACTATTTTTTTCCAGTTGAAATCCACAGTAGTCAAATAAAAAACGCCTGTGAATACCCTAAGAAAGCCAGTGCCGAAAGCCACCCCATAAGACATATCAATATGTCTGAAAGTTATTTCATCTGATTTCTCAAAATCCAAAGTCAAAAAGCATAAATATCAGCTTGCACTAACCTTTTCTTGTGACATAGGAATTGGTTGGAAGCTGGACATCCTCTTTCCTCCTGATATTGACTTGTCCTAATTTGCTCTCATGCTTGCTCAACTGTAATCAATGATAGACAGTTTGCATCGTCTGAGATTGAAATGAAGGGTTTCTTCAAAACTGCATGATGTTTTGCAATTGGAAATTAGTTATTATACCATGTCATGGTGGAAGTGTTCATACCCTACTACATTTTCCACATTTTGTCATGTTTGAACCACACACTTTAAAATATGTTATTCTGATTTGATGTAACAAAAATGGGGCTCCTTTAATGTGATACCCCCAAATTAAATGCAGACAATCAACTTCCTTCAGAATGAGTACAGTATAACCTGTGTGTAATTTAATCTACATTAATTTTGAAAGGATTCAAAGATGTAGAAAATTATTCATCTCTTTAATAAATAAAATTACCCTTTGAATCTACAATGATTAATTGAAACAAAATTCATATTTCTTTGTTAATTTCATTCAAATATTGGGTGTTTAGTTTATTGTTGCAGGTTAAAAAAATACATTTTGCATCAAAAATCGTTGGTGTATTTTATTTTACAAAAATCTAATTTTGGAGCCATATGAGTATTTTGAAAAAGTTTGGACGCCGCTGGTTTAGATCACACCAGTTCATATGTTAGAGTGGTACCGTCAAAGTTCAGACTGAAATCCAGTTGAAAATCTGTGGCAAGTACTAAAAATGCTGTTGCTTTACCATCATTTATCTTGATTGAATATCTGCAGCATTATATAAAGGGAGAATTAACTGACATTCCAGGGGGATTTATTTGTCGTCCCACATGCCAATCAGTGTGACGCCAAAGTGAGTGCATGTTTCTTGCAGGTTTCCTTTGGAAACATGGTGCATGGTGTTTATGTATCTAGTGAGCTTTGGTCTCGGTCGTTCACTGTAGTTCACTGTCTCACAAGATTATGAGAAGGAGAGGAAGGCCTCAGAGAGGAGAAAGAAATAAAACCAGATTGTATTTGGGGGATTTTTTTATGCAATCCCCCAAAAGCAGAAGAGGAGGTAAGAAGGTCTTGTGCATGCACACAGTTATTCAAAAAGGGACTTGGACATTTCTTACCAACATTACCGAGAAAAAAATTGTCGACTCTACCATCCATCCATCCATCCATCCATCCATCCATCCATCCATTGTCTTCCGCTTATCCGGGGTTGGGTCGCGGGGGTAGCAGCTTCAGTAGGGAGGCCCAGACGTCCCTCTCCCCGGCCACTTGGGCCAGCTCCTCCGGGGGAATCCCAAGGCGTTCCCAGGCCAGCCGAGAGACATAGTCCCTCCAGCGTGTCCTGGGTCTTCCCCTGGGCCTCCTCCCGGTGGGACGTGCCCGGAACACCTCACCAGGGAGGCGTCCAGGAGGCATCCTAACCAGATGCCCGAGCCACCTCAACTGGCTCCTCTCGACGTGGAGGAGCAGCAGCTCTGCTCTGAGTCCTCCCCGGGTGACTGAGCTACTCACCCTATCTCTAAAGGAGAGCCCAGACACACTACGGAGAAAACTCATTTCGGCTGCTTGTATCCGGGATCTCGTTCTTTCGGTCACGACCCAAAGCTCGTGACCATAGATGAGGGTAGGAACGTAGATCGACCGGTAAATCGAGAGCTTTGCCTTTTGGCTCAGCTCTCTCTTCACCACAACGGATCGGTACAGCGCCCGCTTCACAGCAGACGCTGCACCAATCCGCCTGTCGATCTCCCGCTCCATCTTCCCCTCATTCGTGTACAAGACCCCAAGATACTTAAACTCCTCCACTAGGGACAGTACATCCTCCCCAACCCGGAAAAGGCACTCTACCCTTTTCCGGCTCAAGACCATGGTCTCAGATTTGGAGGCACTGATTCTCATCCCGGCCGCTTCGCACTCAGCTGCGAACCGTTTTAGTGAGAGCTGTAGATCACGCCCTGATGAAGCCAATAGGACAGCGTCATCCGCGAATAGTAGAGACGCAATCCTAATGCCACCAAAACGGATCCCCTCAACACCTTGGCTGCGCCTAGAAATTCTGTCCATAAAAGAATCTAGTCAGAAATATAATAACCATACCTTTGTTTGTAACATCTGCAGTAACTTTCCTGTTCTGTGTTTTGATAGGCAGTAAAGATGCATGTAAAGGTGGTTTGCTTTGTACGCCATTGCTGTTTTTTTTGTTCAGAAAATACTGCTTGCAATCTGAAAAATTATCCAACAGGTATAGTATCATGAGTTCTGAGTGAGTACCTCATGGTGTTATGAACTAGAATCAGGCAAACCCAGTATTCAAACCAAACAAGTGAGGTGAAGGCAAAAAACAGTATTTAATAATAAAACAGGGACAGGCAAGACTCAATGGTCAAAATGGCAGTCCAAAATCCGGTACACAAAAGGCAGTCCAAAATAGGCAGAGGTACAGACAGGGCAAAGCAAGCTCGGATAACCATGGGACAGACTCAGGTCGGTAAACCGGTAAATCAGTCAGACAGGGCAGGAAAAACAGATCAGGGAACAGGCTGGCTCAGAATCAAAAAGGCTCTCGGGTTAGCATCAACAGGTCAATCAAGAAAGGAACGCTGGAACAAAACTCACCGTGGGCTTGTTAAATGATCTGGCCGATAGCAGAGGTTTGTGGCAGGACTATATAGGGGAGTGAGCAGGTGAACAGGAGTGAAGGCTAATTATAAGTGAGCAGGTGGATCTAATCAAGGCAAGAAAGCTGACAGATTGCTGAGGGGGAGACCGAACAGAGCTGATAAAGTGACAGGTGGAAAACAGGTAACCTAAACAGAAAAACATGTCTAAATCAAAACCAAACAAGACCCCAAAATCAGAAACTTAACTAATAAATCTGATAACATAAACCAAGACAAAACCCAAATCGTGACAGAACCCCCTCCTCAAGGCCGGATTCCAGACGGCCTCAGAAACAAAACAGACTAGCTCGGGTGGGTGGAGGGAGGTACAGGATGGAGGGCTAGAATCAAATAAATGTCCAAATAAAAAACTCAAACAAAACAAGACGAGTCAAGTTCTCAGGCGGGCGTCCAGGAGGACGGCCCCGACGAGTCAGGTTCTCAGGCGGTCGTCCAGGAGGACGGCCCCGACGAGTCAGGTTCTCAGGCGGTCGTCCAGGAGGACGGCCCCGACGAGTCAGGTTCTCAGGCGGTCGTCCAGGAGGACGGCCCCGACGAGTCAGGTTCTCAGGCGGTCGTCCAGGAGGACGGCCCCGACGAGTCAGGTTCTCAGGCGGTCGTCCAGGAGGACGGCCCCGACGAGTCAGGTTGTCCGGCGGACGTCCCGAAGGACGGCCTCGGTGTGTCAGGTTGTTCGGCGGACGTCCCGAAGGACGGCCTCGGCGTGTCAGGTTCTCCGGCGGACGTCCCGAAGGACGGTCTCGGCGTGTCAGGTTCTCCGGCGGACGTCCTCGGCGTGTCAGGTTCTCCGGCGAACGTCCTAGGCGTGTCAGGTTCTCCGGCGGACGTCCTAGGCGTGTCAGGTTCTCCGGCGGACGTCCTAGGCGTGTCAGGTTCTCCGGCGGACGACCTCTGTGAGACAGGTAATCCGGCGGGTGTCCTGAAGGACGGCCCCGGTTAGCAACGATGTCCGGCGGCCGGTGGCGGAGCAGGTCTCTCATAGACCGGCGGCGGAGCAGGTCTCTCATAGGCCGGCGGCCGAGCAGCAACCTCGGGGACCGTCGGTAGAACCGGACCCTCAGGAACCGACGTCTGGAGAGAGAAAGAACAGAACCTGCCGCCGGACTAAAGGCTGGAGACAACGCCGGACTAAGAGCTAGAAGAGAGGCCTGGTTAAAGAGTTCAGGAGGCGTCTGGCTACAGAGTTCAGGAGGCGCCTGGCTACAGAGTTCAGGAGGCGCTTGGCTACAGAGTTCAGGAGGAGCCTGGCTACAGAGTTCAGGAGGAGCCTGGCTACAGAGTTCAGGAGGTGTCTGGCTACAGAGTTCAAGAGGAGCCTGGCTACAGAGTTCAGGAGGAGCCTGGCTACAGAGTTCAGGTTCAGTCGGCCCCTGGCTACTGGCTTCAGGTTCAGTCGGCCCCTGGCTACAGGCTTCAGGTTCAGACGGCCCCTGGCTACAGGCTTCAGGTTCAGACGGCCCCTGGCTACAGGCTTCAGGTTCAGACGGCCCCTGGCTACAGGCTTCAGGTTCAGACGGCCCCTGGCTACAGGCTTCAGGTTCAGACGGCCCCTGGCTACAGGCTTCAGGTTCAGACGGCCCCTGGCTACAGGCTTCAGGTTCAGACGGCCCCTGGCTACAGGCTACAGGTTCAGACGGGGCCTGGCTACAGGCTACAGGTTCAGACGGGGCCTGGCTACAGGCTACAGGTTCAGACGGGGCCTGGCTACAGGCTACAGGTTCAGACGGGGCCTGGCTACAGGCTACAGGTTCAGACGGGGCCTGGCTACAGGCTACAGGTTCAGACGGGACCTGGCTACAGGCTTCAGCTTCAGGTTCAGACGGGACCTGGCTACAGGCTTCAGATGCTCCCAGACCCTTTAACACCCAGAACCTCATCAGTAACCCTTCCAGAACCTCCGACAGAGAGAGCTTGGTCAGCCACTTGGGAAATTGGCTGTCAAGCCAAAGGTGAGGGGGTAAGAGCTTCAGAAGAGGTCCAGGGACCTCTAAGTCTCCATGGGGCTCTGGGTGCTTGTCTTCTCGGCGAGACCCCCGACGGAGCTTGTCGTTTGGATGAGGGCCGCGACGCCGCTTGTCGTCTGGGCGAGGGCCACGACGCCGCTTGTCGTCTGGGCGAGGGCCACGACGCCGCTTGTCGTCTGGGCGAGGGCCACGACGCCGCTTGTCGTCTGGGCGAGGGCCACGACGCCGCTTGTCGTCTGGGCGAGGGCCACGACGCCGCTTGTCGTCTGGGCGAGGGCCACGACGCCGCTTGTCGTCTGGGCGAGGGCCACGACGCCGCTTGTCGTCTTGAGCCCCCGAGTTGCGGCCTGAAAGAGGGCTCGTCTGAACCCCCTCATCGTGGACCAGTGGTAGACCCACCTGGGTTCCCACGTCGCAGACTGGCGGCGGACCCTCCTGGGTTCCCACGTCGCAGACTGGCGGCGGACCCTCCTGGGTTCCCACGTCGCAGACTGGCGGCGGAACCTCCTGGGTTCCCACGTCGCAGACTGGCGGCGGAACCTCCTGGGTTCCCACGTCGCAGACTGGCGGCGGAACCTCCTGGGTTCCCACGTCGCAGACTGGCGGCGGACCCTCCTGGGTTCCCACGTCTCGGGCCGGCTGCGGACCGTCCTGGGTTGCAGCGTCTCGGGCCGGCTGCGGACCCTCCTGGGTTGCAGAGTCTCGGGCCGGCTGCGGACCCTCCTGGGTTGCAGAGTCTCGGGCCGGCTGCGGAGCCTCCGGGGTTGCAGCGTCTCGGGCCGGCTGCGGAGCCTCCGGGGTTGCAGCGTCTCGGGCCGGCTGCGGAGCCTCCGGGGTTGCAGCGTCTCGGGCCGGCTGCGGAGCCTCCGGGGTTGCAGCGTCTCGGGCCGGCTGCGGAGCCTCCGGGGTTGCAGCGTCTCGGGCCGGCTGCGGAGCCTCCGGGGTTGCAGCGTCTCGGGCCGGCTGCGGAGCCTCCGGGGTTGCAGCGTCTCGGGCCGGCTGCGGAGCCTCCTGGGTTGCAGCGTCTTGAGCCGGCTGCGGACCCTCCAGGGTTGCAGCGTCTTGGACCGGCTGCGCAGACAGTGCTGCTTTATAGCTGCCGGAAGCCGGCACTGGAGCTGAGGTAGGGGGCGGGTCCTCTGGGACAGGTGCAGGTGCCGAGGCGTCGGCTGGACCCTTGGGGACAGGATTGAGTCCACTATAGAAACCCTGGAGAGCCGCTCTATAGTGCCCCTCGACCTCCTTTAATTTAGCCTCCAGTTCCTCTGAATACTGGCTGAAAAGAGCCTCCCTAAGGTCTTTAATAATAGGGGCAAAAGCTCTTATCTGGTCCTCCAGAGCCAGATCCTCAGCATCACGGGCGCCACCAGGAGGCGCTGTGGGCTGCTCAGCTCTGGGGAGCACCGGACTCCGATCCACTGGGCAGGAAGTGGCAACGGACGGGCGCGATACTGACTCGCCTGTCGGCCGAACAGAACGGGTGAGGGAGCGACCCACAGGTTTCCGTCCCCTCCTCCGACGGCGGGACGGCAGGACTTGCTGGAGGTTTGATTCTGTCGGTAGAGCCGGGATCGGCGGAGCCCACAGCGTTCCCTGCATCTCCTCCTCTGGAGGGAGAGAGAGAAAAAGATCCGGGCGAAGATCCCGCACCACCTCGGCTTCGACCTCCACAAATAAAGCCGGGTCCGGACAAAACCCATGGGCAGAGCCGACAGCGGTGTCGCTGGGTGAGTGATCCCTTCTATTCTGAGCAGAACCTGAATTAGTGACAAAGAGCCCTCCCAATCGTAAGCTCGGAGCAGGCAGCGAGTTACTGCTGCTGCCGCTGCTGGAGAGATGGCGTCTGGGACCGATACCAGGGGGACAGAACGCCAGTCTGGAACCCTCCCAAGCCATAGCTTGTGGAGGGGAAAAAAAAGCAAAAAATTTAAGCGGAGAAGGGAAAAAAAAAAACCTCTACAAGCTTGTTTGGCGATAGGTTTTAGGGTGGCCAGATCATTCTGTTATGAACTAGAATCAGGCAAACCCAGTATTCAAACCAAACAAGTGAGGTGAAGGCAAAAAACAGTATTTAATAATAAAACAGGGACAGGCAAGACTCAATGGTCAAAATGGCAGTCCAAAATCCGGTACACAAAAGGCAGTCCAAAATAGGCAGAGGTACAGACAGGGCAAAGCAAGCTCGGATAACCATGGGACAGACTCAGGTCGGTAAACCGGTAAATCAGTCAGACAGGGCAGGAAAAACAGATCAGGGAACAGGCTGGCTCAGAATCAAAAAGGCTCTCGGGTTAGCATCAACAGGTCAATCAAGAAAGGAACGCTGGAACAAAACTCACCGTGGGCTTGTTAAATGATCTGGCCGATAGCAGAGGTTTGTGGCAGGACTATATAGGGGAGTGAGCAGGTGAACAGGAGTGAAGGCTAATTATAAGTGAGCAGGTGGATCTAATCAAGGCAAGAAAGCTGACAGATTGCTGAGGGGGAGACCGAACAGAGCTGATAAAGTGACAGGTGGAAAACAGGTAACCTAAACAGAAAAACATGTCTAAATCAAAACCAAACAAGACCCCAAAATCAGAAACTTAACTAATAAATCTGATAACATAAACCAAGACAAAACCCAAATCGTGACACATGGAGAACAGGGGCCTCCAGCACCGCTGAGCAGCTGGGGTCTGCATTCTACATGAATGTTTTGTCTACATTTTTTTAAAAACTTAAACTTGCAATAACCAAACTGCCAGGATAGGAAAGCATGTGTGTCATATCTACAGGTTTATGTGTGTGTGTGTGTGTGTGTGTGTGTGTGTGTGTGTGTGTGTGTGTGTGTGTGTGTGTGTGTGTGTGTGTGTGTGTGTGTGTGTGTGTGTGTGTGTGTGTGTGTGTGTGTGAGTGAGTGTGTGAGTGAGTGTGTGTGTGAGTGCCTCTACCTCCTCTAATCACAGGGTGTGACAGGCAGGTGCGTCCTCACAGCTGGAGCTTCTCAAGGCCAATCAGGAGGAGCTTAAAGAGGAGATTCCCAAGATTCCCTGAGGTAGATGCCAGATTGTTTTGCTCCATGATTGGTTAATCGGGCCTCCACCTGAGAGCAAGAACACAGAAAGGTTACCACTACCTGTCAGCCGGCTTTACAATATTTCGAGGTCAGAACGTCAAGCGCTCGAGAAATATATAGGGGAGTCTCTTGCTACAGGGTTGATCCGCCCTTCATCCTCCCCATTAGGCGCTGGTTTCTTTTTTGTCGGCAAGAAAGACGGGTCCCTTCGACCCTGTATCGACTATCGAGGGCTCAACCAGATAACTGTTAAAAATAAATACCCACTTCCGCTGTTATCTTCAGCTCTTGAACCAGTCCAGAACGCCACAATCTTTACTAAACTCGATCTGCGCAACGCTTATCATCTGGTTCGGGTGAGACAGGGGGACGAGTGGAAGACGGCTTTTAAGACCCCGCTAGGTCACTTCGAGTACCTAGTTATGCCTTTTGGTTTGTGCAATGCCCCGGCAGTGTTTCAGGCACTGGTTAATGATGTCCTTCGGGATTTTTTGAACGTTTTTGTTTTCGTCTATCTGGACGACATCCTTATTTACTCTTGTGATTAAGAACAACACAAACAACATGTCCGTCTTGTTCTCCAGCGACTCTTAGAGAATCGTTTATTCGTTAAGGCTGAGAAATGTGATTTTCACCAGACCTCTGTTTCTTTTCTTGGTTTAGTTTCAGAAGGCGGACAAGTGAAGTCAGACCCGCAAAAGATAAGGGCAGAAATGGAGTGGCCTGTTCCTGAGTCGCGTAAACAGCTCCAACGGTTTTTGGGTTTCGCAAACTTTTATAGGCGCTTTGTCAGGAATTATAGCCAGATAGCCTCCCCATTACATGCTCTTACCTCCATCAAGGTCCCATACATCTGGAGTCCTGAGGCAGAGGAGGCCTTCAACAAACTCAAGTCCCGTTTTTCCCAGACACCCATACTCGTTCACCCCGACCCAGCCAAACAGTTTGTCCTAGAGACAGATGCTTCTAATACCGGTGTGGGTGCGGTGTGGGTCCCAACAGTCAGAGATTGACAACAAGTTACATCCGTGTGCGTTCTTCTCCCGTCGTTTGTCCCCTGCTGAGCAGAACTATGATGTGGGCAATCATGAGCTACTAGCTATTAAACTAGCTTTAGAAGAGTGGCGGCACTGGCTAGAGGGATCCGAGCAGCCCATCATAATCTGGACAGATCATAAGAACCTCTCCTACCTGCAGTCAGCCCGTCGACTCAACTCCAGACAAGCCCGCTGGTCTTTGTTTTTCTCACGATTTAACCTCACCATCACCTACAGACCTGGCTCAAGAAATGTCAAACCTGATGCGCTGTCTCGTCAATTCGCCCCTTCTGAACAGGAGAAGGAGCCGGAACACATTCTTCCCCCCACATGTACTGTTGGAGTCCTGCATTGGGACCTGGAGGACAGGATCAACCAGGCCCAACTATTAGACCCGGACCCAGGTACAGGTCCAGCTGGACTTAAGTACGTTCCCCAGTCTGTTCGCCCTGAGGTTCTACGTTGGTGTCATGATGCTAAGTTTTGCCGCCCATCCAGGTATTTGTAGAACCCAGTCTCAGCTGTCCCGGCGCTTCTGGTGGCCATCATGAACCAAGGATGTGAGAGAGTATGTCCTAGCCTGTCCCGTCTGCGCCCAGAATAAGCCCTCTACTCAGCCACCTTCCGGTTTGTTAAATCCTCTCCCCATCCCCAAACGTCCATGGTCCCACATAGCTATTGATTTCGTTACAGGCCTTCCTTTGTCCCAAGGTATGTCAACTATTTTGACAGTTGTGGACCGGTTCTCAAAGTCATGTCATCTCATCCCCATCCGTAAATTACCCAACGCCCTCCAGACGGCCCAGCTCCTCATAAAGCATGTTTTCAAACTCCACGGCATCCCAGTTGACATCCTCTCTGACCGGGGCCCTCAGTTCATCTCCCAGGTCTGGCGGCACTTTTGCTCTGCTCTGGGTGCCCGTTACACACTCACCTCCGGATACCATCCTCAGACCAATGGCCAAACTGAACGAATGAACCAACAACTAGAGACCACCCTCCGCTGCCTCACGTCATCTTCACCTTCAGACTGGAATAAGTTTTTGCCCTGGGTAGAATATGCCCTAAACTCACACATCACTTCAGCCACCGGACGTTCACCCTTTGAAGTAGCTTTAGGATATCAACCTCCACTCCTACCCACGGATGAACTCAGGATTCCCTTCACCTCCGTCAACGATTACATTGCTCGCTGTCAGGACATCTGGAGAACCACAAACACAGCACTCACTCGCACCGCAGAGCGGAGCAAGAGGTTCGCCGACCAGCACCGCAGACCAGCTCCCCAATATCGCCCTGGTCAGAAGGTTTGGTTATCTTCCAGAGACGTCTTATCCAACCCGTCCGCTAAGAAGCTTGCTCCCCGGTTCACTGGGCCCTATGAGATAGGGACAGTTATTAACCCAACCACCGTCCGTCTACGTTTGCCCCCTCACTCCCGAGTACACCCCACCTTCCATGTTTCCCAGATCAAGCCCGTTTTGGACAGCAACTTGTAGGGCAGCAACATCTGCCGCCCTCAGCCACTAGCCGCCTAACACCAACAGAGTAGGATCAGAGTTCCCTCGGCGCTACTTCTCCCCGGTTAGGTCCGCCCAGCTTTATGGTAAGCAGCGCAGCTTCTAGTGTTTCTCCTGGTTCACCTTTCAGAGTCACTTACTCTTCTTCTCTTTGCAGTCTCTCCAGCCGTGACGTTCTGACCCTGCCGAGTTGCCTGTAGTCCCGTCCGTTATATCGGCCTGTTTCCTAAATAAACATCTTAAAACTGTGCTTTGCTTCCCGGTCGTATCTGCATGTGGGCTCGTCATCTGAAAACCATGACAGAAACGGTATGCTTTGAGACTGTATCTCTGCTGGCCTCAGTCAGAACATTGAAATGCCTTTTTGGTGGGTTTTCCCACAAAACGTACGGTTAAGGCAACAAAGGACTGGCCGAAATAGAAACACATCGAAGTTAATCATTGTCTCACCCAATCTCCAGACTTTATTCCTCTTGATCATTTGTGGAGAGAAACTCTTTTTCTTGAAGACACCGAACCTACTCCACCAAGGGAAAAAAGAAAAAGAAATGGAAGAACACTGTCATTCCATGAGACAGCTCAGAGAAATTAAGAAGTATATTTTCCAAGCAAAGTATTCTTTTTCATGTTAAACCTGTTGTCAGGAACCAGTATCTCAGACAGGTACTGGTACACCCTAAGGGTAAAACACCCAAACTGGATCTTAGCAGTGTATGTGGAGTCCAGGACGGCAAAGAATGTGCAGAAACTAAACAGCAACTACACAAACAATTGGCCCAACACAGAACACAAACTCATCAAGTCAAGAATCAGTGGCTCCTTTATATCACAAGAACAAGGCAACTCGTTTAAACACATTGATGTGAATATCTTGGACAGGGAAATGGTGGTTTAAGAGAGGAGTCTATGCCGTCTGAGGCGTGTTGAATATGAAACAGAGGACGTCACTTCAGATTGGATCTTTCTAACACCTACGCTGCAGCCCTGACTCGTTTCCCCAGCTAGTTTTACAGCAATTCACACCTTGGGATTTGTGACCAAAACAACTCATGTTGCATCGTTAGGGACACATTGGATCATCAAGCAACAAAGACCCAAACATTGAGCTCAATAGAGCAAAAGGGTCTGTGACTCGGGTGTCCTATTTATTCCACATGTGATCTTATTGGAACAATTAGCGTCAGTATTCAGAATGGGCAGGAAACCCAAAATTCAGACCAGGCATGGTGTTGCGTGTTAAAAAGTGTATTAATGAAAACCAGAAACCCGGCGCAGGCTGGAATCTTCTGCACTTTTACAGAAGTTACCTACTGCAGCTTTAATCAGAATGAAAATTGACAGACTGAAATTCAATGTTTCCCATGAGACAAACGGACATTTGGCAAACATCGTGCTTGCCAAAATCTGGACAAAATTACCTTCACCTACACCATCAGTAAAAAAAAGAGAGAAAAACTGTATAGGACAGTTGAGCGGTGAATTGCGGGTAAGTTTGTTTTGGCTGTCATATAACATTCAAAGATCGCGGAAAGCAATGAAGAGAACTATGATTTCTTTTCGAGACACCGGCTGTCTGATGGCGTCTGTCCTCTGCAGCAACGCTGTCTCTGTCTGAAGCTGGGGCACTAAAGTTAAGCTTAGTTAGGTGCTTAAAGCAGTGATGAGGCTGGAGGTGCGAGCCGCACCAGGGCTGAGAGAGAGCGAGTTAAGAGATGGGGGGATTATACGGGGTATGGTGCCGCTAATTTAGACACGGAGCGTTCATCTACTATATTTATCAAGTTTTCTAGGTTATTCCTGCACATGTTAGAATTATTTAAGTAACGCTGAGCAAAAAAACTCTGATGTTGAACATTTGTTTGTAAAAATATAACGATTGTCCATGATTAAAGGAATAAATCTACATCTAAGATGTTCTACCAACATTGTAAAGTCAGAAGTGGTAGATTTAGGCTTTGTTCCTGTATCACAATGAAATCTCCTGGGTGCATTCCAATAAAGTTCATAGTGTCTATGTTTTAAATACACTATTTAGTTTATTTTGTTATCAGACACATTGTTTTTGTCCTGGATGCAGTAGCCATGTTGCAACTTCTTCCTCACTTTCTCAGGCCTGTTCCAGGCATTTATGCCGAGTCTGCACTCAGGAGATGTCCTTCTGATACATAAGAGCCTGGATCTACCACATTTATTGTGGAAAAAGCTAGGTGTGTATCACATAAATTTACCACTTCACTTTTGGAAGACTTCTGGTATTTCTTTTGGTCACAAACTACCATCTTTGTGGTCAAACAAACCTGTTTTGTTTTAAAATCCATGATTTGACATAAATACATACTGGTTTATGAGTCATTACAGTTTCAGTGGAAAAATACCCTCACTTTAGGAGGAAAAGCCATTTCTGGGAGAAGTTGATTTCTGTCATTATGTCATTAGAATTTTCCTATCAATCATTTTTATTGTTTTACTGCCAGGAAGTGGGACCACACCAGTGCCAGAGAACCAGAATCCATCATTTTAATGTTCCGATTGCCTCTGAACATGAGGAAGTTTGAAAACTTCTTTCAAATGGGCATTTCATGGATGACTGAAAAGTTTCCATGATGGACTTTTGCTCATAAACAGATTTCTTTACAGTGAGTAAAACTGTGATAGAGGGAAATTACTAAGAACTGCTCATGAACTCACAGATCATCTAAAAGAAGAAGATTTCCATAGGTTGCAGATTTTTATTTCTGTGTATTGAGTCTCTTAAAAGGGCTTTTTAAATTTTACATCCAAAGACAAACCTGAATTAAACCTATTAACACTAGCAGTTAAATAGGTGTCTATGCTGTGAACCAGAAACTCCTAAATGCTTCTTTTAGCTCAACCTATTGGTAATTGCACAGTGAAATGTTACACAATTCTTCCTTGTTCTGTATATTAGTAGATTCATTTAGTTTTTTCTTTCTCAAAGTTTTACATGTTTATTTGAAAAGTAGCTTTATAAGAAGGACATTTCAGACTGTCTCTGTAAGATTAGCCGAGTAAGTGTGTTTATATTTGCTGGAGTTTTGGCTCATTCCTACTGCAGGAGGTTTGCAGGCCGCCTTATTTACACACACATTTTCAGCTCTGCCCACTACTTTTCTGTGGGACTGAGATCAGGACTTTGCGATGGTCTCTCCCAAACATTAACTTTGTTTTCCTGAAGCCACTTCATAACGAATTTGGCTTTATGCTTAAGGTCATTTCTCTTTGTGAACACCCATAGTCACTCAAGCTTTAACTTCCTAGGTGATATTTTGAGATGTCGCTCCAATATTTCCAGATAATGTTAGGGCTGGACAATATGGCCAAAATTTATATCACAATATATTTCTTAATTTCAGTCGATACGATATAATTACGATATTGATATAAACAGAATAAAAGCCTTAGAAAGACAGATGGCTGTACAAATTTATGACAATTATTTTACCATGTTAATAAATCTCCTCCAATGTAACATTTTAGAAATATTTGCTTTACAAAATAAAACACATAAAATTACAAAAAACCTGGAATGTCAGTCAGTGACAAATGTTGTAATCATAGACTGTAACATATATTGAAATATTGGAAATATCATATCACCTTTATTGAATAAAGTTATATCGCGATATATATTGATATTGAATTATTGTTCACCCCTAGATAATGTTAATTTCTCATAACGTTAATAAAATGCATTAGATTCTCCTGTAGCAAAACAGCTACACAACATGATGCTGCCACCCGTGTACACCCCAAGTGTTCTTAGGCTCTCAAGTTTCCCACTTTCTTAATCCAAATCCAATGATGGTCTTTATGGACAAGCACTATAATTTTAGTTTTATGACACGACAAAGCAAATGTACAAAGTCAGTTGTTCAGGACATAACAAGCCTTAATAAATACTTAAGTATAGGACAACTAGAAATGTTCTCTTGTTTCTTGAGGACGTTTCACCGCTCATCCAACAGTTTCTCCAGTTCTGAACATGGTTGGAAGCAACAGGTTTATTAGTGATACAAGCATGAAATTTGGTTCATAAATTCTTCAAAGCAGATACCACTGCTCACATAAAATTCCAAAGGGTGACCATTTTTCAAGATGGCCTACACATATGATGAAGTCCTATTGTTGTGGGTCAGATAATAAGCGAATTGCACATTGTATTTGCACATGGGCGAGTCATACAAGTTCAAAAGATTTGGCTGACGTGAACATATGGCTTACAAGCTTGGTTTTTAGGCTTTAAAAGCCTAAATATACATGCTGTACAATGACAGGGCACTTTGTGCCATGTTCAGTTGCTCTTATATGGACTTTATAGGCTTCAACAGTTGCAGGAAAAACACAATTGCAAGGCTCCACTGAGTTCACCCAAAGACGGAAAGAAGAAATGCACAAGCATAGAATCAGGTGCTAAATTAATTTCTATGTTAATGTCACCCAAGTTACCCAGCACACCCAATGTGAGGCACGCTGGAATATTAAACCTAAGCAGTGTTGACAGACCCTCACAAACCTCAAGCCAGAATTTCTGGACAGGCACACAGAACAACAAACCGTGCATATAGTAATCAGGTGTGTTATCTGTGCAAAGGGAGCAGCTGTTAGTGAGTGGAAGACCCATCTTAAACATCCTTTTCCATCATTTTCAAGTCATTTTGTAGAATTATGTTATATCAAACAGGTATTCTGACAGGAAACACTTTATGTGCTCTGTTCTGAGTACATGTTTCACTCAGGAGAATCACTGCTGGCGCACCACTTCCTACCTCAATTTCCTGCGTAAATTTTAACCATAAATAACTGGCCAATGAAAACACGCTCAGAGTTATTTTTTCTGTTTACTCCACTTGATTTTAACAACAGAGCATTTGCCTCAGCGGAAAAGCTTTACATGGTCTGTCCTCAGTACTTGTTTAATGCAGGAAGACGACTGGTGAGGCTGCATGTGCCCTACCTCAAGTTCCCAAGTACGTAGTTACTGGCTTTTGTGTAAGTGACCGGCCAAAACAAATGTGAAAGTGGTTTGGATCATTATACACTAACATTTGCATGAACTGCTCTGCCCTGGAAAACAAAGCTATTTTGAGACGGTGCAAGTCTGCTTTGGTGTTTCCCTTTCAGATGAGCTGGCTTCCAACTGATCAGGATTTGCACTAAATAAAAGCCAAGCGAGTTATTTAGTGCAAGTAAGATATTAACTGGTTATAACCTTTTAACAGAACCTTACATTAAAAATCCTGAACTATAACAGCTGAGCCAAATGGAGAAACGGCGTTTATGCCACCGTAACCAAAACCAGCATAGAAACAGGTACCGTGGGAGAACATGTGTTGTCGCAAAACAATGTTGGTAAGAACGGGAGCAAAACACACTGTATTCTGCTATTAAGAGCCTCTTCCTTCAGGGCACCATCTCCGGGTCTAATGCGTGTGGCTTGGACCCATCGCACAGTGACTCAGGCTGCTCTCCATTTGAAAAATTAAACAGTAGAGAGAGAGCTGGGTGGAGGTAGGGGCGGTGGAGGGCTAGAGCTGGCCACGACTAGGGAGTTGGCAGAGTTAAATGAGGGCCCCGGGATGGGAAAAAAAAAATTAATAAATAAAATAAAACATGCTGAGCTCAGCACAGCCTTTACAATCTCAATCACAGAGGAGGGAGCTGGAGCGCTGATGTAATGGCTGAAGTCGTGCTGCCACTGCCTTGGCAGAGGAGGAAAGCTATCAGAGCGGCCCCACTAATTTAGCCCTCCACGCACACCGCCACCACCACTCGTATGATCCCCATGCAGGATCAAGGGTACATCATGCCATTAACAATGGGGAGGGGGCGGAGGGTGAGTGATGATCTAGTGTAAAACCTGGCGCACATAACAAAGGATGGAGATTTACTGACTTCATTTTAGACTAAAAAGTGACAGAATGAGAAAAAGATTGGGATATTTGTGGGTACAATTTTTTATTTATTTATTAGAAATTAGAAACCCAACACTGATCTCTCTTTCTAGGAGTCTTAGGTAGAATAAAGTAAAAATAAAATTTGGACTATTTTCCATAAACATTTTCTAGATTTCAACATGTGAGGTTACAAAACAAAGATTTTATTCAATTCAATTCAATTTTATTTATATAGCGCCAATTCATGAAACATGTCATCTCAAGGCACTTTACAAAGTCAAATTCAATCAGATTATACAGATTGGGTCAGATTATACAGATAGGTCAAAAAATGTCCTATATAAGGGAACCCAGTTGATTGCATGAAAGTCCCGAAAAGCAGCATTCACTCCTCCTGGAGAAGCGTAGAGCTACAGGGAGAGTCGTCTGCATTGTCCATGGCTTTGCTGCAATCCCTCATACTGAGCATGCATGAAGCGACAGCGGAAAGAAAAACTCCCCTTTAACGGGAAGGAAAAACCTCTAGCAGAACACAGCTCAGTATGAACAGTCATCTGCCTCGACCGACTGGGGGTTACAGAAGACAGAGCAGAGACACAAGAGAGAGACAAAAAAGCACAGAAGCACACATTGATCCAGTAATCTGTTCTACATTAGATGGTAATAGTGGTGATCTGTCTTCTCTGGATGATGTCACAGTTAACAGAACGTCAGACCAGGTGTACCTACTATGAAGAAAAAAAAAGAGAGAGAACAAAAAGTTAAAAGCTGAAATGACGACAAGCAATGCAAAATTGGAGAACAGTAGAACTCAGTAGAGTGAGAAAAATAGACCCTGATGTCCGCATTTTGGATCAGCTGAAGACTTTGAACTGCATTTTGTGGACTTCCTGATAGTAAAGAATTACAATAGTCCAGCCTTGAAGTAACAAATTCATGGACTAGTTTTTCAGCATCACCCCTGGACAGAATGTTTCTAATTTTGGCGATATTCCTGAGGTGAAAAAAGGAAACTCTGGAAACCTGTTTAATATGGGATTTAAATGACATGTCTTGGTCAAAAATAACACCAAGATTTTTTACTTTATTACCAGAGGCCAAGTTAATGCCATCCAGATTAAGTGATTGATTAAGAAGTTTATTTTTTGAGGACTCTGGTCCAAAGATTACAACTTCTGTCTTGTCAGAATTTAAATGCAGGAAATTGAAAGTCATCCAGCTTTTGATGTCATCAAGATATGACTGTAGTCGAAGTAATTGATTGGATTCATCAGGATTTATGGATAAATGTTATCAGCATAACAGTGGAAATTAATGCCATGCTGTCTGATAATTTTGCCAATTGGAAGCATATATATAGTAAAGAGAATTGGACTGAACCCTGTGGTACTCCACAACTGACCCTAGAGTTTGAAGATCATGAACAAACTGGAATCTGTCCAACAGATAAGATTTAAACCAGCCTAATGCTTTCCCCTTAATCCCTACAGTATGTTCAAGTCTTTGTAGGAGAATATTGTGATCAACTGTATCAAATGCAGCACTGAGATCTAACATGACAAGTATAGATACAAGTCCATTATCTGAGGCCATGAGAATATCATTAGTGACCTTCACCAGAGCTGTTTCAGTGCTATGATGAGCTCTGAAGCCTGACTGAACCTCTTCAAGTAGGTCATTAATGTAATAGTAATAGTAATATCATCTTTATTGTCATTGAAACATACATTACAACAAAATTTGTTCTCTACACAAAGTAGTCTGAAAAGTAAGAAGGTGCTATGATCGAAGGATTCAGATCAAAGATTATTAGTCAAAGTGTAGCGCTAAATCTAACTGACAAAACTAGATATATAGAGATATTCCCCAAAAGGACCTGTAATTTAAAGACATTATGATTCTACAAGGTACAGGCACAAGAGGGCTGAACCCCAATACAGGGAACAATTTTCAGATTTTTATTAATGTGGAAATGTTCATTTGGCTTTGCATACTATTGCAAGCCACTGTAGAGCAGAATTAAATGGGTTTCTCCACACATTTTAAGGGTAAAATCGGGATGTTCACAGGACTGTGTACAGGTTTGTGTGTGTGCGTGGGCGTCTTACCTCCTCTCATTACAGGGTGTTACTGGTCCTCACAGCTGGAGCTTGTTTGGGTTCAATCAGGAGGAACGTCTAGAGAAGCAGGTCCCCTGAGGCAATTGCCAGATTGTTGTTGTTCATCAAATGGTAATCAGGCCTTGGAGTTGTTGACACATTTCTTCCCAATCTTTCTTTCTTGTCCTCCTTCAGGAAACCATTGTTCAGTTCCCTTTTCCATCTGCGACTCCAGTCCTCTTCCTCCTCATTTATGTTCATTCAAGAATTCATCTCTGGAGGCCCGACGCAAATCTCCTCATCGCTCATTTGACCACTCTTCTGGATCTGCTGTCTTGACACAAGCCACCATCATCCCTCACCTGCCTGTCCACCCGACAACAGTCTACTGTCACATCTCTCCTCCCCTAAAAAGACAGACAAGAATCCACCTGAAATACACGCCACAACCTGCCAACCTCAGTCTCTGTGGGTATACTCACCTCCTTCCTTGAAACCCCTGTTACCACAGTAAGACTTCTGCTTCTTCTCCACATTTATGATTCATTAACTTACCTCTCCTCCTCAGTGCCATCCTGAAATCCTCCCCTGATCCCAGAAGCAACATTCATTTATTCATGTCCATCAACCTACCACTGTTGTCTGTAGTTGCTGCCTGCACTGGAATCTCACATACAAACATGCCAAAAACCAGTAGGCTTTTTTTCTAACAGAAACCATGAATTTCTGCATTTTTATGTTGCCAGGAAGTTAAATCAGTGGCCTCTTCTCTTGAACCTGCCTTTAAAATGTAATGTGGTCTTGTCTTGCGTCTGTTATGCAAAAATAACATATATGAATTGTTTAAATGGATGGGTTTTTACACACTAGATCTGTTATGTGTTTATCTATAGATGATGAGATATTCAAAGTCAAAAACTGATGCATGCATAAAAATTGGAAACTGAGATACCGGCAGCAGGGTGGGGACAAATGGATCAATTATCCTTGGGCCCATGGTAGAGGGGGGGGGGGGGCAGAAATGGCCAATTGTCAAACTATGGGCAAGAATTGTTTTTCCAAAATAAGCATCTTTTTTAAGAAGAAATGCAGGACAAATATATAAGTTATGTAAAACCTGATTTATGTATTTTTTTTCTTCCTAAATGTTCTTGTGGGAGGGTGCAGCAGTGGTGCAGTTGCGGAAAAACGCAATCCATGTACTATGGCCTCAATCCTCAATTCGGTTGCCATAGATCTGAGTCCTGATCCAGAGATCTTTGCGTATGTCAGTTCCCCTCTCTCTTCACTCATTTCCAGTCTAGCAACTGTCAAATGAAGGCCACTAGAGCCACAAAAGAACAAAAAAAATCTTTCTTTGTGTGAGTTGTCAAGAACGCCCCCCTCCAAAACACATGAATGGCTTGCCTGCTGATGCAACTTCTGACTTTGAGTTCATCAAGTCACTCTAGTGAAGTAGGAAATGATAAACATTAACGGCTGCGCTGCTCTAGAGACTGACGTCCCAAGAGGTGCGTCAGCACAGCTGCACCTGCACACAGGATGTGGGTTGGTGTAGGGCCTCAACTGCTAAAGAAGGTTTGGCCCAAGGCATTTGGAGCTCTGATCTAAACACATCACAAAAGCCTGAAATATGACCCAGCCGATACGGAAAGCCAAGAGTGCCACAACTGAATAAATAAATGACACCAAATTGATAATCATACCTGTGAAAATGTTTATAAACCCTGAGATTCATGTGTCAAATAAATCAAAACATCTTTATACCAGCTAATAAATAAACACACATTTTTAAAATCTAAATTATCAGTAAATATTTCAGCAATGTTTTTACTTCACGCTTTTATCTCATTGCCTTACTGATCAAAATCAGTAAGGGGGCTACCACTACCATTGAAAAGATGACCATGTTTTCCAGCAGTGGCCGCTGAATTGTGCAGGTTATCCAGTCAAATGTTAGGGTTTATTTTGAGAGAACCGGCAGCAGCTAGCAAATATTTTATGATGTTCTTTAGCACAACAAATAGAGCAGGTTATTTTACAAATTAAAATTTTATGGTTGATATTTGAGTCAAATTTTGATTAGATTCACTAATTCAATTACTGCATTAAGCAATAAATCAAAACCCTTAAAATGGAAAATATATGTATTTAATATATATGATTACAATTTAATTCAAACTATTTCATATAGCAATTTAATCTTTTTTTTATTTTTATTTTTTAGATTTGCTTCAATATTCCCTCTGTAAGGCATCCAGAACCTTTTCTAAACAGGAAAGCTAAAAATCCAAAGAATGGAGCAGATAGGAGGGGTGAAAAAGGAAGAGGAGAGTAAGGGAGAACATTGAAGGGGAAAGGTAAATCATACAATGCAGTATCAAATGGTTTTAAAAAGGCAAATATGATTGAATTTTCTTCTAGTTACAGAATGTCATGGGTGGTTGGTGCCCTGTTTGGGTTATCTTGTCCTGGGTCCAGCCAAGGCTGTCGGCAGGCCAGCTGGTGGTACTGCATAGCTATAGGAATGTGTGCAGTGACTAGGAGACTTTATATGACCTGCGTCAATGAGAACTTATCCGAATACTCTTTGGGAAATGATACCTTCATGTAAGTATGTTCAGATTTGGTGATGCAGCAAATGCTTATAAGACATTCGCAAATGTCGTCTACAGGTCAGTTTGTTCTTGTTGAATTTGGTTTCTTCAGAGAAAGCGGTTAGTGACTCATTTTCCGCAACATCGTCCCCTAAGTAGTGAAAGTATGCAGTGATGTCTTCTAATTCGCTGCTGCCACCTAGTGTTCAAACACAACACTGCTGAGGAAACTTGTTTTGGTCCCGTTTTACTAGAGGACTTAATGTGGAGTCATAACTATGTTTTAATTTTGTGCATTCATAAATCTGTAGTCACATTCACTGATATTTCACAAAACAGTTAATTTTTAAAACAACTGTACAGTAATAAAGTAGATAAAACTCATACTCTGGTACTTTAGAACCAACTTTAGATTAGCTTGTTTTTTTTTTCACTTCTGCAAGCTGTGTATAGCTGTCTGTGTCTTTGCAACTGTCACGCCTGAATTTCCCCAATGTGGGACAATAAAGGAATTTCTTCTATTATTATATTATATCTGCAATAGACTGGCGATCTGTCCAGGGTGTACCCCGCCTCTCACCCATTGACAGCTGGAGATAGGCACCAGCACCCCTCGTGACCCCACAAGGGATAGACGTGTTAGAAAATGGATGGATGGATGGATTATATTATATTATACTATATTATATTATAAAACAGGGTTTTGTGATACAAAGAAATTACTCAGAATTTCTTTAGAAACTATGACTGAGATAAAATGTTGAAAATCCAACTGTTAGCTGAGAAACATGGGAACACCCCACTGTCATCCCCACAGTGCCTTTCTGAACTATTCCTACACCTTTATATATTTTATATTTTATGCAATAGACCAACAAAAGATATTGTACAAATGTTAAGCAGAGTAAAAGGCTTAAATAAACAATTCACATCCTTTTTACAATTTAAAAATCTGAAAAGCATTACAGCAGCATCTCTGAGTCAATTACTGATGCAGATTGTTTGAGTCACTACCGCTGTTACTTCTTTGGAAAAGATCAGCATCAGAGAGATCTGAGGAATTTGGTTTTTAAAAATGTTTTTTGTGCTTTGCCACAGTTTCTTAAAAGGAAGGATTAAGTTAGCGTCATATTGTCTCTGCTGAAGGTCAGCTTCCTGCTACATGACACTGCCATCAGAAAGTTGTAAAGACAGCCTGTTTGGAAGTGTAGGGCACATTTTCAGATAATTAGTCTTTTAAAAATTGGAATGTGTTATTTCTGAGTCCTAAATCCCAATCATTCATTATTATGTGTTAATCTATCACAAAAATAATCTCAATAAAACACCTTTGGGGAAGAGAACCTTTGAAAGTTTCGATAACTACACCTCATAAATTACTCACATACGATCAAAGGCTCACATTAAAACAAGAAGCAGACAGTGAGTTAGACTTCTTTCAAATTTAGTTTTCACCATTTATTAAAGTTCAGTTTTTGTTTCACCTTAACAACAAAAATTTTCACCAAAGTACCACTTTGTTTACGATAGCGAAGCAAGTACTTTGAATGAGAAAGAGTAAAAAGTAAAAAACAGTTAAGTACATATAGAGTATTCTGTTGAGTGTTACAGTTATTTGATTTATTATAATTTATATTATTATAAATAATATTGAATGAGAAAGAGTAAAAAGTAAAAACAGTTAAGTACATATAGAGTATTCTGTTTAGGGTTACACTTATTTAATTTATAATAATAATAATAATAATAATAATAATAATAATAATAATAATAATAATAATAATAATAATAATAATAATAATAATAGCGTTTTTATTGCTGTTATTAACATCTAAATAGTATAGTCATTTAAATCACTTCCCTAAAGAAGGCTGGGTCGATCACTGACTTGAACTCGGCGTTCTGCTGCTCTCCCCTGTCATCGCATCCAGGAAGAACAATCGAGGATCACAGCGGCACAGCCTGCGCAGGAACTCAGACAGTAATCAGAGCAGAGATGGTAAGTTTGAATGAAACTGAATGCCGCCTCATCAGTTGTATATTTTGCGATGCGTACATTAAAAAGAAAACATTTGGATAATCGTTGTTTCTCGTGATTTCTGATCGGGGGGGTTGTTTAATCACGCTATGCTAGCGCTAGCCTGCTAAGTTGTGTCTGCACTGTGAGTAAGCAAAACAGCTTCTGTAACTGTTAGCATTTTAAGCCCACTCTGGGGAATATGCAGCACTTGTTTAAACCCCACTCTGACACACTCAATAACACGTCCCATTGATTCACCTAATAAAAAGGCCGAGAAGACGGGGTATTATTTGCGTGGGTAAGGATTTGGCAGCAGACTAGCGCCGAGGTGCTAGCTGAAGTTAGCTACAGCAGACTGAGTTAGCATCACTACACTGAGCGGTGGAAGCGTCGTGCCTTTACTTTCGCTTTGCCTCACCTCTCCTTCTCTTTGATAAAACAACCCGTGGATTATGTATTTTTGTCTAACCGATTTGTGAAACCAAACTCGCTGGGACAAATATTTAGGTAAACGTGACGTTTGTGTTTTAGTCCAAAGTTAAAGTCAGCTGAAGCTGCACCAGGCTGGTAAACGGCGCAGGCTTTGCCTCGGTTCCGGGGAGGTCATCCTTTAAAGGCTGAGCTCAAATGTGGGGTTGATCAATTATTCAGTGCTTTCGGTCATCGGAAACCCCATAACTAGAAAGGTTCAGACCTGAGAGGGCAGCAGAACCCGGTGTTGCGTTTAGCTTGGGAGGTTTAAAAAGAAAATCGCCAAGAAGTTTGCGATTATGCAAGACAATTACGTGAGTGCGGTTAAGATTGTTCTGCGCCGATCAAAAATGTTTCTTTAGCCTCTCTTTTCACTTGTGGCTTGTTTTGTCTCTAGTTCCGCAACCAGTACGACAACGACGTGACAGTATGGAGCCCTCAGGTGAGTTCCCCCGGAGCTGCTGCTCTGCAGGGTGCAGCCGCCTGCTCTGTTCACACCAGCTGATCTTCGGTGCTCTTGTGTTCCCAGGGTCGCATCCATCAGATCGAATATGCCATGGAAGCAGTGAAGCAAGGCTCTGCCACTGTTGGACTGAAATCCAAAACGCACGCTGTCCTCGTTGCACTGAAGGTACCTTGGTATACGGAGAGATTTTGGGTCATGATGCTGACACCAATCAGGTTTTTCCTGACATACGCCGATTGGCAGTTTTCTCTGCTTTTCCCTGTTTATCCATCAGATCGAAACCTTTATCTGCTTGTCAGCAGGTACTGCTGGTTGATATGTTTACTGACAGAAAATAATGGGAATTCTTAGTTTTGATGCGTTTTGTAAATGGTGAAGAAGAAAAGTCTGATATTATTTTTTTTTCTTCATTATTTGACCTGCTAATGACAGATCGGAGCTGATCAAGGGAAGATTCGCTGCTTTCCAACTTGGTTAATTGAACCGCGTGTCTCGATTCATTCTCCTGTACAAACGGCTCTTTGTCCTATTACAGTTTACCTAAAAGGTTTTTGAAAATGTGCAAATTATATTGTTAAAAGATGAGCTGATCTTGCTTAGAGTGGAACTAGACGCATCACTTTTCCCCTTTCACATAAATGATTTTTTTTTTTACCAATAGTCATATCTTTAAGCATTTCTTTGCGGGTTGTCTTCCCTGTAACCCTACATCAAATTTTTAACTATAAAGCGTTACATTGAGAATGACACCATTTGTCTCATTTATGTCACCTGCATAGATAAAGATGACATTAAAAAAAAAAAAATCAGTGCAGTAACATTTCAGTTTGTTAAACATGCTTACATAATAAGCATGGGTACCCCGCGGGTGTTTCCTTCATATCTGTGGTTGTAATAGTGCAGTAATCACTCATTACTGGATGATGACTACTCAGCCTCACAAATATAACCATGGTGGTCATTAAAGCTTTCATCCACATGCATCTGGCTTTTTCCTTTGTTGGGAAACCACCCAGTATGACTTAGTTCTTTGTGGGATAAAACACAAGCCTGTTCTGAGAGAATACCGGGCTTGGGTCAGATTACTCTCAGTCCTCATTAATATTAAATCTGAAGTTATTCTCTTTGTTGCCTGTGTCATTTCTTTTGGGGAAAACATCCCTACCCGCTCCAAAACCAGCAAACGTGTGTCCGAGTGTCGTATGAAGCAACTTCAGACTTGCTATGATCACATAATCAATGTCACACTGCTTGATTTTTGTACTTCTCTCCCCCGCTACAGAGAGCCCAATCTGAACTGGCTGCCCACCAGAAGAAGATCCTTCATGTCGACAACCACATTGGCATCTCCATCGCTGGCCTGACTGCCGATGCCAGGCTGCTCTGGTAGGAAACGGTCTCCTTGATGATAGAATACGTTGTTAGAGCTGC
Source organism: Fundulus diaphanus (assembly GCA_037039145.1). Lineage (NCBI taxonomy): Eukaryota > Metazoa > Chordata > Actinopteri > Cyprinodontiformes > Fundulidae > Fundulus > Fundulus diaphanus. The sequence continues at coordinate 42,480,991 of CM073134.1, forward strand.
ACACTGAGCTGTGCGAGGATCATTTCGCTAAGTTGAACCTTGTAGAATTTGTCCCTTTTTAAAAGTGGCCAAACATCTCATCTGCATACAGGAAACCTTGACGTAAAGCTTTGCAGATATTCAATAGCGTACCGCGAGCGAGCTATTTTTAGAAACGTAACGTCACGATGACGTCACATCACGTGGTACGCGATAGGACAAACTTACATAGTCCGCCGCTGTTTCACTGTAAAAGAAACAGGCCTAAAATAGGCCTAGCATATATTTTAGCCACGGATAGGCACGATAGGAGGCCGACATGTTAATAATGAAGCGCCTGCTACCATGATAGCATATAGGCTATCATGGTAGCAGGCGCTAACATGATACCCTGCTACCAGGATAGCCTACTCAAAAACATTTCAAATAAAACAAATATTAAACAAACAATTCGCCATGAATCTCTTAAGGGAAAGATTCTGAGATGTAAACAGTTGTTTTGTAGCTACCAATTGGCAACATATACCGATTCCTGGACGGTGATTACAAACAAAAAAACGGCCGACGACACAATGAACGCCGCGCAGGAAAAAAAAAACAAAGCTTGCCGTTCGATCAACTCGGCCCGTTTTCCGGTCTTTTTAAGCCCTCGACACTCAAGCCATCGTTTGAGCTGAAGGTTGGTGTGTTCTTCGACTGTGCGACCAGTAAACCGTGCTCCTGGGACATCGTCTTGGGAAAGTTTAATGGCTGCAAAGTCGGTAATATCGCTGGTTCTGTTGCTGGTTGCTACGTGCGTTCTCTATCTGTTTGTCCTACCTAAGCGGCAAAAGGGGCGTTGCTCTTGAGACGGTGACGTCACGTGCGCGGTACGCTATTTACGGGCAAAGAAATCAAGCGGCCTTTCAAGGATTAAAGCCTGGTTTTCTGTTTATGGCTAAAAGGAGCTTAACACTATCCCCTTCTCTCTTGCAGTAACTTTATGCGTCAGGAGTGTTTGGACTCAAGGTTCGTCTTCGACAGACCCCTTCCAATTTCACGTCTCGTCTCTCTCGTTGGCAGCAGTATCCTTTCTACTTTCGAAGTTCAGCGTGTTTAGGGTCAGTGTTGGGACAAGTAAAGGGATACAGGCTCTCTGTTTTTTAATGGGTAACGTGGCAGGATTTGGCCAACTATTAAAATCCCTGCTTTCAGGCTTACACTCTATATAAGCTCGCTTGGTTGGCAGGAAAAGGTGAGTCTGTCAGTGAACTCCTTCTGACGGGGCCTTTCGGGCCCTGCATCTGGTAGTTTGGTCAAAGCGTGCTAGCACACAGGGAACGCTGCTTCACACAGAGCAGGCAAAGGCTGCAGGCTCGTTTCTAGAAAAAGTAAAGAATGAACCGACGACCAAATTTAAGGCCTAGCTAAAAGTATTTTAAGTCCTAGAGTGAGAGGTTGGGATGTATTGAAGGATTTTAAAGCCTAAATGAGAGATTTTGAGATTTGAGTTTTAAGGGCCTGCCAACACTGTTCACACCATCGCCTGAACATGGAGGAGGAGCCCCTTAATCTAGTTGTGGGGTTGCGATGTGAGAAAATTGAATGGCGTCACAAGGCAGTGCAGCGGTAGCGATCCTTGACTGAAACCCCAGAAACCCAAATTCCCACACAGCGGTATGGAAGGCGGCCCTACGGTGTCGGACTCCTCATCGCTGGCTATGATGTAAGTTCGTCTGCTTATGCCGACTCAGCGGTTTAACGCGAGGTTTCAGTTATTCCGGTGTTAACCAGAAGGGTGTCGGGCGTCACACAGGACATGGGGCCTCACATCTTCCAGACCTGCCCATCAGCAAACTACTTTGACTGCAAAGCCATGTCGATCGGAGCGCGCTCCCAGTCCGCACGTACCTACCTGGAGAGGTGCATGGACAAGTTCCAAGACTGTAAGATGTTCCCTTTTTCTGTCTCAGTAGAAGCCCTTCTGTTTTCATTGCACCACTCAGCAGCGAACCGTGTTTGTTAACAGGTACTCTGAACGAGCTGGTTCAGCATGGCCTCCGTGCTCTCAGAGAAACGCTCCCCAGCGAGCAGGACCTCACCACCAAGGTACCTCGACGTCGCTCCGTCCTGTTTAGTTCTGTTCGCATGCAGGTGCCGGCTCCTCTATGTTCAGGCAACCTCTCAGGACCGCGTCCCTGTCTCGTTGCAGAACGTTTCCATCGGCATCGTGGGAAAGGAAATGGAGTTCACCATTTACGACGACGACGTCGTCGCTCCGTTCCTGGAGGGGCTGGAGGAGAGGCCGCAGAGAAAGGTACAGCCGAGGAATACGTGGTGGAACAGGGTTCCGCTTAGTTTGAAATCGGAGATCTTCTCCCCGTTTGACGTCACCACACCTTCTGTACCAACTGGAAGACTAAGACCCACGTTTGTGTCCAGGTTGCCCAGCCTGCAGACGAACCTGCGGCTGGAGAGGTGTCCGTCGAGCCAATGGAGCACTGAGGGAGCAGACCTGCAGGTCCCAGGCCACCCTGACGCTCACTGCGAATCAGAGGAAATCTGTAGAGGAGACGGCTGTCGTGATGTGCCACTCACAAAACTGTTCATTCAAATTAGTCTTTGCCTACATCTACCCATGTAACGTTTCTTTTGTATGGGGGAAATATACCATTATAGTAATAAACATCCTTTTTTGAGTTGTGCTTTTGCTCTTTTTTTTTTTTAATAATCGGCCTCCAGTACATGGTACAGATCTGAAGTCTAAATAGAAGTGAAATCCATTGAAATGTGAGCCTTTCATGAAAGGAATGAGGAACCAGAAACTTTTGTTTTTCAGAATATTCCTAACAATTTCCGTCCGTACTGATGTTCTTTTCCGACAGCAGCTTTGGAAAAATGTTACTGCTGAAGGAACCGTTTGAATGTTAGAAAATGCTGTTTCGCTGGGCGGGGTGGTCCCTGCCTGCAGGCGTCAGAGAGGCAGGTCACACCTGGGACAGAAAGCCAGAACCAAACCAGAAACCTGCAGCAACGTCAGCAGTTTTTGCAGGAATATGTAACTGCACAATGTGTCGTTTGAATCTGATTTGTTTGGTAATACTTTCCACGGCTTTTCTGCGGTTTAAGTTAAATAGGATTTGCCAGGTTAAATGTGGGAGACAAAGAGATTTCTGCCCGAGCTGTCAAACTGACTGATCTATTCATGAAGCATCATATTTAACTTTTGCTATAAGGTTATTTAAACTCTTAATGAGCATGAATGTCAAATTAATTTGGGCTTTTATTGAATTTTTAGATCAGATGTGCTTTCTTCACAATAGATTGATTACACAGAGCACCGATGGTCGCTGCAGACATAATACCTTTTAGAGAAAGGTTTTATGCTCACATGGGACAAAGTTGAGTTATTTGGTCACAGGAACAGGAAGTGTATTCAAAAGTGTCAAGAAGAGGCTTTTGAGATCTGAAAAAAAAAATGCTGCCTGTGCTTGTGGTATGCAACACAATGTACTGTAGATGCACTGTTTGAAATGGATCACCTCCAACTTATTCTACTTTAGTCAAGATGAACATCCAGATGATAGAAACAATGGTTAAACAAGTTCAAGCACACATCAACTGAGCTGAGAAGCCAAAAAGCTGCCTCACTGCCAACATCCAGCCTGGACCTCGGTGATGGCTCCAAAAAAACGTGTGGTAGAGGGTTCAGCTTGCTAAGAGTCATGTAGCCTAATCTTAGTGTGGGTGTTTGTATATAGTGGATCCTCTATGTAGAATGTGTACAGTGTGTTGATTAGAATAAATTGAAACCTTAGAAAAACCTCAACAGTTGTGTGTAGTATGCAATATGCTGGTGAAGATTCTCAGTCATCCAGGACTGAGAAAGCTTCCTGGAGAGGAAGCGAAACGTCTTCTACTACGGATAACAGTCCAGTTGCCTTATTTTTTACTTTTTTTGGAATGTGTAGAATGCAGATCAAGCCCACAGGTGTGTTTTAAGCCCCCTAGAGTTTCACTAGATCTATGATCAGTTTGCTCTGTGAACAGAACATATCAAATAAATCATTAAAAGCCCACGTTTAATTAGGCCTGGACGATATAGAAACAAATCATATTGATCGATATCAATAATTATCAACAAATTCAATACATATATTTTAAGTGCAGCCCTGGTCATTTTATGCTGTTGCTTAGCAACCTATTTTTAGATACAGATCACACAAACACTGAATTCAAATTCAACCCTTTATTCAACCAACTTTTTACCAAAACTCTTAAAAGTATTTAAAAACGAGAAAAGAAAGCGTGCTCTCTGAACTCTGAAGGGGGTGGAGCTTGGTTCCTGGGTCTGTGTTGTGATTGGCTGGGAGGAAGTAATGACTGTAATAATAACCTACATGGCTAGAATGTAAAAGGAAGGAAAACTGTTATTCTATTGAACTTTTTATTGACCCTTCTTTTTCTATCATCGATATACATTTATCGGTCGATACTGTTATTGAATTATCGTCCAGTCCTGCGTTTAATATGACACCCATGCCAATGACGGCTGGATGTAAACCGTTGTCGGAAATAGTAGATCCCATAAACAGCTGGATGAGTTACAGTCGGTGTTCCAGTATGAAATTAGCTTATTAAACAGTTTAAAATACTAAAGTAGAACTGTGCCCGGGTGGCAGAGGTTCTGTTTCACAGTTCAGGTAAAGGTTTCCACGGCTGGTGATAAGTCTCCCATGCTACCACCAGCGCTCATGCTACTGCCCATGTGATGAGACCAGGAGTGGAAGGAGTCAGCCTCGTAGAGCGAGCCCAGGCTACGGTTTCTGAGCAGGTCGGTAGGGTCAGGGTGTGGCTTTCTTGGCCCTTCTTCTCTTGATCCTCCGTCTGACTGAGCCGCCGGACGTTTCCGTCTCCGCTGGCCGGGTGAGCTCCTCCACTTTCTCCTGCTCCAACATGGAGGTCACCTTCAGCGTGAGCTCCAGCTCCTTGAGGACTCCAGCCAGGTGCTCCTCGGGGAAGCCCAGATCGTCCCGACCACCTTCCATGTTGTGCCGATGCTCTACCTCCTCCTCGTTTACCCCTCCCTCTGCCTCCTTACCACCAAGTCCCGGCACGGTTTCGCCAGCATCGCCTGCACCTATAAAATCACCGGGAAGGTTTTGCATCTGGTCGTCCGGAGGTTCTCCTGTCCTGTCTGCATCGCCTGCTCCCTTTGGGCTGTGCCGACAACGGCATTGGGTGCCGTCCCAACTCGGGTGAGGTTCCTCTGGATAATCTGGAAAGAGTTGAAACAGATTCCACGAGTCATTTGCTTGCTGGAGTCCTCTCTGAGCGCTGGGCTCAGAAATCATCGTGTGTGCAACGTTCACTCACCGTCCCAGACTTGCTGGGCCTTCTTCTCCGGGAGGAGCCCCTCCACCAGCTCCCCCTCCTGCATCACCCGGGTTATCTCCGACAGCTGCTGCAGAAGACTCTCCTCCTGGTCCGCCGTCACCCCCGTCACCCTGCACGCACAGTTGCAATTTTACCCGTTTTCAGCTGGTTCTACAGCGAAAGCGAGTCAGACGAGAATCAAGACAGCGTGGGAAGTTAGCCGAGGCTGTCCGAAACTAAGAAGAGCCAAAACAAGCGAATGATGCCTGACAGGAAAATGACTGCGGGTGCCAACAGCTTCCCAGCAGGAGAGTCACCTGTCAGGACTGTGGTGGGCGCTGGAAACGATGTTCTCCATCACCAGCTCCGTCTCCCTGAGCTTCTCCTGCAGCTGGGCGAGCTCGAAGTCAGCTGAGGGAATGGAGAAGACAGGTTCAGACGATGTTCGGACTCGGAGGGGTTTTTTTCTCGGGTTCGGTTCCCTACACCCGGGTGGTCTTCCATACCTCCAAGTTATACAGTCATAGTAGTCAAGAGACGGTTAAGCTCAAGATCATTTCCTGCTTTCATTCCTGAAAGCTGAAGCTAAACGTTGCTAAATAAATGGGCTTGATTAACTCTGGCAAGGTTTACAGCGAAAAAGATTCTTTGCGCTTGGTAAGCCTTGGAGACAGCCGCCAGTCTTCACAGTAGGGAAAGTCCTGGGTAGGACTGTGCAGTGCAGGTAGAAACCGAAACCAATCCAGGAGCTTCGTCTCACAAGCAGGCCTCAGTTAGTATGCTGGGTGTTAAATTTCAACAGGGCAGATGGAAATACACCGAACAAGCATGGTTCATATGGAGGGTTTCTCTCTGAAAAGAAAATGGCTGCACAACGGACATGCTGCATAGGAACAAACGCAGCATGTCCGCACAAACCCCTCATCCCAGCTGTCCAGCACGGTGGTGGAGCGGTGATGATTTGGGCTTGTTTTTCAGCTCTTCTAGTCCACCGTCAACTCCTTTGTTCACCAACGGGAGGTGATGTGTCTAACGGCTGAAGCTTGGATCAAATGAGGTCAGGATTCCTGCGCTACGACGTTAGGGACGGACAAAGTGAGACGTAAAACAACTACTGCACAGTCATTGTGGCTAAAGGCACGGGACGTACTTTTAAACCACTGTGCCTTTATCTATAAAGCAAAGATGAAGCGAAAATGGAAAAAGGTAAGAAAAACCTCCAAACCCTTCACAAAGTAAACATATGCTGAACCTTAAAATGGGGCTTGATGAGTGCACCGCAGTTGTTAACTTAAAACTTGTGTAGTATTTCAAAATCAAGCAACAGGTGCAGGAATTAGAGGAGATTGTTTCCTGTAGGATACGGTCACGCCGAACACGATCAAGGCGAATGGAGCGAGTGATCTACATGTTATCCCCGTGGAAGGGCGCGATCAGGAGCGAATCAACCGTCCGCCGTGCGAATGGAGCGAAGCTGAACTGCGAGCAGCGCGGTGGGGTGCGCGTCGAGAGCGAAGCGACATTTCGCTCGAGTTCAACAAACTGAACTTTCCTGTCAATTCCTGTGCTACATACTTAGACGGTTAGGCTGTATTGCTATTTACGGATTTACTGACCCGGAGGCTGATGCGTCCCCCGACACGGGGCAGCAGGTCCTCATGCTCGGTCCTGGAAAGACAGAAGTACCGCTGGAAGCGACCGTCATCCAGACAGGTGGTGGTACTTGCTGAGCCGGGTGCGGCTCTGGTGGACCCAGGGGCGCTGACGCCGTTTTTCCAGCTTTCCACATTACATACACACTGCAAAAAGAGAACTGAAAGTAAGTCAAATTTTCTTGAAATTAGTGTATTTGCACTTGATTTGAGCAGGTAAATAAGACGATCTGCCAATGGAATACGATTTCTGCACTTAAAATAGGAAAAACTCGTCTCCATCATCTTATTTCAAGTGAATATATCTAATTATCTTATTTTATGAGTAAAAATATTCATTCCAATGGCAGATAATCTTGTTTAATTGCTCAAATCAAGGACAAAAACACTAATTTCAAGAAAATTTGACTTGTCTTTTTGCAGTGCAGCACCGTGACTCGCTCGATAAAATCCATGTCCACCACAGTCAGTTGAACTAACCAGAGGAACCGGTATGCGGATGGACGCTCCTCCTATTTGATGACGTGGGAAAACGAGCCGGGCGGAAATTCCCTGCGTCGTACGCGCGAATTGTTTGCGGGAGAGTCGAAATATCAAGAGATCGATTCGGAGTGTACGTTGCTAAGTAGAAGCGAAACTCACTGATCTTCCTCTTCATGTTCTCAGAGCGATGTGGAGGACACCTTCTCGCTGATGGCTTGTTGTTCCCCTTCGAGGTGATCTAAAACACGAAATGAAAGCAGGATTATCCAGCAATCCCAATGATTGTCACCCTATCGCTGTGGTTTGACTATTATTCCTAAATGGATGGGGCAGTTCTACTAACATCCTCTCTCAGAGCCACAAGTGCAGCTGGCATGGTGTTACCTTAAATAAAATGTAGAGGATGTACAGTAAGATCCCGAAGCCGTACACAGGGATGATCTGTCCCGCCAGGTTGGATTTGCCTCCAGTTCCGGCCCCTGTCCCCGCTCCTTTAGCCCTGGCTACGGCCTCCGAGTTGTGGGCCCTGGAGAATCCGGATGCAGCCGCCCTCTGGCTGCGGCCCTCTGGAGCCGCCTGCCGATGCACTATGGGAGGGAAATGGCCCGAGCCTGCAGAGAAGGCGGTGACGTTGACTAAAGAGCAGGAGTCGTCCAGCCCAAACCGTATCAGAAACAGTACCGGAACCAAATAGCCAAAGCCTGTTTTTTTGTTTTTGTTTGTTTGTTTTTGCTGAAACATTGCAAGGAATCTGCCTCAAATAACAAGGGGGTTCTTGTTTTACGCTGTTCCTGCACCTTTCCAATGTATGATAGAAGCAATTGTTTCATTCTGCATCTGCGTAAAATGACATAGTTTTCAGGAATTATGAAAGAATGTTAAAAAGAGACCGGAATCAATTTTAACAATAAAATTCATTAAGTAGGTCAAAGGCTGTTAACTAATCTGAGTCTGAGCAGCATCCAGGCTGATGAATCCAAATCATCAGCTGGTGTGTATAAGTTCAAGGTTATGTAAAACCTTTCATCAGGGTCATTTAGCTAGCTCCTGAAGTCATTAAGATAAAAAATAGAGAAAAGGAGGGGGGCAGAGCAAGATGGCGGCGTGAGTGGTTGTTCTTTGCAAGCTCTCCTGATTTTGTCTGGATAGGGAGCTGTTACTGCTGCTTTAACGCAGGGAAACATTTATTCTGAGACCTTCATTAAATATTGTGCTTAAAGCTGCTTAAAAAAGAAGTCCTGAAAACTTCAAAGAATGGCTGCAAGTGGTAAGCGCAAATCCATCAGCACAGAAAATACACCAACTAAGATGTCGGCTAAAAGTCACAAATCAATGGAAGACCATGACTTCGCTGAAAACATCATAGCAACTTTAAAGTTGACGATAAACGAGAGGGCGGACGGTCTTCAAGCAAGCATAAATGATCTCAAAGATTCGGTGGATTATATCCATGAGGAAATGAAAGAAATGCAAGAAAAGACGACAGAAACCGTCAGGAGAGTTGAGAAATCAGGAAAAAAATGGAAAATAAGCTGCCCGAACTTTCACGTTATAAAAGAAGATGGGACTTGAGACTTTCGGAAATAAATGAAGAAGAAGGAGAAGATGTTCGTAGCAAAGTTATTTCCATTTGCCAGAAGACAGCACCAGGATGCAAAGAAAAACTACCAGACGTCATTGACAGCGTACACCGGCTGGGCCGCGTTACAAACACGGGACGTCCTCGAGAAGTTATTATCCAGTTCTCCATGAGACGCTACAGGGATGCGGCATGGAAGGCGGCCAAGCAGTCATCTTTCCTGAAATCAAACAACCTGCGCTTCAAGGAGGACTTCTCCCCAGAGGACCGTCAGAGAAGAAACATGCTGTGGCCGCTGGTGAAAACGGCACGCAGAGAAGGGCAAACAGCCTTCTACATCGGTCCCAGAGCCTTTGTTGTTGACAAAGGAGGAAAGAGGAAAGAACTCGAACCTGCTGATGATTAGAAAACATCTTAAGAATCAGAACTAACAGTAAAGTAATGACATTTAAATATCGTTAAAGCTCCGTTCATTTTAATTTCTCTGTTGGGAGAGTTTGTTAGATATTCCTGTGAACTCAATTTTCAGGGTTAGAAGCTACAACTCTTAGTAGCATTTCTTTTTTTAAAGTTATTTCACTCAATGCTCGAGGGTTAAGGAACAACACTAAAAGAAAGGCAACTTTTTTATACATTAAAAATTTTAAAGCGGATTTCTGTTTTATCCAAGAAACACATTAGAATGCAAATGATACCAAATTCTGGAAAAGTCAGTGGGGGGACGAACTATGGCTGGCACATGGCACTACTCAATCAGCAGGAGTGGCAATATTACGAAACAACTTCAGGGGAGATGTTTTATGTTCACTCTTAGATACATGTGGACATTTTGTTTTATTAGTTATATCAATAAATGAAGAATTTTTTTTGTTGGGTTCTATATATGGGTACAATACCAAAGCAGAAAATATGCAACTTTATGATAGATTAAGTAACAGGGTGAATTACTTATTGGGAAAATATCATAATATGAATATTATTATTGGTGGGGACTTCAATTTGACTCTTAATGATGCTTTAGAGAGATTTCCTCCAAAAGCTAATACAAATCCAAACACAGTCCTAGAAAACTTTATATCAACCTTTGGCCTGACTGATGTATGGAGACAAAAAAATAATTCCAAAGTTGAATTTATGTGGCAAAACAAAACAGGCTCCTTTAAATCAAGAATTGATTTCTGGCTTGTATCTGATTTAATAGCTGATGAAATTATGTCAGAGATTCTTCCAGCCCCTTTATCAGATCATAAACTTATTTTAATTGAAAAAGTTTATCTTGAAAGTTTGAATTCTGGATCCCTCCCACCAACAATGACCCAAGGTCTGATTACACTGATCCCTAAACCACAAAAAGACGAGCTTCTTCTGGATAACTGGCGACCAATTACGTTACTACAAAATGACTGTAAAATGATTGCTGGCTGTATTGCTACAAAAATGAAGAATACTCTTGAAGAAGTGGTTGATGAAACTCAGTCTGGATTCATACCAGGTAGACATATAACTAATAATATCAGGATTATATTGGATCTGCTAGAGAGTATTCAGATTTAATAGAGGGGGAATTACTATTGCAACAACACATTATCAGTAGGGTAAAACTAACCTGTCTCACGACGGTCTAACCACAGCTCACGTTCCCTATTAGTGGGTGAACAATCCAACGCTTGGTGAATTCTGCTTCACAATGATAGTAAGAGCCGACATCGAAGGTCTCATATTATTTCTAATTTTTTTTAAAGCCTTTGACACAGTTGAACATACATTTTTGTTTAAAGCATTAGAAGTATTTGGATACGGACAAGTCTTAATTAAAAGTTGTCAAATGTTATATAGGGATTGTAATGCATCTGTAAAATTGTCACATGGCTGCTCTAAAAGATTTTATTTAAAAAGAGGTCTTAGACAAGGGTGTCCAGTCTCCCCATATCTATTCATTCTGGCCATGCAAATCCTTTCATTTAAAATCAAGGAAAAAATTACAGGGATTAATGTTGCAAACAGAAATATCGTAATTTGCCAGCTTGCGGGTGATACTGCACTTTTTTTTTAAGAATAAATGTGAAATAAAAAACTCTATTGAAATCACCTTCTCCAAAGCTTCTGGTTTGACTCTAAATCTAAACAAATGTGAATTACTTTCCATTAAATCTCATTTAAAAGGTACATTCCTCAACATTCCTATAAAAGATAAAGTTAAATATCTTGGAATCACAATAATTAAAGATCAAAATATAAGATCAGTTGGAAATTTTAACCCCATAATTAAAATAGTTGAACAAAGATTTAATCTATGGCTCCAGCGAGATCTTTCTCTTTTAGGACGCTCGTTATTAGTCAAAGCTGATGGTTTATCTAGACTTATTTATCCGGCTCTTGCTCTTGATGTTCCCAAACAGATCAGTACCAACGTTAATAAACAAACTTTAACTTTATATGGAAAAAGGAATGCCATCTCATCAAGAAAAATATTCTAATGAATAAAGTTGAAAAAGGTGGAACTTTTGTACAAACACAACTTTTCTCCTCATAAATATTATATCTGGAAAAATGAAGACATTAAATACAAAAATAAGGCAATCTTTTATAGAAAATGGTTTGATAGGAGAATATTACTTGTGAGCCAATTACTAAATCCAAATGGTCATTTATTGTCTTATTCTGACTTTATGTTACTTTTCCAATTTCCTGTTACCCCTAAAGAATATGCTGTTGTGTTTGACGCAATCCCCAGTGGGTCATTAAAGCTTTTATCATCTTTACCTACACATCAAATTCACGCAATGCCAAGTTTTGATCCAAACTCCATTTATATTGATTATGATTGTCCTTTTATAAGAAAGAAAACAACCAACAAAAGGTTAAGAAATATTCTATTACGAGATGTTGTTTTTTCACCAGCTTGTATATTTTATTGGTCCAACACTTTTGAAAATCTAAATTGGAAGTGGACTTGGTTTCTCCTAAAAAAAATACTTAATAAACAATAAAGTAAGAGAAATTTCTTATAAAATTATTCATAATGTTTATCCTGTTAAAGCATTTTTAATAAAAAGATATAAATGGGATTTGGACCCGATGTGTACTTTTTGTAAAAATAATGAATGAATAATTTTTGGGATTGTAATTATACCAAAATATTCTGGAGAGATATGTCAATTTTTTTTCATCAATATTACTTTAACAGATAAGGATGTTTTGTTTGGGATGGAGAAATGTGAACTTGTCAGAACAGAATTTTTATATGTTGATAATTTTTTTATCATTTATGGTAAGTATCATATTCACACCTCCAAATATTTCCAACAAAAACCTAATTTCCAGATTTTATTATCTTCTATTAATATTTATATAGAATTCAGTTCAAATGCTAAAGCCATTCAAATCATAACTGCCCTTAAAGAATTGTAACCCTCGAGCACAGATTTGATTTTGACATTGTAAAATAATTACTCTATGTTCTGTAAAGCCCTTTGATGTTGTATCTGTTTGTAATTATTAATGTTCTATGTTGTTCTTGTATGTTCTTTTTTTGCAAGAAAAAAAGAAAAAAAAGAAAGAGAAAAGGAGAAGCATAAAAAAAAGAAAACAAAACTGCTTGATCAGAAATGGTTTCACCCAACCACTAACCACAGCGTAAATGCCATAAAGGTTTTTTGTGTTATCATTCATCTACTGATTGCGACCATACTTACTGCTGAAAACTACTGGATAAAATAGAAAACCATCTGCAGCTTTAGGAGCAATCATATCCTCTTAGTAGCTCCTGCAGTTCTAAAACCCCTCGGTCAGATCACACAGTTTGATTTATTTTAGCTCTCTTCTGATATTACCAGTAAATGGCCATTTTTATTTTCCTATTTAATGATAACTTACTTTTACATAAAAAATACATAAATATACATACAGAGTTGCGGTTGGAAACATCTTATTTGTGGTTTGTGGTTGGGGGCATTTAATTTCTGACTATCTCTGCGCTTTGGCGCCACCTGTAGGGAGGAAAGTACAACTACAAGAACAACTGTAATAGAATCGTCTTGGAAATATTTATCTACGCGGTTAAAAGCGCCGCATTCCATCTGAAGCCTCTGAGGATGATGGTATTAAGAGTCCTATCCGCTACCTGAAATACCACCAAATTAGAAGCGGGGGCGTTTGAAAAGTGAAGAAGACCCAAATGGCGACGCACCTTCTGGCCGCTCGGCAGCATCCTTCCTCCCCCTGGATAAAAGCATCTTGGGAAGCAGGAGCGCGACGCACAGCACGAGGCACGTCGCGAGGGTCACCTTTTGCAGCGTAGACATCGACATACCGACAGGTGGGCAGCCGCCTTCCGGCTGTGATGCCCCGGTACCGGACAGGTTCGGGTTACAGAAACAGAGAAGACATAGTGAGACGGCGGAGCTTCTTCGTTTGACCGCTGGAGCGGAAGTGCAAACGAACGGTAATTACAGCGTCGTACCACCAGAGGGCGCCAACTGAGCGTGGTTTAACTCACAGGCGACAGAGAACGTAAAGAGTAAAGTATTGTTCCAGTGGAAAATACTTGAAGCAACAAATAACACTATAATCAGATTGGCCACAAATGTTGCATTCTTTGCGTTACTCTGCCCTGAACTAGAGATAACATCAGCAGCGCCTTTACTTGGCTAAAGAGAAAAAAAGACTGGACTGTTGCAATTTGCATGTTAAACGTTAAGCAGTAATTAAAATTGAAAAAACGACTCAAAACGTTCTTTTACAAAAACATAGTATAAATAGTTCAAAATGAACACATTTCACTGTATATCCGGTCTAGATTCTAGCTGTAATTTATGATCACGTGTGTGTGTTTTTTTTCCAAAAAAAAAATAAAAACAAAGCAACTGGACTTGTTTTCAGTAGTGAAGACGTTTCGCTTCCTCTCCAGAAAGCTTTTTCAATTCAAAAAGTCTGGAGTAACAAGCTTTATACCAATATGTTGGTATATATGATATAATGTTTTTTTTTCCCCAAGGCCGAACTCTGAGAATCTCACAAGGTTTCAGGATAATTTGGCAACAAGGAGCATACGGAAGGACCAGGGTGGACTGGAAGGGACAGGTCTCATTTTGAATACCAGCTACATTTCGCTGGAGCTGGAGCAGCAGAACAGCCGCATCATCTGCCACGACAACCAGGAATGATCACCAAGGAGACAGAATGACTATGGGGCCTAACCAGCTCGCCCCAACGCGACTCCACGTGAAACATGGTCCTTTTTTAATTAGAGAGAGCAAATGTGCCGCAGCAAATGTTGCACCAAACACAGTTCTGCACAAGTCACACAATCAAGTCCTGTTTCATGTATATAGTTGTTGTTATAGGCCTTTCGTTAAATCATTCGCACCCCCGGTTGATTTTGGTTTAAGATAATTTTTTAATTTTACCAGGTTTCTTTTGACTGTGAGTAGCGTTTCAGTGTGATCCAGAAGAGACTCTACTGCTGAAAGAGAATCTGTGGATGGAGCATTTTGTGGAGGATTAGAGTAATGGCAAGAAGGCGCTCCAATACCAAAGGCTTGGAACTCTATATAAATTGTCAATTTATTTTGTTGAAAATTCACAAATCTGGCAGTGGTATGGGTATTTTTGGGCTTAACCGTATCAGTGGATAGTTTGTTATCTGTACGTCCGCTGTGCTCACGTGTCGCAGCTGAAATATAAATGGATTTTTATCCAAGTTTAGGTTCTGAAAACGATCGTTTTCCTCGTCACCGCTTGTGACTGTGACACATGTTACGCCCCATCATGGCTCAAACACGCAAGGCCAACTCCCTGCCTCCATCGTATCCGTATTCTCCGGGGAAAAGATTTATCTGACTGGATGAAAATGCTTTAGATTCCAAAAAGATGATCTTTCAGCACAATGTATGATAAAGAAAGGGGAAAAATCCCCTAGCGTAGCCTCCTACTGCCAGATCCTATTACCCTACAAGACACCAGGTCACCAAGATGTTTGCTTTGCAGGAAAACTAGGGTTTTTTTTGTCTGTGGGGAGGGGGGGGGGGTCAAATCCCGCAATGGAAATTCCTATTTTTTTGGGTCCTGCTTTTTTTTTTTATATACACACTAATTCAACTGAAGAGAGCCATGCAGCCAAAAAAAATATTTTCTATTTGAACTTTCCTACAGAATTTCATTCTTGCTTTAGCACCTTCAAACAATCCTAAAATGTCTGCGGGTAATCTTTGAATTTCCTCACGTCGTGTATGATAAACATAAATAAAAGGCAGACAAACTGTGATTTAATTACACTTTATTAAGTCCAGAAACAAAAACAGCAGAGGAAACAGCTGGAATGTAATTAAGGCATGGGTTGAAATCTTTAGAATCAATTTTTTTTTAGGTATTATTCTATTATTATCATTATAATGTTGCTTGTCATGTGCAGTCCAAAAGTGACAGCCAGGAGAATGTGGCAGTCAGAGGGCACTTAGAGCTCTTCTCCATTTGGCTAAACAGACGGATTCCTTACCCGACTGACTCATCCATTTGCTGTATCAGATTATTTTGAACTCATAAAAAAAACAAAAAAACAGCACTGATCCAGTTCACCGTCCATAATAAGCGTCGTGGGAAACATCCTCCGCACAGTTTCTCCAGTTTTACTTTGTGGCTGACCTCGAGCTCATCTCATCAGAACGGTCAGTTTTTAGGGAGCTAACCATGCAGCTCTGTAACAAAGAGTTCAAACATCGGCTGCTGCGAATGTGTCCAATCTGAGATTTTTCTTCGTTTTTTTTTTTCTTTTTTTTTTTCTTTTTTACATTCTTCAGAGTTCTGTTTGAAGCGAGAGGCTGATGAGCAGTGTGCTGCTGTGAGTTTCATGGTCCAGCTGGCCCACCGTGGTCCCTCTCCAGATCTGCAGTGAGAGAAGGAAATATAAAACACCCCCAGGTCACTTTGCAGAAGAAAAAAAAAAAAAAAACTTTTCAAGAGCACCAGATATGTGTTTTAATCCCCAGTCAACCTTATTTAAGAAACTATTTTCAAAAGGGTAACCCTCCAGCAAATGCGAATGAGGGCCTTGCAAAAGTAATAATCCTCCTTTTTGTGATCCAAAGGCTCTGTGAAGTTTGTCGGCATTTTGTGATAGACCAACACAGATGAGTGCCCAATTGTAGAGTGGAAGGAAAGGGACACACTGTTTTCCAAACGTTTTCCAAATAAAAACCCAAAAAGAATGGCGGACATTTGTATTTAGCCCCCCCCCCACACACACACACACACACACACACACACTCTAATACACCTAAATAAATCCTAAGCAACCGATTGCTTTCAGCATCCAGGTAAGTGGTTAAGGGTCCTTAAAAAGGTTTGAACACTAGTGAACACATATTAAGACAGGAAAGAGAACAGCGAAACTGCAAACATGCCAAGGCAATGGTGGGGGACCTAAACTCACAGGCCAGGGAAGAGTGACATTAATCATTGAAACGTGAAAAAAACAAAAGAAAGCAAGAAAACTAAATATTTTACAAAGGGCCATAAGAAGTCCTGTGTAAAGTTGGCCACACGCCATGTAAACCCTGACAGCAACAACCCTTCAGCGAAACATGGTGGCGAGAGCATCATGCTGCATTGATTGTTTTCTCCAGCAGCCACCAGGAAGCTGGGGGTTACTGGGAAGATGGATGGGGCTAAATCCAGGACAATCCTGGGAGGGAAAATCCTGTTAGATCTCAGTCAGCATTAGATCTCAGTCTGAAGCAAAGGTTTACAACGTCCCAAACAGACGGCCGGATAATAAAATGGTTTAAACCCCAACATTCCCATGTTTTAGAACGGCCTAGTCAAAGTCTAGCTCAAAATCACACCAAGAATCTGTGGCAAGCCTTAAAAACGAGTGTTTACCAACGCTCCATCAGTCTAACAGAGCTTCATCTGTTTTGAAAATGTCCTGTCTCTAGATGCGCAAAGCTGGTAGAGGCATTACCCAAAAAAAACTACAACAAAAAAGTAATCAACAAGGGGTCTCTAAACACAAACAAAACCAAAGAGTTTATTTGTTTGGGTCGTTTTTTGTTTGCCTTTGGTCAAACAAGTGAAAAGCATGTATCTCTTTCTCTTTTCCGTTCACAATTATCCCATTTGTTCTAATTTTCCATTGCCTCCAAACCATTATTTCACAAATGGGCCTTCGTCTGTCGGAGGACTTTCAGTGCAGTCTCTGGTGTGAAGTACCATGTCTACATGTGGTCTTATTTGGGATGTGCTTGGAAATATACCATGGAGATATCTCATGCCTGGCTCGGTCCAAACTGTCAGTGCAGCTGCGTGGGACTAGGTTTCACTGTTATCAGAACATTACCTCTTATTGTGGCTGTCTGTCTGAGCCTCCATTAAGATGGCCTCCTTCGTAGTCCAGCTGGCAGAGGATCATGTTGTTCTTGAGGAAAAACTTGTCTCCCACGCAGAATCTGCAGAGAGAAATAAAAATATGAGCTGGCTCCTGCTTCTTGCTGGACCTCAAATGAATGGCGAGGTTCCCGCAGGAGTTTTCCAGGCGTAATTGCACACAGCATACATCTACCGCTATTATAATCAGAAAATTAATCTTGCATAACCATGGCCTGATTAACTATTCAAGTGTTAGACAAAGTCTTTAACCCTTCAAGCTGCTTTTTTTTTTCCTGAATGGATTTAATCAAGTTCTGATTACTCTGCACTAATAGTGTTCTCACCAGTGCACCTTCCAGATAAGTCAACTGAATTTGATCTCCCTGGCTAATTTATCCCCTAATCTTACCTCTGGCGGCAGAGCTGACAGGCAAAGCAGTCTAAATGGTAGACGTTGTCTCTGGCTCTCATCACCATTTCAAAGGCAGGGATCAGCTTACTGCAGGCTGCACAGTTCCCCGTCACCCCGAAGAGCCTGCAGAGGGAGAGAGGGCGAAAAGCAGGCCTTTAATCTGGACGCGCGCGTAGATGCATTTCACCAAGGAGCCGCAGCGTGGGGAAACACAACACAAGGTGGTTCGCAGAGGCGCTCGCACCTTCTGGAACTTTTTCCTTTGTTTGTAACATCCCAACCAAAAAGTTTAAACGCATTTACTTGGGATTTTACGGGAGAGGAGAGGCAGAACGTAACGGACAATTATGGGAGGGAAATGAAAACTTCACACACACACACACACACACACACACACACACGTCCTTGTTTTATATAGAAAGTGAAGACCTTGCCTTGACTTCTAATCATTTTTAACCATTGGTATGGCCTAACCATGACCCTAACCCTAAGCCTAACATTTACCAGTATATACCCAACCCTGACCTGGATTGATACCTCGGTCTTAAACATAACCACCTAACCCCTAGCCCCCATAAAGTGAGGATCAAAGAAGATGTCAAGTGAGGACTTTGATGTCCTCACTTTACATCAAAGTCCTCACCGCACGGGTAAAATGTGCAGAAAATGTTCTCATTCAGCTGCAAGTACACGCACGCACCTTTACTTTGATTCTCCTAAATAAACTCTACTGCAACCAAGCGTCTTTAGAAGGCAACCGAACAACATCCGGCTGTTATCTAATGCCACTGTTGATAAAGCTTCTCTGTGAAGGCCTTAAAGGTCCGTTAGAGGATGTTAGTGAAGCCAGTGAAGCTGGCAGAAATGCCAAGGAGGAAGTTGCAGAGTTCAAAGCATGGCCAGTTTAGAAAGCAACATCCAAAGCTTTCAACGCCTCGCAGAGCCTCTCTGTCCACATGAACCAACAGGTCCATGGTAACTCTGGAGGAGATGCAGAGATCTACAGCTCGGGGGCAGACTCTTTTGCAGGACACAAATCTGGCCTTTATCAAAAAGTATCAAGAAGGAAGCAAGGAGAAGTTGGCAGTTTTGTCTCATCTCTGGTCACATGAGATCAAAATTTAAAGTTTTTTTTTTTTTTGGATAATCAGGATGGTAGCAGCATTGAGTGTCGTGCTGCTTGACAGGAGTGCGGCGTTGCACTCAATCGGGCCGAGTGAGGGGCCGGGAGCTGCTCATGCCACCCTGTCCTCTGTGCCCGAGTTAATACATTTTCTAGCTTAGGCTCAGAGCGCTGTGATGAAGTCAAGAAATCTCAAATCAGAAACAACCTGGTGCATGTCCAAAAAGACCAAGATGTAGGAGACCCCAGGATAGCTCAGGGTAACATGAGCCACTCTAACTATGTCAAAAAGGAAAGTTTTAAGATTAGTCTTAAAAGTAGACAGGGTGTCTGCCCCATGGACCAAAACTGGGAGTTGGTTCCACAGGAGAGGAGCCTGATAGCTAAAGGATCTGCCTCCCATTCTACTTTTAGAGACTCTAGGAACCACCAGCAGACCTGCAGTCTGAGAGCGAAGAGCTCTGTTAGGAACATACGGGGTAATCAGAGCTCTGATATATGATGGAGCTTGATTATTAAGGGCTTTATATGTTAGAAGGAGAATTTTAAATATTATTCTTGATTTAACAGGAAGCCAATGAAGGGAAGCTAAAATTGGAGAAATATGATCCCTCTTGTTGATTTTCATCAGAACTCTTGCTGCAGCATTTTGGACCAGCTGAAGGCTTTGAACTGCATTTTGTGGACTTCCTGATAGTAAAGAATTACAATAGTCCAGCCTTGAAGTAACAAATGCATGGACTAGTTTTTCAGCATCACCCCTGGACAGAATGTTTCTACTTTTGGCGATATTCCTGAGGTGAAAAAAGGAAACTCTGGAAACCTGTTTAATATGGGATTTAAATGACATGTCCTGGTAAAAAAATAACCACTTTTTTTTTTCTCAGAGACCAATTTAATAGCATCCAGATGGAGTGACTGACTAAACAGTCTCTTTTCAGATCCTGGTCCAAAGATGATAATTTCTGTCTGAATTCAAAGGCAGAAAATTTAGAGTCACCCCAGTGTTTATGCTTTTGTGACCTAAACAAGAAAAAGGCTTTGATTTAAAAGGACCCATTCAACTGTTTGACAGTACAGGAGATCTACTCTGTTGTGTTTCCTTACAATCAGTTAACTCTGCCCTCAGTGATTAGTTGGCTAGTTCTCCTCAGCACTCTTCTCTCCTGCTTTCAGCTCTAGCCCTGTGGGGACGCCTCCCATCTAAAAGAAGCCTCATGCTGTGGGGTTGGAAAAAAACTCCAGAATAATGCGGAAGTTTACCTTCCAGCAGATCCTGACATGAAACGTACAGGTTTTCTGCCTCAGCACACCTGAAAAGATACTTATATGAATGCATTCTCAGGTGATGTATGAACAATGTGGTCCGCCGTGCGAGAAGGCATGTTTAGAAAGTAAACAGGCCATATTTTAGAATGGCCTAGTCAAAGTCCAAACCTAACTTCAACTGAGAACTTGGCACTGTGGCAATACATGGAACTCAATGCTGACAGATGCTCTTCAAACAGCCTCAATAAACAGGAGGTAGTTTACAAAGAAGAATGAGCAATAGTTGAATTTTCTAGATGGGCAGAGTTGGTGAGACATACAGCCAAAGACTTTCCGCTGCAATACGTTTTTAATAATCTTGTAAACAACTTATGTTTGGTTTGTCACAGCAAATCCTGTTCAAATTGAAGTTTGTGGCAGAAGCACAACAAATTATGGAAAACTTCAAGGGGTAGAAATACTTTTGCAGGGCACTAGGAAGAAAGCACGAGTGTAAAAACCTGCTTGTGCGTCTCAGGGAGCAACACAGATGTTGCTAATCCGCCATTTCAAGATAACCATTAACTGCTTTACAGCGGTGATCTGCATTTCTCACAGATTACTCACGAAGAGTCCTTTAATCACATCATCTGTATATGCGGCCAAGTGTGAGAAAAGATTTAAATCAACATCCAAATTGTAATTATGGGAACATGATAGGATGAGCTTCTCATAAAACGCAACTGCAGCCATGTCATTAAAAAACGCTGCAAACCATTAAGTTTATTATCCACTCATCTTCCAAGATGTCCCACTGCAGGTCGGAATGAAAGAAAAACGGAACCGCCCAATTCTGGAGCCTGGAAGTCAAAAGTGGTTAATGTTTGCACATGCTGAAAACTGGAGACTGAAAACCTGTCTTCAGCAGTACCATTCGGTGCTGCCAACGCACCGACAAAGCTCCCATTGTTGTTAAATGGTAGCACTAACTTGCATGTGCTGGTAGGTATTCTACTCTAGCACCTCATCATTTGCTGCTTAGACCACAGCTCCAGTGCCCAGCAAAAGTATTCATACCCCTGGAAAATGTTCAGATTTTGTCAACCAGAGCTTTTAATGTCCTTTATTGGTATTTTATGCGACAGAGCAAAAGTAGTTTGTACTTATATTTTGGCCCCTGATTCAGTATCTTGCAGAACCATGTTCCTAAATGTACTCTGCATTAACTCAAGCTCAGTCCGACTGAACGAAGAGTCTCTGTTGTCAGCCATTTCTCCATTGGATTGGGGTCTAGATTTTGACTGGCCCATTCCAAAACATGTGTTGATGGAAACTATTCCGCTGCAGCTCTGGCTTTATGTATAGGGTCTTTGATCCTCCACCCCACTGTCAACTCTCCTGCAGTCTGAGACTGTTTTATATTGTCTATTTGTTTGTTTGTTTGTCTCAGCTTTTTTTGCTCCAACCCTCCAGACCACTCAGATCTTCTGGCTCAGGTCTGCTCTGCCTCCCCAGAACCAGAACCAGGCATGGAGGAGCAGCATTTAGTTCTTATGCTCCACTTATCTGGAACAAACAAACTCCCAGAAGACTGTAGAAGCGCTATAAGCCTGAGTTCCTTTAAATCAAAGTGAAAAACCTGTTTGTTTAGAGCTGCCTATGAATGTTAATGTTCTACTTAAGCTGTTGTAGTTCACTGAAACATCATTAGATTAGGTTTGTAGTTCAATTTAGCTTGACTTGCAGCAATAATTCTACAATGTGCTTTCCTGTGTAAGATTTCTTTTCTCATGTTCTGTTCATGTGCAGCACTTTGAATTGTCTTATTTCTGAAACACACTATACAAATAAACTTGCCTTGCCTCCATCTATTTTTCCCCATTAACTCTGACCAGCTTTCCTGCCCCCCCTAGAAAATGCATCCCTACAGTGTCATGGTGCCACTACCATGTTTCACCATGGGCGCTGTCTGTTCAGGGTGCCATGCAGTGTTAGCATTTGGCACATAGGTCAAAAAGTTAAGTTTTAGTCTCACCTGACCGTCTGATTTGTGCTGTGTATAAATAACATTAAGTCCAGTCAACAAATTCTCCCACCTGAGCTGTGAATTTCTGCAGCTCCTCCAGAGTTACAACTCTGGAGGAGCTGCAGACTCTTTTACGCTTTTCTAATCAATGCCTTCCTCATCCCTGACCTTTTTTTTGTTTGTTTTTACAAATGTTCAAACCAGTGGTGTGTTCACACCAAACTCAAAAAAGATTAACAGAGCGAGTGATTTCCCGTACATTTACCCTATGAAAAGGCAGAATCAGGAGCGAAATAACGGTCGGCGATGCGAATGACGCGTTTCGAGCGATGCGAATGGCGCAATTTTGGCTCAAGTTCAACAATCTGAACCTCTCTGTCAATTTGTGTTGCATTAAGGGCCGTCCTCGTCCATTTATTTAAGCGTGACAATGTTTTATATATGTTACATTTTTAGACAAATATATTTCTATTGAGCGACGATGGATTTTACTGACTGAGGACAGATGGACAGGCCTCTGCAGCGGAGGTACGGGGTCCTGGACAGACGGAAGTACCGCTGGAAGCGACCATAATCCAGACGCAGCTCCTGGAGCAGGTGGTGGTACTCGCCCAACCGGATGCGTCTCTGATTGATGCTGGTGGACCCTGGGACGCTGGTGCCGACGCTGCTGTTCGGCTTTCCACGTAAAATCCATGTCCGCCGTGGTGAGTTGAACAGACAAGAGGAACCAGGAGCGTATAGACGCTCCTCCTATCTGATGACGCGGGGATGCGAGCTGGTAAAAATTTGCCGCTTTGTCTGCGCAAATTGTGAGAGACAACATGTCAAGCGACCAGCGGCGCTTGTTAGGTGTGAGCGTACCTTCAGAATAAAGGGGGGTCTGAATACAAATACATGCCAAAGTTTCCCCATTGTTGCGTGTAAGCGACATTTAAACAGCACGTACTATTCCACCTCAAGCTTTGTGGCTGTACCGTGACCAAAGTTCAGGGGGTATAAATACTTGGGCAAGCCGTTTCACTTTCAGACTCTGTCTTACTCCTCTGTAACCATGAAAGGTATTCCTTGCGATACTACAGCGTGGGCATGTTTTATTTATGTCTGATTTTAGTCAGAAACAGCTGGCCAGAAATCTTGTGGTTGGGAACTTTTTTTCCAGCGGGGTATATGGTGTGATTAAAGGCCCAGCAAAGCAGCCAGCAAGCCTGGAATAAAATGAGCATGCTCCCATATTTTAACAACGTTGTTCCTGCTCTGCCAGCAATTTGCAAAGACAGAACTCAAACATTATTTTCTACCCTCACCGACGCGCCGCTTCCTCAGATACGTGGCTTTATAGTATTGAGGGTAAAGCTTTTCATGACTTCACTTTATCAGCTGATATTACCTCTGTGTAAAACTGTCAAGGTTTACATCTAAATGTAACGTGGAAAAGAGCCAGATTCTAACATTTTCTTTTCAAGCAACAGCTGAAATACCTGGGAACTAAATCAGTACGGTTTTAAATTGTCTCATTCTGGCCAACTGCAGCTGGCTTCACCTCTCATTCACCTCCAACAGAACGAACAAACAGCTCCCTCAGAGCCTAACACGCATGAAGACAAGTGGCCACGGCTAATTTCCATATTCCATTAGAGGCCACGTTTTAAAAAATGGAGGTTAGGGAGAAAGCATTTTGAGGAAGAAAAAAAAAAAGTGTGGGGAAAAAAAAAAACGACATCCGTGGAGCAAGAGAGAGAGAGAGAAAAGAACGGAGAATTTGTATCCCACAGCCCGAGACAACAAATGAAAAACGTCATTAAATGAGTGACTAACGCGGGAACAAAAGCAAGCCCTAATTACCAGAATGTTCTGATCTAACGAGCGTGAGTCCTTCACAAGCACCTGGTGGGTTTTTTCCTTCTCCTTAACGAGGCTACGAAGCTCAATGCTAATTCTCCACTAATGGTCCAATTAAAAGAAATCACATGGTTTTAATCCAGCTCTTCAAAGGCTTTTGGTCTGCACCCTTGCAATGATGAGGGAAACAGGAGGCAATCTAGCCAATTTAACTGTCAAAAGGGGTTTTGGTCTCCTAAGTGCAGCGCAGCTAATGAGCGACTTAGCTCCCAACGAAATCCAGCTGGATTGTACACGAGACTAACACATGAGTTCTGCATCGGGGCTGAGAAATCAGGAGTTCTGCTGCTGAACCTGACACCACATGTCGCTAATATAGCCAAGAAATGTTTCGGGGTGTAACTTTCAGATCAGCAAATGTTATAAAATTTAAATCCTGCATTAGAGTGGAAGGTAGAAAGGTACCGTTGTGTTCAGCCACCACAGTCTGTCCTTCAACAGGGTTTGAATGATTATACAGCATAAAAATTGACAGATTTTGAAAAAGAAAAAAAATAACAGGAACTGGGGGCATACAATTGAATTTTCTGTGGATTTTTTTTTCTAGTTAACACAATCAAAGTTATATGAACACGTGTCAGTATTTGCATACAGTTCCACTGGTATTTTGTTAACTGTTCCTTAGCAGGTTGCTCCTCCCCTTCATGCTGTATGCAGGCATTAAAATGTTTGGCTGGATGGCTGTTCGTCCTTCTTGGTAGATGAGAGGGAGTCTAGTTTCCTGAAATGGACCTGGCTTAAACCTAAGGCTTTGCAGAGGTCATTTCAGAAGCCTAAAGCAACGCCTTATCCTTAAACAGTATTTAACGGCGCTTCGACACAGATAATTTGCGACGGGGAATTTTAGCAATCAAGTTAGTTGAATCGTTTGAGGAATCGTTTCAGCCTGGGAGAAAACCCACTACACTGCTCTTCTTCGATACAATCACCATTCTGCTTAAGAAGATAGCTGACGAAAATCCTCAGCCATGTCAAAAGGAATACATCACTGTTATTATTTTAGTTACCAGCTGGATGGTTGCAGAGGAGCTCGAATCTCCAGCTTGTAGGTGCGTCTTTGCTCCATCTGCTGTTTTACAACCAAAGCAAAGCATTGAGCAGCAAAAAACACCGCAGTGTAAACCTGATGGTTTAAAGGGTTGGAGCTTGACTCTTCATTTGATATATTTACATATAAAGCTAAGCCAAAATCAGTTATCGGCACAGTCAAGGTTAAACCGAGGGCTTAAGCATCAGCCCAAATTACCAGTGTGGATCCTCCCAAGCTGCTGTTTTTTCTCTGTATAACAACCAAAGTTTACACCTAAAAACATGTAAAGTGTTTCTAGGTGTAAACCTCTGAAAAGGAAGATGTCCCACAGAAATCATTTCCAATTCACGCCTCCTCAGGTGACGTGCAGCTGATTTTGAACACATTCCCACTCCCAACACGTCAAATACGGCCGTGTTGGGAAAGTTGGTGATTCTGATGGCTCAGATTGTGATTCATGACAAACAGTCTGGAGAGGAGCTCATTTTAACAGAGCTGCTCGGTGAAAGAGGCTAGTGCCACTGGTGTTCAAGAAAGTTTCCCTTCATGGGAAGTTGGAGCTTTTGTTAGTTCCTGGACATCCATAACAAGTATTCTTACATTTGAGGGGGACATTTTGTATTTTTTTTTTCAGGTCTTGGCATTGTGGTGACTTAAACAAAATCACTTGTTGTTTTTCAAAACAGGAATAAGCAGACTTTCTCAGCTTGTCTCAGTCTACAGTGGTCCTTCTTAGACTTTCACTGAGTTCCTTTAACCTTCCCATTGTTTTGACCATTGGTCAATCCAATCAGTCCTGTCAAAGAAATGGTGGTAAATGGAAACTACCATCTGCAAGCAATCATCATCAGCACTTAGAAGTTAATAAGCCTTGGCCTTTTCAAGTTAAACACATTGTAGAGCCATCAGCACCACCGTTTAAGAGTTAGAGGGATGTAAGGCTATGTATATATCTGAGTGTATTAGAGAAAATATAGAGTAAATTCAAGCTTGTGCAACATATACGGTACATGTTTTTCTTTTAATCGAGTTGTTACTTGTTCATTACGCACAACAACTCTTCAATGAATTTTTGACATTCATTCGGTTTGCTAGTGAGGTTCTTGACAAATCTTGTAAATACATTAAATATATAACCAAGTTAGCTTAGTACTGTTTAAAGTTAGCCAAAATTAAAAGCTCCAAGACTACATTAGCTACCAAAATGTGAACCTTGCACTTACTTTTCCCTAAAAACAAAACGCATACATTTTCTGAAACCTACATAGATTTGCTTTTTGTGTTCTTTAATGTTTTTGCTCCAGGCTTCACTCGCCCCCACGAAGACATCTGACGGTGTCTTAATGTAGTTAAATTGTGTTTAAGGTTTACCAAATCGACTAGCCAAGTCTCACTTTCAATATGTTCATTTAGGCTAAATTTGGCCATAAAAAGTCAAATCTTCAACACGTACTAAATACAGACAAGAAGTGGCTGACCTTAGGCAGCATAACAAAGAGGTCCATGGGCCTCTTATCTCTCGCTCCAATAGGGGTTTCATCTGCAGTAATGCGGCCGCTGCTCTGGTCCACTGTAGTGAAGAAAGAGCTGAGCCACAAAGCAAAGCTCTCGTTCTACGTTCCGACCGTCACCTACGGTCATGAGGAATGGATCATGACCGAAAGAACGAGATCCTGGATACAAGCGGACGAACCGAGCTTCCTTCGGGCCGGGCTCAGCCTTTGAGACAGGGCGAGAAGCTCAAAGGAGAGCCGCTGCAGGGCGTGCTCCGATGGCGCAGGGGTGGTGAGCATGACCCACATACGGAGGCCTTAGTCCTGAGGTCCTTTACGGCATGTCTTACCCCCTCTCTCAAACTCCCTTTCCTGTCCACCTGCTTTGAGAAAGAAGAGCCACTAGTGTTGTAAAAACCCATAAAAATAATATTTAAAAAAAGGGGAAAAAGTAGAGCCACTGCTACTCCACATCGAAAGGAGCCAGTTGAGATGGTTTGGGCATCGGGTGTGTCCCACTGGGAGGAGACCCTGGGGAAGACTATATATCCTGTCTGGCCTGGGAACACCTGGGGATCCCCCAGAATGAGCTGGAGGATGTCGCTGAGGAGAGGGATGTCTGGGTTTCTCTCCTGGACCCGATCTCGGATAAGCGGAAGACGACGGATGGATGCACGTCTCATTACTAATCCTTTTTGGAAGAAAGTTCTTTTTCTCCCCTCATATTTTACAAAGAATCCCACAACATCTTATCTAAACACCTGTTCTTTTTCTTTCATTGTCTGCAAAAAATATCAAGCAGATGAAAGCTTTCATAATTCGTTTTAAAAACAAGGGTGAGTCTAGAAACAGTACCGACCCCACTGTTCTGGCTTCACTCTACATTTCCTGACAATGACTCAAATCATACTAAAAGGTCAGCAGCTTGTCTCTTCTGTTCCTGCATTCATTCTTCCAACGGTGTAAGCTTGCTGCTGACTGTTGCATGGTGTCAGTTCTCCCAAAGCCCTGAACCCTTTAGCTAGTTTATGTGTTGAAGAATGTAAAATTGTTGCCGTCTGATCTGCGCATAGGCCGCACAACGCCACAGCAAAGAATCACAGGGGGGAACCACAAAAAAATAACGTCGCTGATTTATTAAGACCGGCGGATAAATGATTGGTCAATATTTGGAGCATTAATCAGCAGATCTTTGTAGCAGAATCTAGACTTAATCTCAATCAGGGCTTTAGCTGACAGTGCTTTCAGGAATGATTTAAGCATAAAGTGGATGGTGCAGTGAGTTGATTTGTTCTCACACGTGCAAGCCATACCTCAGGTAGTCTCTGCGGCAGAGGATGAGGTTAGCCCGGGTGTACAGGGTGGAGCCCACCCGGCCCAGGCGGCAGTCACAGCAGGCGCACTTCAGACAGTCCTCATGCCAGAACCTGTCTAACGCCTGCAGCATGAAGCGGTCCCGGATCTTCCTATTGCAGCCGGCGCAGCCTCTCGGCTTCTCTCTGGACTGGAGGGGAACGACAGAAACACCTGAAATGAAACAAAAAGAATGACCAAAATGAAACCTGGGAACCGACTTTTCCAAAGTCCCTGGTTTGAACCTTTTGGTAATGACCATCGGTGAGCTCAGTTGCAGCATTTCCCAGTTTAGACGTCACGTGAACCCTGGTGAAAACTGTTTTTCCATTTTGCAATGTTGTTTTAAAGCATTTGCTACATCAAAAAAAAGTTTCATTTAAACTTTTTAGTGTCGTGATTTGATGAAACATTTATATCCCTTGCAGTTTGTTCACATTTTGCCAAGCTTAAAACTATTTTGTCTGGGTTTTATTTAACAGGCCAACACAAGGCGGCACATTGTTTCTTTTCACACATGAAAATCAGAAAGACATGGCATGCATATGAGTTCAGAGCCCCCTTTGCTTTGATACCCCTTAATAAACTGGGGAGCAGCTGCCTTGAGAAGTTCTCGTGTGTGTAATCTGACATTGGTCCAAGTCCTGCTGTTTTGCAAGGCCTCAGAGGTTTATTAGAAAACATTAGCAGACAGCATCGCAAAGGCCCAGAGATGAAGTTCTGAAGTAGTTTCAAGAAGGGTTAGGTTGTAAAACAATGTCTCAAGTTTGGAACATCCCAGAGAAAAAGTTAAATCCGTCATCTGAAAACCGAAAGACTGTGGTACAACGTCAAGACAGCAAAGACATGAACTAAACTAACAGGCGGGTCAAGGAGTGCATTTAGAGAGCCACCCAGGTGGTAACTCTGAAGAAGCTGGAGAGATCAACAGCTTAAGCGGAAGAATCTGTCGGTAGGACAGCTCTTAGTTGTGCTCTCCACAAATCCGGCCTTTATAAAAGAGTTGGAAGAGACACTTGATGCAAAGTGCAGCCCACCACCCTGAACACACCATGCCCATGGCCATCATGGAGGTGGCAGCATCATGAGGCTTTTCTTTAGCAGGGACCATGGAAACCTGGAAGAAAACCTGATAGAGGCTGTAATAGACCTGAGACTTTACTTTCACTTTCTGCAGGACAACACTTGTGAGCTTACAGCCGTTGCTACCGCAGAACAGGTTGGATCACAGCATATTCATCTGATAGAATGGCCTAGTCAAAGCCCAGGCATAAATCTAATTAGAAAATTGTAGCAATACTTGAAAAGTGATGTCCGCAGACGCCGTCCAGCCAACCTGACGGAGCTTTAGCTATTTTCCAAAGAAGAACAGGTGAATGTGTCAGTTCCTAGATGTGCAAAGCGGATAGATTGGCCCCCATCCACTTCTTATTACACTTTTAATCAGGCTTCAACTAAAAATCCCAACACTATACAGAAGTGCGCTGTTGAGGACAAAGTGTTAAGGCGTTGCAGGCACACCTGTTTATTCTGAGTCAGCCTTTCATTGCTTTCTTATATTTAGTAATTAATTACACATAACAGAAAATTCAACTGCACATCACATGCAGTCCAGCACATTCTAGTGAAATTCTTTAAAAAAAACAAAAAAGTACAACTAGTGAAGAGTTCTGCCAACAAATAGCCTAAGAGCTTTTTAGATATACAACACATGAAGATCTCAGCAGATAAACTGCATTTCCACTGGCCTACCCCCCTGAGTATCCAGTTACTCAACTTGGAATCTACATGCAGTACATCTCAGTTCAAAAAGAACGCATCCCACTATACTCACTCTCCTCCTTGTCTAGCACCATCCTTCAGGGAGAAAAGGCTACAGTCCAACAAGAACCGAAGAACTACCAGCACTTCTTCTTCTTCTTCTCCTCCTCCTCCTCCTCCCGCCTGCTAAATAACAGCGATAACCAACACAGACAGCCTCGGAGCGGAATGTAAATGACCGCGATCAGCCTGGAGTCGCTCAAACTTCGGGTCTGCTCCTCATTGTCCCCCGGAGAAAGGCGAGAGAGAGAGAGAGAGAGAGAGAAACGGCCAATCTTCACTGTGACCAATAAAAAAGAGCCCGTGGATGGATGACAGATCACGATCCCGGGTGTAACCTCTTCGGCAGGGGGAGATGACCTCGAATCGAGAGCGTGTCTTGGCTGATGTCAGGGCTTAAGTATGTCTGGATCTGCACGGACGGCGGCCGTCCGTCCCTTTCAGCGCTGTGAGCCCTTCTGCATAGACCCAGCCTCTGAACAGCTCGCTCTCTCTCTCTCTCTCTCTCTCTCTCTCTCTCTCTCTCTCTCTCTCTCTCTCGCTACAAAAGAAGAAGGGGGGAAAAAAACTTCCACTGTCAAATGTTTTTTTTTTTCTTCCTCTTTTTTTTCCAGCTCCTGTGTGCTAATTATATAAAGTCATTATGCTTAGATCTGATAGGAACCGCCCCGCCCTCTTGGAATCAATTATTCAATACCCAGTCACCCACACCGGGACAGCCCGGGCCTGAGGTGTTTTAGAATGAGCTTTATTCTACTCCAAGGACACCAATTATCTCCGGGCTGCCCTGTAGTCCAAGCCGGGGGCTTTTAAGCACGAGGCGCCAGAGATGCGCGCGGCCGCCGTGCGCGCGTTTTCATGCGCGCGTGCCCACACGTCTCACTCGTTTTAGTTTTATTAACAAGAGTATTTTTTTTAATGGGTAGGGAATAAAGCACTAAAGCACAAAGAACAGGCTGACATTTTTTGGGTTTCTTTTTAAGTTTTCTTATAGAGATGCTAAAACTACATTTTGGAAGCTAGTGGTTTATAAGGAGAAGGTCCACAAACTGTTGGAGGTAGCTGATATGTGGGCTGTTACAGTCTTGAAAAAAAAACTTGGCCTTAAATTGATGTAAAATATTTTCAAGGGAAAGCACACAAATCGACCGCTGTGGTAAACGACAGTGAGCTAACTGCCGTTTGCAACACAAGCTAATAATCATGCACTTTTAAACGTTTTCTACTTTTTAAATACTCTATTACCATGTCCGGTAATAGAAGTTGTATAATAGGCCATTGTATGTGTGAGCGATTTATGAGATCTATCCATCTATATCTATCTATGGGGCAAGAGGCAGGGTACACCCAGGACAGGTTTGCCAGTCCATCACAGAGACACAATCATGCCCACACAACTCATACCCAATGCCAATTTAGAGAGACCAATTATCCAAACAGTAATGTTTGTTGTTCTATATCGGTGGGAAGAAGCACAAGTTCAATTAGCTAAAAAAAAAGTAGACAGGCAAATTGTTGCTGAAAATGTCTGACTCAAAACTCCTACTTCAGGGACCCCTCTTGTACTCGTTCCCACTTGAAAATGTCAACTTCTGTGTTAAAATACAACACATAGTTACACCAAATGCTCAAACTAGTAAACTGGTGAAAAACAACATTTTTAAAAAGTCCTAGTTCTGTTGTGCTGCTGTTTTAAAATGCGGTTGGAAAACTTCCTATATTGCTTCCCAACAATGAGTATAAGTCATCTACTGTAAAATAGAGAGTTTAGTCAGCTAAGTATAAATGACAGCTTGGTTTCATAAAAATATTGCAGAATTGTATAAAAACTTTACCAAAATGGGCTCAGATGAATCCATTATACAAGTCATAATGAATGACTTGTAACATTAAGAATATGCAGGATATCATTGCTATTCAAAAAAGCGGGAAAAGAAATGAACTGTAAATGTGTTGCCAAAGACGTACCAGGTAAAAAAAACCATCTTCAATCCTGACCTCTGTCATTATTTATAAGACA
This sequence comes from Fundulus diaphanus, assembly GCA_037039145.1. Classification (NCBI taxonomy): domain Eukaryota; kingdom Metazoa; phylum Chordata; class Actinopteri; order Cyprinodontiformes; family Fundulidae; genus Fundulus; species Fundulus diaphanus. The sequence continues at coordinate 42,512,831 of CM073134.1, forward strand.
AGAATAAAAGGTAAAATGGAAATGTACACACTTGCTGTTTTCATGGGGTTTGGGCAGGCATAGCAGCATTGGTGGTCTCTGTGTCACGTTAAGGTAGAAAGACATTAGCAATGACCTTAGATAAATCCATCCATCAAGGGATTTAAGTCCATTTTCTAAAAATTAAACGCCGTCTATATACTGTGAAACAAGGTCATTCACAACCATCAAACATTTTGGACAGATCCCAAACTAACGAGGAGTAGCCCCAGAACAAATTTACACCGTCAGATCATGAAATGCTCCGAAAAACCGCAAAACTCCAAAGGATAGGGTCGAGAGAGAGAGAGAGAGAGAGAGAGACGAAAGAAAGAACGAAAGAAAGAAAGAAAAGAACTCATCTACATTATGTTTATTTTTATTTAAAGATATACAGTGCATATTGGACAGGCTGACTGCAAAGGCCATTAGGGTGGTCGGCACATTGATACCCCCCCCACCCCTCCATCCCCTGACCCCCCTCCATGGCCTCCCTGGTAGGCAACAGTCTGTTTTCCAAAGATGTCAGAAACCAAACCCAATGGGACATATCTTAAAAAGCCACTGTGTTATATCGTTAATGACTGGAAAAAGGACATGCAATAGCAATGAGGATTGTTTTTGTTGCCAGACCTCCCAGAGTCTTGTCGTCGTGGAAGTATTCAGATAAAAATACACAAGCACCTCAGCTGAAGTGTTGTTACAGCCTTGGAAATCAAATCCCAGGCCTGTTTAAGCCATTTTATTGCCGATTTATAAATAGAAATACCACAGGGAGTAGAGCATTAGGTTTAGTTAATACCGAACGCCGCAGACATATTATTCCTTCCTGCTGATAGATTACTGGGACATAACGGGGATTTTTCCGTGCAGTTTTCTTTTTTTCTCCCCCAAAGCCGATCCTCCCCACAATCCATAAACAACACTGTAGCCTGCTTCCCTAATAGATCATCCGGCCCTAAATCCTTCTCATTAGTTGCTGCGGCATAAACAACTGTTCTAACATGGCCCCTGGATCAGGTCATACTAATTAACCAGCACCATCGACCAACTATTCCTCATTATCCGCCCTCCCATCTGATGGCATATAGGCCGTCAAGACAGCTAACGATCAACTCGCTAATTAATCGGCTGATGAAGTGCAAGTGGAGCTCTAAGTTCTCTCTTCATTTGCGAGACACATGGGAGCTAATTAGTTCAATTATTAATGCATCTAATTAAATATGTTCCGTAGGTAACCGTGGTTGTGGTCTTGTCTTCCATCAGCTGTGGTAAGAAATAGATGTGCAGTGCATTAGACCTCTTTTATCGTCCATTTTGGCATACAGTCACTCCATTGCAAAGGATGGCTTAGACTAAACATTACAGACTATTCATGGGCCCGGATCCCATTAGACTAATTGCACTAAAAGCAGTCTGTGGATGACAGTAAAGGTGAGCTGTGGTTAGAGCTCTAATTAGCAGTCTGTGGAAATAGGAAGCCTGTGTGACCATCTGCTGCAGCTTACCATCACGTCTTCTGTGTGAAAAGGGCACAGAGACAAATTTAGGCATGTTTCGTTAAAAAGGGCTGTTTGTCTGACACATCGCCATGAGCGCAGCACATTTCTGATGATTAACGGTTTCATTTAAAGGAGAAAATACCAAAAAAGTCCTCCCAAGATGTTCCACCGTAGGAGACTTTAGGAAATTATTTTGGGCATATCTTGGTGCCCATGTGAGGAAAACTGTTTTGCAGTTGATTGCAAATGTATTCATACTCACATTTTGTCCATTGTGCAATAACAAATTTGACTGTATTTTAATATGATTGTTTTTTTCTTGACAGACCAACGTAGAGTAGAACAAAACTGTGAAGTGGAAGGAAAAACCTTACCTAGTTAATAAAATTATTTACAAATTAAAATCTGAAAAGTGTGGCGTGCATATGGATTCTGCCTCATTCACTCTGATACCCCCTTTATTAAAAACCTGTGCAAACAACCATCTTCAGTTGTCACATAATTAGTTTATAGTGTCCGCTTGTGTGTCTTTTAATTCCGGTATTAATCCAGTTTTTCTGTGGAGGCCTCAAAGGTCTTCTAGAGAACATTGGCAAATGAACAGCATCACAACATCCAGACAAGGTTTTGGAGAAAATTAAAGCAGAGCTGTTAGAAAATTGTTTCCCAGAGCCATGTTTTATTGATCATTGAAAAATGGAAAGTGTATGGCACAACAGTAAACATGCCGAGTCATGGCCATTCACCTAAACTGGCAAAGACAGCATTAATCAGAGAAGCAGCCACGAGGCCCATGGTAACTCTGGAGGAGATGCAGAGCGCCACAGCTCAGGTGGAGAACCTGTTTAGAGGAAAACTATTTGCCGCAAGTAACCTACTTCTCATTTCCAGTTTGTCCCAAGGGGGTTAAGGGACGAAGGAAACATGTGGCAGTATTTTGTTGGCATTCTGGAAGACCCCTGTGCAGGCAAAAACTACAGACAACTGAGTAAGGTTTAAATTGTTTATTGATACTAACAGGTGGGTAAATGTTCCTTTGGGGCTCTGGAAATAGATCCAGGAAGGCAACAAGGAAAAGAGGTATAAGTGTTCCCAGAGAGCTGAAGAGTTTCGGGAGATTATTATCGATTATTGGAGGGATTTCCAGAAGGAGACAAAACAAAAACTCAGAGGACTATGAGTCAGTGGACTGAGGTCCTGGACAGAACTATGCATTGGAGACAAGCATATCTGCAAAGGAGAACACATAGAGGTAAGGGAAAAGGACATAGGAAGATCACAAGCAAAGATAGGAGACCTGATTACCACTTTGTGAGTAGGAACGATCTGGCATCTGCCTCAGGGGATCCTCCTATCAGCTCCTCCTGATTGGCCTTGATGGGCTGCAGCTGTGCAGAGTCACCTGCAGGTCACACCCTTTCATGGAAGAGGTGAAGCACGCACGCACACACATACTTGTTTAAAATAAGGACCATGCCTTGACTTCCATAGACTCCTGTTCATCTTCAAGCCTTTCTTCTTTACGGGTTTATAACTAATCCTAACCCTAATTGGAAACTAATTGACACCTTAATGCTAAACCTAACCCCAAGCCGAGAAAGAAAGCGAGGACCAAAAAAAGTTCTAACCTTAAATCAAAGTCCTCACTTTACTAGTAAAATTAGTAAAAAATGCTCTCGCTCAGCTGCAAGTACAAGAAAGCACACACACACACACACACACACACTCACACACAAAACCTGTCTATAAGACAGGAGAGCAATGATCTTGTCGAGGTTTATTTTTTTCCTACATGCAAATCACTATGTGTGGAAGAAAACTAACACTACAAGTCACGCTTAACTTCCTGAATTCACCAATAATGACCTAAAAAACAAAGTGTTTTTGTTGTGTTGCAGATGCTAACATAAACAGAGATTGTTAATTTAAAAATAAGCCTTGATATAGATATAAAATTTAGGTATGATTCAAATTAGTGACATTAGCCGTAAGTGGCTATGCTGATCAGGACTTCTAAGTTTCTGTACAGTAGATGCCGGTCCATCATCATAGGATTGCAACTGCGGTTTAATACAGTAAGATTACAAAGCCATTCACGCTCTGACCACTGGACTGCAACAGAGTGCTTCCAATATGATCGTTGGTATGTGCTGAACATGCATTAATAGGCACCTTAGCTGCATTAAAGGGGTCATATGCAAAAATCTACTTTTTTAGCCCTTTAATACATTTTGTTGTGCGTTTGGAGTCTCTAAGAGCGCAGTAAATCTGAATCTAGTCTTTCCAGGTACTGCGCAGATATCTTTGTGTTCCATTTGGATCATATTTTCCAAACCGTTCAGTTTCCGCTATTCTCTATTACATTTTTCTTACTATTACCTCAGTATTTGCTGAGGAGCTGCAAAGCAAGGTCATGGACTCCCAGCTTAACAATTCTGTGAATCCACCATTTTTATGATTGTTGCAGCAGTTTTGTAGTCCAAGCTGAAGGATGCTGAAGCAACAAGTGGATACGTGAAAATGTTAGATATATTAACCCAGATAATTTATTACACCGTTCCCCAGCAGACTAGAAAAATGGCCGAACGGGGTGGAGTGGAACGCTCTGTGACCAGAAGGAGGAAGTGTGTGAAGCCCCTCATTTGCATTTCAAGAGACAGCACCAAAACAGGTTGCTCTCAGACGCAACTCAGAACAGGGGTGAAAAAGGGGGGGATGTGGGGGAAGGAAGAAGGAATTCAGACCAATTCCACTTTACATAGAGCACAACTGAATGATTTCAATGTGAAAAGGAAGGCATTAAAAAGAATGAGATGTCCCCTTTAAAACACGTTGAGGCAAATGGTCGGTCAGTGGTCAACCATCCTGTTTGAAAAACCCAGCAGAGGCAAGCATGATGCTGTGGGGATGGCACCATGCTGCTGGATTTAACAGGTACAGCAATGCATGTCAAAGTTGTAGGTTAACAAAGACCACCCTTTCCTGATATGTATTCAACAACAACAACAAAAATAGAAAACCATCTATCCTTTTCCCTCCACTTCACAATCATCCACTGCTCTGTGTTGCCCCTTTAAGTCGAGTCAAAAAGTAAAGTCCCAGTTTATTTCTATGGCATATTTCAATAATGTAATAAAGTGGCACATAATGCATGACATCACCAGAAGCTCAAATAGTTAAATATAAAAGTATGAAGAGACAACCAGATAAGTTAGGTACTGAAATAAATGAAATTAGTCAGAAAATAAAAGGAGAAACATTTAGCACAGCCCAAACTAAAATTCAGACCTTGGAAATGGTCTCTTGAAAGGGGTTCTTCAGGTGATTTAAAAGAGAGAGGCTTGTGGGTCTAATATGACAAAATGTGAAAAAGTTTAAGGTGTGTGAATTTTTTGCTAATCACCATAAATTAGATCCAGGTTGCAAGGTATCCTGTAGAGTTACTGCAATCTTTCTGAGCTGTGTGAAAACGAAATTTCGTTCTGTATGCACTCTGTGTATACAAAATGACAATAAAGAAAGTCTAAGTCTAAGTCTAAGTCTAAATACATTATGACGCCATTAGTCTGCTAAAAGATGACTGACATCCTCCATACCCTGCTGAGATGATGAGGGCATTCATCTAATGTCTGCAGAGTAATGGCAGCACTAGCATGGCAGCAGACTTCATTAAAAGTGTCTCGACAATATGAGACTGTAGTGTCTGAAGAAATCAGGACAAGCAGACCATGAAAAATTCAACATTTGGAAAAGATTAGATTATTCTTTTGGGAGGCAATTGGAGGATTTTATTTTAATGCATGGGGCTTAACTTTTCCAAAGGTGTGGATGTATTGTTTCTACAAAACATAACCCTAGTTTGTGCAATGGTTTAAAAGCTTGATACATAGTTCAGCAATGAATCCTCATATACTCATGCAGTATGGCACAAAGCACAAAGCTTCCTGCATTTCACCGTAGCAAATGGATCGTGCGCTTCATTTTGGATAAATCCACCTGTTTGATTTATAGTAGATACAAAGTGGAAGTGTTTCACACTTGTATAAAAAAAAATTCTTCTTTAAACTAAACCAGCTTGTCAGTCTCTATTCTAACTAATGCTTATTATTGCAGCTAACTCAGCAGCCAGAGCTGATGAGAAGTGAAGGAAACATCACCTGACGTTGCTATGGCTCCTGCCCTAGCGTGGTTCCTTTTCCACGGAGGTTTGCGTCTCTGGAAGCCGGCCAATCATCAGTCGGTCACTCTGAGCTGCTGAGATTTAGATTGGAGTGGGGATGTGCTCACCAGCTGTGAGATTAAGAGAGACTGATCGATGCTCTTTCTGATTGGCTCTCGGGGTGTCTCAGCAGCATCCTGTCCCCTAAATTCTGATGGCCGTCCTCGACCGAGCCAAAAGCAATTGTCCCTCCACACAGGGGCCAAATAAGATCACTGACCTGAAGCTGACAGGCCACGCTAGGGGCTTCTGTCTCCATCCGCCTGGATTCCTCATTTCTCTTCATAAAAGGACACAGGAGGGGAAAAAAAGAGGACAGAGAAAGATGGGAAATTTAATCAATGTGGGATTTTCTCCAGATATTTAAAAGCGTTTGATTTATTATGCCATCTCTGACATATCTGGCATTAAACCCTTATTTATTCTTGTGCTGCTCTCTACCAAGTTATTACCTGCCAGTCAGAGTTCACGAGAAGTCCTTTTTCTGCTAGTTTCTCTGTAGATGGAGCTCTCACTATTCCTCTCCTCGGTCGGCTTCTGCTGCCAGCAGGCGTTTTTCCTCTGTGTACAGGCAAACTGCTGTAGCTCCAGTCAGAAATGTAAAATGCATGCCCTCCTGCGGCAGCGCAAGTGTTTTTTTTTTTTTAGGAGAAATAATCTTTCAAGACACACATTTATCTCCCGCTGGGTACGTCAGGGTTTTCTTACTCAAAGCTAGGAGCAAAAAATATCTGGCATAAACAAGCTGCCAGCGTATGATCGATAAATGTGAATGGGTGTTAAGTACACCTTGCAAACTTTTTCACATCCCCTGAACTTTTATCACATTCTTTACAACCACAATTTTCTATTGATGTTACTGGAATGTCTTGTGACAAAACAAGACAAAGCACATGTTTCTGAAGCAGGAGGACTTTATTGTTCTTTTTACAATCTGAAACGTGTGTCATGCATATGTATACAGCCCCCCCCCCATGAGTCAATGACTCTTAGAACCACCTTTTGCTGAACGTACAGCTGCAGATCCTTTGGAGTTTCTCCCTGGCAGCTTTGCACATCCACAGACTGACGTTTTTGCCAAGTTTGTTTTGTGAGATAACTCCAGCGCAGTCAAACTTGATGGAGATCCTGTTCAGTCTTCAAGTCTTGCCACAGATACCCATTGGTATTTAAGCCTGAACTTTGACTAGACCATTCCAATACGTAAGCTTCGATCTAAACCTATGGTTTTTCAACTGCGTTACAGGCAGCACAGGTGGTATTTGGGCTGCCGTCTAAGTCACTCGGAAATTATTTGGCATCAGCTACGGTATTAGACAGGGAAATATGAATCAAATTATCTGTGAGCTAATCAGTCCGAACAGCCAAAAACAGGAGTAGTTAAATCATCTTGACTAAGAGGGAAGCAACATTTTCAGTTTCTAGAGCCTTCTCTTCCTGCCTGACCTAATAGATTGGGTGGGTGGCCATTTCATTTGCAGTAGCAGTGCTTTGTGATATCGTTCTGTATCCTCACTCTGCTTTAAACTTCACCACAACCTTCTCCCATACCTGTCTGCAGTGTTCCTCGGTCTTCATGGTGCTCTTCATGGTGCTCACTGATGTTCTCTAACAAAGCTTTGAGGCCTTCACAGAACAGCTGGATTTATACTGGATATTTGCATTCACATGGACTCTATTTCCACTCTGGTTGAGCTGGGTCTTTTTCAAGGATAAAGGGGGGTCGACTACAAATGCGCACAGCACTTGCTAGATTTTTATTTATCAGAACATAGAAACCTATTTATTATCATCCTTCACTTCACAATTATGCAGTTGTTTGTGTTCATCTACTACATACATATTTGTTGTCGCAATGGGACTAAATGTGAAAAGGTTCAAGGAGTATGAATGTTTTTTTTGCTACAAAACTGCATTTTCACACGGTGCAGTTCTGTGTTCCATTTCTTTGTTGTCATTTTTCTTTCCCTGAAGTAATTTTTTTGTTTTTGAAAACTGATTTAGCGTCCCTTTGTGCTGCTCATAATGACAATCATATGTTTGAAGAAATAAACACCTAAATTTCGAGTATTTTGCAGAGCCACAACCCCTTTTGCGATCGATTTATGTTGCCATCTGCTTTTCTTCCTTTTGCAAAATTCTTTCCTCCACTTGTGGTCATTTTTCATTGTGCTGTGGCACCGCATTATGAGTCCTGTTTAAATGTAAACATTGAACTCCTGTTGCTAAGGGCCCTCCTAAGCCAATCCACATTCCCAATATCAGAAATCTCTGCCAGATTCCTTTCATGCGCAAACATAAGTGACAAATAAAGCTGGTTTTCACATAGACTTCTGAACAAACTTGGGCACAGGTGATTTAAGTGTCTCAAAATTACCTCTTTTCAGGGAATGCAGCCATGATTGATGTATTTGTAGTTTATCTGCTGTGACAAGTCAAAATAACTGCTTGAAAATTGCTTGTGAGCAAGGACTCATTAAACCCCAAAAAGATCATAATGGGTTTTGATATCTGTGCTGCCATCTAGTGGAATAGCTTCAACTAATTTGTTTCTGAAAATGGCTTTTCACTTTTTCGCCTTCAGTCGAGTCATTTTTAGTAAAAAAAACACACACAGGAAATTCCTCGTTTTCGGAAGGCTTGCAACAAAAGCCTCCTCTCGCCGTCGTCTAATTAAAACTGAGCTCAAAGCATCAATGTGGCCCACCGAAGGACTGAAATAGCCATCGCGTTATGCAATGTTTAGCTTTAATTTCCTCTGAACCGAGCAATGTTTTTAAAGTATTTACAAAGGGAATATTGGTCTCCAAATCTCTCTATATAAGAATACATTTGCAATTGTGGGCCGAGTCTTGGGGCAAATTAACTCAAAGCAGAAAAACTTTCACGTTCTTAACTGGAACGTGATAGTTTTCTTCGTATGTTCTTTTAACAACTACTTGTATTGTTGAGTATGTCCAAAACACTGTAAATGAAACAAAAAACTGTGCAATATTTGATTGCAAGGACATTTTCCAATCAAATACCCTACAATATAATGGTATGGAACTGGAACAAGCAGAACATACAGACAACGATTCAAAATAGTAAAAATTGCCTCCATTTAATAAGAATTTTAATGGAAAACATGGGGCTTTGAAGGGTCAAAGGAACTCGCAAGTGTATTAAAGTGGGCAGGAGAGTGGTTTTAAATTGGTGGAGTGCTGCCGAGAGAGTTTCTTCATTGGCCGGAGGAGAAGAAAGTCTACAGCATCTGCTCAAAAAGCATAGCTCTGGGAGCGGCAGTGAAACTACGCCATAAGAAAACGAAGAAGTCATATGGGTTGTACAAAACAGACACCAGCAATATCCACACAGCACAGTTTTTAAGCCGTGGTTCAGTATTTTGTACTCAACAACTATGGCTCTGAAACAAGGACCAATTCTCCTCCAATCACGTTTTATTTTTTTACATAGTGCAAAGGCAAACTTCTACGGACCACACCAAGCATGTTAATTGTCAAACATCTTAACAGTGCATCGAGAAAAATACTAAACAAGTGTGTCTTTTTTGAGAAGGTGCGCAGGAGAAAGCCACTTTTTCTAACAGAATATGGCCAATTTGCAAAGTTTCCTCTAAATTAACCAAAAGATACTAGTTTCTAGTTTCCTCGAGTTAGTACCTAAAATACCTAAAATTACAATTTTAACACACGTTCATGCTTCTGACAGGTAAAAACATGCAGATCAATAAATAAAAGGCAACAGATGGGCTGTTGAGGGTGTTTTTGTTGTCTCAATAGAAATGCTTGTACTGTAAACTGTACCAGTGTGTAATATTCTGGTTTCTTTCTTGGTTTATGTTTATTATTTGATCAGTTAGTTCACTCTCTGCCTCAGGTTTTATTTCTGGTCTAGGTCTTGTTTTGGATTCTTTTATAGCTTCTGCTCGGTTATAGTTTATTTTGTCATTTGCATTAGTTTCTGGTTTTTATTATGTGCTTGTGTTTTGCTCTGTCTTAGCTTTTGTTTTCTTTCTTGGATTAGTTTGTATTGTTACTTTAGTTAAGTATTTTGTCTAGTTCAGTTCTGTCCTGTTTCCTGCCACTTGTCCTGTCAGTCCTTCAGTCACTTCACTTCCCCTGATTACCTCCACCTGTCCTAGTTAATTAGAGTCACTTGGTTTCACCTGTCCACCTGTCTATTTAAACCCTCCTCAGTTTTCTGTTTGTTCCCGGAACTTCACACTTGTTTCATTGGTAAGAGCCCTCCACATTTTTGTATATCCGATTACCTGACCTGTCCTGTTTTTTGAGTCTGCCCCAGTTTTTGTTGTCACCTGATGTCTGCTTTGTACTTTGTTGTGGATTGTTTTCTGTCTGCCTGGCTCATCCATCATCTCCTCAATAAATCCTTTCAAGTATTATTTTAGTGTCTGGCTGAATACCAGGTTCATCTCCTCATAAATCATTACACAGTGGTGAGGTTGGCCAGTCTTTTCCTCAGTTTTCTGGATCAGAAGCTCAGACATTTGGGAAGCAGTGATCAGGACCAAACAGAGGTGTTTTCGCAATGCCATGTGTGGCAAAAAACCAAAGCAGCAAGCCACCACAAATACTTACTGTTAAACACGGTGGTGGGGAGTCGATGATTTGGGCTTGTTTTTTTTTTTTTTTTCAGGATTTACCCCCAAAGGAAATATAAACAACAACTACACCGTTAAGGACATATAGAAGAAGCTGTGATTTAGTCATTAACTCATCACTCATTGTATTAAAACTTCAAGCAGTTCTTTCATGTTGAGAAAAGATTTATTACCAAATAAAATGCAACATGTATCTTATGTTAAACTGTAATAAGTAAAAGTTGGATTTGGCACATTTCCATTAAGGCATCAAAGATTTGGATAAAAAACAAATAAACCACAAGATGAACTGTATTCCTTCAACAGCACGTGATGTGTCAGAGGTACGTGTTTCACTATTCTATGGAACAGCTGAGCAGGCAATGGTCCAATTGCTTTTGGTCCCTTCAAAAGTGGGAGGCTGACATTCAAATGGTTGTAATTCCCACACTGTTCACCTGATTTGGATGTAAATACTCTCCAATAACAAATAATTGAGTTGATGTCCAATATTTTTTTGGACCTGACTGTGTGTGTGTGTGTGTATATATATATATATATATATATATATTACAAAAAGGCAGTGCAGGTATATTTTATTTTTCATTTGGCAGGCTGCAGTGTTGGCTGGCTGTCATCACCATCCTGTATCTGGAGCTGTGCAAAGCAAAAACTTCATTTGTGGTGTTGGCCAGACTTGGACATTTTTCTATTGTTGGCTACTAAACCCCTAATAACTTCTCATAAACGCTGTCATGTTGTGAAACTGTCTCAAGGTACAACAGGAACTTTGTGAGGAGTGAAAGAAAACAGGCACGTTGCTCACAGCAAATCCAGGAATCCCAGTTTGATTCAGGCTTCACAGCCTGATTTCCCGCCACCGTCTTCTCTATAGATCCTGCAGGACCCCCAATAAACCTCTGAGCAGTTGTTCCTCAGCACATGCATGTTTCACTTATGAAAGTATTTCTGTTGTTTCTCTAATCAATTTGACTTTTGGAAAAAGCTGTGAGGAGACACATTATAATTCACTTGGGAACAAGAAACCTAGGGGCAAAAAAAGTGCTTGTTGCAGGGCTGTGTTTTTATTTTTTATACAACCGCATTTCTTAAACATTGTTAATATTTTTTAGTCAAATCAACTAGCTACTATGAACCTGTTCTAAATAAGTTCCCATAATCTACAGAAATACCAGAGTTTTGTTGCTCGATGCCCATACACACCCACAGCTACTTGGAGTCAACCATCCGTGTTGCTCATGATAACTTTTAATGCCATTAAAAGTTATGTGTGTTTGGCATGGACCAACACAAAGAAGTGAATAAATGACATGTGACAGGAAAAGCACACGCAGCTCTCTTAATTATTCACAAATAAAAATCTTACAATTTCGCCTTACAGTTATTCTTCACTATGATGCCCCGTTAATAAAATCCAGTAGAAGCAACCGCCATCGGAAGTGTTTTAGTGAACAGAGACCCCCTGTGGGTAGCCATATCCAAAAAAGAGTCACCTGTTGTGTCACTCTGGAGGAGCGACAGGGATTTACAACTCAGGTGGGGGAAATTGTCGACAGGAAGCGCGGCGGCAGCAGCATCATGCTCGTGGGGTGGGTTGTCTTCAGCTGGGAATAACTAGTCAAAGTTGACAGGAATGATGGATGGAGGCACCGTCCTGGAGGAAAGCCTGGTGGAGAAAGCCAAACGTGTGTGAATGGGATCAAAGCTCCCTTTTTAGCTGGACAGGGACCCTGAACAGACACCCAGAGCTACAATGCACTGGTTTAGAGCAAGGCATATCCATGTGTTTCTTAACACAAAGTCCAGAGCTAAATTCTATTGGCAATCTCTCACAAGACTCCAAAGTTTTGGCAAAGAAGAATTGCATTCTTTAAATGTCAGCCTCTAGATGCGTACAGGTAGTAGAGACAAAGCTCGAAGGACTTGAAGCTGGTACTACAGTGAAAATTGGCTCTACTATCTATTTACTCAGTGGGGACAACGTTTTGAGATTCTGTTGGTGAAAAATGTTTGCAAACCACGTTTTCCTTTCCTCCCACTTTACAACCAGGCGCTACGTCGCGTTGGTCAATCAGCAGAAACCCCTACACTGAAGTTCGGCTCGTAGCGTGACAACACGTGGAAACGTTCAAGAAGGGTGAGCATCTTTCTCAGGTACATGATGAACACAGAACTTTGCTGCCTTCTTTCAGTATGGCTTTGTACCCCCCCCAAAAAAAAAGCAATCTCAGGACCGTCACACTGATTTCCTTCTCTTGCCAAACACATTGTTGATGAGCTTGGCCATGGACTTGGAGCCACTGTAGCGCCGGCGGTCAGCCCGGTACTTCAGGTGCTCCATCACCTGGCGGATGAGCTGGGTGAAGAGGTTGGCGATGTCCTGGTAGCTCTCTGCCGCCGACACCTCCTGGAAGTGACAGCGGTTCTCCTGCGCCAGGCTGTGGCCCTCGTCCTCTCGCACCTGCCGGATGTGGCACAGGTCCTGCTTGTTACCCAGCAGACACACAGGAACGTCCGCCTCCCTGAAACGCCAAAGATTGGACAGGTGGTGGAACATCACTGCATCCTACATTTTGACACACATTTATTTTATTTTTAAATCATCTACCACACTTTTAAAGCCTAAACGTGACCCCCCCCCCCCCCCCCCCACGAGTAAGGCAGTTGTTTTTCAGCTGTCCTGCAACACAAACACAACATCCAGATGCTCTCCTTATCTTCACCGTGAGTTAATGATCTCCTCCTGCACTCCCTATCCTCCTCTTCCCTTCACATTAGCGGGATGCCTTTGCACGGGGCAGGGCTGCCTGACAGATGTGGACGGCTTGTTTTTCCATACATCAAATTCTGCACATGCCTGTAGGTTTGCAGTGAACCCTTCGTCCATCCCCGTGAATCATTAATCAGCAACGCACAGGACATTCCGCAAACTCAAAGCTGCACAACGATTCCCGTTCGTCTTCAGAGAGGCGACCGGAGCGTTATTTTCCTCCTGTCTTCCCACTGTATTTTTAGGATGTCTGGGTATGGAGGATGTGACTAATTCTGACCATTTCACCGCTACCCTTGTTTGAACACTCTCCCCTAAATCAAGAATCTAGTTGTAAGTAGGAATGCTTGTGTTGGAGGTCCCAGGTTACACTTTCATCTGTCAGAGGGAGCGTATCTCTGTCCATTGAGATTTTCCTTTTGTGCAAATCATATGGGGTTGGGAAACGAAAACAAACAAACCGACCGAGTAATGTTTATTCTCGTTTCTTTGCTCTTTATTATTGAAAGAAAAATGTCACTCCATGTTGGGTTTTTACTTTATGACTATTGCGAGTGATATATTTCTCTTCTGATTTCCACACCAGGACAAATTTGGAAGTGTTTTTAAAGAATAACAACAAACACCTTGATTGAGCTGCAGGGCATGGTGGTGGAGGGGTAATGACTTGCTGTTGTTTGGCGATATTTACCAAAATATCCCTCCTACCAAGCAGATATCAGTATGAAAATAACACAGTTCTTAGCTTCATAAGGAGCAGTTCACTGGGAGACCGCTTGCTGCGTTAGCGCGTGACCATTTCTCTCATCATGATCGTCATATATGTTAAACACACGGTTAAGGGAAAACGCCCCAGTTAGCTTGTTAAATGTCAACCTTCACGACGGTACGGTCAGAAAAAGACTGAACAAGATCACCGTTTTTAAGGCTTGACAGAAAAGATGATTTCTGATCTCTGAATCCTTCACAAGACTTCTGGAACAAGTTTTTTTTTTTTTTCTTAGAAAGATGAGACCAAATGATGGCATGTTTGACAAAAAGCAAGCACACACAGCATATTAGCACAATTATCTCATACCAGTGGTTAAGCATGGCATGAGATAATTGTTTGGTGATTTCAGGCCAGTAGCGCTGACCTCTGTTTTAATGGAAACCCCTGAAAGGCTAATCAGATGTGAGATATTAAAGCAGGCTGAACGCATTTCAGATCCATTCAGATTTCAGAGTGTCACAGAGGAGCGAAGGGTGCAACCCTCACTCGGTTAACCCTGCTTTTCAACACTTGGATGTTAATGGGACACATGCCAGGCTTTCATTTGTGGATTTCCCCCCTAGGCTTTTTTTATCTGATTCAACCCCATATTTTTAATCAAAAGACTCCTTGAACAGTTTAATCTTAGTAACAATCTGCAGGGTTGGCTTCAATTACCCAGAAGCGCGTAGCGTGGGAGTAAACAATTGTCTCTCAGATGTTAAATATCCTCCTGGCAGGTCACCTCAGGCCTGTGTGCTGTCACCTTTGCTTTTTATTCTGTGTACTAACACGTGTCAGAGCAGACATGAAAGCAGATTTAGAATAAAGAATGCGGCTGATTCTGGTGTTGTTAGTCTCATCCAGGAGAATGAAAGCAGCCGCGGTCCGGTGACTGAAGACCTCGTTCAACTGCATGAGGAGGCCTACCTCCAACTGGACGCTGATAAGACCAAAGATATCATCATTGATTTTAGGAGGAAATCTCGCAAGCACAAAGGCACTTTAATCAAAGGTTAGGCCGTTGAATGTGTGCATTCTTACCAATACCTTGGCACTATGGTAGAGGACCAATTGACCTTTAAAGCCATGTGCAACAAGGCTCATCCTTTTAATATAGACCGAACCCTAAGGACCCTCTTTTATCTGTTTGATCCCTTTCTTTGGTGTCTTGATTTGGGTCCTGCAACTTTTAAAGAGAAATGCTTGTGGAGTCCCAGCAATCAGTCTCATGTCCAGCAGGCAGGTACAGTGGATGGCCTCTTCTGTTTTAAACGCTGCAAAAAGGGAACTAAAAGTAAGTCAAATTTTCTTGAAATGTTTGTATTTTTCCTTGATTTGAGCAGCTAAATAAGACTATTCACCAATGGGATGAGTATATTTACCCCTAAAAGAAGATAATTAGATATCCTGCACTTGAAATAAGATGATGGGGATGAATTTTTCTTATTTTAAGTGCAAAACTCTTATTCCATTGGCAAATAGTCTTATTTACCTGGTCAAATCAAGGAAAAATACAAAAATTTCAAGAACATTTTACTTATTTTGAGTTCCCTTTTTGCAGTGAACAACAACTCCAATCCCCTTCCCAGAGAGCTTACGCTCCTTCACTCGGAAACGTCAAGACGTTTTAAAAACAGATTGATTCCCACTGGAGTTACTGAAATACACAACCTGAAAAGATGCAAATGCTCTCAATCTGGCTCTGGATCATAAAGCCTCACTCTCTTCTTCTGTGATTCCTCAGTTTCTGTTTGTTTATTTATTTTTGCCCTTTATTTTTTTAAATAAGAAGGTCTTTATAGATATGTTTTTTATTGCTTGTTTCAATATTGTTTTATGTAGAATGTCATGTCACATTTTGTTCATTTAAAAACTTATTTAAAAACATGGTCTGTGTAACCAAGCAGCTTTAAAGTACTTTCGTTTTAGTATAGAGCATTTTAGTCTGGAGCCTTTTATGCTATTCTATTTTGTCTAATCAAAGAGTATATTTGGGGACGCCACATGAAGAGGCAACTGAACATTTCATATGGATGTACTAAACTTCTCCACCTTCAAAATAGTTATTGTGTAATTTTTCCAAATAGAACCATCAGTGCTGGCCCTGTCTATAAGCTAACTAAAAGCCCCCCCCCCCCAAATTATTAGTGTGAAACAAGATGAAAAGCCTCTTCTGAGCTCTAAAATCCACAATCAAATTCCTATAAATGTTTACAGTGGGAAGTTAAATGATCATTTATCCCTGTAAGACAATTAGAGAATAACTTAAAAACAACTAATTACTAAACATAGCTCTGAATTTTTGCAACACCTTAAAGTTACACGGCATCTGTGTGTTTTCATTCCTGATCTAGGGTTCTTTCTCACAGCGTGCAACACTTTGCTGCCTCTGACCCTTTGCAGTTGTCCGTGCGAGCCTCCCGGATTTGCCGCAGGATGCTTTTGGCGTCGATGAAGGAAGTGCGGTCGCTGATGTTGTACACCACCACAAAGCCGTCTGCCCAGTCCACTGGCTCCTCCAGGATACACCTGGCCTCAGAGCTCTGCCAACCGGGGACATGCGTGCTTTTACTTCCAAATCATCATGAGTACTTGCACAATATTGATGGAAAACAGCTTTTCTTCAATTTTCTAAACTAGAAACGTTCTTTGCAAAATGATTGAAACTTATGCCTGTTTAACTCAGCTTCTCTGTGTGTGTTTTACAGTGTCTGTTGCTGAAAACTACCCACAGTGCTTTGTGAAGGTATTCACACACCATGACCTATTCCATGGTTTGACATATCCCAACCATAAGCTACATAAAATACTTTGTGTTCTGTGGTTGAAAAATCAAAAAGGGTAAAAAAAAAATGCAAGATCAAGAAGGATTCTCTGCAACCTGTTTGAGTGGGAAGCAGAAAGTAAATTGAGCACTGAAGGTATTTCAGAAAGCCATTCAAAGTGAGCTTTGACAGTTGTAGCGTTGTGACCTGTAACAGGAAGAGAAAAGAAAAAGACGTGAATCGTGCGACATGCCTGAGGGCCGTAAATAGCAGCTCAAAGCCTCTTCTCTTTATCAACCCCCCAGTTTTATGGCACAGCCCAGGCCAGACAGGCAGCATGTGGACTTCTTGCTCCTCATGAGAGGGTGGTCCTGTCATGTGTCGAGATGTCAGGGACAATGACCGGCTCTTGTTCTGCTCAGCCTCGGGTTATTCCAGTGAAACTCCAACCCTTGTGAAAGGTGTCTGGGGTCTTTTGTTTTGTTGAAATGAGCAGATTAAAAGCCTTCCTTTCCTCCACGAACTGGCCTCCGGCACACATCACCACAGGATACTCTCATAAACCCGCTGGATCCCCTGCTTAAGTGCAGCAGAAGAGGAACACGTGCCGGGAAAGACACGATCCGAGCTGGTAGTGGAAAATCTTTTGCACATTTCTTCATACTGACTCTAAGACAATAAAGAGAAATCAGTGCCAGTCGCAGCGCCCATCTGAATTATCCGTACCCTTTGAGCTTTTTCGCTCTTGATCACATCATAATGACAAACATCTGCAGTGTTTTTGGGCGTCAAACATATTCTCTTCCAGGATGGTCCTGTTTTTAGCTCCATCTTCCTAACAGCTCTGAGCGGCTTTCCTACCCCTGCTGAAGAAGAGCATCCTCACATCGTGATGCAGCTGCCACCATTTTGCACCGTGAGAAGTGTGTGTTATGTGGGGTGGGTTGTCCATCCAAAAAAACATCTATATCAGTCCCATCCAGTCACAGCCCCGTCTTCAATGGGTTAGACATTCCCCCCTCTGGTGGGTTGGGGCAACCAGCAAATGAAACCTCTCGTGGCTTTATTTCAACAGTGGCGCTCTTCTTTCCACTAAAATGATGGAAAACACAACTTATAGCTCTCCTGTCAACACACTCTTCCACCTGAGCCATGAATCTTTGCAGCTTCTCCAGAGTCACTGTGGGACTCTTTTACATTCTCTGATTAAAGGTCTTCTAGCCCACCCTGTCAGTGTAGGTGGATTCCCAGTTGTGCCATTCTCATTCCATTGTCAAGCAACGAATGGCTCCATGACATGTTTAAAGCTTGTTTCATCGGCTGTGTCCCTTGGTCGTCATGATTCTGCTTCTTCTCTGGTGTTCTGGAGCAAACTGCTGAAACCCTCGCAGAACCGCTGAATTTACACAGAGATCGACACACAGTTGGAGCGTTTACTAATTGGATGGAAAAGCGTTTCAGTGCAAATACATGCCATGCTTTTCAGCTTCTTAACTGAAAAGGATGTATCAGTTTCCTCCCAGTTCGAAACCATGTGGTACTTTATGTTGAGCTAGCACATAAAATCCCAGGTGGAATAACTCGATGTTTGTGTCCTCATTGCCAGTCTTGATTATGATCACATTTTGACCCCCCTGGATCAGGGGTTGAAAAAAAAACTTCCCTGAAGTAGATCTGAAATCTAATTCTATCCTAGCTTTGAAACTGTACCTGAGAGCAGGGGTCAAACACTTCAAGATTCAGCTGCCGGCCGTCTATTGATAGCCTCTTATGATACAAGGAGTCTGTGAACAAGATGCAGAGGAGAGGAGAGGGCACTATCAGCTGACATCCGTATAACTACAGCTTTATTCTGTTTGATTTGTGCATTTTGTTTTTCTGAAGTTTGCATCTGTCTTTTAGAAATAAACTACAATCTTTACAAATTGCATGGCTTTTACATATCAAGATTAAAACACTGTCCAGGGTGGACCGCCCTCCCCCTTGCCCAATGATTGCTGACAGGTTCCAGCTCTGTTAATAGTCATTATGTTGAATGCAGTAATAGGTTTTTATTTCTTTTGTTTTGTAGATCTGTACAGTACTTTGATCAACTTGGTGTGTAAAGCATTTTATAAATAAAGTTGGATTGATTGATTGATTGATTGGACGAGTCTACTGCTGGAAAAATGACAAAGTGAACAACTTTTGGTTGGGATTTTTAATTGGAAAAGCATTATCTTACATAAAAGTATGATACATCATAAGTAATTACTTTAAATCATCGGTTGTCAATGTGGGCATGAACAGTCGTAGTGGAAGATTTGACTACAACAGACCAAAACTGGAAGAGGGCGAAATGTTGAGAAAGTGAAGTGAACAGCACCGTCTGTATCTGCTGGATCTTTCAAAGGCCTTTTGCTTTTGAAAGATCTGGAAACACTTACTTGCATTCGAGGCGTATTCACCAATAAACCGTCTGGTCAAGAACCGCACAAGGACAGCTGGAAGTAAAAGAAGGGGGGAGGGGGGCAGCAATATTAATCGCAGGATCATTACGCTCTCATTCTTCACAGGTGGCAGGAGGAATGGACAAAAAAAAGAACCTCATTTATCTGTGCAGTGCCAACAGACTCCTGGACTGGGGCGGTGAAACTTAAGCCTTACATGAAAGAGGCTACATGGCTTTGCTGGACATTTTGTGTGCTTATTTGGCATGCTGAATGAATGTATTCACCCCCACTTTCTGTTGGCGAGCCACGCATAAAACTGACTGACTGACTGGGCCAGTTCTAGTCACACAGACAATAAGTTTCAATCAATGGGCTGGGGTCCCAGAACAGAACTTTAATGACGGTAGGCCTCAAGAGGGGTCAGACAGAGATCACTCTTCAGCTACGAAAACACACACACACACACACACACACACATATGAATTCATGCATGCATTTTAGAAAAGACCAAAGGCTTACGGCTCATTGTACTTTTACTCATCAGAAATTCTTGTTGCCATCACCACAGAAAGACTGATGCAGCACGAGAACAAGACGTGCCCTGAAAGCAACAAGCAGAGCATAAATCATAATAAATGGGCGCAAGCATGCAGGAGGAAACTGCAGAGGGTACAGACCCTCCACAGTTACAGCTCCGCCACGCTGCCAGGCACTGAGCATCGACACGTCTTCATGTTACGGTAGATGCACAGCACCGAGCCAGTCAGTCTTAATGACCGCCGCTGAGACTGGAAACGGATATCTGCCACGAGACCCCCACTGGTATTCCCCCTTCGCTCCACACCAGTTTAAAGAAAAGAAAAAAATATGTAGCAACACCAAGAGATATAGAGTAAGATAAAACCTAGAGAAACACAACAAAAACTAAGAAAAAACCTATAAGATGTAATAAAACAAGTGATTTCCTTTAAGGAATGTATTTAAACATGCCCACAATTTTTCCCATGTGAAATAAATAAAATACTTTGAAATCAGCCATTCCACTGTACAGAAAGTAATCTACAAATGGGCGACCTTCATAATAACTGCTACCGTGCCCAAGTATGGCTAGCAAATCAGGTTCTGCCCAAGAAGACACCGTACGATGCTATCAGAAGTCTCCAAATACCATAAAATGTTATCACAAGACTTACAGCAGGCTCTCACCATTGCTGGTTTGAAAATGCATGCCTGCACAATCAGAACGAGACAGCACCACTTTAGCTTTCACAGAATTCGTGAACGTTTTTTCCCCTGTTCTGAGGTGTGTCTAAGGGCAAATTGATTTGGTGCGGTCCCTTTAAATCTAAAGGAGACACTTCAAGGCCCACCCCCCTTTAGATCGCAGAGCGTTCCACTCGACCCTGTTCGGCCATTTTTGTAGTATGCTGGGGGTAATGAACAGCGGGACATTTTGACTTATCCACTTGTAGCTTTGGCATCTTTCAACTTGGACTACAAAATCTCTGCGAGAAATAAAATGGCAGATTCCCAAAATTGGAAAGCCGGAAGTCCATGACCTTGTTTAGCAGCCCGTGCTGAAAACTGATAGGCTTGAAAAAAAAAAAAATGACGCAAAAAATATCAAAATATATACACAGCACCTGGACAGACTACTTTCAAAATTTTCACCTCTCATCGACACTCCAAGTACACAACAAAATGTATTTAAGGGCTAAAAAAGTGGATTTTGCATATCTAAGTTGGGAATAGGCAACGAGGTGGTTACAACTACAGAATAAAACTATAAACCTCAAAAAAAAAAAATAAATAAATAAAAAAAAAAAAAAAAAAAATATATATATATATATATATATATATATATATATATATATATAATCTTGCTCTAAAAAGTTGGTGTTTTAGAAAGGAAAAGTCATGTTTACATATTAATATCTTTCTGTATTGAGCCACATTTTGCTGAGAGGTAGACCAACAAGCAGGACAATGGATCACATGTGATAAACTGTACAGTTTAACAACCTTTAAACCATGCATTAACTCAGTATTTACTCCAAATAAACCAATTAACTGATGTCAAAATGCAGGAACAACTGGATCTGCCATAATAATATAATATGCTTTATCTCCTAATTAGCCAAAGTTCAGGTTTGGAATTATTACTTTAATTACCCATTTTGCTTTGTTTAAAAGTGCTTAATTTTAGGCAACATGTCAAATATGTAAGATATTTGCATTTTCAAGCAAGTAGCCAGTGATGGAAAAACATCTTACATGTTCTCTTTTCTCTCCCCAAGCTGCCCGTGTGCCAAAAAACTGATTTTTAAATTGTTTTCTTGACTTTTAATTGTCTTTATGGTCTTGCTCCTCCTTACAGATCTGACCTGTTTCAGCCTTGTGTTTCACCTCAGGTGACCAGCTTCTGCTGGTTCCACCGAAAACTAGACTGAAGCTCAGAGGAGATTGGGCCTTTTCAGCCATGCCTCCAAAGTTATGGAACATGGCAAAGAAAAATAAATATTTCCCTTTATACTCCCACAGAGGGGAAACTTGTCTCTTAGGGAGCAATGTGCTGCCATACTGCGTGGCACACGAGGAGCAGTCTGTGGTCAAGGGTCTTGCTCAGGAGCCCAGAGTGACAGATTGATTTTCGAACCGCCGACCTTTGGGGACTCTAACCTCTAGGCCACCACTCCCACGTCAGTTGCTCTCCCTGTTAAGGAGGAAATACACCGGGCTGTAACGTAACCATAACATAAGTGGCGCAGCTTGAAAGTATAAATTTACACCAGACGCTGCAAAATACGCTCCACGGCTGTGTGTTCCTGCTCTGAAAAGAACTATCGGCACATTGAAAAAGCACCAAACTTGGCCTTCCTTATTCTAGTTGACAACTTGTTGCGAGAGGAAAGGCAGAGAGCTCAGCAAAATCGAGTGCAGCCCATCAATCAGCAGCGTCAAGAAGGTGACTTCTACCACCTTGTTGCCGAACTGAGACTCGACTTTTGGGATACTTTTGGAAGTGAACTTTGACACAGGATGCAGTTTCCCGTTTATTTCCTACCAAACAGGGATGTATACGAATCTGAAATTAGAACTTCAAACTAATTTAGTCATCGCGTAGCATAAATACGCATGTTGCACGCGCATATTATGCTTCTACTGTACCTTTATTGACTGATTAAAATGGAAAGCTAACCTAAGTGCAGGAAGAGCGTAGGAAGCGCATTAGCTGTGCTTACGCGCAACGAAGTGTCTGGTGTATTTCCTCCTTCAGCGTCGCCCGGCTCTACATTTTTCGATTTTTTTCAATCAAACAAAAAACCCAGTCAAGTCTGTGACTTAAAGACGCCTGTGTTAGTAATATCATACATACAAAATTTGTTTTTTGTTTTTTCCCTATTGGGAGACCTAGAACACATTACGGTAAACCAAGGTTTGCTAGTATCGGGTCTAGAAAGTGCAAAGCCCTGTAGTAAATAGTTGCAAATGCTGAACAGTGGGGTGTAACAATACATTGATCCACATCAATATATCGATTAAATGATTAATGATCCAATTACATCGATGCAAAATAACAATTCACATTGTATTTTTAAGATACACCTTTATTTTTAAATTCAGGCATGAGACTATAGTGAACAGGTGATTTGTTATTATCAGTAGTAGTAGTTGTAGTAGTAGTAGTAGTAGTAGTAGCAGTAGTAGCAGTTTTATGATACGATGTTGGATTATATCAGTTGCATAGACCTGAAACTGTAACAGACTTTGTGATGGCAAATATTATAAAGCTGGTGATTTGCACCCCTATAGAACACCATAGTAAGACCCATCACCACTCCAAGGCCCAACAGTCGGAAAGCATTTCTGGTTTCTGAAAGACATCACTTCGGGTTAGCGAGCAGCTATTTAAAGGTATATAGCCACATAGTATGCTTATAAAAAGACCAAAAACCGTTTGATTGTGATAAAAAAATAGGGTTATGTACACCAAGCCTCCATTCATGGTAGTGTTTTGATAGTCCTAGTTGAGTCAAAAGATAATTCGCTCTCGGGTGCGATTAACAAATATGAACAGACGTGGCGACATCTACTGGCAGTATCGCAGAACTATCATAATGGCGGTTTACTTAATTTCTGAATCAATTGTAAATAATGCCGGACTGAGCCTGACCCTCTGCAATGCCTCGCAGTAAAACGGCAGCTCGGCGTGATCGAAGGCCAACCATTATTAATTGAATACACCAATTATAGCAACTTTAAGAGCCTCATAACAGAACGTTTACTCACGTCAGTCAACTCTGCCATCACAGCTGAGCCTCGGCAGGATTAGTGTCCGCTTCAGTCAACACCAACATTCCTACTGTATTCCTTTCCCTCTTGGAATCATTTGTTTGCGCTTTTTTTCCATTGCATCTTGGACCATTCTGCATTGTTTCGCTGGGAGATGCTAACAGCCATTAGCTGCTTCCTTGCACGGTACATACTTCCGTTAAAATTGTAAACAAACATGAAAGGCTTTACTAACAAATTGAGCAACAACAAAGCATAAAACACCAAAATAACAACTAATCCACCAGCAGGAGGTGATAATCTTTCATAAAAACCTTGTATGCAACCAGAGTGAACTACTGACGCATAAATTAAAAAAAGTGAAATAACGTGGCTATGCACCTTTAAAACTCAAGTCCTTGAGAGTTGGTGTCCTGTAACTTTTAGGCGTGTCCCATTTCCTACACGCCTGAATCAAATGACTAAGATGCCTCACCAGCATGCAGTCAAGCTCTACAGAGCTCTGATAATGAGCTCATGTTTCTGTCAGGTGTGTTGAAGTGTGTTGAAGCAGAGACACGTCTAAAAGTTGCAGGAAACCAGCCCTCAAGGACTGGAGTTTGACACCACTGGCATAGAGGAAACATGTCCAATTTCTTTTCTGTTTTCACAACTGCACAAACACTGATGTCATCAAGCTCCAAAAGTCCTGGATGTTTTGACCATTCCGGAGGCACACACAGTGATCGGGAAATCACTTTTAGGCTTTGTACTAATATTCTTCGGAATATTTTACAAACCTTTCTGGGTTGCTGTGACCAAGATGTAACCAAAAAGGGTGAAGGAGCTATGGTATGAAAACCTACATTTCATGGACAATGAAAGTCCAGATAAAAGGAACTGGAATGTGGACTAAGAGCTTCTTCACAGCTTCACCTATCTAATGAATTCTTTTTTCATCTTCACGTCATCTCAGTACACTTCAAAGAACCTGAAGTCTTTTAAAGAATGCCATCTAAGCTTGTAATAAATTAGAAACACAAAGCAAAACCTAAATAAATGATGTGTTGTGCTTGTCCTGAGAGTAGAGCTTGGAGTCCAAGATCAGCTCTTACATGGTGCAGGGGAAACTCGACGAGACATTAGGAGTGTGCTGACCCTAATAAGCGGTGGGGAAATTATTTAAAACATTTGAACCATGTGTGTTGCTGCAGGAACCTCCCCTTTAAAAAAAAAATAAAGAACACAAGTAGACCAATAAAAACAAAGACAAAACAATAATGATAATGACAATAAGCACAACAACTAAATGAAAATAACAACAAAAGTAGTAGCTAACTATACTAACAAACATAATAGGATGAATACATTTTTAACGATCATCAAACTATAAGAAACAAACATCTGAAATCTGTCAATTTGCAATTAATCTATATGAGATTGACTTTTTGAATTGGACGGCTACATTAACCAGTTCTTCAATGACAGTCTGACTTAGCTAGATGGATCTGTGGTTATCACTACTCAGCTGAGCTGTAATGGTACACAAAAAAATTCTGTAGGTATTTGGGTTTTAAAGTCACGGATAGATCTCTAGGTGTGCCAGAAAATCAGAAAACTCCAGTTCTACTGTTCTGGGAACTTGCAAAACAGTGCTTCTTTACATACTGTGATCATATTAATATAGTAATGCTGCCTGCTCTCTGTAAATTAACAAATAACTAAAGAAAGATGATCAGAAATAATAATTAATATTATTATAGGAAGAATGAGAAGATGAAGAAAATGTTACATTTCTTAGTACCCTTATTCTTATCTTTATTTATTTATTCTCATTCATATTGTTTATTAATAAATACTGTTATGTTACAGACACACAATTCTTCAAAAAATATTTTATTTATCTTTGTCAATTTTGAACAGTTATTTAAATCCAAATCCAGTTATTTACACTTTGTGTACTAGTATTTAAGAATAAAACTCTGTTGCAAGGGTCACTACCAGATGCAGGAGGACAAAATATAAAGAAATTATCCCCCCAAAAAGGCGCAACTGGTTTCCCCCAAAATTAAGATAACATGTTTCCAATAAATGGATGAAAAATCTCTTGTTGGATTTCCATTTGCTTAGCAGAGCAGATTAGTTTAGCGCAAAAAATTCTTCTTTTTTTTTTTGTTGGGAAGAAGAAGCAGTTGTCATTTCCAACAAGTATGATGAAAAAACGAAAATAAATAAAGCAGGTAAAATTAGTCAACAAAACAAAGTTTTATGTTGATCTACCTTAGGAATATTTCAGAGGAATCTGGTTTATTAGGTTTGAAACACAGAAATCACTAAGCTTACAATCTATAACCAGTCTTTGACATTGATACAGGAAAACAAGCAGGTTTCCTCATGCTTATACCTTCAAAGCAGAAAGGAAAACAACTAAACCTATTTATTCCTGTACATGTTATAAAAAGGTTTTTAGTTTTTTTAGTTTTGGTGGCTCACCTGATTTCCCAGCCCCTTGGCTTCCCAGAAGGGCCAGCTTGATGTGGTTCATGCCCTTTGTGTTGTCAGGTCCTCAGCTGGTTCTCTGGCTGAAGCTCCGCGTTGTGTCTGGATTACAAGTTCGAGTCCGTGCATTATATACTCCTCATAGTCCAGACAGGATGGTGAAAGTACAGAAGGCACTGACCCCTCCCCCCTTTCTTTTCAAAGAGCTGTTTCACTTTTTAAAGCCAGAGGGAGAGAAGAGAGAGGGGGAAACAGTGCCCCCTCCTTTTTTCTCTCCACTGTGCTCCAGGAGCTCTACAGTATGTCTTTCTCTCTCCTTTTCTCCCTGTCTTTCTGTTACTCTTCAGCTCGGTCCCTTCCCTCACTGTTCTTCTCTCTGTGTTCATTTCCTTCTTGTTTCCTCCTTTTTTGCTTTCTTATATATCTCTTTTCTGTCTTTGCCTTCTCCCAGACAGGGGTTAGTCAAAGGTCAAGACAGACTAAACCTATTGTGCTGATCCTCCCCTTAACACTGTAACTGTAGTCTGACTGCCATCTATGAACATTTATATTATTCTTCATATACCGATGACAAAGAAGCTCATTCCTTCCTGGGAAATTCAGAGTGAATCGTTGCTCAAACCCACATTATTTATTATCTGTGTTGTGAACTATTCCACATCTCAACGCAAACTTCTGTGTTTTCCGTCACGATCCGACGTGATACACCATCGCAAAGTTGTTCATGATTGTTAAGCAGAAGGTTTCAACTTTTTACAGAAAAACAAAAAAATGTGAGTGATGAGTAAAGATGTTGAATATCTTCAGTATTCAACATCTTTACTCTGATACCCCTAAATAGTTTCTAGTGCAATAAGCTGCCTTCAGTTAGTTAAAAGAGTCCCCTTGTGTGTAATTAAATAGGTTTTACAATGTAGCTTAGCCTTTCACTAAAGCACAACTGTGTAAAAATGGTTCTTGGCACTGACGTCTTTTCCCCTTCCATTTAAACGCTACAACCTTTTCATCAAAACGATTAATTTTTCAAAAATAATACATCCACAGAACGAGTAGAGTGGTGCAGAGTAAAATAATTAATTTTACTGACACATAAATATATAATATATAAACAATTGTTTTATCACTTCTGACGGGTCCAAAACATATATACTTCTGGTTCCAATGGCAACCAAAGGATTCTGCACCAATACGAATAGTAGGTTGAAGTCACGTGAGAGGGAGCTCAGGCATTGAGAGATTGTCTGTCATAGTGCAGAGAAATAGCTTCTTCTCTGCGTTACATTTATCAGATTCAAACGGACCGAAAAAGAACCAAAATGAGGGTGAAGTTGGTGCCGACTAAAGGAAGAAAGGGGGGCAAAAGATATGCAGAGGTTGCTGCTTTCCTTCTGAATAGGTAAGTCTGCTAAGGCTAACCTGCAGACCTGGTTACCAGCTGGAAAACAGTACTACTGAAGGTTGGACCCACAGACACATATACGTAGACGCCTCATTGGGCGCAGGTTTGCACGTCGACGTCACCGCCATATTGTATGTGGCAGAAAGTAGTGAACGTCTATGTTCCCTGTATAAACACAGAGCAGGATCTTGTTAAAAATACTTGGAGGTGCTAGGACAGCTGTCGAACCAGAGGTACAGTGAGAGAGTTCTTGGAGATGCAGGGCTGTTGGAGCACACAGGTAGCAGGAGAACTAGCAGCCAAACAGAGAGCTTAGATGGCTGACAGACATAGAGTGAATGGAGACTGATGAGAACAGGACTTGACAGGCGTGGTGTTGGTAGAGACTGAAGACGAGCCGGCGGGGAAGAGAAGACTGAGGGAGGCTTATGTAGGGAGGCTGGCAGGTGGAGTGAGTTCTGACTAATGAGTGCCTAACAGGTGTGACTGATTGCTGAGGGAGTGGAGGGTGAGCTGAGTGAGAAGAGGAGGTATTGGGAAATAACAGGGAAAACAGCCAGGCCAAAACTGAACCATGACAGATAGAAAGATATAGATGGAGCTTAGGCTTTTGATCGATGTTTTGATCAATGTGCATATATAGATTTTGAAGTATTCTAAATAAATAGAATAGGTGTGTGTTTATATATAAGTATATGTCCAGATTATATATATATATATATATATATATATATATATATATATATATATATATATATATATATATATATATATCAATTGGTTAATAAAACCATGTGAACCTTTTAAGATCCGATATAGACACAGATTAGCAACAGACTTTTTGGGGGAGTATTAAAGAGGTAAAATTACTCATATGAGAAAAAAGTCATAGGACAATAAAGTAAAAAAACAAAACAAAAGTGGTAATATTATGTGAAAAATGTCATATTATGACAATTAAGGGGGAACATTTCCAGAATAGTCACAGTTTGCAGAACTATCTTAGTCCTGGAGTAATAGGGCCAGGATAGATTCTTATAATTATTTTTATTCTTTACGAGAATAAAGTCAGGGGAATGAAGCCAAGAGGGATATGAAAATAAACTCGTAATATTACAAAAATAAAAATATTATGAATATAAAGTATATTCTGAGATTAAAGTCCCTCTGATACTGTTTAAGTGACTGAGTCTAACTGCAGATTTGCCACATACAAAATGGCGGACGCTCTGACGCATCCCCAGCATAGGCAGAACCCGCCCAACGAGGCGTCTACGTATATAATGTCTATGGTTGGAACTAGAGCAGGTGAGCATGAGTGCGCCACCTAATGGCTGGGAGGAGTTAAACTTGTAGCTATCTGATATAATTGTGAGGTAGATCCATCCATCAATCCATCCATCCACCATTTGTTCCCGCTTTTCCTTGCAGGGTGTTGGGGGGTAGGGAATGGGGAGGCTGGTACCCCTCTCCAGCTGTTATTGGGCGAGTGGCGGGGTACACCTGGACAGGTCGCCCAGTCCATCACAGGGCGACACAGAGACACACAGGACAAACAACCATGCCTGTGAGGAAAATGGACCTGTTAACTGAGAAGCAGAGTTGATATAGGGGTTGCAAAATCCTCTCTGTCAATCATTATTCTGCTATTGATTCTTGTTTAGTGCTGTTTATTGGACTCAGTGATTGAAGTCTTAAGAAACAAGACACATTGACCATTTAATCATTTATTAATTTTACAAACAGGTGGCCTCTGGAGGTCATGACAGAACCTTAAAGCGCCAAAAACACACTGGTGCCTGCCTGCCCTTCATGCTGCTCATCAGCCCAATCACTCACTGATGTGGGTGTCCACAAGGGTGGCGTTTTGGGATAGCATCTGGTGTCGGAATATCACATCGATATCTCTTTGTGCTGAGATTGCCTCTAATGATGACACGCTTTGATTTCCCAGGGAGAGAGATGCCGTCAGACTACCTCCACCAACAGCTGTCTGGCATTGGTAGTGAGAATAGGAAAAATTCTTCATGGGTGCAATCCACACACATTTTTGTTTTTTATTTTTTTGCAAGCATAGGCTTTCCAGCAGCATAGGATTTATTGCCATGCAGTATTGTTACGACAAATAAATAATTGACAAAGTTCCTGACTTTTTATGGTAAGTATGAAAAATTGGAACAGAAACGTTTTTTTAAGACCTGCATTTTAAAAGAACATTAAGGTTTTCAGCAATTCATTAGGACAATTTATTTGGGGAAATCCCATAGGACTCAAATACCACTATGGATTTCACAGTTTTAATGTTTTCTTTTTACAGATAGCCTTTAGTTATCTCTAGTGTTTTGAATAAAAGTTTTTAACCCATTTGGATATCTGGTAGTTTCAGACCTTCCCAAAGGCCCTAGTGCTTCATACCACTTGGACTTTTTTTTTTAATAGCTTTTCATGTTACAGCCACGACCTACAGTGTATTTTACAGGGATTTTGATATAGACTAAAAAGTAGTGTGTCATTTTGTAGAAGGAAAATGATACATGTGTTTTTCAATTTTTGGATGTCAAAACCTTGATGGTGAAATATGCTTTTATATTTAGTCTTCCTGAGTTAATACCTTATAGAAGCACATGTCAATGCATTCCCAGCTGCAAGACTGAACCTTTGCAGGCACTTTTTAAGGTCAGACACAATTGATCGAAAACATCTGTGAACAAAGATGTTTAAATCATTCAACAGATTACCAGAGTTCAGTCTTGGGCATTCTAACATATAGGCTTTCATCACAATTTTCATTTCAGCTCTGGGTGTATGTCTATGGTTGTTGTCCTGCTGAAAGATGGACTCCCTAACCTGGTCTCATTTTGTTTGGAGCCTAGAACAGTTGTTTGCAAGATAAAAAAAAAAAAAAAAGGATTGCCTTGTATTTCCATTTTCCCAGCATCTCTGGCCAACCTCCCAGTCTCTGCTGAAGCATCTTCTCAGCATGATGCCACCACCACCATCTTTCATCATGGGGATGGTGTTTTCAGAGCGATGTGTAGTGTTAGTTTTTCACCAAACAGCATTTTCCCTGGAGGTCAAAAAGTTCGACCAGAGCATGTATTTACTGTGTCCCCCACATAGTTTGTACTAAACTGCAAATGGGACTTCAATCATAGTTAAGCCATGATTCCTTCTCAGTCTTTCCTGGTACTGACTCGGCTCATAGGAGCTTTGAGCAATCACCCTATCGTGATGTCATCAGGCGCTGACGACGGAGGAGTGCCACGTCTTCTTAGTAACCATGAGGAAAATAGTGTCAGCGATATTTTTCAAATGACATGCTCTCATAAAACAGTTTTTAATAATAGCTTCATAGACTTGGAGAGGGAGCTCCATAGGTTCTGTGCTTCTCCAGCCTGAGAGTCTGGAGAAGCTACCAAGCAGCTAATGATTACTGCGTCTTGTTCTGTGGGTGTTTTGTTTTGTGGGAATCACTCATGTCTAAATTTGGATTACCTTGGGTTATCCAGTTTTTCTCACTTTGGTTTTCCTTATATTGCTCATTTCTGGTGGAGTTTTTAAGTTCCTCCTTGTGTTCTTGTCTCTCTGAATTTTGACTTTGAGTCTCATTTTAGTTTCAGTCCTTTACCTTTGTTTAGTAGATCCTTGTGTTTTCATCTTTCATGTGTTTATTAGTCATCTCCCCTGAGCTCCTTAGCCTTGCTCACCACTCAGCTGCCACCCATATTCTTGGTTGTACTCACCTGGTTTCCATGCCTCTAAACACACCTCCACAGTTTCTGTTCAAAGCTTGATTCCTCCATTGCTTTCACCGTGATTCCGAATCTTGACGATCTTCGTCGTCTCTCCGCTAAGTTCCTCCACCTCTTAATTTTGAAATCCTCTGACCTCAGGACACCTGCTGATGTCTTGATTTGTGTCCTGTCATGGTTTTTAAATGTTTAGCCCACATGCAGATACAGACCGGAGACAAGCACAGTTTTAAGATGTTTATTTAAAGGTTCAGGCTGCGGGAAGAGACACAGCGTGTGGCTCAGGCGAGGTCTGAACGTCAGTACTGGAGCGACTGCGGAAAGAAGGAGGAATAATGTTACGAGTGAATGAACCAGGGGAAAGTACCAGAAGCTGTGCCGCTTACCATTTAGCAGGGTTGACCTATCTGGGGAGAATAATGACGAAGGAACTCTGTGACCGTAGCTCGTAGGTGGTAGTGACTGGAGGGCTGACAGATGGTAAGCTGGCGAGGGATCCGGAGTGCACCACAGCAGATGAGAGGAACAGATGTAGTAACCAGAGAGTTGCAGGTGAACCAGAAGAATCCAGGGAAGGGGGTCGCAAGCCCAGCTTGGTAACACCAAGAGGGTAAGAGTGGAGATGCCAGAGCAAAATCTGAGCGGCAGGGATTCTGTGGATCTGGTTCTTTGAACACGACGTCCAGGCAGGTGAGTAAATCCAAACACGAAAAACTGTGAACACCAGGAGACAAAAACATTAGTCCAAAAACGGGATTCCAAACGACTCACAAAATACGAAGTTCAGGATACAGGTCAGAGGCCACGGCATACCACGACAGGTTTAACACTCTGGCGTCTTCCATCTGTCTGAGCACTCCTTAAAAAGCCAGTGGAAGCCGCTCCAAACACGCCGCAGGTGTGGGCCACGCCCCCCAGTCAACTAGAACCACCTGTGGAGCAGAGTTAGAGCACGGAACACACAGAGAACCCTGACATGTCCGTCTCCAGTTCAGTACATGACAGATGATAGGTGGAACGGTGCTCCTAGAAAAGGTCAAAGCTGGAGATATTGATATGTAATGGAAGCCAATGCTGGTTTAAACTCCCCCATGTTTTTCATGTTGTGTTCCTTAGTCCTAGTGATGCAGTTAATCAGTAATGTTCTTCAACAAACTTTAGAGGCCTTTACAGAACCGTTGTGGTCGTACTGCTGTTCTGTTTATTAGCTAGGTACTTTCTGACGGCAGTTTGCTCTGCTGGACTTGATCATGGGGTATCTGAGTATGGGGGGCTAAATACAAAAGTATATATATATATATATATATATATATATATATATATATATATATATATATATAATCATAACACATTTAATTTAAAGGCACCTTTCAGAACACTTAGGAACACTGTGCAGAACAAGCATCATATTAACAATAAAGATAAAACAACAAACAATAAAAGTCACAACAAACTTTTTATCTTTTTTAGATTCTAACTTGAAAGAAATTGCAGTCTGCCACATCCTAACTACTGTATCATTTTCCTTTCACTTACACAACACAATGTATCCTTACTTTGTGTTGGACTGTATGTAAAATTGATGTTTGCGGCTTTAATGGCACAAAATGTAGAAAAGGTTCAAGAGTTTAGACAAAGATGGGAATCAGTGGCCGAGTGGTCAGAGCAGCACCCTGGCACTGTGAGAAGATTGCAAGTCCAGTTCGATCCCTACAGACTGCCGCTATGGCTCCCTGAGCAAGACCCTGAGACCCAGATTGCTCCCTGGACGTCGTAAAAAGCTGCCCTCTGCTCCCTAAGGGATGGGTTGAATGCAGAAAACAAATTCTGTTAGAATGTACAATTGCAATGACAAACATTTCTCTAAATGTCATAGTCAGTCTTAACCTTAAACTAAAGCTATATAATAAATAAATACTAAAGCAATAAACTCAAGGTTTTGAGTCCAAAACCCAGTGAACGTCAGCTATAAAGACCCTGATTTAAGCATCAATCACACTCTTGGCGTCAAATGTAATCAGTTAAGACCAATCTGTCTCTTTGATAAAGCAACTTAAAGCCTATAAATCCCTCTCGGCTTTGTCAGCTGTAAAACAAATATTCTTTAGTCTAAACAACAGCACTGTTTTCAGCTCTGGATGGGTTATACAGTATTTACGTACTTTTGTTAGAAATTGAGTCCGTTTTCTTCCAAATTCTGCTCTAGCAACGAACATAGCCCTGTGCTGTTTATGACTCAAGGATCAAGAATCTGAACCTTTAAATTGTTAGCACATGAGCCACAGCAGAAAAAAATGGAAAGCAACCTGACCACATTGTATGAGTCCAAATGCATTTATATAACACGGCATGCAGATTGGATCAGCCTTTGAAATGTTTACCAAGCCATCTTCTATCCATTCTGGGATGTTTACATATCATATATCCCGAAAAGTCCATTTGAGCGAGGCAAAAATAATTGGTTCCAGAGAAATTTAGGTTCTGTGTATTCAGATGTGGACAGAACTCACAAACACATCGCTTAAGGTTCTCCGAGCCACTCATCAGAACAAAGGGGAACAAAAGAGATAAATATTGGAAATCGTAAAAACGTGTTAGACTCAATTGTTCTCAATCCTCAGAATAGCTCAAAATAAAACTTGTCCATTTGATAAAGCATTTGTCTTCGTACAGATTTTGCTGTTTTTGCTCTTTTTTCGTCATACTATATGTCAAATAATCAAACTTTAATGTCAGTCAGATAACTTGAGCAAATAAAAGACGCATTTTTCAAATGAAATATTAAAGGATAAACCTATCCATACCCAGCTGGTACATTTGAAAAAGTAGTTGCACCCTTGTTAAATGGTGAATTAATTGTCATTACCCTATATTGTGGAAAGCTGAAAATCTATTTCACTGACCAAGCCTGATTACTGCCAGATCCATAGAATCACTTAAATATAACCTGTCTGGCAACATGAAATAGGCTTATAGATCTCATGAAGCAACAACGAACGCCCCAATCCAAAGAAATTAGATCAGAAATAAAGGCATAAATAAAGTGGTTGACATCTATCAGTTTGGAAAGAGTCGTCAATCCTTCTGAGGCTTTGGGTTTGAGCAAACCACAGTGTCCAAATATGGAGCAAACATAAAACCTTCCGAGGAGAGGATGGCCCACCAGAATGACTCCACAGAACAACATCTAAAAACTTCAGACGTCAGCTCCCTTAGGTAAAGTCCGTGTTCATGATTCAACAATAAGGATGAGAGTAGACTAAATTGCGTACCTGAGGTCCAGAGTGGAGAAAACCAAGGAAGTGGTGGAGATTTCTTCTGGTGCAGACCCACCACACTGACACCGGTAAACATCCAGGGAGCTGCCATTGAGATAGTGGAGTCTTATAAGTATCACCTGAACAATAAACTGGACTGGACTCACAACGCTGACCCTTGTCTTTACAGGAAGTGTCAGCGTAGATGTTATCTGCTCAGGAGGCTGAGATCTCTTGAGGAACAGGGGCACTCCTGAAAGTCTTTTTTGACTCTGTGGTGGCATCAACTATCTTCTGTGGGTGTAGTTTGTTGGGGTAAATCTGGCTTGAAGCTCCCAGAGAGGGTTCCTGTTGTTTTCTATCATAGCCAGAGCTTGTAGGTCTTCCTGTATATCAGGTGAAGGTCCCTCTACTCTGGTTCTCAGAGGACCCTGATGATGCTTGTTAGAGTAAAACCTCCACCTCCTTTCTTGCTGAGTGAAAATAAGAATCAAGAGTTTTTAAGCGTTATTTTGTAACCATAATGAAATTTAAAATATTTTTTGTATAAGTGATTAGCCATAACTTACAATCAGTCCATTTTGGGTCAGCCATGGACTGCCGGTGCATCCCTAACAGCGCGTAGTTACGCAGCTGCTGTTTTCAAGGGGGTCTTAAGACCCCTCTATGCACCCCCTTCCCACCACCACTGTCCTTGAGTGACTGGACAGTGGTGGTGGGAAGTGGCTGCTGGATTCTAGGTGCACTGAGGAATGTTATTGCAAACCCTTCTTTCCAGCAGAGGTTAGATTTTATAACCATGCCAACTTTCTACAAATCAATAAGTTTATGTCCAATCTGTTTTTGCCCATTTTTTTCATTCTTGTAAATAACCTGCTTTTATTCACAGATATGCATGCATATTCGTACATTTTTTAAATCACCCTATACCGTGGCACTTTTATTTTGTATCTGAGTATGCTATTTGTAATAATTGCACAGTATTATTTTTCTCATGCTGTAAATATGTCTGTGATATCCAGTCTCCTGTTCTTATTTCTTTTTCAGTTTACACTCAAAAAAGTGAAAAGTAGGTTAAACTGAACTTTATTCTTGTAAAAATTAATTGTTTTTTTCACCCAGCAAACCTCTCGTTTTGTGTTAACTGGGAATTAAATGTTAACATAAGGTGGACAACTACCCTGGTTCACTTTTTTGAATGTATATTATTTGACCTTTGTGTGTATCTACATGCTTTCATTTGCATTTCACTTTCCTGCTGGTATACTTGCAGAACAATGGATGTTTCTATTCTTCATCCACAAAACCATTATTTGAAAAATGCATTGTAATTTATCACATTAAGTTTGTATGATGTTGAAATGCGTTTGAAGATCTTCAACATTTAAATGTAAAAAAAAAAAAAAAACAGAAGGAATCTGTGAGGAGCCTAATTCTTTTTCACAGCACGGTAAGCCTGATAAATCAGTTGCAGGTACGTTGGATCGGTGAGAGAATGGATATACTGGGGAAAAATGAAAAAAAAAAAAAAAACTTTCATGACTGCTTCACGTTGTTTGATGACATTCCTGCTGGGATTACTTTAAAATCATATTTCCTTCCCTTACTTGGAAGCTGGTGGGTCCTGGAAGTAGATGTAGAAGCCAGTTTGTCCTGAGCTGATCAACACGTGGCCGCAGAGGCGCTTTCACATGGGACGCCATCATGTGCTCACAAAGCTACACACTGGGCAACAGACACACACAATGTCAGCATGTCCACATCAAAAGGCTGCCGTGGAACATCAGCGTTTTTCAGTGCAAACTGTGCGCGTGTGCAGGGATATTTTTTGGAAGGCTTCTATTTATTCTGTGAAGTCAGATTATCCGCCATGTAGGACATGGGAAAGGCTGTGTTGGATTTAAATTATGCCCTGGCATGTAAAAGCTAAACATTCTCTGCCTGTCACTGCCGGCCTGATCAAGCAAATGCATCAGCTGTAACATTTATTGCAAATCTGACCGTTTTGTGTAGTTTTGGTTTGAAACGGCTTATCGGGCTTTTTGTTGTCCATCTTAATTGTAGTTTTGCTTCCCATAAAAGCTGTTAAACACAAACCCTGTATAAAGGAGACTGCTTTTACAAAGCGGATTTAAAAGTGGAGGCCACTGAAACACACATGCATTATTCTAAACGGCACCCCTCTACACAGTAGAAATCCGTTTGATATTCTTTCACACAGGATTTAGTCCCTTGGCAAACCTTTACCATGCCAGCCTTGATCAAATGGGTACCGAATAAGAAACACAGGACGGGGCCCTTAGCTTCCACACTATCATTATTTATAAACCATTAATTATTAATAATTTGCGATATAAATGTATGTCATTCTTCCTTATTGCTATAAACAAATATTATTGGCATTCATGCATTTGTATTCATCTCTTTTACTGTCTATTTTTTTCATATCGTCAATGTCAGGACTCAGTCAGCAGAGCTGTGTAGCTTGCTACCGGTTCTGCTGCTCTTGTCTTTTTTCTCCACAGGTGTTCGGTGTTGACCAGTGGGCGGAGCCCACACACCTGCGGATGATTGAGCAGCACTGACTGCTGCATTTAAGCAGCTCACAGACAGCGGGAAGATGCCAGAGTGTTACCGTCGTGGTATGCAACCAGTCGTGGCCTCCAGCTTTATGATCTCAAGCAAAGAAACTAAATGTTCTTACCTCTGTGTTTCCCCAGGTTCCTCTGTTCATTCTGAAATCCACCTCCAGTGTCAGTCACCTCAAAGTCCTCCTCTCGTGCCAGCTCCTCTGGGTTCATCTCGAAACAGTTCCTCATTCTGGGATCCACTCCCTCCGGACATCTACTGGTGACTCCCGCTGCTCTGGACCCCTGGACATCTCGGTGCTGCTCGGACCCACTTCTGCCTTCGCTCACTGGTCTCTCGGACACCTGTGGCCCCGTCACCAAGCAAGCGCTGAGTCCACACCTCCTCCTCCCCGGTCCGACTTCCAAACCCAGTGGTAAGCTTACGTCCAGCAGCACATTCCCCTCGTCCCCTCCATTTGTTAATTCCTTCTCCCATTTCCTCAGATTGGTCCGGTCATACATCCACTTGGTTCCCGTCCCGACTCAACTCCACTCAGACTGAACTCTTTCCGTGGTTCTAGTAAAATAAAACTTTTTCTTACTACCTGTTCTCCCGAGTGTTTTCTGCATGTGGGCGAAACATATCAAGCCAAACATGACAGTCAATATCTTGGCCTTTTTGATTGAACCTTTATTTGTTGTTCCCAGTCATGAATGAAGATGCATATCAAGAATCTTTATTGTCGCCATGTGTTACCATAGTGAAATCTCTTTGAGATTCACATCGGCTCAGAATGTGAACAGACAAAACACACGAGACGTAATATTTCCGTTGATTTCAGATTTTTTCACAATACGTTCAATTTAGGATGTTAATCGATTTATTTCTTAAATAAACTAGAAACAACAAGGAAATCATTCAAATAAACTTTGTTTTCATTTGACACAAAAAAAATGTACAAACAAAAATGAATTTTCCTATTGGGCTTGAAGTGCAAACCTTAAAATAAGTTAAAGTAAACAAAATGTTCCTCTTGAACTAAGATGAATGTCCCTATGGTCATTAACAGTGCAGTAACTTGCCTTTTCACAAAACTCACACAGCAGCTGCCTGTGAGACAGTGTTGACGGAATATGGAGACTCCACAGCTCCAGCAGTTGTCATGAGACAGTAACGGTAGAGATATTGTTGCTTTAAAATGAAGATAAGTCTGCTTCTGTACCTGTAAAGAGAACTATGAAAAGAAAATCAAATAAACTGATAAAGTATTACAGGTACAAACCACCAACGCTTTTGATTTTGATGACATCACTGAAAAATACACAGTATTATTTAATACGAGATGCATAAAGTGACAGCTAAAGTAATAATAGGGGTTTTCTGTATAAAAGTGCTGTTAGGTTAATTGGCCTTTCTAAATTCTCCTTAGGTGTGAGAATGGTTGTTTATCT
This sequence comes from Fundulus diaphanus, assembly GCA_037039145.1. Lineage (NCBI taxonomy): Eukaryota > Metazoa > Chordata > Actinopteri > Cyprinodontiformes > Fundulidae > Fundulus > Fundulus diaphanus. The sequence continues at coordinate 42,551,116 of CM073134.1, forward strand.
CTGTGTTGCCCTGCAATAGACTGGTGACCTGTCCAGGGTGTACCCCGTCTCTCGCCCATTGACAGCTGGAGATAGGCACCAGCACCCCTCGTGACCCCACAAGGGATAAGCGTGTCGGAAGATGGATGGATGGATAGATGAATGGATGTATAAAAGTGAACCACGAGGCCCAGGCCCATGAAGCAGCTGCCAGGAGTGAAGCCAGCACACACCCGAGCACCCAGCCTAGGACACTGAGGACCACCAACGCACCAGCGGGTCAAGGTGCCAGCCAACAGAGGGGAGCAGGACAAGGGGGATGGGCTCCCCACTTAGTGGAGACCTGAGATCTCACAAGAGAGGGAGCAGTCCAAACCCAACATGAAATAAAGACAAACTGAAAACCAGGTACACATTCACATGTTCCCATCCTAGTGCCCCCACATGCATACACTCTCGCCCACAAAAAAAAGGGACACACTCACACTCGTCACACACATCCTATGTTTCCAGGTCCAGATACCGGCACCCCAGAGGGGCTCAGAGCTCCCAGATGGCCGGCCCCGCCCCTGGTCTAACAAAGGTGTTTGTGCAGCAGCAGGTTCCCTGTTGGATGCGCTAATGCCAGCTGAGTCCGTCCTCCGTTTTCTGGTGCAGTGAAGGACTGTTCTCTTATCATTTAACTCTACTCCGGTTCAGGTCCTCTTTGAGCCCTCTTGGAGCCAGGTAAACATCACAGCTATGATCAGTTTCCTCCGTTTTTCTTCTCTTTCCTACATCCATTTGAATATAAGGCAATAGGTTATATTATGAGGCGATATTTTTTAAATTAACAAAGCTGTAAACTGTGGCACGGTTGGCGGGGATGCGGGGAGACGTCCCGATACACGCTGCACACTGGAGAGAGGTCCTGGTATGCTGAGGGGTGAAATTTTGAAGTGCCTGTACTGTGTACCGGCCCATTTAAAGAACTGTTGTTGGCAAGAGAATGTTTTTATCCTCTGGGCGTGCCCTCTACCAACCTAACACTGCTCTGGTGGTGGCATTTTGTGGGCAGGGCTAATCCCTGAGTGGCAGCTTTTCACACACATGCAAAGTTGGCCCGGCTATGTAAATGAGACTGGAGAACAACATAGAGAGATGCTGTGCGACCTCATACCATCCTCCATCCAAAAACATACCTTTAGTTCTTCACAAAACTATTTTTATTTTTTTCTGTCTAAAATAATGGCATTTCGCTTGTTCTACCTTTAAAGATTCTCTGAAATTCCAGCTGCAACAGATAAAGGGATAAAGAGTGTCTGCATTGAAATAAACATAATGAGGGCCAATTCATCGTTTTCTCTAAAGATAAACACAAAACAAAAACACTGATTGTTTGCGGAATCGAGTCGATGGAAATGTGGTCTTCATTTTGTTAGAAATAAACGCCAACAGCGGCTTTAGATTGCAGCTATCAATCATTCTGATGTTAGTGTCAGTCAGAGTGACTTTGGAGATTAAAGTTGTTATTGTCGTCAAGCCCAAGTCCCTTCAAGTCTGCCGCCCAAAATACTGGCTCCAGTTTAGCCACACATTCCTGAAAATGGACATAAACATCTTGGAAATGTAAAAAGACTCATGGTTGAATGGATGGACAGCAGATCCTGTGATTATCCAAGCCGGGTCCTATCACATACTGCTTTTGTCTGCTTCTAAAATGAGAACCGGGGGGGCTGGCACACTCCATTCCTCATCAACTGCTGTCTGTAACACTGACAGCAGTGCGACCATGTAACTTAACAGATCTTGTTGCACGCAATTTTTTTTTCCCTCATTCATAAAATGCTGAAATCAGGGACATTTCCAAGGACAGCTTTTGCTGGGGACAGGACGTCCAAAACGCCTGTTCCCAGAAATTGGGGACGTCTGGTCACCCTACTTTAAAAAGTCTGGTGCATTTTTGAGACAAAATACAAATTCCATAAGCTTTAGTGTAGTATACCAAACACAGGAGATTGTAATGGATGTCCACGATTATGGCATAGCTACTCTCCCTATAGCAAGCAACAAAGGTGACAGCAGCCCTACCACCCTAGAACTAACTTCACTGTGGTTGCTGTGAACTTCCCTCTCTGCCTTCCCTCACAGGCAGAGAGCTGCTGCCTCGTGTTGAAACCTGCCTGCTGCAGGGCAAAGAATAATCAACCATGCATTGTGTCCACATTACAAATGAATCATGATGCGCAAAGCTGCCGGTGATCCCGCCTGGATTACGAAGCGGGAAATAAATATGATAATACATACCTGGACCGGTCCTGTCCTCCACTGCCTTGACAGAGCCGGTTTCAGGCTTCACTGGGTCAGCACCCTTTAGCCAGCAGCTCGAGCTGACAAGGCTCAAATTTCTCTGGGGGCAGAAATATTCTTTTACACGGGGGTGAGTTACACTTTAAGTTGGAAAATGTTTTGCAAAATCACACAAATGGGATTTGTCATCAATGAATTTTGTTTAGTGGTATATTTCAACAAAGTTAAACATTTGGATAGTATTTAAGCGACATCTTAAATAAAATATTGTGGGCCATAATGAATATCTAAAGGGGAAAATAAAAAACCGTGTAGGCCTGCAGTTATTTACAAAGCAGAGGAGATAGAGGATTAATCTTCAGGTTCCGTTGGTCAGCTTCACAGTTGCTACGTCCCGGCTCGGTTGCTCTTCAACATGAGTAATGCTAAGGTTCGGGCGGGGACAGCCGGTGGAGGCTACACCGTCCCACTTCACAAGCCGAGCTCTGTCCTTCAGTCTCAAACCAGTGTGTCAAAGTATCTTTATTAGTCTTCCTTGAGAGAAATTTGCCTTGGACACAAGGATCAACTGCATTGCACTACATATTCAATCACTAATAAAAGAAGCCTTAGCAAAATAATAAATAAATATGCAATAGTAACAACAGTTCAGAAATCCCAGATCGACTAAAACGATCATATTAAAACCCTCCAAATCAACCTTTAAAAATAGAATAATTTCAAACACCACTGCCCTCCCAGTTTGCTGCTGTAGAACATAAGAGACCATACATGTGGTTACCTACGTGTCCTAGCACTCCTCCTGTTAATCTTCTCATTACAAACTAATGCACTCATTAACAAGTTTTATAACCAATGGGTTGAACAAATGTTTAAATCTGTTATGTTTGCATAAGGGTGTCCTGTACCTTCTTCCAGAGTTCAGTAGCACAAATTCAGAGTGGAGCGCATGAGAGGAGTCGGATGAAATCTTATCTGCCTGTCTGAGGATGGACTGCTCAAAAAGTTCCCATTATTTTACTTTCTGTCTTTACTAAGTTTAAGATCTTTGTTTTTACTGTGAAATTACCAAACCAGCTGGTGTTGCCATATCTTACTAGAGACTCTATGGTAGCTCTGTAAAAAATTACCATTATGTTGGTACAAACACCAAACACTCTTAAGCGACAAAGAAAACAAAGATGCTGGTGAAGTTTTGCACAAACACCTGCCACAGGTGTGTGCCAGCAAAGAGTGTAATCAATATGAAGCCCCAGGTGTTTATATGAGCTCACCTGTTGAATGTTCTGTCCATGTATGGCCACAGGGCTGTGGTCTCCAACTGCCCTGGGGGTCCACCAGCATCTCCATCGTCTATTCTATGTTAATGTCAAACATATGAGCATCACACCAGTTCACGCATTCATCAACTGCTGATCTGTGACTGCTTGGATTGGAAGCAGTGTTTAACAAGCTGAGTATTACGGTATGATCTGCAATTTTCACCACATATTGATTAGGCTGATAGCTGACACAATCGTTATGTGTACAGTGTTAATAAAAACGGTGAGCTGACTCAGCGCTGGGGGGCCCCAGTGCTGCTCAGAGCAGAGTCAGAAAACACTCAGTTCAGTTTTACCTGTGGTGGCCTGTTTGACAGAAAAGAATGATACCATCCATTTTCCTACACGCTTATCCCTTGTGGGGTCGTGAGGGGTGCTGGTGCCTATCTCCAGCTGTCAATGGGCAAGAGGCGGGGTACACCCTGGACAGGTCGCCAGTCTATTGCAGGGCAACACAGAGACAAACAGGACAAACAACCATTCTCACACCTAAGGAGAATTTAGAGAGGCCAATTAACCTAACAGTCATGTTTTTGGTTTGTGGGAAGAAGCCGGAGAGAACCCACAGGGAGAGCATGCAAACTCCATGCAGAAAGACCAATTGCAGAATGAGTTTTTTGTGGCTGGATGGAATTAAAAGCAGAACTAAAATCAACAAAAAGCAGTCTAGCATATGCAGAGGGGGACTCAAGATGTTTTAAATCAAGGTGTGTTACAATTAAAATGGCTTCACTTGTGCTCCGTTCCTTTTTGTGTGTAAATTGATATTGATCCAGGTGTGGCTCCACCTCCAAGCGTAACTCCTCAATCACCAGTTTCTCCAGTGACGTCATCACATTGGAGGTCAGAGCCACCGGCCTAAAGTCATTGTTTACCTGGGGACAAGCTTTCTTGGGAACTGGAATAATGATGGATCTTTTCCAGAGCTCTGGCACTGAATGAGTGTTGATGGAGAGTTGGAAGAGCTGATGCCAGGCTGGAGTGAGTTCCCCCGCAAATGTTTTCAAAAAAGCAGACATATTGTCTGGTCCTGTCGCTTTGTTCGTATGCATTGATCTAAAAACCTGAGTGACTAATTGCAGGTTTATCAAGATTCTGTTTTCATCGTCCTTGCAATCAATCTCCATACGTTCATTATTGTTAGCACTTTCAAATCGCAAATAGAAATTATCTTGTTCATTTGCTTTCATTGCATTGTTTTTAGCAAATACAGGTTTCCTGTTTGAGTCCATGTTGGTCATACTGCACACACAGAGCTAAACATAGAGAGTTTATTGCAAGGAAGATGGACAATGGCAGGTGAAACCAGAGATAGTAGTAATATAGTAATAGTAATATCATCTTTATTGTCATTGAAACATACATTGAAACATACATTACAACGAAATTTGTTCTCTGCTTTTAACCCATCGCCCTTGGGGAGCAGTGGGCTGCCATGTGCGGCGCCCGGGGAGCAATCTGGGGTTAAGGGTCTTGCTCAGGGACCCAGAGTGCAGGCGCTGGGGATCGAACCGGGTACTTGCATCCTTCTCTGAGTGAAGCGCACTGCTCTAACCACTAGGCCAACACTCCCGCAGCAGATGCAGGACTGAACTGGAGCAGGGGTGTAGATGTGTGCAGGAGCTGGCAAGCAGTACCAGAGTCACGGCAGAGTGAGTACTAGGAGGCCAGAGCAGCAGCAGGATCCACAGCCCGGCTGAGTGAACACTTGCGGGCCAGAGTCACAGCAGAACCAGCTGCTCGGTAGGGTGAATACTTGCAGGTCAGAGTCACAACAGGATTAGTAGCTTGGCTGGGTGAATACTAGCAGATCAGAGTCACCACAGGACCGCAGTACGGCTGGGTGGATGGTAGCAGGCCAGAACCACAGCAGGATCGGTAGCACAACAGGGTGAATACTTGTAGGCCAGAACCACAGCAGGATTAACAGCACAGCTGGGTGAAGACTTGCAGGTTGGAACCACAGCAGGATTAGCAGCACGGCTGGGTGAAAACTTGTAGGCCAGAACCACAGCAGGATAAACAGCACGGCTGGGTGAGAACTTGAAGGCCAGAACTACAGCAGGATAAACAGCACGGCTGGGTGAATACTTGCAGGCCAGAACCACAGCAGGGTTAGCAGCTCCACCTAAGGTCCAGAGGTAGACAGGTCGCAACCAGAAGCAGGCAGAAACTAACAAGGTTAAACCAAGGCAGGGAACAAAACAACTAGCAGGAGCAAACCAGGTAGACAGGCGAGAAGTGAATAGAGTCTGATGCCGAACCTGCAGCAAAGGGAAGGCAAAGGGTGGCTTAAGTAGGGAGGCTGGCAGGTGAAGTGAGTTCTGACTAATTAGTGACTGACGGGTGTGACTGACTGCAGCGGGAGTGAAGGGAAAGCTGAGTGAGAGGGGGAGGAGGAAACTGAAAACTAACAATAAATAAAGCCAGAACATAACTAAACCCTGACAAGGAGGAAGAACTGAAAAATAGTAAATAAAAGCCCGATCAAAAACTAAACCCTGACAAAGTAAGCTTTATTATTTGGGTATTTCTTAATGCTTTTCTTTGGGATGATTGAATCAACACAGAAGGAAATGTAACTTGTAACTGATTCAGTAGCAGTGGTGATGTCTGCATCCTGAAAGAAAATATCCCAGTCAATAGACAGGAAGCATCCGCTCAGCTCTTCTCTCTTGTCAGCTGACCATATTTTGATAAAGTGAACTTCAGGTTTACAAGATGTGTCTGTTTCTTTTTTGTTTTCTCCTATGTTGCACTATTCCTTCTTCCTCTATGAGATATCGTATATTGTTATTCTCTTTTCCGCGGTCCACGAAGGATGCAGCCCCTGAATTGGGACATACCCTATGTCCCCCAGGCGTTTCCAAGCCTGGGGGTTCCCCCGAAGGAGCTGGCCCAATTGGCTGGGGAGAGAGAAGTCTGGGCCAGCCTACTAAGGGTGCTAACCCCGCGACCCGACCCCGGATAAGCGGAATAAGATGGATCATGCAGTCTGTTAGTGTTTTTCACCTCGTTAGTATTCTTTATTAGTCTGCAGATTCTGTCATTTCCTTCTTGTTTCCAGTCATTGCTTGGTATCCTGTACGTTTTGGATAGAGCTACTTTATTCATGTTTTTGCCAGATCTTTGTTTTCCTGCCTGTCATTAGTTCAGTTAGTAGTCAGTTTATTTTAAGAGTCTGTTTATTCCTTGTCGTTTTTGTATTCTGGTTAGGTCCTGTGGTTCCTCCTTGTCGCTAACATTTGATTGCACTTTCTCGCTTTCAGCTAATCACCTGTGGACTCCCTAATTGCTTCCACTTGCTCTCCTGCTTTCTGCTCTGTGTCTTCCCTCCGTGTTTAAACCACTGGCTCCTCTTCCTCCTCGTCGGACCTTCCGTTAAGCCACCCCTGTTCTGGTCAGCTCCTTGTTGTGTTCATGGTCCTGGTCTTTGCCTGCACTCTATCTATGTTTTGTCCTCCCATTTAAAACAAACCACTCCTCACCTTATCATTTCGCTTCCAAGCTCTGTTCTGCAATTTGGTCCATCAACAAACACCACAGTCATGACAACGTCTTATTTGATGGGGGGTGGTAGAGGACCTGGATAATGGGTAGGAGGGCACTGGCCCAAAAATGGTTCAGTACCACTGTTTCAGCTAAATACTAAAATCAGTGCAGTAAGGGGAGGGGTAATAAACCCTCCTTCCCCAATTTCAATAACACATTTAAAACATACTGTTCAGCTAAAGTACATTTAATAAACTGGAAAACAGCGAGATTCTTCTCACACAAGATCTAAAAACCTTACATCCCTGTCTTACATTTTGTAGTAATGATTTCCTCCACATGTTGGTACTCTGCTATTGTAGTGTTCGGTAGTTTGCGTTCGTTGTTAGCACTAAAAAAAACAAAAAAAAAAAACAAAAGAAACTGAGATGTTTTTTAATTCCTCCACTCTAGAGCCTGTTTTCAAAATGTGCTGCTGTCAGAGAAAAAGCGCAATGTTGTGGTGTTAAGGAACAATAAAAACGCAACAAAACTGACCTGTTTTAATCAGGGGGAAAAAGTGTGTCGTTTGCACAGGGCCTTAAAGTGTTTCCAGTCGGGTAATTGTCAGGCAGTATCTCTAATTAAACAAGTCTTTGGTTTCTGTATAATTGGCCAATGCAACTGTGATAAAACCTTAAATGTTCATAAAATATCGTTCTCATGAATTGCTAGGAAGTTTTCCAGCTTTTAGTCCATTAGAGATGGTCTTGGATTAGCTGTTAGCTTCCACTTCCTGGAATTAAAAATCTGGATTTGTACTAAATAAAGACGCCAGGATAGTCAACTACTGCGGGCCAGATATTAACTGCGTATTACCTTTTAACAGAACTTTCAGAAATTTTGAACTACCCCTTTAACTACTCCATGCAACCAACTAAACTAACCCTTAACATTTAAAGCATCTAAAGATAAAAAAAGGTTAAGCAACATCATGTTTAGAAAAATAGCTTCAGAAACATCAAGACAATATCAGGTATTAAAGCTGAGGAGCAGCTTCCTTGCTCGTCTAACTAGCTGCCTTTGTCTTTTTTATCCAATAAACCATCAGCTCTGCTTTCCACTGCCAAACTGTCCAAGACTTGGTTTGTCAAGTGTTTTTAATGCAATATCTTATCAGGACAAGAGGGGAGGAAATGAGTCTAAATGTCTTCAATTCCCACAAAGAACTGCAACAAATCATAGCCAGTGGTTTAGACAGGGCTATAGCTCTCATAGTGTTCTGAAACAATGCATCTGTGAGATGAATCAAGAGTAATCTTCAGGCTTAATCAAAGCTAATGGATGCTGGGAATTTTTTAAAAAATATATATATGTATAAACAACTATAGAAGTTCTCATCAGAGGAGGCACTCTCCTCTGCAGCTGGAGAAATGTATTTTTTCCCTCATAATTTTGTGCATTGGTGATTCAAACCGACAGAGCAAAGGCAGCGCGCTTTGATGTCCTTAAATTAGACATCTGCACAATACAACGCTGCAAGGGGGAAGAAGGGAACTGTAGCCATAGAGGAACAAGGAAGGCCGCCATGTGACCAAGGTTTAATGGACTGAATAAAGAGGGTTAAAGCATTAAAACCTGCCCTTAATAACATCTCATGGTCAGTTTCCGCCACTTCATCTGAACATTAACCACAGGAGTGCTGGCCTTCAGAAGCCTGCTGGACTTACACTTCATTCAGACACACAATGTTTACTGGGAGAGGGGGCAGAGGGGATTTCATTAGTGCTTGCAATGGATTTTTCTTTTCTTATTTAAGTCTTTTATAGCATTCATAGAGTCCCAGGTACTGATGCTGCAGCTCTGATCACATTGCAGTATGGAAAAGCCTTTTGAAAGCAGAGAGTAAAAGTACCCTTTGTATGCATGAAATGGCATACATTAGCCAAAGATGCTTTTTTAAAATTTTTGCTCTTTGTGTCTGATGATTTTCACCGAGTAGCATCTTTGTGGAAGAAAGCATCCTGAAATAAAGCACTTTCAAATGTGATTTGGATCCGTGAATCTGAAAGCTGCAATCAGCCGCTAATGGAAGCAAGGCGCCCAGAGCAGACCAAGAACTGCAGGAGGGAAAGACAAGCTATTATATGGGGCGGATGATTACGCAGCACGAATGTAGTCCAAAGAGCTGTTTTTTTTTTTATTCACTTTTTTACTTTTCAATCCCAAACATCCATGCATTTTTGGAGGATTTTACATAAACCATCACAATATATTGCATAATTGCCAAACGTAAGAAAAATGATAAACGGTTTTCAACGTTCTTGCAAATAAAAATCTCTGTGGATATGTTAGGGTCTGCAGAAGACTTGTGACGTGGGCATTGATCAGAGAAGCAGCTGAGGGGGTTTGAGTTCAACTTAGGAGGAGTGGCAGCGCTCAGGTGGGAGAATCTGTTAGTATGAGAACTTTTAGCTGTGGATTCCACCAGTCTGGCCTTCATGGAAGAATGGCAGGAAGCGATCTATTGTTGAGAGAATCATCTCTAAAACGGTGGCTAAAATCTGGTCTCAGTTCAAGCTGACAGAGGTTTACTCCTACAGTATGAGAAACAGTAACATGTACCATAAGAAAGTCTAAAGCTTGATTCTTTATAGATATAGAAATAGAATAGAAATTAAATGAACTACTTGGAAAACAGAGACATGATAATTTATTATAACTCAAATAATGTTACGTACAGTTTTTTTTGGCTCTCTCTATGGGATCACTCAATGTTTTGCTCCATCCGATGCTTTTGGTTGACCTTTTGACCCCAGTCTAGCTTTAAATCCGAGGAAATAAGTGAAGGTGCAGTTGTAACATGTTATTGAAAAGCTTGAAAACTAAAGATGTAGTCTAGAGACCAACTTCTTGAAATAGTAAAAAAGATGTCCTAGTTTGTTCAACCCTTCAATCAAGGGTTCAAGGAGTTGAGACCTCTTTGGAAAGTGGCAAAGACTAGTTTTCAAAATACTTTGTAGTGTGTTTCCAAAGATATTTAAGTGGGCAGACAAATGAGTTACACTTTTCTTTATTATTTAAATAACAGCTATACTTTCTCGCACTCTTTACAATTTGGTTTTCATCCTCGCCGTTCCACTCAGGCAGCAAACTGTGCCTTTATTGAAAATGTTCAAGTTCTGCTCAGTGAGGCTGGTTGTGTCAGGGCTGTCTTTTTAGATTTAAATAAAGCATTCAATCCAATCTCTTATCATGTTCACTTATCTAATTTGAGACAGTATAATGATTCTGAAAAAGCAGTTCTTTGGATGGAATCATATTTAACAAACAGAAAGTGACATGCTCAGTTGCCTCATTGGTGTCCCACAAGGCTCATTCTCAGACCCGGTCCTGTTTACACTTTATATTAATGATTTACCAGATTCCAGCACAAGATGTCCGTGTTCACATCGATGCACGTAACGCAGTGATTTCTTTTTTTTTAGACATGAAAAAACATTTTCAAGAAAGCATCTTTGACTCTTTCATCAGCTCTGAAGGGAGTACAGGACTGGCTTTTCAAATCCTGTGTTTTATTGAATATTTAAGAAATTGCATGTGTGGTGTTTTCTAAAGAACCTGAAGTTATTTTACATTCAAATATCTTATTCAGGGATGAGGAGCTTGCCATTGCAAGTGACTTTCAGTATGTTGGTGTTGTTCTTGACTCCATTTTATTCTTCAAAAATCATGTTCAGACAGTTAAAGGGATAGGACCGGATTTGTCAGTTGATGTTGCTGTAATGTATTGCCCCATTCTATGATTTTTTTTTCACTTTTGGATTTCTGCATTAATTCAATTTAATTCAATTTTATATATATATATAGCGCCAATTCATGAAACATGTCATCTTAAGGCACATTCCAAAATCAAAGAGAGAAGACAGAAGTACACATTGATCCAGTAATCTGTTCTACATTAGATGGTAATAGCAGGTGATCTGTCTTTCCTGGATGATGTCATAGCTAACAGAACGCCAGACCAGGTGTACCTACTATGAAGAGAAAAAAGAGAGAGGAAAAAGTTGAAATAACAACAGACAATGCAAAATGGAGAACAGTAGGAGAACTCAGCAGAGTGAGAGAAATAGACCCTGAGGTGCTCCAGTAGCCTAAGCCTATAGCAGCATAACTATAGAGGTAGCTCAGGGTAACATAAGCCACTCTAGTTATAAGCTTTGTCAAAAAAGAAAGTTTTAAGCCAGGGTGTCTGCCTCACAGACTAAAACTGGGAGTTGGTTCCACAGGAGAGGAGCCTGATAGCTAAAGGATCTGCCTCCCATTCTACTTTTAGAGACTCTTACCACTTGGTCATCCACAAATAGATTAAACCTTATCTAACACAACACCAAATCTGTGAACACTTTTAACCTCTTTGTATTTATTAGATCCTTTGTTTAACCGTGTGTTTTTGTCTTGTTGGGTTGTTTGATTGAGTCTGGTGTTATTGATCTGAACCTGTTTTTGTTTTTTTATGTTTCATCTCAATTTAATAGTCCCCCCTTTATAATGTTCCATCAACATGCCTGGGTTTGCAGAAGGAAATCTGCCCCATGGCTAAATCCAGTACATTTACTAGTTCATTAATGCTACACTGTCCCATTTTAGATCAATAAATAGAATCATTAAAGCCTTAAAATGACAAGCTGGTCAATCTTTAAAATAAAAAACGGAAAAAATTATGGTAGAAAGCTGGAAACCAAAGCTAATTTGATACAAGGTATATTCACTAATAACATTTATTACCGCTGCCAGTGGTCTGTATACACCAATTACAAGTGTCTGTCTTACAGGTCCCTCTCCTGATGATGGGAAATGTGAGGAATAATGACAGAGAAGCACACCCCCAATCAAAAAACAAGCAGCTCGTTTTAAAAAAAATTAACTTGTTGAAAAGCAGAAAACCAGTAGAAAAGTGGAAAAATATAGTGCTTTTTTAACATAGACCGACCTTCCTGTTAAGCAGAGAAGAGACTTTGGTACATTTTTTATTATTATAAATAACAACAGACAAATCAGTCAGACCAACCATATGGGTCTCTGTGAATATTCTGCCATCTGTAGTTGTGTTTTTATTCCCCAGCAACCCTAAATCACAAAAACACCAGCACAAGTTTGCTGATTTACATCAGAAGACTAAATAAAAACAGAAGACATGTAGTTTATAGGTAAAATTTTCTTCCACTGAAGACATGTCTGCTCTTCCTGCTGAGCCACCGGTTGCGAGCTTTGTCCATCCTGTCCTGGCTGGCGGACGGAAAAGTCCGCTCTGGGAAGATCTCCTTCAGTTTGCTCAGGAAAAACCCCTCCAGGGTTTGGCCGGCCTGGGCCACCTCTGAATCTGGCTACCCAGGACAAACAGAGGGAACAGTTAGAACCTGTAGATTGACTTTCATAATCTTCTCTCACTGCTGCTCTAAATAATCTTAAATTGGACAAATCGACTTTACAGCAATGAAAAACTGACCCGGCTGGCAGCTGCACCTGGAACCCCTCCCCTACTCGAAAGCTACAATTACAGACTTACATAATTGAAAGTTGCGCAGTTCTTGAACATCAGCAAGATGTCATCAACAAACTGCTCGGCAGTGAAGTAATGGAGCGTGTTGCATTTGTCCAGCTTCCTTCGGATGACGGACAGATCAATTGGCCTCTTGATGATCTGATAGTAGTTTCGGGCCTTCGGGAAGTTGGAGTTGAACATTTAAAAAGGGTTGAAACAAATACAGCCATGGTTAAAAGAAACTACACCTTGCATACAGCTAACAGTAAAGTAGCTTTTAGAAGCACCTTTAGTAAATGGGCCCTCTTTTTGAACCCCCAAAGCTGACACTATCACTCTCATCGCTACATTTTACAAATTAATAGTAATAATAAGTAATGGTAATATCGTCTTTATTGTCATTGAAACATACATTACAAAGAAATTTGTTCTCTGCTTTTAACCCATCACCCTTGGGGAGCAGTGGGTTGCCATGTGCGGCGCCCGGGGAGCAATCTGGGGTTAAGGGTCTTGCTCAGGGACCCAGAGTGCAGGCGCTGGGGATCGAACCGGGTACTTGCATCCTTCTCTGAGTGCAAGCACGCTGCTCTAACCACTCGGCCATGACCCCCCAGCATCACAAACTAGGTTTTAATCTAGGTTTTAAAGAATCTGTAACCAGAATTACGTAATTTGTCCAAAATTACCAAAAAGGGTCATTATTAGCAGTGAACTCAGTGTTCAGGTACCACCCATTGACTGGAGGACATCCAAATAAGCAATAGATAACTAATTGGGCCCAATTAACTGATTCCTTTTTGTTAAGTGCCCTTGCCTGCACCCATCCACCCCCATGACATGCCACCCTTGGCAGTGAGCCCGTTATTGAGGAGGACTTTTTAGCTCAGCATTTTTTTCAGCGTGGATTCAAATCCTTGAGATTTGCCGATATTTGTTTCTTCAACACCACTCTCAAGCTCCAGTTTTCCTATTGCATGAATCCAATTTGGCCAGGACTCAGCTGTTGGACAGGTGGCCCGACATTTGACTCTAAAATACTTTAATTTATGGGCAGCTCAATGAATTCAATCACCTGCAGCTTCAAAACAAGGCCAAATCATCAGCTCTGACCACCACGCTTGACAGTTGGTATGATGGGCTAATGTGATGTATTTGGTTATGTCCAAACGTGACGCCGACTGTGATGGTCAAACATCTCTACTTTGGTCTCATTTGTCCAAAGGACAGTCTTCCAGAAGTCTTGTGGCTCATTGGGATGAACCTTTGCAGACCTCAGTTTTGTTGCCATACGTTCTTTAGAAAGAAGAGACTGTTTTCCCGGCAACCCTCTCAAACAATAGTTGTTCGGTCTGTGGCTGCATGAGGGGTGTAGAGTGTAAGACGTAGCTTTTGGGTTTCACACATTCCTCTCTTTTTGGCTTAGTTTTATTTAACAAATATGATCAATGGGAATTCTGTTATGTGGTTTTTGACCATGACTGTGCTGTCGTTACATTGTCCTGTCAATGCCCTGCAGAGTTTCAAATTCGTCACTTCTGCGTACACATCACACACTATTGTACGCAGTCACACTTATCCTGTGCAGTTGTAGCGTGCTACATTCTTGCTGAGGGGGTTTCTAAAAGCCATAAAGTTGTGGGAAACTGACCAGTGGACTGACAGGTTCGTGGAACGGAACGCTGAGTGGGTGACAGTGCAGCAGAAGAGACAGCTTCTCACACCTCTGCAAGAACAAACGCAAACAGTAGGGGGAGATTGTGAGCAACTAGAATCTGAAGTAGTTGAAGCAGATTTGAGGTCACCGTGCCTGATTACACTTCTCCTTAAATTCCAGCAGTCTTTTAACCTGCGTGCCGAAATCAGATGACTGATTAAACTCACCCTCTGGTCCTGGTCGGAGAGAGTGTAAGGCACTCGGACTCCCTCACAGGACTGCGTGTCCTCCACAGGGTCCTTGTCAGTTCTACACAGCGTACACACCCAGTCACCTCTGCTGATTTCAAACCCGGACATGGGAAAAAAAATGAAAATTACATGTTAGTTCAAGTTACTCCAAATTGTCACTGCCGAATAATTTTTTCAGGTTTAGGACTCAGAGATTTATGTGTACTGTCCTCTCCTTCACACCATGTTAAGATGGCGTTAAAATGGCCAAAACCGTTTAAATGCGGCTTCTTACAGAAATCCTTTTAGCCGCAGCCAGAGCAGTGGCTGGCCGCCGTATACTGTGTAGCTACAGTAAAATCAATTTGGCTAATCGAAGAGCTCCCCGTCAGATTAGCTATGACTAGATTGTAACCTTGGAATGAGAACAGTATGCACAATAAACCTTCGAATTCTCTGATTATGGAACCATGAAGGTGGCCCTGGGGCCACACCTCACTGAAAAGCTGCTGCTGCTACCAGCCTCCTCCAAGCTCTCAGTGCACTGCTACCCTCATATCACAACAATTAGACAAGGGACGTTTTGTGCATGAACTCTCACGCTCTACTATGCATAATGGTGATGCTTCAGAAGATCTCTCCAAGAACCCACAGAGAAGATCTAAACTAGGCCTGGTGTGAAGGACACCTGCAGACCTCTTGGCTTTTTACCTTCGACCAAAGGTAACCCTGAAGGAGCTGCAGAGCTCCACAGCTGAGACTGGAGCATCTGTCCACAGGATCACAATAAGCTTGAGAAGATGGGCTAGAAAAAAGTCATTACTTGGTGTTAAGAAGAAGAAGAAGCCACGTTCTGAGTTTGACAAAAGGCACGTGGGCAACTCCCTAAATTTATGGAGGAAGGTGCTCTGGTCTGATCTGGTAACTGTTCAGCCACCAAGGACAACCCTATGTCTGGCGCAAACCCATCCCATCACTCATGGTGGTGGCAGCATCATGCTGTGGAGGGTTTTTTTAGCAGCAGGGACTGGGAAACCGGTCCAAATGGAGGGAAAGATGAATGGTGCTAAATACATGGATGTTCTTGAGCAGAACCTGTCAGTCTGCCTGTGACTAGGATGGGATGGTTCACCTTCCAGCAGGACGATGACCCAAAGCATGCTGCTAAAGTAACACTCGAGCGGTTTAAGGGGAAACATTTAAATGTTTTGGAATGGCCTGGTCAAAGTCCAGACATAAATCCAATTGAGAATCTGTGGCTTGAATTAAGTTCTCTGGTCACAAACAAAAACCATCCAAAATGAAGGAGCTGCAGCAGTTTAGTATGCCATTTTTTATTATTATTATTTTGTTTTCGTACTTTTGCAAGGCACTGTACATCGAACATCTCTGGGTAAAAAGCCCTGACAGAGATCCAAACGTTTCTGGCACAACTTCACCAACTTTACAGGTGCATGAAGAGCATAAATGAACTGGTCAGTGAAAACTTTCAGGAGCAGACTTTACTGACAGTCCAACGCGTTTCAGCTTGTGGCCTTCTTCAGGGTCATTACAAATGACCACATCAGGTGTCTTTAAATAAGAAGTACAATGCATTCAAATGAACCAATCACTCATTTACATGTACATAAACTGACCAATCAGCATACATGGGGATGGAACTTGCTGACTGGTTAAACTAGTGCCCAATTAGGTTCTTGCTGAAAACACTACAGTTTTAAACAGGGCATATAATCCCACACTAAAAAGCCCTGAGAACAACCTGACAACATCTTGTGATCATGTCCTGACGGTTATTACAGCTGACTGAAGTTCAAGCGTGAACTCAGGTGTGTTCAGACAATACTTACATTGGGAAGCTATTGAGAGAAGGTATATGGCAAGCCAGATGGTAGACCTTTGGGCAGCGGTCACAGCAGAGCAGATCTCCTCCATTCATACAAACAGCACAAAAATCTTCACTTTCCATCTGTTCAGTTCCTGCTCCAGATTCAATCTCCTGTTGTGCCGAGCAGCAGAGAGCCGGGCTTTGGTCTTCGCTGTGCTCCATTTCAAATACATCAGCTTCACATTTACCCTCGGGGTCATCCTCCAGCTCCAGCCACAGCTCCTGATTCGCCTCGGCTTCCGGGTCCAGTTTGATCACTACGGCCTCCTGTGCGTCTGGATCCAGGTAAAAGGTTTCTGAATCGCTTTTCTCATCCTCAGATCCAGAATCCAGAAGGATGTACGGCTGATCTGAGTTGGATTCACAGTCAAAGCCTGAGTCTTGCTCTGGTTCTCCATATGGGGAACTTTCGGGACAGTACGGTTCAGTCCAGTATGTGGAGTTGGTTTCTGCTGGACTCATCAGCTCATCGGCTGACTCTGCTGCTCCAGAATTGGCTGATCCTTCCTCGGCTTCCAAAATGTCTTCCTGACTTGTATTGAATCCATTCTGCCAGCAGACAGTAGGACACAGCAGGTAAACAGAATAATGCACTTCGACTCACACTTATCTTCAGCTATAAAAAGTCTGGGCTGGTGTACCTGCAGACGAATGCTTGGAGAAACAGCCTCTGTTTGACAAGGTATTCGGACCAGAGACACCACAGGCTGCAGAGATGATGATGAAACAGACTGGAAGTTCAGACGCTCCAGGCTCACAACAGCAATGGGCGACTTACCCAGAATCCTCTGGGCCTCTGGGTGAATTCTGGAAGGATAATCCAAGGTTGCATGAGTCTTCAGCAAATTAAAAAAAAGTCACCAAGTTATTTTTAGAGACTCATACTGGTCATGCCAAAGCCTTTGCTGATCAGTAACAAAGGCTTTAGGCCACCCAAAATCAGCAACACAGCACAAATAATAGAAAAATGTGACAAACGGGAAAAAGTAAAGGATCTAGAATTTGGAGACTTCTAGAAACAGAACAAAGAGGTCAAATCTGGCAAATAATGTCGACAGTTTATACATTTAAAACCAACGCATGAGCCGGTTGTGTTTTATTACAGCAACTTTTCACACAAGTGGATATTTTCACACCTTAATCACAAACTGCTGCTTAAGGCAAAAAAGAGTGTTGACCGCACAAGTTCTCTGCCACCTGCTGTCTATCTTTATGTGGTGCAGCTTGGCGCTCCTCCGCGCTGTCAAGCCCTCAGATTATCTCATGTTGCATCCAGCGTGCAAACTCCAACAGTGACGTGTGCATCCGGTATGTAGCTGTGACTGTACGCCCACGGCCCATGCATGTTAGGCTGACCTGTACACTGTTCGGCCATGGCTCGCCTCAAAAGCCTGTCAGGGTTATGGTTTCAACAGAGAGAGTGTATGTGTGCAGAGTGGGGTGCCCACATTTTTCAGCAATGTTTTCAGTTTTCGCCAGCTGTTTAATAAAAATATTCATAACTCTTAATTTTGTTATTTTAAAACCACAAATTTTGATGCAATTTCTTTGGACTTCATGCAATAGACTCGCACGTAGTAGAGCACAATTGGGAAGTGGAAGGAGAATGTTTTTCAAGGGCCGCGGATTTGTATTCATTCTTCTTGAGTCTATTGCCCCTACATAAAATCCACAGCACCCACATGCCTTTAGGCGTCACCCAGTCTCCTCAGAGGTTCGTTGGAGGAATTTAGCGAAATAAAAACAGCATCAAAAACACAAAGTAACATATCAGACAGATCAATCTATCATGCAAAAAGAGTATGGCCTAACCGACGCGGCCTAACAACACTTGGCCGTCCATTTAAAGTGAAAGACTGGGCAAGCGTAACATTAGGCAGAGGAAACAGCCAAGAGGCCCATGGTAACTCTGGAGGACATGCAAAGCCCCACAGCTCCTGTGGTAGAAACCACACGGTAGAACATTTATGTGGCTGCAATATCCTGTGGAGAAGTTTTACTTCAGCAGGAACGGAAAAGTTAGTTCATTGACAGATGAACTGAGCAAAATAGGAAATAACACTTGAAAACAGCCTGTCAGAGGCTGCAAGTGACTTGAGGCTGGGGCGGAGGTTAGCTTTGCAGCAGCACATCAACCCCGAACAGAAAGCTGGAGCTGCAGTGGGTTAGTTTAGATCAGAGCATATACATGTTTTTAGACTAGCCAAGTCAAAGTTCAGACCTAAGCCTTGAAAATTGATGTTTACAGATGTTCTCCATTCAGTCTGATTGAGCATAGGCTGTTTTGCCAAGAAGAAGGTGCAAAAAATTTCAGTTTCTATATGAAAGAAGATCAAACACTTATTTGCAAACAGTTTGTTCCAGTTCATTATGGCGCACTGCATTGTGCTGGACTGTCACATTAAAATCCAATGAGCTGCATTGTGAAACACACAGAGGTGTTTTGCTCATCATCTGAGCACAGAAATAGGCATTTATGTTTTCTAAAACTGAAACGGTTCCTTCGAATGTCCTTATTATGAGAGCACCCAGGCCCCTTACCTCATTCTCTTCAGTAAAGCTTGGACAGTTTTGTCAGCCTGAGTTTCCAGTTTCCCAGAAGAAGCTGCTCTGATCCTTTCTCTCCTGGACCAGTTTTCCTCCTTTTCCAAGCGGCACAATCCTGAAATGTTGAGCTGTTTTAGAAAAAAAAAAAAAATGCTTTGGGTTAACATGTTATCACCTTTCTTTTCTTTTCACGTGACTAACTCATCTCGCACTGACTAGCTGTCTCTGATCACCGAAAACCTTTGGACTAAGTCAGTGTACGTTAACGTTACATTTTTCTCCGCTGTGGCTGACTCCTCTGCTGCTGTTGCCAGATATGGACCCATCTCTGGTGTCAGGGCCTCCTGCGCCAGTCGCGCTCTGCATCCATCTCCCAGTGGCAACGAGGCTGCTGTCCTCTGGGGAAAGTTGCCATGGTGTCTCTTTGTGAGGCCTGCCATCGCCAGGAGTTCAGAGCCTCTTGGGGTTGAACAAACAGGAGAGGAAGCACGGCAGCAACTGCAGGTTTGAAATCCTCGGTGAGCTCAGTGTTTGACAGCGCAAAGAGCAAAATCAGGATCAACAGAAAACCACAGAAAACACAGCAGGAAAGTCAGTCCCATTAACATTTCAGAGGGTTTCCCCTAAAGCTTTGCACAAAAAAATAGTCAAGTTAAAGACATTACCACAAAAGGTGCTGTGTTATGAAGTAGCTAATTACGCAGTCTTCTCATCCAGAAAGAAATAGATCAAATTTGGTCAAATAGATCAAATCAAACTTCACCTGAGTGTGAACAAAAAAATAAATAAATCCAAACCCAAGATGTCAGCTTGAGATATCCAGTAGAACCCGTCTACGAGTGAATGTGAGCTGGAGAGGAGAGGAATGGAACTGTTCTATGTGTGCAGTATCAGGGGGGGACATGAGTGATCTGATTGGTGGAAAGCCTAAATCAGCCTCAGCCCCCCGAGATTTCAGCTCTGTTCAGCAACAGTCACAACAGGTGCGTGTTTGCCTCAAGCATCTTTCAGAAGCTTTGATTTTTTTCAAGGGAAATGTTTTACTATATCAATTTTGAATTTAGAGAAATTCAAATAATACATCTGAAGTAGACAGAAAAACTGCAGTGAAACCAGCTGGAATGTGTGGATCAGTATTAGCTGATTGAATACTGACGGCTTTTAAAAAGGTTCCGCTTACAAAAGTACTGCTCAGTCCAAACTGATTTGTAAACACAGAAGGACGTTTAAAAAAAGACTTACTGTTCCCCAAACATACCAATGACAACGGTTAGAGCTGTATTTCTAAACTTTTGAATGCTCCAGTGAGCGCTATTGAATCCATAATCCAGAAGAGGAAACACATTATTTCACTAACCCTCAGTCACAGCCAGGTAGCCCTCACAGGATTTCTGACAGAGGAATACAGAAGAATGGCCAAGGAGCACCAGGAGAAAGCTGGCCTGGAAAGCTTTTTTTTCTATAAATGATCCTCATGCATCATTCAATCAAACCTGTGAGATTGAAATGAAACATTATCCTCACGTAATTAGACATAAAAGTTCTCATGAATCAAAATGTTCCTTCCCATTTGATCGTACTGAGCAGTTACTCTCGCCCAGGAATGATGTGCCATCTGTTTTGAAGATACGCTGCACCATGTCTGTCCATCTAGTTTTACTTTAAAGCCTCTCAGATATGCGCTGACGCCTCACATTTAGCGGTCTTTTTCTTTTTTTAACGTTGCAATGAATTGCTTCATTCATAAAATAGTCCTATTTTATGCTAATAAAGTATCTCCTTCTATTAAACTACAGTTTTTTACGAGAAAGGCACTTTCATAAAATGTTAGTTCCTGCAAGTTGCTGCAGAATCCAAGAAAATCAGGAGGACACGATTGTACCTTCAAACTAAAATCCAGAATCTGAGTCATTTTAAAGACCTCTTCTTACCACTCTGAAGATATTGAATACCTCCTATGATGAGGGCAGCGGCAGCTGATGTGGCAGTCTGAGGCCGAAAACGATTTGCGGAGGACAAACCCCTCTCCCCCTGTGTTATGCTGACCAATGAGAAGTTACACTCTGTAAAGTTAACACAAACTTTGAATAACAGACCTTTCTCTATGTAAATCAGCTCTAACTCTGTCTGTGTGGGGCTGCGGCTACTACTGAAGCGTTATTGCATCAAGCTGATTAGTTCATGCAGAAAACCACCGTTTACAACCAACGTGTGCGCAGACAATCCTGGGGATTCCTCGTGTTCCTCACCACCAATAAATATGAGCCATTCTTTTTATTTTGCTTTTGGACCCAATTATAACGCTAAAGTGTGCACAACCATGGGAAAAAAAAGGTCAAATGCTGATTTAATAGAACGAGAGAGAGAAAACAGCAGATGAATAGCTACTCAATGGAACTGAGTATTGTGTATATACAACTTTGCCATAATTATAATCAGATAAATTATCTAGATCTTATCAGGCTTCTTTTGTCGATCTTTGCAGCTTTCCATAAGACCAAACAGTGTATCCTTCCAGAATAAAAGAAAACTTTCAGCAGTTTGTGTTGTGATCAAGTAACAAATCTAATGCCAAAAAGATTGGACAAAGGGGCAATGTAAAAACAGATGGACAGATCTTACAGGGTGATTGCAACAAAAGCTTCAGTTAGTATCAATATTCTTTTTAAAGTGTTTCTGGATAAACATTTGTGGAGCGACAGTGGCGCAGCAGCTAGAGAGTTCAACTGTGGCTAAACGCCATAACTGTCAGTGTGTGAATGTGTGCATGAATGGCTGAATGTAGTGTAAAGCACTTTGGGTCCCCTGAACCTGCAAGTACAAGCCATTTACCATTTTAAAAAATTGGCAGGGTAAATATGAACTAGCTTAAATGACATTTCTTTAACGTTGTAACTTATTAAATATCGATTAGGGAGGAGCCAGGCCTCCTTTAGTTGATGTAGTCTTTGAACAGTATGAAACAGCATAAGACGCCGTTACAATATCTTTTTGAAATAAGGCTCTGATTGATTTGTTTTTATTTTTTGAATTGTTGAGAAAACATATTTTGCCTGCAGCTGTTGATGGTTCGGTTTGGGACGTGTCTAGAGCAGCATACAAATACTTGATGATATGGACCCGAAAAAATTTGCATAATCTCGAGGGGTAACTGAAAGATGAAATTCAGACAAAAACTCCTCATATGTAATAAATCTTCTTAAAACTCTAGGGTCACTGGTGGAGTACCACAGGGTTCAGTCCTTGGGTCAATTGTCTTTACTATATGTGTGCTTCCAATTCCAAAGACAAAGACAATTCCAAAGTTCCAAAAACAGCATGGGATTAATTTCCACTGTTATGCTGATGACACTCAGCTATATTTATCCATAAATCCTGACAAATCCAATCAATTACTTAGACTACTGGTATGTCTTGATGACATCAAAACTTGGATGACTTTACATTTTCTGCTTTTAACTTCTGACAAGACAGAAGTTGTAATCTTTGGACCAGAGTCCTCAAAAAATAAATTTCTTAATCAATCACTTAATCTGGATGGCATTAAATTAGCCTCTGGTAAAGAAGTAAATAACCGTGGTGACTGAACCAGAAGCCACTGGTTCAGTCTGCTTTAAGTTTTTAGGATGTCAGGATCCATATTTAAGGAAGTTCTTATTATACTTAATTATCTCCTTCATTTTTAACCTGTATATTATAAGTAGAATTATTAGAGCATTCCTTAATAGCCATAAGATCACACTTGTTAGTATTTAGACATAAGCCAGAAGTTGTAGAGCAGGGGTTCCAAAAGATGCTCCGCATTTCTCATTTTAATGCAGGGGGAAGGCTGCACTTTCTTGTAAAAGTTCTTACAAACACATGACTATTCTTGTAACAAATTTATTCTCATAATTTCCACACAAAAAAAAGAAATCAAACATCCCACTCGCCAAAATGGGTTCGAAAGCCTCTGGCACTGTTAATTTGGGAGACTCAAGCTGAAAGGAGAACCCCTGCTCTAGAGAACTCTTTTACTGAAAAAATTATTTATAAAAGTTTGAACAGAAATGAACTATTTCTGTATGGTCTTGAGTGATAACCCGTTTATATTTCATTTCGTAATAGAGTTAGTGGAAGAGTGATGTTTTTTCTAGATAAAAGAAATAGTGAGAATGTTGTTTTCCTTCTTCTAGCCATTTGGATCTCAATCAAACAAAAGATCCCTTCGCTTTTTCACAACATAGATCATCTAATTTAACTTGGAGTCTTGCTAACTCAGTTTTTTCTTCTTCTAATAAGGTATCTGGGCTTTTTCTGTAAATAATACAGATATGCTCTAAGATATCAGCCTCTTCAGCTTTCCTTCAGCTTCAATATTTTCCTTGTTTCAAATTTTAAAAGCTCCCAATTTATTTTAAATAATTTTTCTGCATTAGCTTTAATCCGAAAGTTGGAGATCAAATCTTTTATTTGTCTGAATTTCTTCATTTTGTTATATGATTTTCCATTAACCAAAATTAGCAGTAGGTTTAGAAACAGTAGATATGTTCATTTTTAATTGCTATAGCGTTGTAATCAGTAGGTTGTGTGCCGTATATGTCTACTGTAATAGTGTCTTTGTTCAAGGTGCCAGATATTAACCAGTAACCTGTTCTTGACTGCCCAGAACCACTTTCGTTACTCCACGTAGGCCTCTGTCGTTTGGATATCTTTTTCTCTCAGACAGTAAAGTTGGGATTTGTTCTTTCGTGTAACCAGTTTTCCACTAGTGCCTTTTTTTTTCTGAAACATCTCGTGACGTTTTGCCCCTCATGCAGTCGTTTGTGAAAAGGTTCCGCTGTGAAACATTAGGCGTCGCTGTGGCTGTCGAGCCCCTGCTTGTCAGAAGCCAAGTCTCGCACAAGACCGCGTGATTTCCAAATCCCGTTCCTCTTTCAACTAACCTCCAAGATGGTAGGTGCTACCATGTATTCCCTGTGAACAGAAATGTTGTTAAATCTGTTCCCATCCTCGTTTCTTCTTTCGAAATAGACCAAATTTACATCCTCCCGCTAAACCTTTGTCTACTATTTCCCTTCAGTGGATGTTATTTCCACAGTTTATAGGAAATATTTAGATTTACAAGCGGTTTACAGTGTGCTAGCCTGGTTTCGCTGGGCCTCAATACTGGTTTAGCAAACTTTTCTGCGACAACCAACATTAAACCCGCTCTGGCCGCACAGACAGTCACATTTCGAACCTTAATCTGGTTGCCGTGGTATAGTTTTAGCCGTGGGTTTTGTACTAGCAGAAATTAGCCACCGGCTAGTGGGCTGTTAGCTTCCTAGATCGTAGCCAGCATGCAGATACGTGTGTACACTGATGAGTTCAGGA
The DNA here is from genome assembly GCA_037039145.1 of Fundulus diaphanus. Lineage (NCBI taxonomy): Eukaryota > Metazoa > Chordata > Actinopteri > Cyprinodontiformes > Fundulidae > Fundulus > Fundulus diaphanus. The sequence goes on from CM073134.1 coordinate 42,575,396, forward strand.
GTTGAAACGTATTTTATTCTGTTAAACGAGTCACGGAAATGGATCGAAGCTGTTCAGATCGGCTCTCCTCTAAAGGAACTTGTCTAGTTCGCCTCGCAGTTAGGCTGTGATGTTTGCTGAGAGCAATCTGATGGTAATTTTAACCATGGTCCACCGTTTCATGACAGCCTACCAAGAAGTCCAAGACCAGGAAGCTCCGAGGACATGTGAGCCACGGACACGGTCGCGTTGGTGAGCATCCGCCGTGGCTGTAGGGGGGAACGGCTTTAGAGATCGGGATCAGGCCGAGCTCTCCTTAACGGCAGCTTGTTCCTCTCCGCAGGGAAGCACAGGAAGCATCCCGGAGGTCGTGGTAATGCTGGTGGTATGCATCACCACAGAATCAACTTCGACAAATAGTAAGTAAAGCACCCTCTTAAGTTGGCGAAGTGCATGGTGTGCGGGTTGTTAGACTTTTCTTGTTCAGCTCTTAGAGTAACAGTCTGCTGCAGTCAGGCGCTTTATAGGAGTTCCACTTGGTCCTTTCCTTACTGTTCTCTGTTTTCCTGCCTTTTTTATCTTGAACGGGGAAAATGTAGTAGTCCAGCAGCCAGCTGACTGGCAGTGTGCAGCAACAGGTGGGATCGAGGCAGCAACCGTATCGGTGTTCCCTGTATTAAGAGAAAACCCCCACTTTCTCTGGCATCTCATTCAAAGGGCTTTGAATGAGATGCCGGTGGGATTTTTCAACTGGTGGATGAAGGTTCCTAAGTGCATACTGAGGAGCTGATTGGGCCGTTTGATTCAGGACTGGAGTGTGACACCCCTGCTCTAGACCCAACAGAAGCCACCGTGTGCTGACCTGGGTCTGAATCTGTCGAATCTGTGTCTGTTTTCCTCAGCCACCCGGGCTACTTTGGAAAGGTGGGCATGAGACATTACCACCTGAAAAGGAACACGTCCTACTGCCCCACCATCAACCTGGATAAGCTGTGGACGCTGGTGAGCGAGCAGACCAGGCTCAACTACGCCAAGAAGCCCGAAGGCCCCGCGCCCGTCATCGATGCCGTGCGCGCTGTAAGTTTTGCATCACTTAGTTAAATCTTTATATTATTTGAGCCCTGGGCATATTTTGTTTTCATTCATCCCAGAAGTGGCTGAGCATGCGGTCTTGTAAAGAAAAAGGGGGTCTTTTGGGGGATTTTTTTTGGGTTATAGATAAATAGTGTTTGCCACATAAGGGTGACTTAGTACTTCCTCTTACCGTGCTGATTGGGATTGTTCTGTCAGTGTTTCTGAGCACAGCTTACAATGGATAAATGGCCGATAAGCAGAATGTTTCTATTAATCTCATGAGGTTACCGTATTTTTGGACCATAAAGCGCACCGGATTATAAGGCACATTAAATATTCTTTCCAAGTGTGTAATATCACTCAGCCCCTCCGCGTACACACATACTATCAGAGAGAGAGAGCTATCCGTCTCTATCGGGAGGACAGCGTAGTTGGTCTACACTGCCCCGTTTCTAACATGAAGCCAAAATAAACTTCGATGTTATATTGAATTAACTTACTAGGTATTGTAGCTGGTGCGTACTCTGGGCGAGGGCTGCCTTACATAAACGCACTTCTAGTTTAGACATTACAGTCAGGCAGTCTTGTAGACAGCTCAGTGTACCGTGACACAGTGTACTGTAATGCTCCAAACATCCATTGAGTGGAGCGGCTTCGTTGCTTACCAAAGTCATGCTTACACATTTTAACAGATTTTTGAGCGCATTGTCAGCCAGTAAGCACAACGGTAATCATATGTAAGGCACACCAGATTATAAGGCGCACTATCAATGTTTGAGAAAATTTTAGGACGCTAAATTAAACTATTATAAAACCGTTTCCAGATGTGTTTTTGGGTCAAGTTGCTAGTGGTACTTGGAACTGCAGCTCTCTGTAGATGAGAGCAGTTTATGTTGATGCATTTTACTTCATTCAACCTAATGACAAAATATCATGCATCTGGTTTAAACCTAGTGTTGCAGCAATTTCAAATGGTGATTTTTCTGGGCTGACAAAAAATCATATCCAACATCCATCAAAACAAACACTGAGGCCAAAGTGTTATAGTACCAATACAGTTGATAATAAGAAAACACATGCACGTAATATATAAAACCAGCACTGGGTGACACATTAAAAGCCAGAGAGAAAGGATGTTATGAAGAGATTTAAAATGGCCAGGGAGGACGCCTGCCTTCTGTGCAGCTACAGAGAAGACCTGGTTCCTCACTGAGGTGGTGCGTAGTGCTGTAGTTTAGCGATGCAGAGAGAATACAGGCCATTTAAAGACTTAAACAGATCAATCCTTTTCCAATGGATCCTAGAATGGACAGGCAGCCGGTGAAGTGTGCTCAGACCTGTGTGCTAGCTAAAAGACATTCTGCAGAGTTAGGCACCATCAGCAGACGTGATGGAAGACCCACTGATGCCAACATGAAGCACGTTGCAGTAATCTAGCCGTGTCTCTGAGGCGCGAATTACTGTCTCCATGTAGTTTGTTATAAGTTTGGTCTTTAACTTGTGCTAGTATGAAATTGTATATTTATGTGTATATGTACTTAATAAAAAAAATCCAAGGGGAGATGAAATAATTTGAAACTTTATTGGGTTGCCTGTTTGACTGAAATGACTTGGATTAGAGCTGTTCAGTATAGTGAAATAGTCATCAGTTGTAATTTGCTGCTAGGATACATTTGGTAGGTTCAAACATGTCTAGTAATGTCGTCAAGGTTCTGTGTGCCAGTTATGTTTGGCCAGTTAGAATGAATCCCCAATCCTTGATGCCGTCTTCTCCATCTTCTGAGATAGATGTTGGTGACCGTGATGCTAAAGCTCGTAGAGGATTGAGAAGTGTGGGAAATGTTGGTTATGGCTAGCCAATAGTCACCCTAGTTTTCCACAGTAATGCCATAAAATTGCATGTTTTCCAAAAATCATTTGGCCCATGTAAAGATTTCTTCAATAAACTTGTTGGACTTTTTAAGCTTCTTTAAAGCTGCGGTCCTTAAAAAGATTTTACTTATAAAAATGTAATTAAACCATGAAAGTGGTTACTAAGGCAAGTTATATCTATGCATATAGTCATTGTTAAATTTAAACTTAGTAAACGTATTGACTGTATTATTTGGACAGTATGGTTTTAAATGTCCTCCTGTGTGTAGGCTGAAGACATATGAGCCAGTTAGATGGAGATTCCCCAACTAGTGTTTTCTTGTTTCTAGCCATTTCTGATTGATCCTTTGATAGTTATTAAATGTTTGATGCGTTAGCCTTGTTTTGTACAGCGTTCACAAACAACAAATTGCCACTGTTTTCTCTCTTGCAGGGTTATTACAAAGTTCTGGGCAAAGGCAAGCTGCCCAAGCAGCCTGTAATCGTCAAGGCCAAGTTCTTCAGCCGGCAGGCCGAGGAGAAGATCAAGGAAGCGGGAGGAGCCTGTGTGCTGATGGCATAATGTTCCTTTCTGCTTGTTTTTGGAGAAATAAACTGTGTAAATGGAACCTGTTGTCTGATTTCTGTTTCTTAAAAAATATTAAGGTCTAGCATGAACTTGAGCTACAAAACAACCTTTGCTATAAGTTTCCTTCTTCTCTGAGATGATGAATCCTCTGTGGGACAAACTGAAAAGCTGACTGTCCTGTGAAATGTTTGGTTATACCTGGGGGCAGTTTTGATGTCATCAATCCCTTTCGAAAAAAGGATGGAACTAAATTTATTTCCTGGAATTATAGAAATTTTAAAACTAGAATTGATATTAAAAGTTGCTCAAAATTCACAACACTGGATATTTGTATTGAGACTTGTAGAATTGCCACGATTACATTGAATTCAGTTCGCTGCAATACTAACGTTACTCAGCTGTCGGGGAAGGGCTGGAACAGCCAGTGAGCTTTCTGCATCAGGATGCTTGGACTTCAGGTCTGGGCTGGAAATTGGATGAAACAAGCACGATGAGTTCACTTCTATAACAAAGATGCTCTAATGCAGGACGACGTGTTCAAATGTGAATATAGCCTAATGGACGAAAACTAGGCTTTGTGTCATGAGCCTTAGCTTTAAGGGTTCAAAAACATTTCCATGATTATTGGGACCTGGGCGGCGCGCTGACGCCACATCTGTGTGCTTCCTGAAAGGGGCGGGGTATAACCAGCATTTCCTGTCAAGTCATTTGAAAAGAAAGACAGCGCTGAAGTGACAGCTAAAGAAAATGTAAGTAGCGCCGACGAGCCTCGGCTCCCTCTGAGGGTCAGTGTGTTGAACTAGCCGTGCTTCCTGCCCGGCCGTGAGCTCTTTAAATCTCTCTGCTGAAGATTAGTGACGTGCTGACAGGAAAGTTGTCATGACGACACGGTGGGAAACCGCCGCGCGTGCAGGTGAACGGGTTGGAGGCTGGTTTTTATAGGCATGAACCCTGAACCGCAATGAACGAGCTGCCTTAAAGCTGCTAGTCGACACTTTAAATTAACTTAAGCCTGCTTTAGATCTGTGGCTTGTCCTTTAAAAACCCGCAGCCCATTCAGTGTGCTCTCGTTACTCGTTTTATTAGATCAAATCTGTCTGGAAAACCAACTTTGAGTACATACATCTGACATCATATGAGGACAATTGTGTTTTAAGTTTTCTTTCGGGGTGGGGGTGTATGACGTCGTTTTCCCTTTATTATTTGGATGTGTTTTTCCATTGTTCATTCAAAGGTGTTTAATTATATTCTGTAAGGCCGCTCCAAAGCAGGCCACTGTAGGGTTTCAGGAGCATTTAGAAAGCCCATGGAAGCTGGTTTGTGTGGCCGACCCATGGCTAGAGTTGATCATCAAACATCTTCAGTGATCATTTTGAGCCAAATGCTAATTCTCAGTTATCTGGGTCATCGTAGCAGCAAACAGGCTTAAATCGGAGGCAACCAGACTTTCGTTCAGATCTTTCTGAAAACGTTTCAAACTTATCCAGGAGTCTTTGTCAGTTCTGATGGATCGCACTTGAGCAACCTATAGTTGGTGCGCAGTGTTTTTAAGGACACAGAGGCCCATCCTCAGTCAGATGCAAGTCAATGACCCACCCGTCTCTGTCCTGGGTTGTTAGAAGCTATTGCTTGGTGTGAGTGGAGTACTTGGTCACCTGAATGATGACACTGCTGATGTAATCTTCTTGGAATGTGTTGGAGCTGTAAACACTGGGGAGTTGGAAACTCAATCCTCCCCTCTGTTTAGTGATAGCTTTTCTCTTTTGACCAAGATGGCTTCTTTCAAACCATCTGTTCTCCCTGTCCAAAATCTGCACCTCAGAGGATGGGCCTCCATGTCCTTAAAAACCGCAGCGCAACAACTGCAGGTTGCTCAAGTGCGATCCACCAGAACTGACAAAGACTCCTGGATAGGTGTCGAAACGTTGTCAGAAAGAACTGAGTGACAATCCGGTTGCTGTTCGCTATTTTGAACAAAGTGACCATAAAAGTAAACATAAACATGTGATCTGGTAGATGTGTGTCATGAAGATGACGCTATAGGTCCCTGATACCTACCCTCTATGATCTCTGTGGTGTTTTAGGTAACAATCAACTGTTCATGGCAAGTCAAGCCTGGCTGGATTCTTCCCTGCGGCGCTCAGGCAGACTGGGCTTGGAGGTGCTGGAGCGGGCCTCCAGGCGCAGTGTAGACTGGACACGCACCAGTACATCTCGGACCCCCACAACGTCCGTGGAAGATGCTCGTGTAGCCGCCAAGGTGCAAACACATTCTTATCAGGATCCCACTTCAAAAAATTCAGTTTGTTTCTGTTCTGTCCATCCACTGTACACCACATCAGATCGTATTTTCCTTAGACGAGCTTTTATTTTATATCGCTCCCTCAGACAACCCACGAGCTTCATGACGCCTTTGCAACAATTGCAGAGTTCATGACACAGACCAGCTATCATTGCAAGGTAAGGGAAGAGCGCTTACGGTTTGGTGCTTACAATGCCTTTCAAAAGTATCGCTTTTCATTCCGCTGCTTCACATTGTGCAGCGCATAATTGTGACGGTGGAAGATAAAGGATGCGTACTATACTGGTTTCCCAAAATGTTTTACAACTTAAATTCTGAAAAGTGTGGTGTGCATCTACATTCAGCCTCCTTAACTCCGATAGCCGCAAAAAAGAAGGAGGGAAAAAAAAGAAATCAGGATCGAACATGAAAAATGTTGGTGGCAGCATCATGCTGTGGGGACCCTTCTACAGGGATACCTGGTCAAAGTCGATTGGTAGATCATTAAATCATGGCGAAAAATTAAAGCTTACAGGCTGGAAAAGAAATTAACCTGGGACAGAGGGTTATGTTCAAGCAGCACAACACTAAACCTACAACCAGAGCTACAGTGGTAAGGTTTACACTTTTTCTGATTTTTATCCGCAAACAAATTTCAAAACCACCTTTCGTCTTTCCACGTCACGAACGTGCACTGTATGGTTATGCCATCACGTAAAATCCAGCTAACATCAACTGAACTTCCTTTGCGAGATGGAAATTCAGCTGGACACACGCGGGACAAAAATGAAGTCATCTTTCTTGTTTGTAAATGCAGAGGTTTTACGAGTCTGGCTGCTGCACTGAGCCCAGTGAGGCTGAAAAGACCCACATGTCCAGGTTCCACACACGGCCAGGAGCTGGGCGTACAACATATGGAAGAAAACATGTAAGACATAGCGGTCTTAATCGAAACAGTGATTTTTTTAAATCAACTAGAAAAGCAAGTAAGCTTGACGGCATGTTGGATTTGTCACTGTGATAAATGGCTTAAAACTGTGTTACAGTAGTGCTACAGCCATAGATCCAGGCCTGGGATAAAATTCCGCTGATAGAACTCTAAGTCCTTTCGTTGTCACCCTAAAACTATTCTGCATCCCTTTTCCAAAGGGCCCTGTCTCGGCATCGGGGGAAGATTTTTACATCGAGGTGTCACCTGGAACATACGCCATCACTGCCAGTTCGCCCGATTCGCAGCGACAGACTCAGCTGGTCAGCGTTGAACCCGGAGAGAGCGTCCAGCTCACCTTTAACCTCTGACATCACAGCTGACCCGACCTGCCCGCCCTAAACTTCAATAACACAGCTGACCAATGCTGAGGCTGCATGTGTGCTTCCTGTCTTTTTATTTTTACACAGACGTCTGCTCTAAAAGGCTGCTTACAGCTTTGCTTTCAAAATTATCTCTTTTTTTTCTTATGGAAAAGCCAGAATATTGGACATTTGATATCATGCGCCTGTTATTTGGATATCGACATTTTACCCAAAATCATGTAATTATTTAGGAATTTTATAACCAGCGATGCTGCTACTGCATTTTACAATAAAGTGTATATTTTTTCACTATTTTCTGTGTTTTGCCAAGATAACACACAGTTCATTCCACACTTAGTGGCAGATGTGATGAAGCCTTAAGGTGTGTGCAAACGTGTGGAGCTCAGCGGAACTACATCCATCTGGCGATAGTTCGGTTACCAAAGTACAAAGTTCCACTTAAAGGTCCCCGTTGGTTTTAACAAAGCACATGTTCATGTTTGTGATGTTGGGACAGAGAAGTTTTTTGCTAGCATGACTCCCAAAGAGCTATTAAGTTAGAGTGAGAAGCTGTTTTTTCTTTTAGTCACTGATTTATCGTGCTGGACAATTAATCGCATTTGCAATATAATCGTAATTTTAAAAAACGCAATTTCCAAATCGCAGAGGTCTGCAATACGTAACAATTAATGGATCCGACGCGTCCTTTAGGTGTCAGTAATATGTTTAAAGCGGGTTTGCCTCCACACGGAAGGGAAGGGAGTTGCAGCAGTGAGATAATCTCATTTTATTTTTGTTTTAGAGCTTATATAATCATTCTGTTTTACCAGAAACCTTAACGAATCTCACCACAGCATTAAGTACCGGTCAAACTGTTTAATACATAGACTTTTTTGTCTGTTGCACTTTATGTTCAACAAGGATTGATGTCCAACTCAACAAGCTATTCTCTTGAATAATAATATTCTGATTTATAAAAACAGTTACATTTCTTGTTTTAAATAGTCCTTGTTTACAAACATCTATCTACAGGCTATTTTTGTTGCTCGTGGTTAATGCAGAGAAAAGTCTAAATCAAATCGCTATCGCAATTATGATTGAAATATATCGCAATTTTGATTCTTGGCAAAATCATACAGCCCTACTGACTTATCAAGATCAATCTATCACGGTGCCAATAAATGTGATAGAATTTAATATATTTTAAACAATTTCATAATGTCCTTTTTTTACCCACTGAATCACAAAATGAAAGGGTTGGAGCTTTCCTTGTTTTTCAGTGAGAGATTGCTACCGCAATAAAAGATCGATTCATTTAATCAGTCAGTCTATTCTACTGTGTCCCTTGCAAAGGTTAGGTGCTTCTCCAACACCAGGCCCTGGATAAACTCTTGAGATTAAATATTTGCTAAAGGAAAAAAACGGCTTTCAGGTCAGGAAATAAAGAAGAGCTGAGAGGTGTACAGAAAAAGGCTGAGGAGGAAGATCAGAGAAGGAAAACAGCTACAGGAGGAAAATGCAGGTGCGCCTGCAGGACAACAACATCTGTGATGTCTGGATAGACCTAAAAACAATTTCAGGTCACAAACAACGGCCAGACTGCAGGTGACTTGAGATGGGTGAATAAGATGAACCAGCACTTTTTCAGGTTTGACCAGCCAGCGCTGGTCTTAAAAAGTTACACATCATCTGTGCTTTCTTATATTCACCTCTGCACTGATGCTGTCCTACCCACGAGAACAATCAGAGTGTTTCCCAACCAGAAGCCATGGGTGGACAGCTCAGTGCGGTCTCTGCTGAAGTCTCGTGATGCAGCGTTCAGATTAGGAGACAAACTGGCCTACAGCAGGGCTAGAAGTGAACTTTAAAAAGGCATCCTCTGGTACAAAAGTGTCTCTTTACACTTTTGTACCAGAGGAGCCATTAAACATGGACCGCTCACTATGTAGGGATAAGAGAGGCTTTGCTGGCAGAGAAAGACTGTCGTTGAGCAGGTGGTCGAGGTTTAAAGCCGGCCATTCCAAAAACCTCTCTGATGTTCATCGTTCTGGCTTTAGCCTCAGGAAGGGAATGAAACAGGGGGCTGTGGTCTGGTGAGGCACTGATCTGTGGGACAGGGAGCCTGGAGTGTAGTGACATCCTTCTGAGCGTTTCACTTCCTGAGAATAAAAATACAACATTTCATTTGTAGCTTGATTCATTTATCGTCTTGGTGCATGGCTATGATCAAAGAGCTTTCGCTTGTAGTACCAGAATGTAGCAGCTCAGACCGTTTGTTTCTGACCTGGCTGTTTGTGCTGCGGTTCTGGTCCAGTTCTCCTCCAGTACCTCCATGGAGGACGCTGTCGTTCGCTCCTCAGCTTTACTTCAGGAGGATTGGGAGCGTTCATCTGGTCTGTAGTTGGAGATGATGGAGGTGGGGACGGTGCCTCAGAGTCTCCATTCCTGACAAGTTCTTCTCTGAAGTCTGCCTTTCTGTTGCTGCTGAAATGGCACGGTTCTCCAAGGCTGGACCCGCAGCTGGGTGGACCTACGCAGGCCAGCCAGGTGGTAACTGAACAGCAGTGAGGGGCATGTGTTGGCTGGCAGCAGTCTGGGAGAGATCTCTGGAGAGTGCATGGAGATTTGGTGCCGACCCAGCTGCAGCACGGTCCAGCCGCCGGGGCTGGAATCTGGAGCTGCTTCACAAGTCTGAAATAGCGGTACAGTGAGATGGGCAAAACCAGGCTGTGGGGAACCAGAGACACGCAGCTGTTCCACATCAGCACCTGGAGGCTGGCCACGACATCAGCTGCAGGAAGAAAAAAAAAGATGTCCTAGGACGACCACAATGCTTTCTGACCTCATACAAATGTAATGCAAGCTGCTTTCTGCTGAAGTACATTTCCAGTTCCCAGTTATTAATGTTTGGCTCCTGACCAATTTTTTGTCAAACCTCCGATAATCAAACATGGTTTAAGACGAGACTTGTCCCTTTATTACACCATGAATTAACTGTTATGAACCACTTTTTTTTTTTAGTTTCCCTTCCAATCGCCAGGCCCGATTAATGCCAGATGTGTGGGATCATTTGAACGGGACCTTTCTGACGGCGTGAAGCAGGCCAGTGGAAAAAGCAACGCGTCGAGCCCTGATCAAAATCAATTCAAGACGATAATCTAAAAGTATGTGTACTGTTTTAAAGTACCCGACCTACCTCTGTGAGGTGCGACTGCCGCCACTCGACCTGGACCGTATCTCACCAGATCTGATTCCCATGGCGACAGGACAAAATCGCCAGGCACCAGACGGTGGTTACAAGCTCTGCTGTCGACCACCAGATCGAGTGAGCAAACCAGCTGACGCAGGGAGGAGAAATTCCCGAAGCTAGTCCTTCCTGGATGGTCAAACTCAACCACCCAAAGTCCTCTGCTGCCCTGTGTTTGGATGTTTGGGAGGAAAATGTCAACCAAAATGTAAGACCTGGTGGATTAAAGAGTTCTCCATTAAGTTTGAATTTGGCAAATTCTATTATGTTGCCACTTTTTTGCAAAAAATGAAAATGAATGAACCAGCAACTTTTTATATTGCTTGGCTAGATATCAGAGCTTTGCCAAAGTGCTTTTACTTCTCACTACAAGCTTCAGCATATTGGTTAGGATTTTAGGCGATAGACCCACACAAAGTATAATTATGAAGTAAAATGAAATGGATGCGCGATAAAAAAATCTGAAAAGTGACTCCTAAATAAGTTTGCTGCTGACAGAAAATGTCTAACATGGATGGCGCAGCATCCTACTACAGGGAGACCTTTCTACAGCAAGAACGTGGAAGCTGTTCAGAGCTGATGGGAAGGTGGTTTGCGATATATACAGGGGGATCCTGAAAGAAAACTTTGACTTGAGACAGTGATTGAGGTCCATTTCCCTGCAGGACATCAGCCCTGAAAAAACAAACAGAGCTAATGGAAAGGTTTAGATGAAAACACATTAATGTGTTGGAAGGCACCTGTCAAAATCAGCCCCAAGCGCATCTCAGCATCTGCAAGACTTGCAAGACAAAACTGATGCTCTCAGTAGATGCTCTTGAGCTATGCATGTTGCAAAGAAGAACGGACAACATTTCTGCCTTTGTATGTGCAAAGCTGATGCACATGTAACCCAAAATACTTGCATCTTTAATTGCATTGAGGGGTTGTTCTACAGCATGTAGGAAGGCACCATGCAGATTGCTATGTGCCAGAAAATGTTGACCCACGTCCCCATTATGCAAAACTTTGTGTTGAGGTATGAAGACACAGTGGACGCTGAATAAGAACTGAGCTAAAGTCCAGTTGCCTCCGATTTAAGCATGTTTGCTCTTTCCATGACCCCGATAACTGAGATTTGCTCAGGCACGACAACGTTTTGTATTTTTATTCAAATACTAGCATGATTCCACCTGTGCTTGCTGGATAACAGTGCCTGGGTAGTAAAGGCCATCCGACCCTCCCCTGGCCAGGACCCTGCATCCTGGGAAGTACTCCGACCGGGCCGCAGCTGGACTACGCAGCACACAGGAGCCGGATGGAAACTGAGCAGCGCCCAGGCTGCACCTGCAACAAAGTGAAAAAGCACATGAAGCGTTTATACATGCATTTTCTTAAAACTGTCACCCGTGCAAACCAACCTGGAGGATGGTGGTGAAGCTGGCTGTGTTTTAATGGCAGAGGTACAATGGGAGCAACACTTGGCTTGGGATGCTGGAACTGATGGCTGGCTTTCAATATGAAGAGGAATCACCTACCAAGCCCCACACAAGCAGACAGAGACGCTCACAGTGTGGTGACATCATTATGGGGAATAAGTGGTGAATTCGGGTGTAAAACTAGATCAAGGCTCAGCTGTAACAGAGCAAACAGCTTGACTTGCTTCAAATCATTTCCAGAAAAGTCATCTGTGTGTTTTGCACTGGAAAAAAAAGTTCCCACCTTCTCCAACCAACCGTGCAGATCAAACATGATCAAATAGCAGCTCCCTCTTGTGGCCTGGCTCAGACACAGCAGGTAGTCTCTGGTGGACCTCTCCGGCGGACTGCTGGAGCCCAGCAGCAGGTAGCAAACATTGACAGGCCTGCAGGCCGCCAACGCTGGCAGGGATCTGAGCAGGAGCCCCTGTTGCTCGGGCAGCTCGGTGCAGAGCAGCTGAACGGCGTGGCACGCCGGGTCAGACAGGGCCGCTTTTAGGGCAGCGAGGGCGTTCCTGCCAGGGCTGCAGCTGATGGAGTTAACCCAGGGAAGAGCTGTGAAAACGGTGGTAGGAAGACAGGGAAGCATAGCCTGGGACCAGCAGTGCACCTGGGAATGGTTCAAAAGAGGTTCAAAGTGCGTGTGAGCAGAAAAGGTCTGGGAAATATGATCTATTAGGAAGATTAAATGTATTAGTTCTGTAACACTATGAGTGCATTTTGAGCCTTACTGGATTATCCAGCTCATAGACGCCCAATCTTTCCTGTTAAAATGGACTGCACTTATAAATAGCCTTTTCCAGTCACACTCACCACTCAAGCACTTTGGTCTATAGCCACATTACCAAAGCATATTCATGAACATGCACACATTTACCAATACGCAGATTGGTAGGCCACTTGGGGTTGAGTGTCTTGCCCAGGGGCACATCAATGTGCAACAGGGGGAAGCTGGAACTGAACCCACAACCTTCTGAGTGCAAGACAACTACTCTACCCGTTGAACCACAGACATAAAGTCATGAATTACAACTAAAAACACAGAAGGCAGAGGAGCCTGTAAATTTACACTGGGTGATAATCCGACACACAAAAGCAAAAGTTTTCAGTTTGTGCGAGTACACCCGCTTAATCCGCACAGGTTACAGGTCATATACACAGCGTCAAAACCAGTTTATACCAAATATTTACATATACTGCATAAGAAGGCACGTAACCTTTTATTTCAGACTACACTTCATATTCTGGGTCAGTTAAAGTTAGACTCCAGAAGCTTAATGCTAGCTTTGTTATACATTCCCCCACCACTTCTGATGTTGCTTTGGTTGGTTATCCTTTTGGAACGCCCGCTTAATTATGTTAATATTTCACCTGCGTACCAATTTTTTTTGTTTTTCTCAGGTACTGTCGCGACATTTCAGGCACACCAAATAGAGAAGCTGGTTGCCCACATGTGCCAGGCCGGTTCTGCTCTACAAAAAGTATATCTCAAGACCGAATCCTGTGATCTTCAACCACTGGAATCTTTTCTGTATGCGATAAGATGTTGGACACCGAGGCCACACCCAGACTCACCCCCGCCACCATCTCGCCCCTGCAGACCAAGCTCAGGACCCAGCCCCCCTGGCAGTCCAGGGCCTGCACCAACCCCCAGCACCAAGACTGTCGGAGAAGCGGTGTGGTTTGACATCGGTGGCCGCTATACGGCCCCAGAAAATCCCTGGAATCTCGCACTGCTGAGAGGCCTGAAGTTGGCAGGCCTCTCAGCAGAGGACGGCCAGCCCGTCCAGCCGAGCTGGACGGGCGAAAACGAGTAGAACTGCGCCTTTAGTGGATAATTTAACCACTGTGTGGATAAGCAACAAATCCTCCAGGAGGTCCAACTTGCACAACCAATTCCCCTTTTAGTCATTTAAATTTATTTGGACCAATTATTTCACCTTATCAAAGGAACAGTTTAAAGACATCATTAAAATAGTTAAATTATTATGGCATCTGAGCCCAATATGGGTACATGTAACCAGACTAGAACCGAACTGCACTGTTGCACAAATGTGTCCACTCAGAACAGTAGAACTTGTAATTTTATTATTTCTTAACTGCCATGCCTGTTTACTCTGGATTTCTCCTCACCGTTTCCGAGAACGTAATGACGTTAAACAGAGCGTCTCCAAGAGAAGCTTTAGCCAGCAGAGTCTGGATCAGCAGGCGTTTCACTGATCCCAGAACAGCTCTTGCCCTCTCTGAGACGTCCAGAACATAAGCGATGTTGCATCCCGGATTGCCAGTAAGCACCTGGACCAGATCGGCCTCTGACTTCATTTGGTCCATGCCAGTCTGTCAAGCTGAAATGAAACAATGGAAATTGGGAACAAAACAAAACAAAAAACTAAAACTGCAGTTGCTAAAAACAAGAATAACTGACATAAGCAGTCATGCTGCTGTTACATTGGCCTGCCTGAAGAATGACTCCAAAGATTGGAGACTACAGGGGGCGTGTTACCAAACTATGCTGCCATGTTACAGTCACCATGGTAACCAATCCAGCAAGCAATGGAGTAAACCATGTGGGTACGTCACACGCTTAAAGCTACTTTTGCACCGTTGTAATGTTTTAGTACTACTCTAATGCTCTCAGCGGTAACTCACGTAACTAAGTGCAATACGTAGATTGATCACACATCCATTGATGTTTTCAAATGTTATGTTACGATGGATTTTCTGCTCACAGTTAATCAATTCCAAACTTTTAACATTAAAAATGTTATGTCAGACCAATAAACAGACCATTTTAATACAGAAATGTTCAATACTTGATTAAAAGTTATTTTCAAAGGTACTTTAAATCTGACAAGAGCCTCATCAGAATGCATACTCTTTATGTATTACATATGACTGTATGAGTGCATTTTGTTTTTAAATAACTCAATAAAAAGACATAGGAAATATTTTTTTTTATTTGATACTTGTACTTTGGTTCAGCCATATGATACAACATATCTGAAGTGTTACTACTCTGTTGTACAGATTCCTAGGCATTGAACATAATACAAATACAAATTAGACTAAAAAAGACACCATATTTAATATTTTCCACATCATAAAATATAGAAGATTCAAATTTGTGGCCAAAAGCTTTTCAGACTGACAGAAATCTTTAGTGTCCCCACAAACGTTTCTGCCTCTTTTTATAAAGTAGCTGTTTTGCATTGATTCTTTGTTGAAACAAAGAATAATCAGCTGAGATGCAATAAATTGGTAGGCTATGAAAGTGAATAAAAACTGGCTTGATCGCAAAAATTCTTTTTCGCCGTGTTTTAGCCCGACCATGAAATAACCTCCAAGCATCTTCTCAAAGATCTTCTGGTAGCTCAGGGGAAACTGGGGAGAGGCAATCTGACAGCACTCTGTCTGACTTCAACAGACGAGCAGAATGGTTGCTTTGAAAAGAACTGGTGGTTGAAATCCTTCTTCCTATGTGGCTATTTGCAGGCAAACATGCTTTCAGCACGCTTTGCATAAAAATAGTTTCACAAGCAAGGATATTGACTCCTGTAAGATGGGATCTAAATTTAAAAAAATCACCAGAACCAAGGAGAGAGCGATTCAGTTGCTGTGAAGGTTGCATCTAACCTTTCCTGCAAGATGAATTCTCGCGCTATTTGTGCCTTCACAAACACGAGAATCCATCGTGTACCACTCCGGCTTCAACCGTTTGTGTCCGAACCAAAAACGGTGCTGGCCGATCACGTTGCGGTATTGTGGTCTATGGCGGGACATACCAGTTCGACGAAGGCAAGAGCTGCTGAGCCCACAGCCGGCTATCATAAACATGGAAGGGCAACATAAGGGCAACAGTCTGTCCTTTATGTCTTCAACATAAAGGACAGACTAAGGTTCTGCATGATGCAACACCGTTAGACTACAGAGGACTCAGATGGGATTATTTTCTGGAATGGGTATCTATACGTCTGGATAAAGAACGATCTGGAGGAAAAAAAGTGAGCGCTACCATGGGTCATCTGTTATAACAACAGCATACTGAGGCTGTTCATATGTGGGGTTGCCTATTGTCCAAAGCAACTTCACCCTGCAATGTAATTTGGTTCTGAGCAATGATCACAATGTTGATAAAAAGTCTGGGAAAAGGCCAATATCTTTAGTGTTGTTGCTTTATAGAAACCCTTTGGTTTCTCAATAAGAGAAACTCATAAAATGTTTATTGTGAACGTTGATGTCACAGCAGACTTGTGAAAAACAGTATTTCTGTCAGTCACAATGCTTTTGGCCACAGTTGTCCACCTAATCTATACGCAACACAAGTAATCCACAATGGCTGTAGAATACTGGTTTTGGCCATTAATATGAAATAGAAATTACATTTGCATAAGAATTACAAAAACGTCACTACAACTTCTGTTATCTACCTGCACAGAACATAGTTGACGACTTGTATAAGATACACATCAGGCCTGCCAGAGAGCCGGGGCTACATAAGAAGTCCTTAGTGTCTAAACAGTAGTGTTTTTATGAGGTTGCATGTCTCTTCTTCACAACTAATAACCAAGCAAAGAAGTGAGTGAGCACACTATGTCACTGAGTTGTCGAAGTAGATAAAAGAGTAGATAAAGTGTATACTTTGACAGCTAACAAGTAATCAAGTTCTGTATTACCAAATCAAACTTTAAAGTCCAAACTTTGATCTGGGAATATAATGATATCCAATGAAACAAGACTAGTTCCAACTCTGAAAACTGATGGGATTTTGCTAATTGGTATGTCTAGTGACCAGGGTAGCTAACCACCACTAGCAGTAATAGCTAATAAATTATTTCCCCTGCACTTTCTACTTTCAAACACTGTAGTTACACTTTTTTTAAAGGTTCTGTTATACTAGCAGGTCTACTGTCACTATTTAGGTCAATGATATATCTACTCTAAAACACAGTGACATGGGACCCTCCTACATGCTTCAAAGCTGCAGTGGGTAGTTTTTGTAAAAATAATTTTTTTACACATTTGTTAAAACTGTCTCTATGTCGTGGCAGTAAAGTAGGAGAGAGATAATCTTTGAAAAAAGTCCAGTTCTTCTGGCTCCTCCCAGGGGTCCTATTGTCATTTACAGAAATACACCACTCCCAGACAGAAACAACCAATCAGGGCCAGAAGGAATGTCTGATATGGATCCTTAGCAATGTCTGTCATGCTCATGTACTCATGTACTCACACCCCCTTCCCCACACGGTGCGTACCATTGTTTATGCTTGAGATTACCAGTGGGCTGCAGCGGTGCAGAAATTTGGCAGAGAAACAACCTGCTTTACAGGAAAACTGCCAATTTCTCAAGTGGCACCTGCTCAGACAACTAAGACAGGTAAAAAGAAGAAGCAAGCTAAAAAGAAAGAATTAGACTGAGCCTGAAATAAAATATGGATAGACATGGAGCACTACGGCACGCTCCGCTGTGGGGGAGGAGCTGTGGAGGGAGGGCTGTACCGCAGCAGAGAGCAAGGGGGAGGGACCTGTAAGGTGTGCTTGTTCAAATTTTCCGGCTAAGTCCACAGTTTTCTCAGAACTCCCTACTGCAGCTTTAAATGAGCTTTTATAGCCTTTTGTATATTTGTAAATCAGGGATGTACAAATTAACAACAGTAAAACAAAAACAACAACTGTTTGTTATTTCAGCTGTCAAGTTCTTTATGCAAGTCGGCCATATTGGATTTTGAGGTAAAGGCTGGTGAGAAATCGACCACTTTCCCACACTGAATTCTATTTTCCTGGGCCCTTTCTGGTTAGAGTTCTCAGACCTGTTTTACAATTTAGTGTTCTTCTCAGGAAAAAGTCAACAAAAGTTCCTTTCAATGAGAGAATGATCACTTCCTTAAAGCTTAACTCCCAATATGTGTGTGTGTGTGTGTGTGTGTGTGTGTGTGTGTGTGTGTGTGTGTGTGTGTGTGTGTGTGTGTGTGTGTGTGTGTGTGTGTGTGTGTGTGTGTTGAGCCAGGAAGGTCAGTAATCCAGGTCGCTGGAAGAAAAGGACAGGCACAGAAGATGTAGTTAGCTAGATACGAGGCAAACATGGTTTCTCTTTCTTGATTATTATTTTTTTATCATGCTGTAAATAAAAACAGATTAAAGCTACTGCATGTTATGATCTGACTTTTGATGAAAACTCTTTTTCAAATGCATCATCTTATTGATAACATCTTGAAATACATTCCACTGCTGTGCAACACAATATGATCATATCCCACAACTAGTTACATTGTGCTTTAGAGACTTTGGAACGTACTGCATTCGTCCAGCTATTCACAATGAGTGCAAAAATGAACCAATTAAGTTTCGAAGCCTGTAATGCAGTCATGCAGTCCTGGCAAAAACTATAAAGACAAAAAAATGACAGGCCTACCTTTCATTTTGTGGCATTTTAACAAAGTCAACCTGCTCCCTTGTGGTTGTCCCAAACACCAATATCTGCTTATCTGTGTCAATTACACACTGCAACAGACAGCACACATAACAATATATGTCATAACAAAGATTTCTGGGCATTCATTCATTCATCAGCTTAAAGTTTCTGTTGCATGTATTTACAGCACGCCTCACATTGCTGAAAAAATTTATATATTTTTTCTTTATTGCAGCCATATAATCCCATCTTGTAAAATTTGGGAAAACTCCTAATTTCTATTATAGTACATATTTTCATCGGGGGAAACAATTGTCACATTCAGAAATAACAGTTTTGTATAAAATCACAGGTGATTCAATGTCTGGCACACCTAACAGATAATGCATTATCAATGTCTGAGGGTAGAAACAAGGAATTTGACTTTGGGTCCCAAGCAGAACAGCAACTACAATCTATAACAAAAAATAAATTTTCAGGGGACAAAGGTAACAACAGGAGCAGTATGTACAGATTTTTTGTTTGGTTGGTTGTTGTTTTTTTTTTGGTGTGTGTTCTTTTTACAAAACATGAAGTATTTTTGTGATCAGCACATGATTTTTTTTTTTAAGTTTATTATTAAAACTTATAAGTTTTTTTTATAAGGGATCCATGATTTCCTGTTTCTCTGGGGTAAATATGACCTGTTGACACAGAGGCCTGATTCTTGTTATCTAGTCTTTAAAATGGGAAGTACATGAAAACCTACCCTTTATAAGTCAGGGCAAGGCCAGAAAAATAGCTCCATGTCTAAACCTGCCTAAGACTAAAGTCGGAGCGACAATTAAAATGTCAAAAAACAATTTGCCGGATGAGTGCTGATATCTGACTTGCTACTATGCACAGAGAGCAGGATAGTAAGGGAGGTTAAAAATCTCCAACAAGAATGCTATGCTGAAATCACCCAGTCTCTATAAGAACACTGAGAGAGTATCAGTTGGCTGTTTGGGGAGACATGAAAAAGCCTTTTCTGTTCTACAATCACAAATCTAAATATGTGGGGGTTGCTCAACTCTACAAGGGCACTAGCTGGAGCTGTGTCCTTTAATCAAGTGAGAGTAAGATTCAGGTTTCAGCAGAATAATGATCCAACACACAAGACCATATTAACACAGACATGGTTCTTCAGAGGGCTATTCAATTTTCCTCCACGGCCATCTCCATCCCTAGCCCTACATCATTATAGGAAATACATGTACAAAGGCCAAAAAATTCAAAGGGCATTGTACAGGTAAGTCACACGTAACTGCTCCTAAGAACTGGAGGAGTATTAAGTGCAAGTGGTAGTTACTCACCTTGAGTGAGTTTAAAGTCTTACTGCCCAGAGACATGAGTGGTTTGGTGCTTTCTGGAAATTGATATAAGTTGACAGTGAATTCCTGACAAGGTATCATAAGATTATAGGGTTTTGTCACTTTTCTCATCATCATTATTTTCCTCACCCACTATAAAGAATGAAGACATTATTCGGAGTCCTCCAATGGTCAAGCTGAGTTCCCTGATGTATCCATCGATGCAAAGTTTCCGCTGAAACGGAAACCCCACTGGGTCCATTTTATTCTCCTCCACCAGCACTTTCAGTCTTAAAGAGAAAGAAAGCGGAGACAAGTGAATCCAGTTGTTTCTAGATGACAATGAGTCCAGGAGTTCCACTCACCCTAATCTGTCCACGGTCAGCGAAGATATCAGGTTCATCCTGCAGCCTGTGTCAATAAGCACCGTAACTTCCTGGCCGAAACACTGCGACAAGAACAAGAAGCGGAAGAAACAGGGTTCATTCCCCTGGAACTTTTCCATGTTTTGTCATATTCCAACCACAACAGCAGCTGGGATATACTAGAGTAAAACCTCCACCTCATTTCTTGCTGAGTGAATACGGGAATCAAGAGCTTTTATTGTCATTTTGTAGCCATAATGACATTTTTAATAATTTTTAAAAGTGATTAGGCATAACTTACAATGAGCCCATCAGCATTCAGGTTGTACTTATAACTTCAGACTGAGTTATGCCACCTCTTCCCATCCGCACCAGGCTCCGCTCATGGCTCTGCTGCTGCTCTGAAATGAGCTGTGTCCTTTTATTGCAGCCCGGTTCAAGTAATGAACGAGGCAGGCTGACAGCCTTGGACTGCCGGTGCATCCCTACTTGCACGCAACCGCGCGTAGTTGCGCAGCTGCAATGCTGCGTGTGCTCAAATAACCATTTTTTCTGCCTTCTTTTTTTTTTTTTTGACTCAAATCAGGTTATGGTGAAGTGGGTAGGTATAATAAAGGGGTCCATTTTGTTAACTCTGCCCAGTGGCCTGTAGCTACAGCCTGGCCAGCGGCCCGAATAACGCACAGTTTGTAATCTAATCAAACTGCATGATAAAGAAGCTGCAGGTCCATGGAAATGCTTTTTTTCTACCAAAGTGTGGCGCAGATCCAGAGCCAGTTTGATAGACATGAAAACACACCGAGCAAGCATGAAAGCCTCAATTTTATCTGACTTTGGAGCACATACCACAAAATATGAATCTATAATCGTCAACAATTGTAGGCATGGAAGGGGGGCATAAGGGGGGGCATAGCCATTTTATGGGCGTCTTAAGACCCCCATAAAACCCCCGTGGGGCATGCACAGACGGCTCAGGATGTAAATACAGCAACATGGCGGGGATCAGACCCAAACATTTACACATGTTGAACGTGATCTTTAGGTAGGCTGGCAGGGGACACGGTATGTAGAGCGGGTTCATTAGAGAGGAACAGTCTATACAACGCTACTAACAGCCGTAGCAAAGCTAATATTAGCCTTAGCATAAACGCAACTTCAGACGCCGCCATGTTTGTAGTAATTTGAGAGTGAGGAGCTTGCAGGTTATGGAGAGAGGCAAAGATACGACGTCACAATTTCAGAAAAGAGGTGGCTCACACGTACACACGGAAACACAAAGCCTGGATTCCTCTGGCTCTGCTGAAGACCAGGGTCAAACCGACCTGACTTGAGAGAAGTTTTGAGTGAACACACCTCTTTTCAGTGATCGACCGAGGGGTGAGGAAAAATGAGAAGGTTTTCTCAGAGGAAGTCCAGAAAAACTGAAGAGCGACGCCATTTATATTAAGGACCACAATGAACAGAGTCGGTCAAACCAAAACTATGAACCACACCTGAAGGAAAAAAGGTGCGGGCGGGTACGGGGGTTAACACAACGACCAGGAGGTTTTCCCTCTTTCAAGCCTTTCTAGACCAGTTGTATCACAAAACGGGCGAAGGTAATCAGTAGGGAGGAGTCGAGGCGGGCAGGCTAAAACGAGAAGGGCCGGTGGAACTGAGCATCTAGTCTCATTTCCCTGTGGACGGGGCCTAAGTCTGCCTCCTAGTCCCCTGGTGGGCGTCACACTCTCTGTGACAGACTCCCTCCTGGGACCTCGCTCCTCCAGTTCTTTATCCACCACGGAAACCACTCGGACCCCTCGAACAATCCTTCTGTTCTCTTGGTCCCAGACAAGCTCCAGGATGACAACGTCTCCCTCAATGCTGTCTTCAAACGCAGGAAACCAGAAGCCATTTCTCATTTTGTCATCAATCTAATACTTTAGACAAAGTCTCGCCGTCAGATAATGCATCTTTCTCCTTTCCACACTCCACTGAACCCATACACAGAACTTCCCCATACGACCCCAGACTCCTGTTCATCGTTGCAATAACCTCTGTGCATTTTACCACCTGTGTACCTTTGATGATTTTGAAAGTGGGTTCGAAGATGACCTCAAACCATGGCAGGTGTCTGGTGCTTTGTAGTCAACCACAGGGCGACACAAAGACAGGATAAACAACCATGCAGGCACACATTTATACTTAAGGATCTTAAAGTCATGCGTTAACCTAGTGGTCTTGTTTTTCAAATTGTGGCAGGAAGCTGGAGTGCCTAGAGAGTACCATGCACGAGAAAAACATGCAAACTCCATGCAGAAAGACCTCCAGCTGTAATTCAAACCCAGAACCTTCTTACTTCCCAGATCAACCTGGGCTGCTGGTTCAAGCGTGGTTTCCAGATTGTTCTGCAACAAATTTTCTGAAAAGCGTGGGGAGCGTCTGTATTCAGCCACTGAGTGGGAATTTTATCGGATGGAAGCGTGTATGAACGTTACTTTTCAACATGGACATCAAGCCATTCCACTGGCGCTTTAGATGTATGTTTACAATCATCAATAAAGTCCTCTGAGGTTTGCGGTTGTAATGTGACCAAATGTGAAAAGGCTATGGCAAAGTGAATACTTGAATTCTTTACAGATATAGTTCAGATTCCACCCACTTTACAGGCCACACAAATGATGTCGTCGCCCCCTTCCTTCTCATCCTCGTTTGAAAACCGCCGACAGCTCAGCTGGACTCCTCTGCTACTCGGGGATCCCCTATGTGTGTCAATCCTGCCCTGGGACAGCTTGGCCTCCAGCAGCCTCTTCTGGAGAATATTGTGTGGCTGCTGCAGCAGAGACAAAGACAGCACACCACAGGAGCAAGAGAAGACAAACAGAGATCTCATTCAAGTGAACCCGAACGTTAGAAACCAATGTTCAGAAGCGGCACTTCAGCTTACAGTTCTGTTAAGACTTTTTAGCGTGTTGAGTAAAATAATGTACATCCTTTAAGATAACAATGATCTGTGCCATATATAGACTATTCTGCTCCGGATTACATAACACCCCAAGTGAATAAAAGATGAGCCACTCAGTTAGGTGAGATGAATATTGCAGTGTACAGTGCTCCATATAACTCAAGGCCTTTGAAAGGAGGCTCACTCCCTGTTTTGATGTCCCGAGTTTCTTCAGTCCATCCAAAGGCAGCAGATCAGCAGAGTCTCTGTGTAGGAACTGGATAGCTTGTTTCAGCCTCCTCTGCTGCCTCAGTGCCGCGGCATCCAGAACCTCTGAGCTGCTCCGGTTTTCCGCCCGCATCCCCGTAAACATGATGGTAGCTGCGTGTGAGGGAACACGCAGCTGTGTTTGTGCGCGTCAGCTCTTCCTCCCGTTCTCCTCCCGCCTGCAGCCGAGACGAGGAAACCCCGAGGCATTACGTGTCGTAGAGGAGGAGGGAGACTCTCCATCGCCACAGCAGCAGAGGCAGGGAGGTGAGAGGAAGATTTGATTTCTGCTCTGAGCCTTCAAAATAAACCTTCTGACATCAGACTGGACTGTGTACAATACTGAATGATTTTCTTTGATAATTTATGCTCTACCAGAGGGTTATGAGAAAATACCCCCCCCCCCCCCCCAAATTTTTTTTTTGATTGTTTGGGAGTGCAAATGTATTTTTTATTGTGAAGCAAAGTACAAAGAGGTTGAAAAACTAATAATTCCAGCATGCATACTGTTCACACCCTATAGTCAGTACTTTGAAGAGCCACCTTTTGCAGCAATTGCAGCTGTCTCTGGATCAGTCTCTCTGGATCAGTCTCTCTGGATCAGTTTCAGATCACAGGCAGAATTGTCCCTGCATTTAGCACCATCCACCTTTCCCTCGACTCAGATCAGTTTTCCAGTCCCTACTGCTGAAAACATCTCCACAGCACGATGCTTCCACCACCATGCTGATGGTGTTCTTGGGATGATGGAATATCTTGGAATTGCACCGGACATAGCCTTTTCCTGGGTGATGGAAAAGTTAAATTTTTGTCTCATCTGACCAGAACACAGTCGCTCACGTGTGGCGTGTGGGGCTTATTGTGGACCTGTGGACAGATCCTCCAGTCTCTGCCGTGGAGCTCTGCAGCTCCTCCAGAGTTACCTTTGGTCTCTGAGCTTCCTCTCTGATTGTTGCCCTCCTGGCCTGGTCTCTGAGTTCTGGTGGGTGTTGCCAGGTCAGTTGTGGTGCCATGTGCTTTCCATTGAAAGGTGATGGATTTGATGGTGCTCAGAGGGAACGTTAGAAATTTGGATATTTTTTATAACCCCACCCTGACTTATACTTCACAACACCTTTGTCCCTGACTTGTCTGGAGAGCTCCTGGGTCTTCATGGTGTGATGCCTCTTGCTTAATGGTGCTGCAGCCTGTTTCAGAAAAGGTGTGTTTATACTGACAGAACATGTGACTGCACGCAAGTGGACTTCATGTCACCAGTGATGTGACTTTTAAAGGTGACTGTATGCTCCAGAACTTTTTAGGAGCCTCATAGCAAAGGCGGTGGATACATGCACATGCTAAGTTTCTAAAAAAAAATAATAATAATAATTTTTTATATAAATACTTTTTTCATTTAACTTAACCAACTTACACTATTTTGTGCAGATCCATCATATAAAATAAGATATAAAAACACAAAGGTTACAAGTTGGAATGTAAAAAAATAGGTAAAAATACTATTTTTCAGCTATGTATTGTCGAATATCTGTATAACATATTTTCCTTCTCATTTGAAATTGAAGTCTCACTTCATTATGACAAATCCTTATTATTTCCACATGTAAAAAATGTAATACCATAGTCTCCTGACATAAAACAGGAGACTATGGTATAACATATCCATCCATCCATTTTCTAACACGTCTATCCCTTGTGGGGTCGTGAGGGGTGCCGGGAGCCGGTGAATATATATACATACACCGGCTCTTCTTTAGTTGGAGTCTAAAAGCATGCCACATCTTAACCTGGAAATATCTGCCCACTCCAACTTGCAACGGTTCTCCTAATTTTGTCGGAATACTTTTTATCGACGTTCCTCTTTAGGTTACTCCACAGATATTTCATCAAATGTATGTCTGGACTATGGCTGGGCCATTTCAAAACTTGGATTTTCCTCTAATGAAGTCATTGTTTTAGGTGTATGCTTACTGTGATGCTAAACAATAAAAGCTATCTTCATATTCATCCAATACCCCCACCTGTCTACTCTTCTAGTACACAGCTGGAGGTTTTGAATAAAAACTGACAAGAAATTGAAACAATTCATAAGTCTCACGCACCTCAACAAAAAGTTCCATCTGGAGAAAAGCTATACATATTTCATCCCAAATGGAGAATAAAACATGAATAAATTTAAAAGGTACCACAAATCTGTATGCTTCTATCAACTCAGGAGGTAATGTTAATTTTTCTGACCTAAAGTTCAAGTTGGGTTTCTCAGACTATAACACAGTTTCCCATAATGAGGATTACATTTAAGGCAGGTGTGGGGTTTTTTCTTTGGAAGACAAGGTGTTTTTATTATAACTCTACTCCTGAGTCCATATAGAGAAATGGGTTGTCACCTGTAGAACACAGCCAGCTCTTAATGGAAATGTCTGTGGTTCCTTCAGTGTTGCTGTCTGCCTCATCCTCTCTGACTGATATCTTTGGACCCACCTCTCTGCAATGGCTAAAGGATGCGGATGAGCGAATGTCAGCCAGATTGTACTAGTACTATTGCCGTTAAACTGTATTTCTGATTTAAAAAAACAAAATGTGAATAATTTATTGTTAGGCGTATAGCCAATAACACTGAATGCTGAAAATAAATTAAAAGCTGCTTCAACAAACCAGGGGCACACAACTTGGTTACTGCACCCTTTTTAGGTTGCGTCGCTTTTCTGAGCATTTTTGTTTGTTTTTCTGATGGATTGTACACAGAGAATCCCACAACAAGGGTGTACAAATAAATCAGAAATAATTTATCATGGTCTCATTTGGAACACCACAACAATTTAGTGGTGCTATAATATTTATGAACATTTTGCTATTACTGTTTATGAACATGTATATATCGTATATAAGCCCAAGATACAATGAGATTATCTTACACTTCCTCATGTCTCGATGTTTAAGGCCTATTAATGTTAAAAGTCATGTATCATTTGTCACTCAGATCCGCTTTGTGTACAGCCATGTCAACGCCGGGGACATGTTATTCCACTGAGCCTCTTTTCACTGCATTGCCCATATTCCCCCTGTTTTTTTTCCCACACGACCTTGTTTTCAACATGGACGCCGGTAAACCTGCGCACACATCCACGGCTATGCTGCAAAAGAAGCACTTTCACCGTAGCCTGTGGCCCACCGTGGCAATGGGTCCACGGAGTCTGTGATCCGTGGTCTTTTGCGAAAGCTTAAATGTTTGTTTCCCGCGATGACGAAGCGGAGTTGCCCTGGAAAACCTGAGACAATACGAAAAACCGGCGCGGAATGGCGTCTGCTAGGGGCCCGGGAGGCTGAATTCCTACTCCCCGAGGCTAAGCGACACCTTGTCGAACCAATAGGAGCTCACTTCACAAAACGAACAACCAATCGTATCTCGCGGTAGAAGAGCAGGCGGGGCTATCGACGGGAAGGTTGCGGTGTCATACATGTTCCTGGTTGGTGAACGCCGCTGGTCGTTTCCTGCACTGTTGCATGGTGGTCGAACAGGAGGAATTGTTGGAAATTTTCGGAGGTTAGTGTATAAATTGGTTTTTACCCAGTGTGCATTATTCCCACAGCCATCTCTGTTGCTAGTGGAAGTGACGGGTTGCGGGAAGGGATTCGACTGGAGTTGGGGGGGAAAATGCTTTGAAACTAAAACAAAAAAAAAAATGGCATAGACCCGTAGCGCGGGGGAAACCCTTATATCATTAATTAGCTTATGGATTCCTTGCTCTTGTCCCCTTCTCCGTTGCTAGTTAGTCAAACTTGCCTGGAAGCTGGTCGGGGAGAGCTAGCTCGTCTCCGTCACACGACGTCTGTTTAGACGCCCTGGAGCCTTTGGGAATAACAAAAGCGACCCTGCCGAGCACAGCCTCCGGGAAACATTCGCTAACAGCCGCCTAAACAAGTCGTGACAGCAGCGCTTGGCGTACTTAGCTGCGACGTTAGCTCCGCAGCTAGCTAGTTAGCTTACCCTGTTTGACAAATCGCCCCTGCGAGTGCAGCAGCAGCGAAGGCTCGACTATTTAGCATTGGCTGCCTCTCTGGAGCTTGATCAACATGTCTTGAAGTAGACACATTTTTACGTGTTTTTTGTTGTTGTTCCATGTCATTAAGAGAAAAGGGGGAAGAGATGCAAGTCATAGCTGTAGCTAGCCAGCTGAGAGTGCTCTTCTAAATCAACTAGCGCCAAAAACAACAGAAGCGACCGTGTGGCTGATTATGGATGAAGCTCGTCCTTGGTTCTGTTTTTTTCTGCTTTTTTGCAGCTACGTTTAACCCCGTTTAGTTTATCAGGACCATCCCCGCACTGCAGCAACAATGATCGGTATCCCAGAACACATATAACACAGATAAGGGCCACAAACAGTGGCTGTTTACATTCTGGTTTTGTGGTACAAAGCGTCGTTTAAACGCCTTTAAAAGGAAATGACAAGCATGGTTACAGAGCACTTGCGTTTAATGAGGTCTGGTGAAAGTTCAGCACTGCAAAGTGGGATTTGCGGACAGCTGGGTGTTAATTATTTACATATAAATGACATATTCACTGAACCAGCAGGCAGCTATTTAGATATGTAAATAACAAATATGCACCTGTATGACTCCATGCCTTGGAAACATACTCCTACTCCTTGAACTCTTTCACATTTAGACACACAGCCCCAAAACCTCGTGTGTTCTGTGTAATATTCCTGCACAAAATAGCAAAATGAACCACAATTACAGATTTTCCCCCCCTTACAAATAAAGATCTTAAAAGGTGAGGCGTATTAGTATTCAACCTTCTGCACGTTGATCCACCCATAAATACAGCTTTTCAGTGAAGGTCTCGGATGTTAGAATTATGCATCATGAACCCATCAGACAGGTGAAGGATGGAGCTTTGGAAAGCAGGGATAGGTTGTAAAACAATATGTCCTAGCAAGTCTCACTGAGCAGTAAGACACAACAGCAACCTCATTACGATGTGGCTGTGCCCCTAAACCAGGGGATCTTTAACCTTTTGAAAATCCACAGAGACATATTTTACCCTCATTCCAGCTTGTTTACTGCCATAAATGTTTCATGATCTTTTGGGGGAAAAAACACCTAATATTTAACAAATATCTACTATTGTAAACTTGTGATTTTTCAGGAAGCTACATTTTATTTTTATTTTAGGTTTTTAAATGAAGGAAACCAAAGGTTTGTACAAAAAAAGAGAAGGGATGCATTTGCTTCTATGGGATGAAAGCCCATAGTTTTCAAACTGAAAGGAAAATGTATAAAAAAAAAATCCCATGTTGGAATGAATAAAGTACATCTTATCTTATTCTGTTGTGGGTATCTGATCATTATTCCACAAAAAACTGCATTTATTAATTCTATTTATTTATTTAAAAGCTTTAGTTGGTGTTATATCTTTTTTAGCCAAAGTTATAAAGAGCCATTGTGGATAGTCCAAAGAGCCACTTCCACTTGTCGTGTGCTCTACAAATCTGGCCGTTTCAAATCCAGTTTAGAAAGAGCCGTCAGAAGTTCCATCTGCATTATCCTACATACAATGTAGAGAAGATCTATCAAATAAGGTGATCTGGTCAGGGGAGACTAAAATGAACCCTATGGACCTATAAAAAATAAATGAAAAAGCAAACGTGTGGTACTTTTTTATGGCAGTAAATACAGAATGATCATTTATACAGGAGCTACAAGGCCGAACAACAAGCAGCAGGCTGTGAAATCAAGTTTTTGATTATTAATTCACTGCAGAATTACCTGAGATCCTTTAATGCTTGTATAAGCGCAGCAGTCTCGTGTTTTGAACTTGTAGTTTGCTAATATACTAAAAAACAAAATTGTGTTTTTTATTGACAAATGACTGCCCTGCCACAATTAGACATCCATCCATCCATTTTCTAACACGCTTATCCCTCATGGGGTGGCGAGGGCTGCTGGTGCCTATCTCCAGCGTTCACTGGGCGGGAGGCGGGGTACACCCTGGACAGGTCGCCAGTCTGTCGCAGGGCAACACAGAGACAAACAGGACAAACAACCATTCTCACACACACTCACATCTAAGGAGAACTTAGAGAGGCCAATTAACCTAACAGTCATGTTTTTTGACTGTGGGAGGAAGCCGGAGTACCCGGAGAGAACCCCCACATGCACAGGGAGAACATGCAAACTCCATGCAGAAAGACCCAGCTATAGAGAACAGCTATAGGACTTGAACCCAGGACCTTCTTGCTGCATAGCAACAGCGCTACCCACTGCCCCACTGTGCAGCCCCCCACAATTAGACCCTAAAGTATAATTTCAGTTCAGGCTCTTTTGTTTTCTATAGCTTGGAGCTCTGCAGATAGAAATGTCTGATTTGGTTCCAGCCTACATGTTTACTCATGAGCACCGCATTGCACGATTATGAACCACACCAAATGCTGTTATTTCTATATTTCAAGCTGCAAATTCTGCCTATGTGGGACGATCGGAGGTTTTAAAGATTCATAGTTTGGTCAGATCTTGTGTGAGCAGCAGCAGCGGGGTCTAACCTGCTCCGTCCTTCATCCCAGCAGCTAAAGCATGCTCTTGGCCCAGATAAACCGGGACTCCCAGGGAATGTCAGAGTTTCACGATGCAGATGGGCAGCCAGTTACGCTGTGTCTGACGGAGGCCGTGACCGTAGCAGGTGAGTTCCCACGCTTCACTGGCCGTGGTTATAGGTTGGTGCTGGTATAATTAATTAAATGCTGTAATAACAGGAAAGATCACGGCGTTTGCAGAGGCTATAAGGACTGGCATTGACTTCAGATGCTCATGTTTTACAGCTTAAACACTCATACTTATTTTTAGATTTTCTGATTTTGCCGCAACATCGCCCTTATACCTCTTGTCTTTGTCTCCTAACCTTGCAGATGGGGATCAGATGGAGAACATGGACACAGTGAGCCTGCAGGCCGTCACCCTTGCAGATGGTTCCACTGCGTATATCCAACATGACTCCAAAGCTTCCTTTTCCGATGGCCAGATCATGGACGGTCAGGTGATCCAGCTCGAGGATGGCTCAGCTGCCTATGTTCAGCATGTGTCCATGCCTAAAGCAGGTATAATATAAACCCTGCAGTGTCTCAGTAGTAAGAGAATGACGACATTGTAATGATATGAATTGGGAACTAGATAGGTGGCCCAGAGTACTGTGATGCTGTTGTTTTGTGTTAAAGGAGCAATTTCAACGAGGTGCGCTGTTGAGCACTGTCTGTAGACCAAAAACAACTACGCCTCTCTCTACCTCCAAAATCTAAGCAACACTAGTTATATGTTTTGATTTTAAATTTTTTGCCCAAAAATGATCCCCTGAATGTACGCGAGGATCACGGTGGGCAGCTCCCAGCCCGCCGGCTGCATTAAACAACGCTGTTAGCCGGGCTACCGGCTGGTCCACTGCTGGCCAAACTCCAACAACTAACCCACAGTTGTAGCATTACATTGAATCGATCAACATAAGTAACACCAACAAAACCAAACATTTGACTTTGTGCTGTTACTCGCCTGTCCAGGAGGAGAAAAGCTAGCTCCCAGTCAGACTGGAGCTGCTTCTGCTCTGAGATGCTCTCCACCTTGGAAACGCGAGGCCAGTGTTAACCCTCCTTTTGTCTCTTCCCTCATCTAACAACAAAGACCGTTGTTGTTTTGTGATAACGGGGTCCTGATCAGGTGAACGTGGCGTTTAATGGGCAGAGGGGCTAAGCCCTGAGTGGCAGCTGTTCACATGGACGTACAGCCGGCCCTGCTTTGTAAACAGGAGACTGGAGAACACCACAGAGACATGGTGTGTGACGTCATACCATCTAAAAAATACCTTTAGTTCTTCACAAAACTGTTTATAGTTATTTCTATCAGAAACAATGAATTATTGCTCCTTTAAGTAGATGTGTGGTAGTGTCTTCTGTGCTACAATGGAATCTGTGACTGAGGTGGAAGTGAGCCTTGTCTAAATGTCTGCTTAGGAGGAGACAGTTTACAGCTGGAAGACGGGCAGGCTGTTCAGTTGGAAGATGGAACGACCGCCTTCATTCACACACCAAAAGGTAAACACTACTTCTGTAGTAGCCTGGAAAGGTAGAACAATAGCAGTCGACTTCTTGGAACTGGCCATAGTAGGTTAGTATGAACACATGTGGAAAGACCTTGTATAGGAAGAGTATTCAGTCAAATGGTATTTCCTCAGAGACGCGGTACTACTTAGTTGGAAAAAAATGTTGTTTTTTTATCTATTTCGCAGCCAGGTTTGGATAAGTATGGAATAATAAAATGCAGTGGGAGGAAAAATGTTTCCAGACCTAATCACTGATCCTGTTGTCTAAATGTTGCTACCATCCCTCCATCCTTCTCTTCCAATCTGTTTTTCTTTAAAGCACGACCGTCTGCCCTCACTTCCTAGTGAATCTTTAGATTTATACTTGTGGTTTTCAGATGGGCTAAAAAGGGGTGAGACCTGTGAAAATTTAGGTCTGTAAAGATATGGCACTTTGATTGAATAATGTCCTGGACCTAGGGGCGTAGCGTACAAAATACAAACGCATAAGACTTGGAATAGATTAGCCAACAATTGTTGTACCCCAAACCGATTCACAATATATTCTGCAGCCCTAGAGTATAAGCCTGGTTCCCCCTCCCTCTTGTCTCATGTGCAGCAACGTATGACCAGAGCGGCTTGCAGGAGGTCCAGCTAGAGGATGGAAGCACTGCCTACATCCATCACACGGTGCACATGCCTCAGCCCAACACCATCCTGGCCATCCAGGCCGACGGCACCATCGCAGACCTCCAGACTGAGGCCACGGCCATCGACCCAGAGACCATCAGTGTGCTTGAACAGTATAGCACCAAGGTGACTGACTGTCTCACGTTACTGCTCTGGCTGCAGTTAGCCTGACACGGCGCGTGCTCTTCTGTTACGTGTCACCGTGTTGCTTTAATACTCGCGTAATACACCGATCTCTTTGTGCACTTAATCCTGAATAGCAGAGATTTACAGAAATGCCTGACATGCGTGTTATTCGGGTAAAAGGATTTTTTTTTTCCTCCGTAGGTAGAGAACATCGAAAACCCCCTGGGGTCTTATGGCAGAGTGGAAGCAGACAACGGCGTCCACATGAGGGTAGCATGTCTTTGTCTACTGTCTTCTTCCATCCGCCTCTTGGTTAAAATGAGATATTCGGTCTGATTTGTGGTTTTTGCCTTCAGATTGTGCTACAGGGTCAAGATAACAGGCCGCTAAGAGTGACAAACGTGGGAGAAAAGTCTTTTCGGTGTGAATATGAAGGCTGTGGAAAGCTCTACACCACCGCCCACCACCTCAAGGTTCGCTTTTCTCTCCTGGTGCCCTGTGCGTCCACATATCGTGACGCAGCGGGCTCCCACTTCTCTTGACTTGTTGCCGATCAACTGTGTTATTCTCACAAGATGTTATGCAGCGTGTTGTGGGAAGCCGCTTCACTCTGCCAGCCATGCTGCTTAAGCGTTCTGTGTTCACATCTGGCAGGTCCACGAGCGCTCGCACACCGGCGACAAACCGTATATCTGCGATTATCAGGGCTGCGGAAAGAAGTTCGCAACAGGTAGCTGATCGCATTTTTCTCAAACTGGTGTCGAGTCACGCAGGTGTAGGATAAGAGTGTTGTTGTTTCTTTTATGTATCTGAGATAACCAGTTATGCTCATATTTGACAAAACAGCTTAATTTCTATTTAAGAAATGTCTTCTTTTGGAAGATAGTGGCGACGTTGGTGAATGAATATAGTGGAGTTTTCTCCAGCTATTGCAACACAAGAAGCATCCGCCAAGAAGAAGAAGAAGAAGAAAAAAAACCGCCTCCCTGACTATCAAATGTTTTTGGTAATGAAAGGTTATGGACTGAAGAGTCACTCGCGGACGCACACAGGGGAAAAGCCATACAGATGTCTGGAGATCAACTGCTGCAAGTCCTTTAAAACCTCCGGGGACCTTCAGAAGCACACCAGGACTCATACAGGTACACAGTTAGAAACTCAGTCATTTAAAGGGTGCATAAATGGGCTTATTGTGTTTGGCAAAGGGAGCCGGTAGAAATGCACCAGTTGGAATCTGTGTCGGATTGTCAATGAAATCTGCCAAAACCAAATTATGTGATTCTGATTTCTCTTTAAGAAATATCACGTATAACATTCAAAGTGTTTCTTACTAGCCTTCCTGCAATGACCTGCTAATAACTATATTAAATGTCAACGACTACTTTACAACAAATATAAAAATACAAAAAGTATAATTCATATTTAAAATTTTAGCTTTTAAAGGGGACATATCGTCCACTTTGTCTAGCCCTTAAATACGTTTTGCTGTGTACTTGGAGTCTCTAGGAGTGCAGAAAGGTTGAATCTCGTCTCTCCAGGAGCAGCTTAGATATCTTTATGTTCTTTTTGGGTTATATTTTTCATTTTTTGAACAATAATGTCACAGTATATATGCTGCGGAAATGCTGAACAATGTCATGTACTTCTGGCATTTTTATTTCTTTGAGCAATTTTTCAGTCCAAGCTCAAGGATGCTGAAGCTCCAAGTGGATGAGTTCATTACACCGTCCCCCAGCATCCTACAAAAATGGCCGAATCTCTTTTCTGCATCAAATTGGGCTGATCGGCGTATATTCACAGATCAGACGGATAAAGGAGGCTGATACGATGTTCTGTGTGTAGCTGCATCACCCCTGTTCTGCAATCTTGTATCGTCCCTGAAGTTCAAAGTGGTGGCTCCGTCTCAACCCTCCAGTCTTTGTCAGGATCTTACAGATAATCTTCTGGTGTAAAGAACGCGTGTAGATCATGGGGCGAAAGGATGATCGGAAAGGGGTTTCTTTGCTCAGCAATAGTATCTACCCCCCAAGAGTGTTGTCAAAACGTTAATGACGCTCAGGTATGGTGGGTTCGCTGGTCAGGGGAAAAATCAGATTTGCACTTTTTTATTTTATTTCTGGCTGTCAGGTCAGCACTCGAGTTCAATCCAGTTCAAAATCATCCAATTTGTGTCCCCACCGATTTGCTCAGTACCTCTCCAGGAGTGAATTAAATAAGCTGCTGATGTCTTGCCTCAAGACTTTAGTTATGTACAAAGACTCCTTTCTGAGGAGTGTGTGATCGAACGATCACATTTTAGCCTAAACCCACAGCCCCTCGTTATATGCAACGGCTTTTTTAAATAACAAGACTGGCAAAGATTGGATGGACAATATGAGGGGTTGTTTTAATGTTCCACAGCACACAAAGTGCTTTCACTATCAACCTGATGCCGGCCTACAGCTGTTTAAATTTGAATTCAAAGTTTTCAACAGTTGTTTCTACTAATCAAGAGTTTCAGACTCGGCTTTCTCCGAGGCGTCGTTCTTTCTGCTTGTGGAGCCGTTTTATAGTATGGAGCTATAACATGTAATTACTTAGGATTTGTTTCTTTGTCCTTCACCTGCAGGAGAAAAGCCTTTTAAGTGCCCAGTCGAAGGCTGCGGCCGGTCCTTTACCACGTCCAACATCCGCAAAGTTCACATCCGAACCCACACAGGAGAGCGGCCGTACTACTGCTCCGAGCCCAGCTGTGGACGCTCTTTCGCCAGTGCCACCAACTACAAGAACCATATGAGGATTCACACAGGTGAGCCCTTGTATAGATGACAAACGTCTGGCCAGTTTAGAGACCACTAAGGTCTACGCTTCAGCTGCACATTTTTAATTCTTAAACGGTGTTTGTCACTGCTTTACACTTACCAGGAACGCTTGTATGACTGTTCGTCTTGTTCTCCAGGGGAGAAACCCTACGTGTGCACAGTGCCTGGGTGTGAGAAGCGCTTCACAGAGTACTCCAGCCTTTATAAACACCACGTCGTCCATACGCCCTGCAAACCCTACAACTGCAACCACTGTGGCAAAACCTACAAGCAGATCTCCACACTGGCCATGCACAAGCGCACCGCGCACAACGACACGGAGCCCATCGAAGAGGAGCAGGAGGCCTTCTTCGAACCGCCTGCAGGTCCGCCTCAGTTCTGGAGACACAGCTTCGGCGACGGCTGAAAAGAATCAGCAGCTGATGGAATTCAAATAATGTTTCAGATGCCATTGATGATCCGAACGTGAACTACACTCCAACTGTGGTCGATGCAGAGGACTCTGGCTCAGAACCGGTGCCTGTGGAGTCCTCGGACATCTCCGGCCAGCAGCAAGTTGCCCTGGTGACCCATGAAGATGGAACCCAACAGGTACGTTTTAGGTTTGAATGAGTATTAAACTGGTCTGGAGTCTGATGAGTTCTCTGTATAAGAGGATTTGAGCTTGACTCGCCTCTGGTTTCTGTTTATTGGTCTTAGATAACGTCTGTTTTGTATAATTGCTGTTTAAATGAGCTGAGCTTATTGCAAATGGATAGTTAACCACAACTTTATTGCTCTGGTTTGTTACGCTGTTTTCATCTAGTAATACTATGATACAGTACTGTTTTGCTTCTTAAAAATATCACTTTAAAGGCTTATAGACACAGAGAAATTACTACTAGAGCCAGCTGCCTTTTTAACACTTGTTACAAAGATACAATTAATGAAAGTCAACTAAAATGTGTTTGAATTTTGATATTAAATACCTTCCACAAACATTTGGTTTCCTTAGTGCTATTAAAACTAAAGTTTTCAGAACATTTCAACATAAGAGCATGTAACTAATCTCTTTGTATAGACATATAACAGGAAATCGGTTCTGTATTTGCTTAAATTAATGGATTTCAGTAACGACGAAGCCTCTGAACGATTCTGAAAGTGTTTTGCATCATATAAGGTCAGCATCTCAGAAGCAGACCTGCGAGCTATGGGTGGCACAATCACCATGGTAACACAAGAAGGCACAACCATAACCATCCCGGCCCACGAACTAGCAACCCAAGGTCCCCACTCAGTCACCATGGTGGCAACAGACGGGTCAGATGAGCAGGTAAGCGAGCAACACAAAGTAGTGCCGGGTACGGGGGCTGGTTTCCCTCTTCAAGCAGGGGTGTCACACTCCTGTCCTCGAGGGACGCTGTCCTCTTCTCCAGAGTCCTGTTAATGACTTTATTATTTGACTCGGGTCTGATGGACCAGGGTTACGTATAAAAACGTCTCAGGACACCGGCTTATTTCTGTCGCCCTCAGGTGGCCATCATGACGCCCGACATGGCATCATTCCACACGGTTGAGGAAGCAAACTACGGCCAAGAGCAAGACGATATTCATCCCGTCACATTACTGGCCACCCCCAATGGCACTCACATTGCTGTTCAGGTTAGTAAACAAACACCACTGGAGATGACTCACTGGACACTAAGCCAAATAACTACTTACTTCACGCTATGTCTGTGCCTTTTTGAGAGCTACTCCTGCTCCATACTTTGCATTACACGTGTCAGGATTACTGCATGCGTTGGTTCAGCTCACACAGGTACACAGCACGGCTTTTTTAATGGAGCCCGGGTGTAAAAAGATCAGATCAGTTTATTACTTTGCATTCCAAAGTGAAAAGGCACTGTGACATTTATCAACTCTTAGCCAACCGTGTACAGAATGTGAAATAATTACATACAGTTACAGCTCGTTCATTTGTGAATGACAGGAAAAACAAATGTGTTGGATTATAATTCTGATTGCTATGTCGCAGTGTGCAGTCATTAGAGATGTTTCCTAGTGAAGCAGCATGTAATAAGGTAATGGCACCAAGTAAATAGTAGTTCTAATATTTAATGACCATCAACTAAGGTTGACTGACTCAGCTCATATACACACAGTTAGAACTGTGAGTAGTAGCTGCTTAAAGAGGACATCTTTCCCATAGTATACTGTATTTAGTAGGGGTCTCTGAAGGGGCGTTTAGGTTAGCAATGGTTTGATGTGATTGGCTAATAATACTCTTTATTTTCCAGAAACAATCTTTGTTTATGTTTGTTCTGTCAGAAATGTGCTGACTCGGTCAGTGTGTTTGGCAGATCGGTACATTGTGTGTTAGCATCTCTGTTTAGCTGGTTTATGCAAGAACCGCATTCTGAAAAAAACAACAGCTTTTTATCAACTGATCGATAGATGGATACACAACAGAAGTATATTTGGACATTTAAATTGTTCAAAAAAATATTCAAAAAAGTGCTAAAACCCACTTGTATTTGTTTGTTTTCATTATATTTAAGCAAAGAATGTTTCCTCCACAAATAAGTAACACACTGAAAAAAAATGAACAAAAAATAAGTACAATTTTCTTGAAGTGAGTGTATTTGTCCTTGATTTGAGCACATAAATAAGGTGATCTGCCAATGGAATAAGATTTTTTCACTTAAAATAGGAACAATTCATCTCCGTCATCTTATTTCAAGTGCAGTACATCTAATTATCTTATGTTAGGGGTGAAAATACTCATTCCATTGGCAGATCATCTTATTTACCTGCTCAATTCAAGGACAAATACACTCATTTCAAGAAAGTTTTACTTATTTTTAGTTCCCTTTTTGCAGTGCAGGTTTTCTTGGTTGAAGAACACAGTTCTTAACACCCGCTTATGTAACTGCTCATTTTGCTCTGCAAACGTAGGATTTAAAACATCATTTTACAACAGCTGCTGCACGACTTCAGATTTCAGAGCCTCTGCGTTCCCTCAGTGGCTCACAGTGACCAAGGAAGACGGAAGAGTTCAGATTTTGTGTGCATGATACTTTCTGACTCCACCTGTAAAGTCTCCTGCTCCTCACAGAGCACTGTGATAATGATTGTTGAGATGACTGCACTGGATAAAATTTGAAGCGTTGTGCTGGTCCTCGTGCAGAAAATCCCTCCACCTGAACCCTCTCATGCTGGTGAAAATATTGATAGTGTTCTTCTTTCTGTATATAGTGAGGCTGAAACTGATTTGGAGACATTCTGTGTCATTGTGACAAGGTCAAGGAAACATTTTAGCACATAAGTGATAATTGAAACCAAAGCGTCGACGTTGAATGGCCGGGGGAAAGAGGTCTGAGTACTAAGAGTGCAGCAGCCTTCATCACTGCCTTGACAGTCAAATTTAAAGTGGAACTCACTCGATGTAAAGGCATAACTTCGCCTCAGACAAGTTTTTTAAAATGCCACCAAAGTGAGCGGTTCCAAGAGACACGGCTAAGTGTGAGGATGAGTGGCGGGGGTTAAGCGGCCTGTGGTCAGGATGAGGGAAAGTGACATGTTGAAGTGACCAGGGCAACATCTGGTGGTCTGATCGGTCTTCTGAGGTGGAGGATTTTTCACCATCAACCTTCGTCAGCAGAGGCTGAGCGCTCTCAGTTCGAGCCGCTGGCTGCTGTGGAGGATACTATGGCTGCAGATTCTGAGTGGTAAAGTGATGCTAACAGCGCTATCGCTAACACGGGCTAACGTTCAAAGCGGTAACGCTAAACACTATTGATCAACGCTCACGATTCCAACTCCTGGGACGCTTTTATAACGCAATGCAGGGCTTTCATGATGAAAGCATGCAGCGTCTGAACCAAAAGGAAAATTCAACTGCAATAGCCACCGTTCAACCCCAAGAGGGCAGCACTAAGACTTTTTTTTGTTGTTGTTTTTTGTAGCACTAGTGGCAAATTTTTTTTACAAAGCAGGCTGACAGGAAAGGGGATTTGAGAGAGGGGGGAAGACATGCAAGAAAGGACCACAGGCCAGAATCGAACCCGGGTCAGCCGCATCTAGGACTAAGGCCTCCATACATGGGTCGTGAACACTACCGCCCGCTAAGGCGATTTTAAGACAAATATTGCAGAACTAAACAAGTTCACATGAAAATATATATTTAAAAAAGCACAGTAACATTAATTGTCACCTGGAATGGAAGTAACATACCCTATAAACGATCAGTTCTCTTCATCAACAATGTTTTTAGTCAAGTTTTTCTCCTTTCAAACCTAGAGGTACGGTCCAGAACTACTTCGGTTCAGAGTGTAGCCCGTGTTTACTTCCTGGTTCCTGAGCCAATCATGAGAGTTACTTGGGTTTTCAAAACAGAGCGCAGCATTTGGTATTTTATTATGCCAAAAGAGCAGCAGCCTGGAAACATGGAAGCCAGTAAGAGAAGCGGAACAGAATACATTATATTTAGAGCAACAACGGACCGTTGATTAAATGGCAGGTGTCCGTGAAAGGCATCATGTATGTGTTGTTCTGATTTAACCTCTAGGTGTCATTATTACTTATTGTTCCTTTGAAGTAGCACCCCCCCCCCCCCATTATACAGTTTATCTGCAGAAACCATTGATTTTGGGGTGAGTTGCACTTTAAACAGGTTGCGGAGGTTGGAGAGTCTCTCTGATGCCAGTCGGTAAAACAAAGTGACATGTCTGGAGGCACCCACAAGCATGCACACACAGTTTAAACAAGGTCAAATCAGGAATTATTTTGAATTCCTCCTTTGGTTACATTATTTCTTTTACATCTTTCTTTGCCTTTTGTGACTTGTAGCCCCGGGTCAGGAGACCGGCAAGCCCATGTATTTAAAAAAGACCCACATTCTGGTTGTGGTTTCAGTCAGCACTGACAGTTCTTGTATTCACATCTCAATCCTTTTTTTCCAGCTTCCACCCCACTGAACTATTTGCTTCACTTGTTAAAAGTTTCCTTTAGGGAATCAGGCAGGAGGTACAACCTCACTGCTGCCCTCCTGTGGATGGATTCATTTTTTTTAAATCAAAGTCATAAAAAGTTAACATCCCTAATGTTTTTTGAAATATGTAATTCAAATCCCTGATGGTTATGAAGCTTAACTGGCAATATTGCACCGATTTACAGTTGTAATTATTTTTTTTTTTTAAATAAAATCAGAGCTCATTAAGTGAAATTTTCCCTTCAACATTGAGTTTTCCGGCCATGGTCCTAAGTTTTCCACTTTGTGTAGGTTATTCACATAGGTTTTCTTTGCACAATACACTGCATTAAACAAGGTTGTTCAATACTAAATCAGAATCAACTAACATAACACTTCAGGTCTAAAGGTCATTGGGGAAGCTTGATAAGATCAAAGCAGACAGGTCTTGTGACCTTTTTTACTTGAAAGCCTTTGTCTTTAATGAACACCTCCTGCCCTTTGTGGTACGCTAATTAAAGAAGTAGTTGTTCATTTCATCACGTGACGGTGCTGCATGTGACGTCATCAGTCACTGTTGGAGCTTAGGTTCCTTTTTTTTTTTTTAAAGGATGGCTGAGTAAGTGAATTGAGTTGGTGGGGGGGGATGGGTGGACAGTTTTTAATGATAGTGTGAGTAAATGTTTGTAATACTATTTATTCTTGTTGTCATCTTCAGCTTAGTGATCAGCCTTCGTTGGAAGAAGCCATTAGAATAGCCTCAAGAATACAGCAAGGAGAGACACCAGGCCTGGATGACTGATTGACGACTGTACGGACAAGGAATGAAGATCCAAGACCATTGCATATATATATATATATATAAATATATATATATATATAAATCCTGTCTTCCCCAGTTTGGTTTTCACAACTGGACTTGGCTTTTATGTGTAAATAGGATTTTGATAACTGACGCTATGTTATGAAAAGATTAAAGAGAGTATTGATGCTTTCTAATGTTGCTTAATGCACAGTGCAGTGTACAGAAAATGCTATTTCTAAAAAAAAAATTAAATAAAAGATTGTGTTGACAACCTGTTCTTATACTCTTGCCTTTGCAGTCACTGCTGTGTTAAAGACATTTAGACGTTCCATAACAAAGTGCAAAAGTTGCCTGTCGTTGAGAAATAGAAGATTGAATAAATATAAAAAATTGCGGACAATAGATAAAAACAAGTGACACAGACAAATGCTGCAACAAATGCAAATAGGTGGTTCCACAACACTCAACATCTGGTAAGAGACTATGGGTAAGGTGCTTGCGACACAACCCAATGGTTCAGTTTGTAAATTTTCCGCCGCAATTCTCTCCACCCTGGTGGTATGCTCCAGCTCAAAGTTGTATGCCTTACAAAGCGTTGACTCACTTTACCTTTAAGCATGAGGCAGGATGACATCATCACTGTTTACTTTGAGTGAGAATATCCCCATTTCATGGCGTCGCTGTATTTGCACAACAGATTAGGAACAAAAATGTGTAACATGTTCTATTTTATTCTAAAACAAAAATATTCTTCTGCTGCTAAAAATACAACATAGATCATAATCTTTAAACGTCAGTTATTTACGTTTTTTAATTAATAAAATCAAGCACAAAACTAGGAGAAACACCTGCTGTACTTAGTGGTTTTCAAACATTTATTGCACAGGTAATACACATTTTTGCCGTTCTGCTAGTAAAACAAGCTAAATACACTAAATATATTAATTAGTGGGGCTCTCTACCTGCAGCCTGCTTGTTTTGAAAACAAGTTTATCTTAATTGGTGTGTTAGGAAGCTCAAGCTTCAGTTTCCACACCACGATACCCTGCATCTTTTGCAATTGAACAGATAACCAAACTGTGGTGAACAGCAACAGGTAGGGGAGGGGCAGTGCTTTTTTCTTTTTTACACAGAACAGAAGTGCTCTTTCCTGCACGCTCCCTGACATCTGTTTCAACCGAATTTAAATCGTAGGCATTATATAAATGGAAGGTTGTTGCCATCATGAAACTGTATTAGTACTAATGCCGCGAACAGCCAGTGGTGGCAATGTATAATATGTTGGTGTCACAATTTAAGAGGACAAAAAGACAAGGTTACATGATTTGCGATATGTATAATGTCTTGAAAAATTCTTGAACCAAATCTCAGTTGCTGTTAGCTTTTGCGTACCAGCCCAAGAGCATAAAGAGGTCCTTGTCTTACCCCTTACCAGTTTCTAAGGCGTTCCTACAAACCGCTCATTCATTCATTACGTACAATATTGAGCTTTTCAAAGTAAATGTTAAAAATGTTTAAGACTAGCAATGTTGAGAAACAAAATTATATTTAATCTTTATTTGTTTACACATATTTTTGTAGTTGTATTTGATGTGGACGCATCGTCCTTGTGACTCATGACTCCTGTCTACAGGCACGCATTCGCGCCACATTACTTCACCGCAGCGGACTACGTAACCCCTCCTGAAACTACGCCGGAACGCCCATCTTTCAAAATTCGGCGTCGAGCGCCGATTGGCTATGGGGAGACACGTGATCAACGGTCGCGGGAAGTTCTTTGCCACGCGCTTGATGGGAAGAACTCAGTTTTCGACTCCTTCAAACTTTTGTAAACATTGCTAAGGTTCTTCTACGGAGAAACGTGTTGCTGCGTGGGCCAGCCGCCGGGTACAGAGTGACGGATTATTTATTTTCTCCACCGTTTTTATACTTTTGTTTATTACTGCGTAGGACGTTGGCTACTGCATTTGTTGCAGGCAAATACCAGGCCGTTTCACGGGCTTTACTGGCGTGTTGGACTTTAAAAGTAAGGTATTTTTGTAAGCTTGGACTGTTAAACGTAGTTTTGTGGACTTAAATAATACTATTTAAAAAAGTATTTCTAGTTAAGTCGTCTTTAGGAGGCTACCGCTGCGGTGGGAACACCGACCGCGTGTTTTTTCCCCTCATCCTCCCCCCTTCGACGAAGCCGGGGTTTAAATCCTCAAGATGTCGAGCTACAGCCGCCATCGACACGGAACGCCGTCGCCCAAATCCCGACCGATTCGCCAGAAGCTACAGTTCACATCCAGCGACGGAGAAGACGACTCCATTGAGGACGTCTGCAACAGCACCGGGGGAGAGTCTGGCTTCACGGAGCTGGACTCCCCGACGCCTGTGCGCCGAGAGTTGGCGGACAAGCTGCGGGAGGGCGGCAGCAGCCCCCTCAACCACTCCGGCGGAGACGACGAGGTGGAGCTGTGGGGCGAGGAGGGCTTCAGCTCCCCGTCCCCGCAGTCGCCCAGCAGCGTGATTTTTGCCCACTGCTCGCCGTCGCCGAAAAAGGTGTCTCGGCTGTACGGAGGGTCGCCGGAGCGGAGCTACGTCCAGGACGACGGGGAGGGCTCCAGCTCCCCGATCCCGGACTGCCCGGACACCCCCCCGCATAAAACCTTCAGGAAGCTCCGGCTCTTCGACACGCCACACACACCGAAGGTGAGAGCCGGCCGATAATAGAAAACTGGGCTGGGTTGTCCACAGCTAATTTCTCCACTCTGCTGCCCCAACGATCCCGGTGGGTTGGCGATCGTGTCTCCTGAACCATTTTAAATTTGTTTTCACAACCTCGACCTGCTCAGTAGCCCCCAGTCACGATTTAAATATCTGGTCATCTATCTGTTAATAACCCAGTGACCCATTTAGTGTCGGCCAGCATCGTTTTTGTTATTACGTAATCCAGCCAACGCGATGATTGGGCGCATAGGGTTTTATGTCCAGACATGTTTGTATCGGTGCAGATTATACAGAATATATAAACTACACATTGAGTGTTCTTGTTTTTTCCAGAAATGTGGACCGAGTCGACCTTTGTGTTGCATGCAGGTTGCAGTATTTTTGTTTCATTCATTTATTTTTATAATTTATTGATTTTTTTTGTTGTTTTTGCAGAGTTTGCTGTCCAGAGCCAGGGCCTGCGTCCCCGGATC
The DNA here is from genome assembly GCA_037039145.1 of Fundulus diaphanus. Taxonomy (NCBI): domain Eukaryota; kingdom Metazoa; phylum Chordata; class Actinopteri; order Cyprinodontiformes; family Fundulidae; genus Fundulus; species Fundulus diaphanus. Next base: position 42,619,079 of record CM073134.1, read on the forward strand.
TTCCAACAGGAGAGTCGCTCTCTTCAAGAATGTGGAGTCTCCGCGAAAGTCGTTCACAGAGAGCTGCAGGAGACAGCAGGTCCCCCTGGTCAACATCAACCCCTTCACCCCAGACTCCCTCCTGATCCAGTCCGCCACCCAGCAGAGGAACAACAGGAAGCGAGCGCACTGGAACGAGTAGGTGGCATCATTGTTTCTTACGGAAAAGTCGGGTCTGTTAAGATGTATTGTTTTCTATGCATAGGAGGTTCAATAAACGTTTTATTCATTCACTTGGCTGTCATTTAATTTAATCATTGAACCAAGGAGAACTGGCTCGAGTGGCTTCACCTGTTGTTCTGAAATGCAGCCTGTATCCTCCTTTAAACCGGTTATGTTAAAGTTGTTGATTGGGAGGAGGGGGAGTTGTCTGATAACATGGACCTCGTGGCTGCTGCTGCTGAGCTCCATGTTGTCGCCTGGGTCTCTCACTACTGCCCCCTGCTGTGCAGAATGCTGACCACACTTTTTTTTTTTGTTCCAGCTCTTGTGGAGAAGACATGGAGGCCAGTGACGGTGAAGGAGAGGAGGAGATTCTCCCACCATCTAAGGTGGGCATTTCTCATCTTCAATACTTTTTCATATTTTCTCCTTTTCTCTTACATCTAATATCTTAATAAACCCTTTCCAGAGGACCCTGGAGTCATTAATCTGAACCAGGGGGAAAAGGTTAAAAGTGCAGGATAAAGTGCTTTTGAATATATTGCGCTATTAAAAGCTTTGATTACACCACATTTCATAAGAGCAAGGTTCTTGTGCAGTCTGTAGCAGTATTGAATTTGATTGAAATGTTTTCCAGATCTAAATACTACGATTTGTATTTCCAGACTTTACCCCCCCCCACACACACACACACACACACACACACCTAAAAAAAAAGCTGTATCCATGACTCTGTCCATCCATTTGTTTACCCTCCACCCGCCTGTCCTTGATTCCTTCCTTCTGTTTGCCCTCCATCTTCTTTACTTCTACCTTCAACTTTTCTGGCCAACCCTTATCTTCCTTCTTTCTTCCTTGAATCCGTTCAAAAACCCCTTAATTAGTCGTGTTTTCAGATTTGCTGTAAAGGTGTAGCAATGCTGGGAAACGTGGGATTTTAACATACATGTTGTGTAAGAGCCCTGACTAAGCGATGAGCTGTGCAGCACTTAGTGTTTGTTTTGCACAATAGCGTTTGTCAACACAAATTGGCTTCAGGCGAGCAACACAACTGCGTGCCAGTTCAAATGCAAATGAGCTGAAACTGTTTGCTGGGACGGCGTGTGCTTCTGTGTGACGCTGAATAGATTTTTATGTTCTGGAAGATGTAGTCTATCCTACTTGAGAGGTGGAGGTTTGAACTGAGCTTTTTCTCTTCAGAGGATCACCATGATGGAGAGCAATATGATGTCCCGCTACGCCTCCGAGTTTCTGGAGCTGGAGAAAATTGGCTCTGGGGAGTTCGGCGCTGTTTTCAAGTGCGTTAAACGGCTCGATGGCTGCATCTACGCTATTAAAAGGTCAAAGAAACCCCTGGCAGGATCCGTGGATGAGTAAGTTTAACATATGTGTAAGGGGTTCAGTGCCCTCTATAATCTAGCGATCACTTCATACAGTTGGTTTCCACCATTGACATAAATGATGTGCTTTTCTTCCCCTTACAGACAAAATGCTCTGCGAGAGGTGTATGCCCACGCCGTGCTGGGCCAACACCCCCATGTGGTGCGGTACTACTCAGCCTGGGCCGAGGACGACCACATGCTCATCCAGAACGAGTACTGCAACGGCGGCACGCTGTCCGACATCATCGGTGAAAACTACAGGCGGTTCAGCTACTTGTCCGAGCTGGAGCTGAAAGATCTACTGCTGCAAGTCTCCCGGGGACTCAAGTACATCCACTCCATGTCTCTGGTGCACATGGACATTAAGCCCAGTGAGTCCACCTCAGACTTATTGCCAGGACATATCTGCTGAAGATAATGCCACGATTGGCTGACATTTCTTCATGGATATCTGTGTTTTAAGAATTTACTGCATCTTATACCATATATTAGGGGTGGGCGACTCAACATTTTATCTCAGTATTTTGTGGTACAACTGTGATGGCAATAAAATTGAGGATAAACTATTTCTACTTTGCAGTCGTTAAGTAACTGTATGACTGATTGCACGGCACAGCAATCATAGCCCACTAACAATTTTTTTTAATCAATAAACTGCACAGAGTAGCTATTTAATCATATTTTGAAATGTATCAAATGCTTGAATGGAGCAAACTGTGGTGAAAATAGTAAAAATGTAACAGTTCAGCCAGTTTTTAAAGTTTTCAAACATCCTTGATCTTAATTTATCGTTGTGACAAAAATTTTTTTAATTCTTTTCATGACAATTTATCACGATAAGCAAACATGGTGCGATAAATGTCCACCCCTACCCTATGTCACCTCATGGCACACAACTGATGATTCGCCATCTTGGTTCTAGGCAACATCTTCATTTCGCGCAAATCGGTAGCGAGCTGTGATGATTCTGATGAGGACGATGGAGTAACGACCAGTGTTGTTTACAAAATTGGTAAGCAGACCTCTCCTGAACGTTTGCCTCGGTCGATTATATACGCTTTGTAATATTCTGTTTAATTCAAAGTCCGATCTGTTTGGATCCTTCAGGTGATCTTGGTCACGTGACCCGAGTAAACAATCCACAAGTGGAAGAGGGGGACAGCAGATATCTGGCCAATGAAGTTCTCCAAGAGGTATTCCTTCTGTCTTTAAAAAACAAGACTCTGCTTTCACCTTCCAGCTGGTCCTTTAGACAAGGTCTTTATACTGTTCTGCTTGTCTCCTCAGGACTACAGAAACTTAACAAAGGCAGACATCTTTGCTCTGGCTCTGACGTTGGTCAGCGCCTCGGGGGCCGAACCTTTACCCACCAACGGGGAGAAGTGGCATGATATCAGGCGGGGGAAGTTACCCACCATCCCACAAGTGCTTTCTATGGAGTTCCTCGGTTTGCTTAAGGTAACTGGCAAAATCGTTCTTTTGTAATTGTTTGTACTCTTCCACATCCTTAGGCCCATTTTAAGTCGGGTAAGAGTGCTTTGTTCTTTCACCGCAGTTGTTTTTTTTTAAATACAGATGCACCAGTCAGAAGTTTGTGGTCTTTTTATGTTTTAAAGTCTGACCAGCCAATGGTGTATTTAAGCCAGCTCTGATTTTTCTTAAAGAACTACAATATGAGAGGACGAGAACATTTTAAACACTTTTTTTTTTATTAAAGATAAGATGATTACAAACTTTAAAGTGAAACATTAGCCTCTAGAATTACAGGTGCCTGTCTCCATGTGTATTTCCTAGAAAATGTCATTTCTTAACAAAATTGAGAGATTTCCAAAAGGTTGCGCACATGTTTCTAAACAGATTTAACCTTTGTTTGTTTGTGCGTTCACTGATTGGGAAGTTTGTTGTATTTATTTTTTTCAACCAATGATCGGGACTTGTACTGTAATAACGGTTTCCGCGCGGTAGTAAATGAAATGAGCTCAAATTAAGGCCAGTAAAAGGTAACAAACCCAACCTGACCTGGTAGTAGCACCAGATGGCATTCTAGACTATTTCTATCTAAACACACACTCCCACCAGAAGAGAGCGAGCAGAGCTGCTGCTTTGACAAACATATCTGCGTTATTTAAATCCACCCAATTTCTGACGATGGCAGCACTAAAACCGCCCACAATGTCGGGAGTACTAAGCGCCTACAAGCCGCGGAGCCTGTTCTGTTGGGGGGAACATACAGCGGTCATCAGAGCAATAAGTGCTTAACTAGTTATCCCAGACAGAACTTTATCCCTCGCATTGGGAGCGCGTTTCCCTAATACCATGATCGCGTCTGCTTAACTGGATTTATAAACTTTAATGCTCAAAATAGCACGCTCTCAAAAAGTAAACGACTCTATGGTCATTTTCAGGTGTCCCACAAAAATACAGTTTGCTCTGATTGTCGCACATCGCCAGATGCCAGTCTGCTGGAAACAAAAATCCACCTTCCTGAGTGTGAAAACAGATGGCTGCTTTATTCTTTACTTTTTAGACCACATGAGTGGATCAGAAACAGATCTGAAATATAATAAAATAAACACTGAATAAAGTTACACGGAAAATTATTCCAAACTCTGGCAGATCTAGATTTAAAGAGATTTTCATTCAATAAAGAAGTAGGAAAGAAGAGGAGCCTCGTTAATATAACCCTGTTTAAAGACACATGATAGAGACAGAAGCAAAAGAAGAAAGATGGATAACTAAGGGAAAGATGGAGAGAGACAGAAGCTGGCTGCTCATGTAAAGCTGCATTCTGAGATAGTAATGGAAAGTTAAGTGGAAGGAAAATATTTGCCCCTCCCCAAGACAAAATTCCTAGGGGGAAATCCTCGTGCGTGTCTTTCAGTGAACTTTTAAAATGTTGCAAAAAACAAAATGCGAATCAGACGTGTTTCCATCTACTACTTTGTAGCAAACTAACCAGGCGACGCAAAGCGTTATGTTGTCATAAACAGGAAGTAGAGGTTGCCATCGAGCTCGGACCGCAGATCAGTAACGGAGCGAGACTTTAATCGGTGTTGGCTTTGTGACGGATGAGACTAAGAAATGCTCTCCTCTCTGTCCATATTTTCTCTCCTCTCTCAGACCCTCTTCTTTCCTCTGCCATCTCACTCCCCACAGCACGTCCTCTCGCTCTCTCTCAATCTGACAATAATATTAAATGGTTTCAGCTCATGAATGCTGAACTTGTACAGATAAAACTTTTTCCACTTTTGTTAAAATTGCAACAGATTTTTCATTTTGGAGCGTGTTCACACTGCCGTCTGTTATCTGCATTGCAAGGTGATGTTAGTTAGTTAGTTTCGTTTTTCCTGCTGATTGTTTAGTTTGAGCATTTGCCATGTTCTAAATATTCCTGACTCATTCCCAGGGGATTGATGTGTGTGAAGTCTTGGGTGTGACTTTGTCTAGACTAAGTGGGATAAAGTTTAGTCGTGGGTGAGAGATGGTCCATCATAGATGGGTCAGTGCTGTGAATCCACCGCTTCCCCTTGGCAATACTGTAGCAGTATTAAATTCAACTCTGTATTTCCTGTATAAACCCTGAATAAAGACGCATGCCTTTCCACATTAGTGAAAAATAACAATCTAAATGTGGTTTCCGTTCCTGTTTACCCTCCTTTTTAGTACGATACTAATAAAATCTAATTTTATGACTCCCCTAAATGTTAACCATGTTTAATGTTAAGAACATTAGCAGAGAAACTGCCAGATTTTCTTGGCGCATCACTGTTTTAAATATTTTTATTCAATGAGCAGTTAATGTTGCTGTTATTAATTGGCTGTAGTTGGGGTATGTCTCTTTTTCTGATTGTTTTATTGTTTTTCATTTCAGCTGATGATCCACCCTGACTCGACCCGGCGACCATCAGCCTCTGACCTCATAAAACACCCGGTGCTTCTGACAGCTGCTAGGATGAGTGCCGACCAGCTCCGAGTCGAGCTCAACGCAGAGAAATTTAAGAATGCTCTGCTTCAGAAGTAAGTACAGTAAAAACAATTAAAAAAAACATTTCAGTTTGGAGTGGGTAAAAATAAAAATTTTCCCCTATTCAATACTGATACAGAAAAGGCTCTGAATCGATTATTTCCCCTGGCCACCGGGTTAAAAAATCACAGTTTGGAGATATTTGTGTTGTATGGGAGATAGCGGTACAACACAAATGGCTTCACTGCAGTGTTAAAAACAGTAGCTGACTGGCATACGGGACCAGCAGGGACCTCCCCGGTGGTACAGCCTGTGGAGGCCGTCACGCTCTGCTCCATAGTCGCGTAACGCGCTCTCTATGCGGTGCCTCAAGCTCCTCTACCTCCTCTGCTCCAGTAAGGCGCTGCTCAGTGAGTTTACCCCAAAAATGGTGTACTTCTACTTCTCACAAAATAATAAAACATTTAAATCTATCTTGGATCAGATTGTGACCCAAAGAATCGATTGAATCAAATTGGGAGGTTCTTAACTCTACCCAGCCCTAATTCCAACAAAGAGGACCCGGGCTGTTTGGAGATTCTCTCTGTCTGACAATGAGCAAAAAAAAAAACAGGATTTCACGTTTTTACCATGATCCCATTTCCAGAATGGTTATCCACGCCGCCTTTAATGTATTTATTTTTGTTCTTAACTCTGCATCTGAATTCCTATGCTTCTTTTCACGCGGCTGTTTGAATGGAAACGCTGGTCTGCTGGCAAACCAAGCAGATCTGTCTTTTTTTGGTCGGAGAAGAGTTGATTCAAATGGTTCAGTGCATTTGCCTTTGAGTTGTTGCTCTTCACTGTCTACTTACGTGGCGGATGGCTGGCTGTCGGTGCGTTGTTGGCATGGAGATGATGCTCCAGGATGCTCTAGTACATAGAAGACATTCTGGCCTCAGGTGGTCTTCCTGGTGATGCGGAAACAGGAAGTATGCCTCAACAGAGAAACGTCTCTGCTTGGGGGCCACAAATATGGGGCGTGCAGACCCTGGGCCACTGCTCTATGGCATTCTTGTGTTATAAAGTAAGAAAATGGATGTTATCAGATGAAATCATCTCCACTGAGCAGAGAGAGGCTCGTTGAAGTCACAGCTGGGCGCCAGCTTCACTGGTGACTTGCGATTGGCCCGAAGCAACTCGGGGCCTGCACATCTTTGTGGCGTTAATGTTTTGCGGAATGGGCCATATTTTCCAATCCTCGTTTAGTTTTCACAGCTTGAACTATTTAGAAGTTTCTCTTTGCTTTGAGTTCAGACTTGTAATCCTCTCCTGCGTTTTGTTTTCCAGAGAACTGAAGAAAGCGCAGCAAGCCAGAGCGGCAGCTGAGGAGAAGGTTTTGTCGACTGACCGGATCCTGACCCGCTCCACGCTCCAGTCTAACCCCAGACCTTCGAGGCTCATCGGAAAGAAGATGAATCGGTCGGTCAGCCTTACGATCTACTGAGACTTTACTTCTACAAGAACTCAAACACGAAGGCTCATGGACCTTTTAAAGTCGGCCTGTTAAGGTGAACTGGTCTTGTTTTTCCTTTTTGGAGAAGAACCAGGTCCGTTATGTTGGGAACTGCTGCCCAACCCAAGCTGTAGACATACTACACTGAACTGGAAGTACTTTCGATAAGCTTTTGTATAGTTCAGCCCTGTTTCTGTTGGGCCTTTCCCTTCTGGGGGAAAAACAAACTTATTTCCTTAAAGGTAGTTGCTTTACCTTTCACACTCAGTCATTCCTTAAGTTTGCAAAGACATCAAGCTCTCTCCTGGATCGCCGTTGCACTTCCCTGGACAAAGCCACTGCCTGTTGGCCGCAGATCCGAGCTGCAGCGTAGCTCTCTTCAGAGTGAATGTACTTGCCTTAGCCGTGCGCACCTTACTGCCTGTCACAAGCCTGATGCTGGGTACCTGATGGTCTGAGAACTGACAATGTCTGTTTGTGAAGGAGCACTTTGGAGCCAACATGTAGTGTTTCTACTTACCACAGCATTTTAAGGAAAAAGTATCTTGCTGCTATTGATGTTTTGTATGTATCGGGGCTTTGCTCAAAGTTTGGACCATTGTTGACTCTTATTTTGAAGTGGAAGGAGTCCATTTCCACCATTTAATAACACTCATTGGTTTACTGTTTGGATGCTTTTTGTATCATGCGATCCGAGGACTTAATTCCATCTGTTTGAATTACTGAAACCAGTGATCTGACTCGTTAATTGTGAGGTTTGGACGGATCCGCTCTTTGATTTAGTTTCGCTGTTGGTCTTTGATGCCAGCCCCTCCTGTAGCATTAGAACAATCATTGTCCTGTTCTTTGGTTGCCAATCTGTTCTCCTGTTCTGCCATCCGCTTCACAAACTGTTAAAAGCCTTTTCTCATCTTCATGTTCTTGTAACCCCTTACACAGAAAGCTTTTTTTGTGTTAACATGTAAATATGTTCCGTAATAAACTCTCACATCACTTTTTTGTTTCATTGGTGATTACATTTTGCCTTTAAGACACCATTTCTCCTTTAATGGTAATAAATTAAAAATATCCTCAACAAGACAAAAAGTCTTGATACAAAAAGATTTTCCATTCCATTGTTTTTTTTTAAATATAAAGGGTGTCATTTTTGACATGGAAACCTATGTAGGTGTTTCTAGTTGAACGGCTCATTAGGGTGAGTTATCATCATACCATAATCACCAAAATTATAAGAAACGGCCTTTGAATATATCACTAAGGATTCTATATAACGAGTTTTACTATCTGAGATCCCTGGCAAAAAGTATTGCACTTCTACGCATTATTTGGGATGTACCTGTAGACCATTACGATTGCCCAGCCCTTGTAGATATAAAAGGGTAAACGATGTTAGATCTGATTAATCTAAATGTAAGATGTTTCTCAAATGGCAATGTCTGGTGCAATCGTTTTTGTTTTAAGCAATTGGTGTTCAACCTCAGCTTAAGACCTGCTAATCAATGAGGATGGTTTGTGAGCCTATGGAGGCTTAAACAGTAAAGCTGAATATCATCAGCGAAAAGATGATGACCAAACTGCTAAATTATCTTTACCTTCCCTGCAAGTTGAATTCTTGCGGTATTTATGTGTTCACAAACACACGCAAATCTGTCTTGTCGAACTCCCATCTCAATATTTTGGGCCCGAACAAAAAAACGATTTGGTCCAATCACATTGCGGTATTAAGGTTTAAGGTGGGACATCCAGCTGTGATGAAAGCAAAAGCCGCCGATCCAACACAAACATGCTATCACATGTTTTGTCAAAATCCACAATTTCTTCTTTGAAAGAAGAACCGCAAGGAGTGCCTTGATTAGCTTACCTTGTATCTCCTGATGCATGCTGCTTACATTTGCAATTGATACGGTGATTGGCTAAAACCAACCTTTGGTAGGTAAGCTCGGAAAGTTCTGCTGGATCTCCCTCCTTTCCCCAAATGGATTTGATGGGAGCAGACCTAGCTTGATAATGTGCAGAACGGAGAGGGCTACACATTATCAACCTGGCCTGCCAGGTTGGAATTATCTGGCTTAGAGGAAGAATATATACTAAAAACAAAGTAGGTCCCAGCAGAGGGCCCTGAGGAACTCCCCTTAGCAACTCTGTAGCTTCAGAGTTCTTATCAGAAACCAAATTTTTAGTCCAATTAAAATAATCTGAAACCTAAATCTGCCAGAGGTATGAATGAATATGAGCTGAACTGTTCAGGAACAAGTATCTTGGGATTTCCTTCCACTGTATCTGTTTGCACATTTACCAAGGTATTTTGGATAGTTCTTGGCAAAATACTTAAAGCTCAGTCAGATTGTATGGAGAACATCTGTAAATTCAGTAAACTAAAGCACTGTCAGATTTTCAATAGGATTTTATGACCAGTGGGCCATAAAATTTGATAGAAAATATAGAAATACAAAAATAATTCAGTTCTTTTTATTTTTATTTTTTTGTACCTACTAAATAATGAACTAAACATACAATATTTTAATGAATCGAACAAAATAAACTTACTTGTAGAAATGTTATCAGTAAATAATTTTAGATCCAAAAAAAATAAATATATCACCTTATTGCAGTATAAAAGTAAGGCTACACTGCGGCCCAGTTGTAACAATGTTTCCTTTCAGAAAGAAGCCTCTGGGTTCAAATCCATCATGTTCTCCAAATCCCTCCATATACCCCAACTTCCTTGTCTGTGATGAAGAAAAGCATCCTGAGAGCATGACGTTTCCACCAGCATGTTTCCACACAGGGATGGTTGAGTTCAGCGTGATGCTTTAGTTTTCCATCACAGATGGAATTTTTGTATATACTGCAACAACTTCAATCCTGACAGCACTCTAGGCTACATACATTTGTCAAAATTTTTATTGTTATATTAAAATTAAGATATTACAACCAAAAAAAAAAAGTCAACGTCACTTTTATTATCAATTCTGTAATGAACACTTGGAAATACTCAGAATTGAAATTTCATATCACTCAGGCTTCCAAACAACACAGTAGAAATTCAATAAACAGTAAAATAATAATAATAAAGAAAATTTTAAAAAGAAGCATAAGTAGAAAGGTATAAAATGTAAAAATATATTTCTGCCACACAGGGTTTTAACATTCTGCGTTCGGTCACTCCTGAACCAGTGACACTGTCAGGGGCATCTCAGCTAGGCTATGGAGAAAATGGACAGTTGCTTGGTGGTTGAAAGTCCTGTTTTTTTTTTTTTTTCAGATAAAAGGAAATCGTGCCCTTCATTTGGAAATCTTTGGAGAGGGTTGGAACCCAAGCTGCTTGAAACAGTGAAGAGTTTCCACAGTCAGCGGAAGGGAGTGAGCATTTTGGGAGCTATCTACTGGTCTAGGTCTACTGGGTTGTTTCAGGTCCAAAGCCAGTGCAGCTATTTTAGAGCTCTTCATTGTTCGCTCTGCTTATAAGCCTCATGAAGATGCTGATTTTATTTTCCAGCAGGGCTTGGCACCTTTCCACACAGCTGGAAAGTACCAAAACCTGCATTAAAGATCATGGTGTCACTGTGCTTGTTTGGCCAGCAAACTGCCATGAACTGGACCCCATAAAACCTCTGGAAACAGCACGATGCAGTAATTCAAGCAAAAGCCCCGACCAAATATTCATTGCATATATTTTACAGTACAACAGCAAATGCGTCAGTAGGCCATGTTTTCTGTGTTCAAAATCTCTTTTTAGTAGGAATTATGTAATATTCTGATTTACTGCAAGGTGAATTTTTTTTCCAGTAAGCAATGGTCCTCAAAATGAACAGAAATGAACACAGTAAATAAATTAACCTGTGGATAAGGAGTTTATTATAGCCTATAGGAGTTCTACAATTTTAATTGAAATAAATTATTGTGCCTTATGTAGCTAAGCCACTGTGCACAGGCAGGCATAAATGAATACTTGGGGTGTCTTTTTGGTCAAAGTTTTTTTTTTTTTTTTTTCACTATTTTAAGTATTTTTCTGCGTTATGAAAAAGAATAACCTGTTTTGCTTGCACAAGATATCCAAACATAGCATTTCTTTTTTTATTCATAGTGGCAGCAAGGCAACAGAACTCAAAAAGACACCATGATGAGGGAGGGCATGTTAGCATATGTGCTAACCTAAGCCTTTTTTGTTAAATTTCAGACAGCAACTTTAGAAACGATAGAACGGTATTTTAAATACCAGTTAAAGTTTTTTGGTTTAAATTCAGGCTAATTCTAGACCAGTCTTGAGTGAAAATTAATTAAAGGTAGAGTCTGCGACTTTTCCGGAAGTTTCCCCCAAGTCCCTCTTTGAATAACTGCGCATGAGCAAGACGCTCTTACCTGCTCTTCCGCTCCTCAGGGGGATCACGTGTAAAAAAAATCTCCCAAATCCACTGGTCTCATTTCTTTCTACTGAGGCCTTCCCCTTCACTGCAAACACAGAACTAAAAAATATGTAAAATTTTCTTGAAATTAGCATATTTGTCCTAAATTTGAACAGGTAAATGAGATTATCTGGAATGAGTATTTTTACCCCTAAAATAAGATAATTAGATATACTGCAGTTGAAATAAGAAAATGGAGATGAGTTGTTCCTGCTTTAAGTAAAAATCTTATTCCATTGGCAGATAATCTTATTTACCCGCTCAAATCAAGGACAATTGCAGTCATTTCAAGAAAATTTGACTTAGTTTTAGTTCTCTTTTTGCAGTGTTCCCTGAAACGTGAACGCGGTTCGCGTCTTGCGACTCTCAGCCATGTTCAAAGTATACGGTGAGAGCAGCGGAGCTACAATGAACGGTTAACACCGAAGCTAACCGGATACATAAACACTAGAAGTGTGCATGCGCAGCCAGCAAGCGGAAACTAACAAGGATTGTGCACACACACTGGCGTTAAATGATCGCATCAGAATGGTTGGCATGTGGGACAACCACTAGATAAGGTAAATTCCAACACTAATGATTAGTTTTACTACAAAATGTTTCCCTGTTCAGTCTTAAAAGCCACTCAACCCTTTATATTAAAATAAAAATGAGGGGTAAAAAGGTGGCATAGTCATTAGTGAGGAGGACTGGTCGGTGATATGGAGATAACAATGGACGTGCAGTAAATAATTAAAATGACCAAACTTTGGAAGGAAAAACTTGATAAAATACATTGTTACACAAGCTCAGAAATATCATTATGGTAGAAAGCCTCCTCCACGTCAGAGAACTGCTAATCAGAATGCCAATCATTATGCTTTGGGAATGCCCTGCTATTCAAGATGACCGGAAAGAAGTAAACAATGCTTGACACGACATCTTTAAGCGAAATCCCTTTAGAGAATAAGAGTATGTATTAAAAGTAAGATATTTCCAAAAGAAATGACTATCTAATGACTAATTACAAGCAAAAAGAACTTTACCACAAACCGGTCATCAGAGGACAAACTCTGACAACTCTGACAATATTTGACATTTATGAAATGGAAAGGATGACAGCTGTTGTTGATCATAAAGTGGAAGAAATCTATTTATGCTGGCAATCTTTGCCCAGATTATGTCAAATCTAGACCTGATCTTGTATTTACAGACAAAACAAAATGTAACCTCGAGCTGAAAGCTCACTCTTTCATATCTGAACTGAAAACAATCCCTTTAGAGATTAAAACTATGTATTAAAACCAATATATATATATATATATATATATATATATATATATATATATATATATATATATATATATATATATATATATATTTATTTTTTATTTTTTTTCCCTCAAGCATGTTGCCATTAGAAACTTTTATTAATGGCAATGTTTTTTTTTTTTTTTTTTTTACAATCGATTTATTTTTAAAACCCACACAGAGGTACTTTTGTATTTAGGTGTTTGCAGTGTTGCTGTACCAATGGGAACGCGTTCCGTGCACGGTCGCATGCGGTTTCCTTGAGAACTAATAGAAGAATCAAATAAAAAGCTTGCACCCATCCTTTGAACCATGTCGTGCAGCAGCTCCCCCTCCTCCCTGCAGTGACAGCCCACCAACACTTTCACCAGCTGATGTGTGGACCTCTCTCGCTGAGCGGTGCTGCAGCTCTGCGCTCCGCTCCGCTGCCTGCACCATCACCATCATCATCATCATCATCATCATCATCATCATCATCATCATGCCAGACACGGAGCGTCATGTGATCCTCCCCCTCTGTGTCCAGGGGAGACTGCGCACACAGACAGCAACAGGCAGGCGGGGAGTCGCTGACGGAGAGAGGGCAGGAATTAGACGCAATAATAATAATAATAATATCAATAAGATCAGTAAACTTTTCGGCATCATGGCGCTGCGGGACGAGCTTTTAAAGTCTATCTGGCACGCATTCACTGCTCTGGATGTGGACAAAAGCGGCAAAGTCTCCAAATCTCAGCTGAAAGTAAGTTTCTCAAGTTGCACCGCTTCACTTTATTTTATGTTTTTGTATTTTCTTTTGTATTTCTTAGCTGACTGAAGTTGTCTCCATTTCTGCCGATCGCGTCTCTTCCTCCTCAGAGAACACAGGGCGCCTCTGTTGGACCGCGGCAGCGGCGGAGGCGCACCTGGTAATGGGCAGAAATCCAACTAGCGATTTAAACGCGTTTCCGTGGGGGAAAAGAAAAAAAAACACCCATCACTAATCAAAACGTAAAAGAAAGCGTTTAAATGCGATCGTGCATCTCTTTCACTGCACATTCACTACCTGTTGAAGAGTCCCAGCTCAAGCGCAACCAAGAGTTGATGAAGATTTTCTGCTACTAATTCTTACGCAGAGCCACAAACTGATAGAGCAGCCGAGAGCCTGGCCGGCATTGTTCAGTAAAAGTAAAGGTCAACGGCGAGTTCAGCTGGCTGGGATTCTGAAGAAAGAGGAAAAAAAGTGCGCGGCCATGATGGACTAGTTTTTTGTGTTGTGAAATTTGTAGAGCTGGGGTTAAATTGGTTACACCACATCTCAGTTTCACTACACTGATGTCCACATGTAGGTCACGTGACCCATTTTAAGGCCTACTGGTGCAGCCCCTGAGTTTTAATCACAAAGTCCAGTATGCCACAGCAAACATGTGGCAGAAGGCGCTCTGGTCACACGAGACCGAAGCTGAACGTAGTTGCATACATTTCAAATGTTTTCACCTTGAACACACCAGCTCTAGGGGGAACAATGGTGGTGGAAGCATCATGGTGTGGAGACGCCCCCCCCCCCTACTTGTTCAGGGTTGATTGGATCATTCTAGCTGTCCTCACAAAAGGCTCTTAAAGTAAGAATGCAAGAATGGTCCAGTCAAAGCCCAGACCTAAATGTTACTGAGAGTGTGTTGAAGACTTGAATGTTGTGGTTCATAGATGCTTCTCATCTAATCCTGCTGGATTTTGTAAATAACAGGCAATGATTTCTAGACAGACTCCAGAACAGTTGGAGCTGTAACTGCATTGAAGGGTAATTTCCCAGGGGGGAGAGAGAGTAGATAGAAATGCAAACCCCACAATTTTCAGACTTTTATTTGAAAGTCACGTGTCTTTTACTTCTGCATTACGGTAGTACGCTGCTTTATGTTGGTCTGTCACAAAAAAGAAAAAATCTCCACTAAATACATTAATGTTGATACTAATGGGGAAAGGTATAAATCATTTTGCATAGCATTGTCTTGGTTAAAGTCTCCCCAGAGCCACCTGGGCTCTTATCTGCACCACAGGAACTGCAGCTGATTGCATTTCTGAAAACTCTGTAGACTATGGTTTTGCTAGAGCAACTTGCTCTTTCACTTTTTGAACACAGTCACATGCCATCACCAAAAATAACTTGGAATTAATAAAACGTCTCCCATATGACGCAGGAGTACTTGACATTAGCCACAGATTTGGGTCAAATACACACCAAGCCGTGAATAATTGTAAAGAAGACGGTAAAGAATACATGGCTTTCCTTTTTATTTAAATGTTGTTGTTTTGCTAATTAAGAAAAAGCAACAACAAAAAAAAACTCTGGCACAACTAGTTTTCAGAGGTCCAAATGTGATTAACATCTGCAGAAATCCGGCTGTTCTGTGCAGGCCTCAGAGTTTCGTTAGAGAACATTGGTGAACAAACGGCATCATGAAGACCAAGGAACACCAGGCACATTAGGGAGGAAGTCCTGGAGACATTTCCTGCAGTGCTGGGTCGGGAAACTGTTCAGTCTATCAAGTGAAAATGGAAAACAGCTCGGGTGAAAAAATCCGTTGACCGGGTATCTGTCGATTGTGGACACCACAAACCACCTCGGAATAACTTCTGCTCAGTAGGCTGATGGACAATCATGGGGAAGACTGCTGGCTAGCAACAGGGAAGACCGCGGCTTTCAGAGGATCGTCAAGCAAAAAGAAAATCAAAACCAAGGTCAAGCATTGTCCAGCAAGAAGAATTTGTGGAGTGGACTGAGGCTGGAGAGAGTGCATCAAGAGCACCTACATGCAGATGAATCCTACCATGAACCAGAGACAAGATCAGAAGCTTCTCACCTAAGCTAAGGAGAAAAAGAACTGGACTGTTGCTCAATGGTCCTCAGTGGTCCAAAGTAATTTTTTTCAAATGAAACTAAAGTTAGTGTTTCATTTTGAAATCAAGGTCCCAGCGTCTGGAGGAAGACGGGAGATGCAAAGAATCCATTTTCTTGAAGTCCAGTGTGAAGTTTCCACAGTCAATGATGGTTTGTGGTGCCGTTTCATCTGCTGGGGTTGGTCTGAAATTTACAGCCAATGGAGACATCTGCCAAGAACCTTTAGAGCACTTCATGCTTCCTTCTGTTGACCAACTTTATGGAGATGCTGATTTTATTTTCTTATTTTACTTGGTGCCAGCCCACAGAGGTACCAGAAGCTGCTTCAGTGACCCTGGTGATACTGTGTTCGATTGGCCGGCACACTGGCCTGACCTGAACCCCACCGATAATCTACTGAGTGTCAAGAGGAAGATGAGAGACACCAGACCCAACAAGGCAGATGAGCTGAAGGCTGCTATCAGAGCAACCGTTCTGCACACCTCAGCAGAACCACACAACAATGTCCATGCCATGCTGCATTAACGCAGGAAGTCGTGCAAAAGGAGCACAGAACACAAAAATGAACATACTTTAAAAATGCACCCTTTTTTATTGATCTTATGTAATATTCTAATTTTCCGATACATTTTTGGGCTTTTGTTATCTATAAACTACAAGTTACAAGAAATAAAGGATTGAAATATTTCACCTCATGCGTAATGAATCTATATAATAGATAAATTTCATTTTCTGAAATGAGTGAGCAAAATGTTGAACTTTTTACAATGTGAACATTTTTTAGAGAACTGCATTCCAAGAAAGATCTGGTGCATCAGCATAAGTGGCTGACCTTTTATTTTTGATTAGAGCAAAATTATTACAGACAGGTTAAAATCTTATAATTGGAAATGTTAGGTAAAATACAAAGCATTCATCTTTTAATAAGCACACTTATTCAATTCTCTGTAATTTCATCGTAAATAGAACCGCATCTATCAAACAGTTTTCATTCAAATCAGACTTTTGTGCGTTAAACTCTGCTTATTCATTTATTTGAACCGGCTAAACACAGGAGGTGTTTTCAAATGAATACTGATCCAGATCCCGTTCTTATATTGCTAGACCAAAAAGAAATCAGTGTTTTTTTGGGTTTTTTTTTTTCAATCGAGGCCAAAATAATTTGCAGACTGGATGACGATCTTTTCAAAAGGCGAATGACCAAAACTGTTTTAAACTTCTGGATCTACAATGATTTAAACATCCCTTTCCTACAGAAAATCTGACTAATTTGTCAGATTTTATCAGATTTTGTACAGCAGGTAAAAAAGAAAGTCACAACATCATTTTTTCGGTTAGTTTTAGCACTTCAACATCTTCAATCTGAGGGTTTGTAACTCATCCGCCAACATGTCATTGCTGTGACCAAGCTGGTGACCAGCAGAGGAATGGTTGCCAGGTTCTCCAACACGACCCTCTGTTAAAATTGTCACATTTGGAATAACCCGTTTATTCAAGCCTCAATCATCTCATCCAATAAACGACAGCAAAGAAGAGTCAATCACAGAGATGTGTTTTGCGCTGGTAGACAGTATTTGGCGAGTTTCTTTTTTTATTGGAGCAACCAACATACTCTACTCTAGTTTGCCACTCAAACCAAATGTGGATTTTCCTAACAAACGTTGTGCCATTTGAGGGGAAACAAACACACTGCCCAAGGGCGTAAGAATTATTGCAGAGAAGCAATGTTACAGTAAAAAAACATAACTGATTATAAGGTTTTGTTGATTATCTGTGCGAAGCATATGTTATCACCCGCTTGACATGGGCGCTTTTGCTCTGCTTTCAGGTGCTTTCTCATAACCTATGCACAGTGTTAGGGATCCCACATGACCCGGTGGCACTGGAAGAACACTTTAAGGACGATGACGAGGGTCCGGTTTCCAATCAGGGCTACATGCCGTACCTCAACAAGTTTATCCTGGATAAGGTCAGTCAGCAACAGCACACAGCACGCATGGTCACCACAAGCCTGAAACGTCCCACTTAAAGCCCTGCAAGTGGAGGTGTTGTTCAGGTTATTAAGGTTTATGTTTTATGTATAATCCAAATGTTCGCATTGTTAGACCATTGTTTTGGAGGACACCGTAAAAAGGAAGGGAAAAAAAAGATTGACTTTGAGATAGCAGTCTGTTCTGTAACTTTTTAGCTGCACGTAAAGAACATGTTGCCCTGTGAGAAGAGCAGAACCGATGAATTGATAGCAGCACATAAAGTGGGGCAGTAGGTTGTTGAGTACAACTCAATATTAATATAACATAACCGAATCAACAGTAAACTTGGCTCTTCTAAGAAGGCTACACACAGAAAGCCACAACAGCCTGATTGTTGTGACTTTTTGGGCCTGAGGGCATGTCTTATATATCTTGCTCGATGGATTTTCAGCGTGTTCATTTTTTCTATCTTTAATTTATCAGTATTTTAAACTGAAAGCATCAGTTAATCACTTATTGCCTTTAGACACAGTTACAGTTTCAAAATTGCTTATATTTTTGTGTTCTGCCAGAAGAAGAGCCGGCGTGATTTAGTTTTCTCCAGCTTTATGGAACTTAGAGTAGTGCTGCAGTCAACCACAGCAAAAACTCTAGTCATTTTAAACGAGTTGCTTCATTTAACAGGTGTTTTTTTTAATTTAAGTTTATGAATCAGATTCACGTAATAAAGCCAATGATAATAAACGTGTATGGGTAAAGTTACTGTAATACTAAGATAGATAAAGATAAAGCCAGGATCAGTGGGAAAACCGGTTGCTTTTCTGTTTTAAATCAAATGAAATTGTTCATTTTACACAGTCTAGTTTTAAATGTGTAAATACCATGAACTTGAAGGATTGTTACTTGACGTTCTCTCTTAATGTAAAATTGGCACAGCCTGTAGCGGTTTAGCGGAAATTCACACTGACACTGTTTCAAACATTTTTTTACTCTTCTTGCTTTTTGGTATCAACCTACCAACAGTTATTTATTTATTTTCAGTGTTCTGTGTTTAGATGACACTAGAGTATGAAACGGGTTGGCATTTACTTTTGGAAGTGTGAAAGTTTTTCTCGGTTAGCGAGCTATATACGTTGAATAACCTGCTAGCTGTGATGGTGTCATCTTTGTGTGTGTCTGTTGCTCGTTGTGCTGAGAGCTAAACACTGACCTTGCTCATTAAACTGCCTGCCCCCTTTACGATGGCGTCATCATGCAGTGTCAACATGAAAAGGCCTTTGGTGTCCATTCAGCTGAATGTTCTGAAAAAGCCTTTTCTTTCTGCTATGTGATGTCATACCAAGGGGTTACTATAAATGGGAGCTGCTGTGGAACCAGCTCTTATTATAATGTAGAAATGTGCTAAACTAAATAAAAAAATGTTCTGAGGGTTGTATGTTACCCAAACATGCTACTACAGTAGCCCAGAAGAGACAAACCAAACACTGAATATATTTGTGATCGCCAAGGCAGTTTGGGCTGGGCTGTAATCATCTACTCAGTGTACATCTCTTTGACTGTAGCTCATTTTACACTGCATTAGGCTGTGTATTGTATTAGTAATATCTCTATTTTCTTCTCTTGCTCTATATATGCCAGGGTGATTATTTTCTCTTTCATTTTTCCCAATACTTAAATCTCAACTTATTAACAAAAAAAACCCCAAAAAACATGTGATCTCAGGTTTTATTGCTAATCCTGCTGAAAATCTAGGTTTGACTGGAGTGAATTTGTCATAATATGTAAGCTAACTATGTGCTTAATTCTGATCTCACTAAGCATGGGCCAATTTGAGATGCTCACTGTTTACCTTTAATAAAAATACCACAATCTCACAGTGTTAACACACAGACTGAGTAGGGTGATAAAAAAAAAAAACTAAATGTATATGTGTATTTATTTTTGAAAAAAAAACAACAACAAAAAACCTACAGAGTAAATGGTAAATTAACTGAACCTATATAGCTATATAGTTGCAAGAATGGGGAAAAAAATCTGTGCTAATAACAGCAGGGATGTAAACATCTCATTGAGTTTTGTTGCGATCATTGATGGATATAAGGTCTAACAGCTGCTGGGAGGAAGGATCTGCGATAACGCTCCTTTGCGCACCTAGGATGCAGAAGTCTGTTACTGAAGTATTAGTTTTTGAGTAAACACAGTTGTAGCACATACTATGAAACGCTTTTCCCATTCAGCTGTTTTAGAGTGGCACAAGTATGACAAGCCGGTGTTGGTTAAATAGTCAGGCTATCCGCTCCGACAGCCTGATTGCAGTTGGCTGTTTAGTGAACACTCTTCTCATAGCTTGCCCATGTTTCTTTTTAAACTGTGCTACCTTAATAAAAGGGATAGGTGGGACTCCTTTAGTCTCCACCATTGGCCATGTTCTTTATGATCACACACATACTCATAAAAACAAATTTGTTTTCTTTTTGTAAAACAAGGGAAGTGAAGTAGCCTTCAGCTGCTGACAGGCAGTTCACAGCAATAAGTGGCAGAGCTGTGCCACTCCACGCTCCATACAGCTGGAGGAAACTCGCTGCAATCCTCCAAATTTCTGACTTTACATCAAAATGGCTGTAAACCGTTGGAACGGTATGATGAATAATTTAACTGTTTTGAAGCCTTCATTTTTTAAAGGATGGAGTGGAGTTTTTATTTTTGTATGTATGTAGCATTTCATCAGTTATGGTAAGAAAATGGCATTTGTAGTCTAGTCAGTTTCAGGTCAGCAAAAACCAGAACTTCATTTCTCGCTTTCTAAATAGAAATAGAAGTGTGAACATTAAGATAAATCCTTTAGCATTTACTGAACCTGATTCACCCTTTAAAAATAAAAATAAAAACAAAAGCTGGTATCTTCAAAGTGGTGATGCAACACTCTGGTCACCTCGTTTTGACAGGAAGCAGAATTGAGGTAAATGAAAAATTATACATGTTTTTCATTTTCTTTTAACTAATAAAAATCTATAAAATGTGGCTTACATTTGTATTCTACTGTCCTGAGTTGGCACTTGTGCTGCCGATTAAGCTGCGAGTCTTTCTCTGTTTTTCTTCTCCACCTGAATTCAAAAGCATTGCCACAAATATTAAACCCCTGCATTGTAGCTCTGGCGGCATTTTTAGGCTCAGTCTGCAAGAGGGTGAGCCTCAGCCTAAATCTCAAGTCTTCTGCAGCCTTTAAGAGGATTCCTCCTGCGTCAGCCTGTATTTACCACCATCCATTACCCCATCATTCCTGCTGTAGAAAAGAATCCCCGCAGCCATGGGCGTAGGTTTGATTTCAACTTTGGTAGGGACACTACTGGTCTCAAGTTTCATTGGTTTGATGTCATTGGTCCTACGCAATATGCATGCCCCTATTTTTTTATACTTGACGTGAGCATCAGAGGACATTTCGTTTAAAGAGAAAAGCAGCATTTTCTGCTACAGTAAAATAAATTTTATAAGCACTATATATATTGTATATAAATAAAAAGCTGCTCCTTAATTTGTAATTAAAATCAATTAGACATCACCAGATGCACTGAAGGCCCAGCTGCTTCACCTCCAAGCTGCCCTGCATCATTATTACTGGATATCTGTGTTTCCTTTAATCATATAATGTTACTATTATACAAGTGTGTTTTTAGTATTAAAGGATTAAATGCAACACAACCTTTTATATCATCCTATGATACTTACTGTCTGAGTGTTGAAATAGCTCCTTATGTCTCTTTTCTTTTTTGGTGGCATCATCTACAATCACAACACTAAGCATGAGCCTAAGTTTATTCAAATATAAAATCGCGTTTAACAATTATTAAAAGAAAATATAACACTATCTTATCCGTAATGTAATAATATCCAAAATAAACAGCCAGATTCAAGCATTTTTACCAGACACTAATGTTTGTACTAATTTACTTATTGACTGTGTGGAAATCTATGGAAAATCAAACCAATGTGTTCCTCTGTTTGTACTTTATCCTATTTCTAAAAGTAGAAATAGTCAATTAAATAGCACTATTATTATGTGGAACCCTAATTATGCTTTCTAAACAAAAAATAGCAATGTTTAGGCACCATCTCGTGTTGTTATACTCTATAAAACGAATAACACCTGCTATTTATATCTGAACCGCCTTAAAGGGATTTTTTGGAAGCTTACATTCTTTGCTTGTCGATTTTTCCAGCAGTCTTCAGAACTCCTGCCTGACACAGAATATTTAGTTTTATAAAATAAAAAGTTTTTTGTTGATAAAATGTATTATACTTCAGAATTAAATATTATTTTAAGATGCTAACGTTGGTTACTTACATTTCTTAAGTTCCACAAATCAAAACTACTCTCTCCTGCTTCTTCTATCGCCTGTTATAGCATAGATAATATAAAATTTTTAATTGGGACTAGTTTCGTAGTCTAATATTCGTTGTAGCAACCGCAGTATTCTAGTGTGAATTAAATTTCGCGCTGCAAGCATGCACGCACATGCACGCACTAGAAAACAGCCAACCAGGGAGAGAGAAGGCGGGACTTAAGGCAGAACAACCAATGAGAGTGGAGTTAAACAGCACACAATACAGTTACGTGCGCTGCTAAGTTAAAGCGACAGGAAAGACCGACTGGACACGCAGGCTGGCAGACGGAGCTGCAGCAGCAGCCGCCGCCAAGCAGCGGAGCTGCGAGAGGAAAATAAGCGACTGCTGTAACAACGCTGTATTGTAAATTATAAACATGTTATTCACATCGAATTATTGGTAGGGACAATTAGGTCGGTCCAAAATTTTGGTAGGGACATGTCCCTATGGTCCCTATACAAACCTACGCCCATGCCTGCAGCATGACTTTGTCACCACCATGTTTCACGGTGGGGATTGTGTGTTCTAGGTGATGTTCAGTGTTAGTTTGCTACCATTTTCAATGTTCAGAGCATCTTCTTCCAGATGTTTGGCGTGTCCTCTATTTGAGTTGTAGCTTTAAGGCCAGGTTTGTGGAGAGATTAGCAAACATTTGTTGCCCAAACTCTGGATCTCTGCAGCTAATCATGAAGTTCTTCGCTGCATCTTAGATCACTGCAGTCCTTCCTTGCCTGTCAGTTAAGAGAAATGGATTTGCATGCCTCCCTTTTTATTGTAAAAAAAAAAAACCTGTTTCGTTCAACACTCATGTACTACCTTTTGTTGGTATATCTCATAAAAGCTAAATCGATATGAGTGCTTTGGCAGGACCTTGTGTTTAATTAATAATCCGACTAACTGATATATTTGCTGTTGTCGTAGGGATAACATTTATTGTACTTTGGGAGTTTCCTCTGGTCTCTTTAAATCATTTAGGTTACTATCAGGTCTGGCATTGATGCCAACTAACTACACACTCTCAGTAACTTGGAGAATTCTTTTTTTCTTTCACAATTTACTCATTAATTCCTTGTTCCTTTTAGTATCAGTCGTCCAACTCGTTTTTCGGCTTCTAAATCTGAAACAGTTTACTGTGTGAAGTCTGTGAGAAAGTCACTTAGTTCAGATGGATATTTAGTTGAGTTTCCGTTATTGCTCTCTGACCAAATGCGCATTAAGTCCGTGGGCTCGCTGTGGCAGGGTAACCCCAGCATAACATTCAGAGCAAAAGGAAATGCTCTTTAGCGTCATTCAGCACAAATAAACTTGCCCAAGAACTGTGCTCGCATATTCAAGCAACACTGGACTCTAGATGTGTTGGATTATTTACCAGGTTAAAGAGCTTTATCACCAAATCCGGTCTGACTTTAGTGTTAGAAGTGATATGACGACATGGTTAGAGTTAAAAAAAAATCCTTCCCTCCTTGCTGACACACAACATTGTATGTATTTGTCCACACACCAACCCCTAGCCTGTGGACAGAGTGGAAAGGGTGGGGGGTGGGGTGGCTGTCAAAGCATTCAACTGCTGAGGAAACTCCACCTAGTCGTATAAGGAAATTGTATTGAATGGGCCTACGTTTCAACCAGATTTTCCAAAGCAAGAGAGGAAAAGTGTGTAACATTTATCTAGAACTGACGGCCGGAGAAACTGCATCCATGTGTGCTTTGATGGATGCAAGAATAGGAAGATGGGAGAAGTGCATTATCCGTAGTCACGTCTCTTTAGCGCAGAATAAAGGATCGTTATTAAAGGTTAGAGAGTGCGAGAGAGAGCTCAGCGAGTTCAGACAGTTGGGGATTTAGTGGTTTGATGGAACATTACACGTGTTTGCACTGGAGTGACCACTAGGCAGGACGTCACACCTTTGCCTTTTAACCCTAAAGCAAAACCTAGTTACAGCACGCAAAAAACAAGAACCTATAATAGGATGAGGAAAAGAAACACGGATCATTATGCAGAGTAGCAGCGAAGAGGCACATGATAACACTGGGGGAGCCACAGAGAACCACAGCTCAGGTGGGAGAACCTGTGGGCGTGGCGGCTACCATGCATTCCATAAATCAGGACAGTACCGAGTGGTGGCAGTCAGGAAAGTCGTTAAAACCAAGTGACAACAGGACAGGTTTGCCACATGTCATGTAGCAGATGAGTTCAAACTTGAAGGTTTTGGTCTTATGTGTGGTGATATCTCCCTGAATGCACCATCCCATCGGTGAAACTTAGCACTGGCAGCGTCATGCTGTATGGAGACCTTTCTTCAGCACAGGCAGGGACGAAGGTCAGAAGATGGATGGAGGTAAATATAAGTCGATCCTAGAAGGAAACATATCAGAGATTCTTGATACCAGGATGGAGTTCGACCTTTCAGCAGGAAACCGACAAGAAGAAACGTCTCAAAATGTGCAAAGCTGGTGGAGACACGAGAAAGAAAAACCTGCACTGGCTCATAATGGCCGCGCACTTTCAAGTGTTTCAGGAGCATTTTCTTTTCAGGGCTAGCCTGGGTTTTAGTGGCTCTGCTGAGGAGTAAGGCCAATGCGTGCTGGCTCAAGAGGAGTTTCGAGTGAACGCCCCTCTTTTCAGCGATTGGCCGCAGGGCGACGAAAAATGAGGATGTTTTCCCAGAGGAAGTCCAGAAAAACCCGAAGAGGGACACATTAATATTAAGGACCACTATGAACAGAACTGAAATATCATTTTATTATTGTCAAACCATGAAGCTCGCCGGAAGGGTAAACAAAAAGAAAAAGGACACTTCAACTATCCCAGACGCGCTGTATCAGATCCGTAGATGTATGATTTTCTCTCATTTCACATTGAAAGCCGTTTCCCCACTGAAAGCAGCTGGAGCTCGGTCAAGCCACACACACCCTCCACTGTATAGAGCAGCTGGCAGTAAGCACGCAATCATACCGATTAAGAAAATAATATCACTGCCGTTAAAAATCATTTTCATTAACGGGCTCTCCTCGCTCGATCCCGCCATGGGAACAACAACAACTTATAAGTCCCTTTCAGTCAGATCACATTTCTTTGCTACGTCTGGTCAGCCGCGTCTTCTCACAGGGCTTATTATTTGATTGCGGGCTGAAGGTTTAATTAACTTGCCGTCAGCTTGGTTAAACAATCTGACAGTGAGCCAGGAGGAGAAAGACACACAGGACACACAACAACACACAGATGGTTTACGAAGACTCGCTCTTTGTAACACATTCCTCTTTCACAACGTCAGGTACCTCCTTGTCGGTCCTGCTGCAACCACGCTCTGCTGATTCAGTCCAGCCCACATGGACGATACAGACACTCTTCCACCTGAAGATCAGTGCCGTCCCCTGCACACATTTAAAGGACTCAACAGTAGTGTGTACTGTCATTTAGTCTGGTACCTAGATGGATTTTTTCTGAAATATGATACAATGTTTACTACGGAAAGTGTCTTTTTCTCAGCACTAGTAATTTTTCTTCTCTCCCTCCACTCCCAAATCTATCGTTTAGAGCACTAAAAGATAGCTGGGGGATTTAGAAGTGTCTTTGCAAGAGCTTTGTAGCTCTACGAAAAATCAGCCATGTTGAACATCATGTCAGCTGTCTCAGATTCGAAGGGAGAACCGTGGCTTCTGATGTGCTTCACATTAAAAATGACAGTCCCATCAGCATAGGACATGTCTCAATTCACCGAGCCCAGTAAGAAATCTTTTTTCGGTTGTTTGATAATACTCCTAAAGAAAGCAAAAACTAGGTTGTTGTAAGCTGATCTTTCTTGCAATCTTTAATGTTGGGCTTTGTGGCCTTGCTGGCGTGCTCTGGATCATTGTGATGCGAGCTTTGCTTAAGACTACAAAGTATTGGCCGCAAATTCTCCTTTAGGGGTTTCTGGTATAGCTGTTGTTTTGGCCTTAAAAACCTCCACTCAGAAGCCTCAGGTCCCTCCTGTATTGTTCCTTTGTCAGAGGAGTTTACCTTAAAGGGCACCAGTGTAAGGGGGAATCCTAAGCAGTTTCTTGGGGAAGATGGATATCAGTTGGGGAAGATGGATGAAAGATGGATGTCTGTATGCTGACCCCACTGAGGCAGATGGCACCTGTGATGAAGCTTCCTCAGGACCTAGAGTAGATCTTGCAATTCATGGAGTTAATGTCCACGTTAACTCAAAAGTGAAACGTGAAATGATGATGCACAGCTTAAGTATGCAAGAATGACAGGTCACAGTTTGCCTCAGGCTCGGTTAGCTGTGGCGTCTGGAAAGCTGACACCACACAAATGTTTCCATGTCTTAGTGCACGGCTTAAGGATCCCATTAAAATCATGTGGTTATGTCACGTGTTGACATGAAACACAGTTTTTTTTTTTTTTGCATTACCTCGGAAAATTACCATACGTCCAGTGACAAGATAACACATTGTTTTAGGTGTGTTCAGAGGTTTGGGAAATGTCTGCTGGAGGGTGTTGAAACGTGTTCATTTATTTGCCTGACACGCTGCATATAACACGTGAGACCACGCTGACCAAAGCGTTGTACGAAGAAAAGACAAGTGTTGGTTAAATCCTCTCTGTCATGGCTGTCTTCAGCTTTTAGAAATGCACATATACCATAGATGATTTAATAATGAACACATTTTGAATGCTTCCTAGTCAAGCTTTGTGGGGTTAAGTTCGTGGTGGATTTCTGGGTGTGTCATTTTAACATCCAGCACAGGTTTCCACACAGACATTTACCCTAAATTAGCACATCGGCCAGTTGCATCAGATCCTGAGTAGTCCTCTCTACTTCAGTGCAGTTGTTACTTGAGCACAAAACTGAATGTGGCAATCATTCAAGGATATTTGAGAGTTTTTAGAATGAAATTAACCAAGCAGGAAAAAAGTATAATAACCTTCTTTTGAAGATATATCCATGGCTTTTGGTCAACTTGCTCCTGATTTGTTGTGCAGTCGTCACAGGCACACCTAATGAGAAAACTAATTAGACTGAGCAGACATATCCTAAATGATGCATATACTTAATATAACTTAACAGCCACTGTGCAAAAGCACAGGCTCTTTTACAGGTTTCTGGGGTTGCTTTCAAAGCTTTGGTTTCAAAACACTTCACACAATGAGCACAACCACACTCCCAATTAGCACAACATGCTAGTTTCTTCACAGTCAAGCACAAAAAACTTAAAAACTTTTTTTTTTTTTTTTTTTTTTTTTTTTTTTAGAAAAGTTATCCATGAGTGTTCTGAACACTTTTCTTTCAGCAGCTCAAGAACTAATGTGCAAAACCTGAGACAGAGTTGGACATTTGACTTTCTGTAAGATTGCTGTGATTTATACAAAAATAAATTGATCGAGCACGATACAAAACCAAGACTGCTGAAGTATTTATTCATAGTTATATATCTAATAGTAAATAGTAATAATAGTAATATCATCTTTATTGTCATTGAAACATACATTGAAACATACATTACAACGAAATTTGTTCTCTGCTTTTAACCCATCACCCTTGGGGAGCAGTGGGCTGCCATGTGCGGCGCCCGGGGAGCAATCTGGGGTTAAGGGTCTTGCTCAGGGACCCAGAATGCAGGCGCTGGGGATCGAACCGGGTACTTGCATCCTTCTCTGAGTGCAAGCGCGCTGCTCTAACCACTAGGCCACCACTCCCCATACTAGGCCAACACGACCTATACTTGGGTCAGAACAAGGAAGTAAGAAGTGTTAGTTAAAGAAAACTGAGGACTGTTTGTTACAAAACCAATCAGATGGCATATTAAGCCATGATTTTCCAGATATCCTGACTTCAGTTTCGCTTTAACTCCTTATAAGTCTTCTTCAAAAGATGTTGCTCCTTTGATTTAAACTTATGGTGCACGCAGCTTATCCATTGTAGCATCATTGAATCTGTGATCGACCTCATTGTCTCCTGAAAAAACAAACGTAGGCTGGCATTTACCTGAATTACTTAAACCTGGCTTGACGGAGTCAGACATCCTGAGCCTGGATTGGCCTTTGTCAAACGGATAAAACCGGGATGCACTGATCACGCTGGTCAAGCTTTATCTCTTACCCTGGATTTCTAAATTCTGTAGGAGAGAATAGTTTCCCAGGCATCACCTATGACGGGGGCTATGTACCATGAAGTGAAAGATACATGATACACAGGTATTCCACACTCTCTCTCTTACAGTCTGCAGCTCTCTGTAACGTTTCTTCAATTGTACCAAATGTTTGGCTAAAGTTTCTGTGACAGGGAGCTCTGATGACTCCATGGTTGATTAGATTAGATGTGATGTGCTTGGACCTCTTCTACCTGCTCCTCTTCCTTGTTCCGCATCACTAAGGACATGCTCCCATCTTCCTTACCCTCAGACTCCATCCTCTGAAACCACTCAAACTCACCAGCTGCCATGTCTATGGTGCTTCGTTAGTTTGTTTTATATAACGCGCTTATGTGTTAAGAAAGCTGGTGGATGTTTTTAGCCAGCTGCTTTATGGGTGTGGTCAATGGAAAACTGCATGCTTTAAAAAAAAAAGCAAAATAGATACGTTGTGATATTTCCTGTGTTTATTGGCTGTGTGATAAGTGTTTAAAAAACAAGATTTTGTGCTTATTGGTTTTTCTGGGTGGTTGTTTTGCTAAAAGAAAACTGTGGTGTTTGGCCAAATGGCGGCAAATTCATTTTACTATAAGCAATTCTTAAGGAAGATGGTGGTGTGGCTGGGTCGGGCGGAGCTTCGTACCCTCCGTCTCAACCGCTGCCTTCTTGGTCTGGGGGCTCAAGGGGGGAATTTTGAGTGAAGTTTTAAAACGTTGCAAAAAGGGAAATGCGAATTATTCCTGTTTTAGCTAGTATTGGCGATGTTACATGAAGTCCGGAGACAAAGAAAGAAATGCAGTATGGGAATATCCGGGAGGATGCCGACAGTGAGACGAGTTGATCGGCCATTTGAGGTAAATGTTTATGTCAGAATTTATTCGGCAAATGTGTTTCCATCTCCCGTTTTGCGCAGTCTTTTTCACCAAATCCAAAAACCACCTCAAGCGAGCGCAATAACTTTTTTTTTTTTTGCGAAATTGACAGTTATTTTCAATTTCAATTCAATTTTTTAACTGACAACCAAGCTCTGTGGCGGGGGTGGATTTGGCTGTCCTGGGGTGATGCCTTTTGTGTCTCTACCTGGGATTGGTGCAGCTTCTGGTGTTTTCTGCCTTATGTGATGCTGAAGTCTTGATTTAATATAGTCAGTCACACAATTAGAATACCATTTTGAGATATCTTTTTTTTTTTGAAGCGTAAACCTGCCCTGGTAATATGTAGGCAACTAGCTTCTCTATATGGTATGCCGGAAATCCCGTGACAGGGCGAGCGTAGGAAAAAAAAGGCTGAAAATAGCTACTTCCAGCTATTCCTACTAAAGCTGCTTCTAGAACCGGCGAGTAGTTGGTTTTGAATAGATAGAATTGGGCAAGGAGAGAGGTACGGCTTTGGGAGGAAATCCCTGGACCTTCTTGATGCGAAGCAACAGCACTAACCGCTCTGCCACCTTGCAGTTTTGGCTTCATTTATAATTAATCGATAATGATGGTCCCAGTTTCAGAGCAGCAGTTTTGCTAGAAGTTTCAACTCAGGTTCAGGATGGTTAGTAGAGTTTTAGCAGGGACTTATTTACCAGACAGGAAGCCTGCAGGATAGGTTGTGCTTCTGTCCCACAAGACTGCACAGTCAGCCTTGCCAACAGTCTCCATGGAGACGTTACTTTTCACCGGCTCTAAGAAAACATTTCCCTCTGCAGCACCATTCAATACCTTTTCAAGAGTGTTCTACCCACTTCACTCTGGAATGTAAAAACAAAAACTGTCTTAAGAAAATACTTTTTTCTGATTCTTGTCACAGATCTTCCCAAGCTTGAACACTTATCGCATCTCTATAATCAAACAATTCAGCATTCCTGTGTTTTTACACCTTGCTAATATTTCTGCGTCAGTCTCCGTGCTTGTTTTCCCACAATTAATCACAGAGGCAATCAATCTTCATTTTTATTGTACCATTCAAAGTTCAGCTCAGCAAAATGTTGAATAACATGCTTGTACCAGATGAAACTATCAATCTGTTTTGAATAAAAAAGACTTTCCCCCAACAACTCCTAATAGATAATTAAACAAAAGCAAAACCATTTTTCAAATACATATTTGTTGAGAATCCAGTCTTCAACCACAGCGCCGTCCCTCCATCTTTAACACGCACTACTCTTCCAGGACTTGGAGCTCAGTTTTGTGCAGCGGCGACAGCCAAATCCATCTGTTTTCTAATTGGATTCTTAAATCTTTGAGTGACATGGCATTGACCAATCAGCTGAGAAGGAAAAAATTCTGGTCAAGATTCATACTAGTACCGTATTTTTCTGATCATAAGGCGCACCGGATTATAAGGCGCACTAAATATTCTTACCAAGTGTGTACTATCACTCCGCCCCTTCACGTACACAGCTTTCTATCCGTCTCTGTTGGGAGTACATATGTTTCTAACATAAGGCCAAAATAAGCGTAACTTTTATATTGAATTAACTTACTAGGTTTATTACAATTCCTTGTGACCGCCCCTCAGTGTATCAAGCTTGGTGTCACATATAAAACAGTTGGATGTAAATACCTCTCGCCTCCTAGATGTTTGTAGTGTTACACCGCCTACGCGGTTGTAAAATTTTAGTTCTGCACGTACCTGAATGCGCAGAGTCCGCCTTGATTAGACCTCAAGCATGCGCGGACCTCCGTGGAGTGAAGTACACCCGAGTACGTGGGCGCCTTTACATGAATGCACTTCTAGTTTCGACATTACAGTCAGGCAGTCTTGTAGACGGCTTAGTGTACCGTGACACAGTGTACCGTAATGCTCCAAACATCCATTGAGTGGAGCGGCTTCGCTGTACCACATAAAATCAGTCAGTAAGCACAACTGTAATCACCTATAAGGTGCCCCGGATTATAAAGAGCACCATCAACTTTTCAGACAATTTAAGGATTTTAAGTGTGCCTTATAGTCCAAAAAAATACTGTAAGTCGAAACTCATAGCAGAATGTTTCACTTTTTGCAAACACATAAATCCTTATCTATGGAGACACAAAGATAAAATTCTCAAGCATTTTGGTTTACAGTGTGTAAACACTCATTTACAACGGCACATTCTGATTTACAAGCACATAATATATGACTGGAATTTGAACCCATAGACTAATAGCTTAGAGTTGTCCTTTTGACAGTGTCTCCCACCTGAGCTGTGGATCTCTGCAGCTCCTCCACAGGTAACACAAGCCTCTTGGCTTCTTCCCTGATTAATGCTGGCCTTCCACGGTTTATACATGTTTATTTTCTAATGTCTCGGTAGGTATGCAGTTGGGCCATACTCTGTCCGTTATAAATTACTGAGTTGAATAGAGCTCCATTAGATGTTTTGAAGCTTGGGATATTGTTATATAACCCAATTCTAGTTTGAACATCTCCACAACTTTATCTCTGACCTGATCTTCATGTTTACTAATGTTCTCCAACTTACCTCTGATGACTTCATGGAACAGTTTTATCTATACTGAGATTAAATCCCACAGACGGACTGTATTGCTGAGGTAACTTTTCTGAAGGCAATTACCTGCTCTGGTTTTGTCTAGGGGTGGCAGAGTAAAGAGGAAGAAATATGAGTGCATGCCACACTTTTGACTATTATGTTTAAAGTTGCCTTATAAACCTCTGAGGTCTAAGATGAATTTATGATTAAATGACCCACAGGACAGTATGTGACTGCTCCAGGCCTGGGTTACACAGCATTTCATTGAGGGGCATCAGTGTAAAGTGCAGCGGAAGGGGAATGCAATTCACACTTTTCAGACTTTTATTTGTTAGAAAAATAAGAATAAAAGCCATGTACCACGTTCAGTGCATTCTAAGGTTATGCAGTACCTTTTTCTGGCCTATCGCATAAGATCCAATTAAAATGCATTGCAGTGTGTTGGTTGTAAAAAAAAAAAAGAGAAAAAAGGAAAGGTGAGGTTCAAGGTTCTGAATGTGCTTATGTCAGTAGGGGAAATCTTGCCCAGCTCAGGTTGTTTTACCTTTGCCCTTCCTACAGCAACTGTTGTTGTTGGTGGGGAAAAAACCTAAAAGTTCTTCCTTGTTGTCAGACACGTGACTCACAGGAGCTGCTGTCTTTTTCTCCCCCCTCTGCAACAGGCCAAGGATAACTTTGACCGCCAGGAGTTCAATAAAATGTGCTGGACGTTGTGCTCCAGGAAGAACCTGGATCAAAAACAGCTCTTCATCTCCAGCGACGACGCATTTAAGATATGGTGCATATTCAACTTCCTGTCTGAGGACAGATACCCGCTGAGCATCGTCACTGAGGAGGTGAGATTACATCACAGCAGCGGCCCCGGCAGTGAAGGAAAGTGAAGGGGGGCTTATTTTAACCCCAAAATGTTTTATCACTGTTATTATTCATGATAGAAAAAGAAGAAACCGACTTCTCTGAAAAGAACTAGTACTCTACGCTAAAATAAAACCACCCCTTGGTATCTATAGGACGTTGACAGGTGGACTCTGTTTTGGTTGGTTTGGTCGGATTAGACGTTATGGGGGGTAGCAGGATAAAGGGAGGCACATGCATTACACAGTATTCAGAATCAACAGTTTTGCGAGGCACTGTAAACAAACAGTTCAGCATATGATTCTCGCTTAATGTACTGCTCCTATTTTACCGGTTCATCATATGGTGGAGTGAATGCGTGCGAAAACAGGCAATCAGTGAAAAAGCGCCTGTGGAGCATTACGTGTCAGTTTTCAGTTGTTGATGGTTATCATTGCTCAGCTCTGGAGGTGCATTTCACCCAGCCACAACAACCACCCCCTCCCACCAGTTGTTGATGAAGTTTTGTCTGTCTGTTAGTTATACCTCCGACCTTAAATTGAGTTTAAAGGCAGATAAGTGGCTATATACCAGTATCATTGTTTCATGCTGGCCGACTATTACTGTTTACTTCTACAGTTATCGGATGAGATAATCTCTATAAGTAGGCATTTATTTGGTATTTGAAGCTCAGAGGTGTCAAGTAACACAGTACAGATACTTTGCTACTTTACTTAGCCAGAATCTTTGGCTATCTATACTTTACTGGACTTATTATTTTTAGCCAACTTTTTTACTTCTACTCTTTACATTTTCATACAGTTATCTGTACTTCCTACTCCTTACATTTTAAAAACAACCTTGTTACTTCTATTTTATTTCGGCTTATTTTTGTGTCAAAAAACAAAACAAAAAAACTACGTTTTGTAGTAGGGATTAATGTTGCGAGATACTTTATAACAACAAAATACACAGGTACAGCATCTATTTGTTCTGTCAACCACTGAATACTTTTATCCGCCTCCAAATGTCTGCCCTGCAGTGGAAGCGTTTCTAACTCACACAAGAACAAACGGGTCCCCATCCCCGAAGTGCTTATCACAGACTTTCACACAAGTGACCTGTGTGTGAAAGTCTCCTGCAGCACACCCAGCCCAGCCTCTAGTTCTGGATGCGGTTTCAAGGATAAACACACAGCGGTTTTAAACTGTTTACACTTTTCACTCTCCTCTCGGCTGCTTTTAAAGAGCTCCGTGCGTCTCTGCGTCGATTTTCTCCTCGGACATTGAGCCATTTCATGTTATTCGTGTAAAACAGCTTGTACTGCGCACAACTACACAGGGTAGAGAAAATCCACCCACAGCTTTGCAACTTTTGCACAATTAAGGGTCTCAAAAAATCTATGTATGCTGTGTTTATTCATTTTCTTTAAGAGGTTTTTTTGGTCATTTTTTATGATCTAGTTATTAGGGTTACATTAATTACAAGATATGTTATGCAGCTGGTTTTTAAAACTTAGATGTATATTTTTACCAGCTGGAATGTTGGCTTCAGATGGGACCCCCAACCTAGGCAGGTATTGGGGTAGAGGTCTGACTAAAGTGCAATCCATCTCTTGGATGTCGGACACCGCTTACTCTATTTCTATGAAGAAAACACAAATCACCAACTACATAAAATGCTGGAGCATCATTTGATTGCTCTGCCTGCCCCCTCATATCTGTGTGCCTAGAACCGGCCCTTTGTAGCTTAGCATAAAGATATCTGTAGCAGGGAGTGAGCAAAATATGCCAACCAAGAGGTAGGGAGGAGGTTGGAAGACAAGAAGAGCGGACTTTTTACATCTCCGGCCGTATATGGAAAGAATTTTCCAAGATATTTGGATGAAAAGTTACATTTGACACTGTTGCCATTCGCTAAAGAATTGGAGAAAGAACATATCAGGAATTGATCAATCAGGATAATTAGTTATTTTTCTTTTTTTAATCACTTGGATTAAACCTTCGTTTGGACAACTCTGTCTACTGTATATACACAACCATATGAGGGTAATTGTTACAAAACCTGCCCTTAATACACACATTTTGTTGTCCAGTCCAGCTTTTTTTTCCTAAATTATTTTTACTTTTGTACTTAGTAGTTTTGTAACTGGCTCTTTTATACTTTTACTTGCGTAAAAAGTTCAGAAGTATTTTAAACGCTAGTATTTATACTTCTACCTGAGTAATAAACGTGAATAACTTTGACACCTCTTTTTAAACTGGATTTATTTCTGGACACGGTAGCTGAAGTATAGTTCCTGTTAGAAATTGACATGCATTTGTTCTGGGCATGAACGTGCTATTGATGAATTATATAAACACTTCATGTTCCAGTGTGGAAGGATTATGAAACTTTGGGCTTAACATTTTTGCACAATACTTTTGGTATTTCTTTAGAAAACAAAAGTGACGACAAAAAATATATAAAAATCAATGTTTTTAGCAATAGTACTGTCAGAGCCTACAGTCGTCTACAGCTACAAGCTCAAGTTATGCTCTAAAAATAAAATTTACTCATTAGACTTTAGACTTAGACTTAGACATCTTTATTTGTCATTTTGTATGTACAGAGTGCATACAGAACGAAATTTCGGTTGCATACAGCTTGTAAATTACAGTATAAAGTGCAGCAGTGATTAAAAAGTAAACAATAGAAATGTAAACAATGCTGGAGATAAAAAACAGTGTGCGATCACAGTGTACAGGAGAATATTTAAAACCATTTGTATGTGCAGAAATGATGGTGCAAAAAGGCATTTGTGCAAAAATGCATTTAGAAACTACAAGTTCAGCAGCATTTGTAATTCTAGATAGAGATGCAGTGATGCAAATGTGGAAATGTGGTGCAGAGTCCAGTTTAGAGTTCAGCAGTTCAACAGTCTGATGGCAACAGGGAAAAAGCTTTTGCAGAACCTGGTGGACCTGCAGCGGATGCTGCGGAACCTCTTTCCAGAAGGTAGCAGGGAGAACAGTCCATGGTGGGGGTGTGAGGGGTCTTTTATGATGTTACGGGCTCGGGACACACAGCGCTGGGACGAAATGTTCTTAATGGAGGGGAGAGGAGCCCCGATGATCCCTTCTGCTGTCCTCACCACTCTCCTCACGTTCTTCCAGTCGGAGGCATTGCAGCCTCCACACCACACAGAGAGACAGCTGGTCAGAATGCTCTCTATGGTGCTTCTGTAGAAGGTTGTGAGGATAGGTGGGGGTAGGTGGGCTCTCCTCATCCTCCGCAGGAAGTACAGTCATTTCTGTGCCCTCTTCACCAGTGACGTGGTGTTCACAGACCAGGTGAGGTATTCCGTGATGTGCACCCCCAGGAACTTGGTGCTGCTGACCACCTCCACAGCTTATCAGACTATTTCAGTACACATGTTGCATTTGGGAGTACATTTACCACTAAACAGCACACAATAATTGCATTCGATCATCTTTTTAAATTACTTCATGCTCTTATGTAATGGCTGATAGTAAGTTATGGCTAATCACTTAAAAAATAATTTTAAAAATTTCATTATGGTTACATAATGACAATTTAAAACTCTTGATTCTTATATTCACCCAGGAAAAAATGAGGTGGAGGTTTACTCTAACAAGCATCAGCAGGGTCCTCTGAGGACCAGAGTAGATGGACTTTCACCTGATATACAGGTAGACCTATAAGCTCTGGCTACGATAGAAAACAATAGGAACCCTCTCTGGGTTCTAGCTGGATTTGCATCAAGATGTTAAAGTTATGATGCTTGGTTCGGTGAAAATCAAAGCGTTTATTTCTGAAGTAACTAAAAACATTAAAAGGGAACTTAGATCACCGCATTACTTTTCATTCCTGCAGCCGGTCCAATTCTCTGCTGACAGAAAATGGTTTTGCGTAATAAACTGAGAAGATATAGCATATCTACACAGTAAGTTCCAAAGTGAGCCTCATTTGTCTCTACGACATTTCTGTTGTTTAAAGGTGCAGTAATAAAAAGAAATGAACCGTAGCAATTGATCACAAATGCAAAGAACAGATTAATCAATTCCTTTATCTTTTGGAACAATATGTATAATATGTAATGTTATATAAACTAATTAAACAAAGACAGTTTTATTGTAAATTAAAACACAGATACTATTTTATGTATACAGTATTAGTAACTGAAATGTTAATACTGATAACAAGACAAAAGATGAGTCCAAGGAAGGTCCAAGATGATGTAATATTTTCCACTCTGGTAAAGAGGTTTTCTATGGTTTGTTTCAACTTAGTTTGAACTTCTTGTTTCACTTTTGTTGAATCATTAAAAGCAGTTAGCTAACTGTCAGTAGCAGTATTTCACATTTTTTCCCATTATAGCCTGGAATCAGTAAATCCTTTATATCTATATTACTTTTATTTGCTGCGTCAAATTTCAAAGGACCCCCCCCCCCTTCCTATTGCTTAGAGCTACCATAATGTACAAAATATGTGCCTCTCTTTGCTGTCTGTGGGTTACTTTTACTTCCAGCTTTCTGATTTCTATAAAAATAAGTCAGTCATTAGGTTCCCTGTTACTATCTATTAACAAAACAACAAAACAAAAAATATAATTTGGTTTAAAAGTATTGGAAGAGGTTGGTACACGAGATCCAACTTTTCTTCATTTGAAAGTTTACTTTATCCATGATCTTTATATATTTGATCACTTAGATGTCAACAAATTTAATAGAAATGTGAAGATCATTCTCTCCCTCCCACCCAGGATTTAAAATGTGTAATACCCAACGGATTAGGCAGTATCTTTATTCGTAGTAAGGGACAGAAACCCAATCACCCACTTCTTGTTTTTTTGGGGGAAAAAAGAACTTGTATATTATATATTTATTCCACCCTGGAAAACCGTTAAAAATAAAAGATGAAAAACCCCAAGTGAATATGAGCTGATGATGAGTGTATGGAAGTTTTTGACCAATGTTCACACCAGAGAAGCACTTTTAGCAAAGTGACAGATTTCTGGCTGAACTGTGGGGAAGTCGCTGGTGTGCACCATTTAAAGCGAGTAAAAATTTACTGGTTAACTTCTCCCTTCAGTTCTTTTTGATTGAAGTAAGCTTTTGTTTGTTTCAATCCTCTTGCAGTTATGCAAACAAAGCGGGATTTTACGCTAGCAGACTTAGTTGTTTCACCAGTTGGCCTGCTACAAACATCAGTTGCTCAAGAGCAGAAAAGGAAGTTTCCAGCTTCCTGTTCTTCTACAAATGGTGGAAGATTTACTGTTGAGTGTAACAAACATTGGAGCTTACTCACAGGAAGATTTTATTTTGTTGGAGGAATTTCAATGTAAACGCTGCAGTCAGCTAATGTAGACTAACTGTTATTAAACCTTTACTTAAGAAATCTTCTCTTGATCAAGATGAGTTAATAAATTACAGACCTATATCTAATCTTCTTTTCCTATCTAAAATTCTTGACAAAGTAGTTGCTAATCAACTATGTGAACACTTAGAAAGTAATAACCTATTTGAAGAGTTTGTCAGGCTTCAGAGCTCATCATAGCACTGAAACAGCTCTGGTGAAGGTCACCAATGATATTCTCATGGCCTCAGATAATGGACTTGTGTCTGTATTTGTCCTGTTAGATCTCAGTGCTGCATTTGACACAGTTGATCACAATATTCTCCTACAAAGACTTGAGCATACTGTAGGGATTAAGGGGAAAGCATTAGGCTGGTTTAAATCTTATCTGTTGGACAGATTCCAGTTTGTTCCATGTTAATGATAATTCTCTTTACTATATATATGCTTCCGATTGGCAAAATTATCAGACAGCATGGGATTAATTTCCACTGTTAAACTGATGGCACTCAGCTATATTTATCCATAAATCCTGATTAATCCAATTCATTCCTTAGACTGCAGTCATGTCTTGATGACATTAAAACCTGGATGACTTTAAATTTCCTGCATTTAAATTCTGACAAGACAGAAGTTGTAATCTTTGGACCAGAGTCCTCAAAAAATAAACTTCTTAATCAATCACTTAATCTGGATGGGATTAACTTGGCCTCTGGTAATAAAGTAAAAAATCTTGGTGTTATTTTCAACCAAGACATGTCATTTAAATCCCATATTAAACAGGTTTCCAGAGTTTCCTTTTTTCACCTCAGGAATATCGCCAAAATTAGAAACATTCTGTCCAGGGGTGATGCTGAAAAACTAGTCCATGCATTTGTTACTTCAAGGTTGGACTATTGTAATTCTTTACTATCAGGAAGTCCACAATATGCAGTTTCACGTATTCAGCTGATCCAAAATGCTGCAGCAAGAGTTCTGATGAAAATCAAGAGGGATTATATTTCTCCAATTTTAGCTTCCCTTCATTGGCTTCCTGTTAAATCAAGAATATAATTTAAAATTCTTCTTCTCACGTATAAAGCCATTAATAATCAAACTCCATCATATATCAGAGCTCTGATTACCCCGTATGTTCCTAACAGAGCACTTCGCTCTCAGACTGCAGGTCTGCTGGTGGTTCCTAGAGTCTCTAAAAGTAGAATGGGAGGCAGATCCTTTAGCTATCAGGCTCCTCTCCTGTGGAACCAACTCCCAGTTTTGGTCCATGGGGCAGACACCCTGTCTACTTTTAAGACTAATCTTTAAACTTTCCTTTTTGACAAAGGTTATGGTTAGAGTGGCTCATGTTACCCTGAGCTATCTCTGTAGTTATGCTGCTATAGGCTTAGGCTACTGGAGGACATCAGGGCCTATTTTTCTCACTCTGCTGAGTTCTCCTACTGTTCTCCAATTTGATTGATGTTGTTATTTCAACTTTGAACTTTTTCCTCTCTCTTTTTTCTCTTTATAGTAGGTACATCCGGTCTGGCGTTCTGTTAGCTGTGACATCATCCAGGGAGGCAGATCATCTTCCACTACCATATAACATAGAAAGGATTCCTCGATCAATGTGTGCTTCTGTGCTTTCTGTGTCTCTGCTCTGTCTTCTCTAACCCCCAGTCAGTCGAGGCAGATGACCGTTCACATTGACCCTGGTTCTGCTGGAGGTTTTCCTCTCTGTTAAAGGGGAGTTTTCCTCTCCACTGTCGCCTCATGCTTGCTCCGTATGAGGGATTGCTGCAAAGCTATCAACAATGCAGATGACTGTCCACTGCGGCTCTACACTTTTTCGTGAGGAGTGAATGCTGCTTGTCAAGATTCGATGCAATCTGCTGGGTTTCCTTAGATAGGAAATGTTTTTACCAATGTGTATGATTTAATTGAATTTGACTTTTGTAGTTGACCTGTTATGAAGTGGCGCTATATAAATAAAACTGAGATGAAAAATTTAATTGAACCCCCAAAATTGGGAGAAGCTGTCCTAAAGATGCTGTAGGTCCTGATGGGAAATTTAACAGCTTTTGTGCTTTCTTATTTGCAGCTTAAAGTCTAAAGCTTGTGTTTTTGGGGGGCTTTACCATATCTGGTATTTGTGCTCTTTCACAGATAGAGTACTTCTTGCGTAAGTGGACGGAGGCGATGGGAGGAAGCTGGGTGGAGGAACGTTTCGAGGACTTGAAGTTGCAGCTGAACTCAAAGCAGCAGTGCCTGAATGTTTGGGAGCTCATCACCCTGGTGGGTTCAGGTCACTTCAGTAAGGGCATGGACCAGCAGACGCTGTCCATGGGCATCAACGAGGTCTACCAGGAGCTCATCCTGGATGTGCTGAAACAGGTGGGCAACACTCAAGCCCTTTGCGCTTTTTTTTAACTGTCTGGTTGATTAGAAATCATTATTAGGATTTGACATTGGGGAAACTAACTTGTCTATTTCCATTGCTGCCAAAGGAATGATCTAGTCATGATTTTTTTTAAAAACAATAAACAGATAACTGACGAGTCTATATAACACCAGCTTCACTTCATAAATTGTACAAAGTTAAGGCTAATTATTCCTAATTATTCATACCCCTGCATATTCAGATGAATAATTATTTTCATTCAACCAAGAAAGTTGTTTGTAATAGAGAAGACGACAG
The DNA here is from genome assembly GCA_037039145.1 of Fundulus diaphanus. Classification (NCBI taxonomy): domain Eukaryota; kingdom Metazoa; phylum Chordata; class Actinopteri; order Cyprinodontiformes; family Fundulidae; genus Fundulus; species Fundulus diaphanus. The sequence goes on from CM073134.1 coordinate 42,659,506, forward strand.
ACAAATCTCCAAAAGATAATAAAACAGCATATCTCTTATGACATAAACAAGTTATCTGTTTTCATTTACATTTTAATTAAAAGAATGACATCTTGGAAATTATTTGAATCATGTCTTGCTTATCAATAAAAAATATCTATTGACATTCCAGGAGTCAAGGCCTTCTAATAATTGCTAACCAGCATTTTGCATTTCCCTCTGTCATTTTGACAATTTATCTTTAGAGATGAGCTCTGAGTTTGGAAAAACTCCTTGTAATCTTTATGTACCTCTGAAGATTCTCCATCAGATTCCAGTCAGGACTCTAGCTGGACCACTTATAGATGTAAACATTACCTTTAGTTAAAGGAAACTCTGCCAGGGGTATAAATAATTAAACTTATACTAAATACTAAATAATTAAACTAACTTATACTAAATCATAACTTAGTTATACTAAATAATGAAACTTACTTATACTGAATAATGTCCCCTGACATTGTGATCACCTCACAGCGTTTGCACAGTAAAACTGTTTTCTAATCATTTTGGAGTTAGTTGAAAACGAGTCCCAAAGGGGCATTCATCGTACACAGCACTTGAGTAAATCTGAATATCAAGTTTTACAGTAGCTTTGTGAACTTTGTGATAGTATATCAAATATTGATGTGTCCAACACATCTAGTTACAAACTAAAATGAAATAAGAAGCATGGAACTTTTTTCAGCATCAGCATCTTTTTTTCCTACTTACTTTCTATTTCATCCACCTCTAAAAAAGGCCAAAACATCTGAGTATTCTCTTGGTTTTCTTTTCTTTTTGTAGGGTTATATGATGAAGAAAGGTCACAAGAGGAAGAACTGGACAGAGCGCTGGTTTGTACTGAAGCCCGGCTTTATTTCATATTATGTTGGTGAGGACCTCGCAGAGAAGAAAGGAGACATCCCGTTGGATGGAAGCTGCACTGTGGAGGCATGTATACCCCATTTTTACTGCTGTTTTTTTTTTGTTTGTTTTTTAAACTATCCTTGTGCTACAAACTCACATCAACAAGCCACAACACAGAAATACAGTATCTAAAACAGATAATGCCACAGAAACTATGAGATTTTAATTGGCTCGTTCTGCGTCCTTCTACATCAGGCGTAGGTATTTTACTGATATAGTGGTCCTAAAGATTTATTCAATTATAAGGTTAGGTTTTCTTTTTTCACATTCTGGTTTTGCATGATTTAACACGTTATATTTCTGCACGGATGTAAGTCATCAGCAGGTGAACCGTTTATTTGTTGCTTTCCACTGCAGTCATTACAAGACAAAGAGGGAAAGAAGTGCCTCTTCCTCATCAAGTCGTCTCAAAAAAGCTTTGAAATCAGTGCCTCAGACAAGAAGAAGAAGCAGGAGTGGATCCAGGGTGAGTTGTAAAAAAGAATTGTGTTCCCTCTGCATGTTTCTCCTGTAGCGGAATGCAAGTCCAGCTCCTGCAAACCTTATTGGTTTACATACGCAGGGCACAAAGTAGCACGTAATTGTAAAGTGTAAGAAAACTGCTAATGATTTTTTTAAGTATTGATATTAATTCAGCCGCCCTGTGTCTTATGGGTTAAGTCTCTGCCAACATTGTACTCTTTGTAAAATCCCTCAAGGTCAGAAAAATTGAATGGAGATCGTCTTTGAACATGACTTTTCAACTGTTACCACTGATTGTCTATTCGGTTTAGGTCAGGACTTTGACTGGGCCATTTTTACAGGAATACACTTTGATCTAAACGGCACCACTTTACAATAAGGCTCCCCTTATAGATGGCTAATGAATAGTTTATATATATGTTAATTAATCCGTAAACACTTTGTAACTCATTCATCAGTGTTTAATATGCATTATTTAAGGGTGAGCAAGAGACAAAACTCACTGGTTTATGCTTACAAGGTCATAACTTCTGACATGTTTAACATGAGCAACCCTAGAGGAAATGCATAGTTTATCTGATTAGGGTCACTATTTGGCAAGAAACTGGTCAGTTTGTCACTTGCTCACCATTGATACATAATAAACACTTATGAATGAGTTATAAAGTGTTTACAGATTAATTAAAATATCTATAAAGTGTTTATTAGCCATCTATAAGGCAAACCTTATTCTAAAGTGGCACCATCTAAACTATCCCACTGTAGTTCTTGTTGCTTAGTGTTCTTCTGCCTCTTCTAAAGTCTTGTGCAGCCTTTAACTGTTTTTTTCCAGGATTTCTCTCCATCCATCTTTGCACACCTCTTACCAGCTTCCCTTTTTCTGCTGAAGAAAAGCCTATCCGTAGCATGATGCTGCCAACACTGTGAGGATTTTGCATGCAGGGAGATGTGCAGCGTTAGTTTTCTGACACATAAAGTACAGTGAAGTCTGAAGGTTATGTGATAAGTGTTAAAAAAAAAAAGTGTGAAAAAGTTCAAGAGTGCTTCTGCTAGACACTGTAAACTGTAACTTTGCACGTTTGTTAAATTAAAACGGTCAGAGGTCCCATGGCACCAAACAAGATTTTTGTGCCTTTGGTTCTTCTCAGCTATTCAGACATGTGTGAACCTGCTGCGCCAGGGCCGGCCCGCGCCGCACTGCGAAGCCCGACAGAAGCGGCGAGATCTGCGGCTCAAGCAGCAGGCCGAGCAGGAGGAGCTAGAGCTGAGGATGAGGGAGCTGCAGACAGCAAATGAGGCCAAACAGCTTGAGCTGGAGAACATGAGGAAGGTAAAGATGAGGCATTCCCTCCATCCAGTCAGGAGACATCTGGGTCGTTATCTCTGGAACTGTGTTGAAGTTGAAGGGGACATTGGAATAAATGAAATGGGTGAAAAGAAAAAAAAAAGTAACATGAAACACAGCATCTTAAGGATACCACAAACATATAATACCAAAGGTACCCTGAACTGAAAGAACAGCTAGATGAATATACTGTACTTCAATAAATGAGGAAGTCAGGGTCTGTGCTCATTGTTTTATATCTTCTTGAGAACGACTGCATGAATGTGGTTTATGATCAAGCAAAAAAGAGTAACAGGAATAAAGGCCACATAAATAATACAAAGAGGAAGTGAAGTTAAAGTGTACACATTCAACGAACAGCTCTCGGCCAGTTATACAGTAATGTTAAACAGTTGTTTCCCTGTCTGAGCGATGCTTTCTGTATTGATCTGTCCCGTGTTCAGCTGTTTTCCATGTATTCTTTGCTCTCAGGAAGATGACAAATGCATATTTTGTGATAAAGGCGGTATAAAGTAGCCAAGCCAGCTCACAGCCTGGCCTTGGCCTGGGACTGATAATCTTAGATGGGCCCAAACACACAGCATTCTGTAGAAAACTAACATTTACAATTTCAGGAACTGATTGCCACTAGATTTTAACTCCTTTCTTCTTTTGTCTCTTTCCTACTTCCCCCTCCTGCCTGCTCCATACATCTTCAATATATTGTAGTAGTCTAAATTTATCACTAAATTAAATAATTAAATGGGGGAATTTAATAGACAAAAATAAATGTCTCAATATGTCTCTTTATAGTCCCACAGAGGGAAATTTTGTCTCAGTGTAAAGATCTGCTGTTTCTAACAACATAAGAACCCTCACATCTGATTGGTTTACCTGCACAGCAAGTCAGCTGCTGGCCAATCACCTGTTCTATAGTAGTCATAAGACTGCTGGGTGTTTTGATGTGTAAGTGGAGAGAGAAAGTGCATTTATTATGTTTGCAGCATATTAATATATTTTAATAATTTAAGATAACAATGTATGAATATAAATTTTTAGGACTTTTTAATTAAATGATTTGTGGCATTTTTGTATTTCCATACTGATTGGCTGGTCTGAATGAGGGCTGCCCAATATGGACCAAAAATAATAACTCAATATTTTTAGGCTCAATGCTGATATACAATATTTATCTCTGTTTTTCTTTTCACAAAGTAGTTATAAAAAGGCATCCATGAATCAACGCTTTCTCCCAAATGTCTCAAAGGCATATTTGTTTTAGCAAACAGCTGTAGATAAATATGAGAAACAACTGGAAAATAACCTACTGGAAAACATAAAGGTATAATTTCAACGCAACATAGACCATCTTGATATAAGCGATACAGTCTCATCTTTCTTCAGTCTCCAAAACGAGCGTACGCCTGGGTCAGAGTTGCCTTCAGGACCTCACATTCTCCCTCAAGTTTTTTTTTAAATAGATCCCAACTTTTGCATGGAAAGTGGCGTATGCGCGTTTCAGGCCCCATTGTGTGCGTACGCTGGCGTTATAAATGAGACCCCTGGTGTCCACCCCTATATGCGGTCTTGCAAGCAGCGCTTGCTAGTTTTAAGTAATCTAGTGCTACCAGTAGTAAAGGTTTCCAACCTGTTTGACCCGTTAGCCTGTTAATATTAAAAATGCTTTACAAAGCACTTCAAAGGAGTTTGACCCAGAAGGAGGAGAAATGGATTCAGATTTCAGAAATCCAGATTTTGCAGTGGACTGAGCAGGACAGCAAGTAAAAAGAAAGTTTATTCTTGCACAGGGCAAGGCAGCTGAAGCTAGTAATGTTTGTTATTGCAGTGTCACAGCAAATAGTACTAACAAATGCTTAACGTAATGCTATAACTTTGTCGCCTGGGCAGCCAGACTGAATTACACGGAGCGCAAGTCAGTCTGGTAATGCTCCATTCCTGCTGGCCCAAAACAGACCGGACCAATCACAGCGCGGGAGGCGGGTCTTTACGATGCATCACTCTCAGTGGTAGAATAATTACCCATAATGCAGCAGCGCTTTTCTGCTACGATAACAACCAAGATACATCAGAGATTTTCGTGGCCTGGTGCTTGTGCCTGCGTGACGTCCATAGTTATCCGATTGGTTCTAACCTGTTGACACCAACCCTGTTAGCCCCGCCTTTGAAATCGGGCTCTAGCAGCTCCTTACCGCACTGATATGGCGGCATGTATACGGCTTAAGTCAGTCTGGCTGGACAGGCTAGTAGACCTTGTACAAGATGGTCAGTAGAAAGATACTGCTGCATAGTAGCTGCACTAAATGTAACAGATTTAAGTCAGCTTAGTCACCAAGCAGCTTTTTGTTCCCTTCCTCATGAGAGCACAACTACGAACCACGGTGGTGGAAGCCCAGTCAGTCATGGTAGGCGGTGATTTTGAGAAAGCAGTTAGTGTTTTGGATTGTGTGAAATGAAGCATGGAGCCAGTCCTGCCAGCATCATGCTCTGCTTAGATCAGCAAACACCAAAACAATGATGTGCAAACCTACTGAATGACTGATTCCATCTGATCAGACGCTGTGCTGGTTGAAACCTTAACCAACGTGGGAGCTTTCCCTGCTGACTTTCTCTGTTACCAAGCTGTGTTCTGCTATTGGATGAGTTGTAAACTAATGGTTGAAAGCTGCTGATAATTTTTGTTTTAATTCCTTGCTGCTTCAGGGTTCGTCTGACCTCCAATAACGACTTGCTTTCTCACGCACTTGGCTCCCAGCTACACCGCTTCACCTGCTGTAGGCTAAATAAGTCACAAAACTGATTCAGCAGCATTCCTCACGAGTTAAATCACAGCCTAAAAGGACAAGCTTATCTGTAGGGCTCTGTTATCTTTATTGCTTGCTACTTTGTTATGCACTGCTGGTTTCAGACACACACACGCTGTTGTTTCACCCAATCAAACTAGGTCAGCTGCTCATGAATAGAAACAAAAGATCAGCCTTATCAGTCATGGGGGAGTTGCTGTTAAGGTCACATCAGCCTCAATAGATGTTTCTTTTTTTGTTGTTGTTTCAAACCTGAGTCACCGTCTTGTCTGTGGATGCTGCTGACGGGCTGCAGTAACACTCAGTGTTGACTGGAATGCTTCAAAACCTGTTGTTGACTCATTCTTCTTGTATGTTACTGTCAGAGAAAGGGAGGTGAACAGGAAATGTCAGTTTTACAAAAACAATTAAGGCGATGTCATTCGTTTGACAGAACCTGCGTTTTCCCAAGTACCACCACCTTGACACATTTTATAACGGTCGTACCACAGGAATTTAATCCAGATTGTTCACGTCAGTAAAAAAATTCACATTTGGTTGAATAGATTGGTATATTTATGTCTTATCAGTTGGGATCTAATAACTTATAGCACCTTGGGATTCTTGGAAGAGGACATTTTTACTCATCACCACCAAGCTTAAAATCCAACATGGCTGCTTTGCATATAAAAGAGCACTAGCTAATGGAAAAAAAAGGTTGGTGGGGGGGGGGGGGTAGGGACAGTTTATCTGCACTTGTGATAACTTGTACCGGAATAATTTTTTCATACTAACAATACCATACGACCTCCTCAAGTAAATATGTTGCTGTGGCGATTGGTAGTAAAATGCCAAATAGGAGAGAAATACGATGTAATTAGCTTTTATTGGTAATAGTGGTTGGCCGATTCACTGAGCATATGGATGATCAGATACTGTTTGAACTTGAAACTGGAACATGATTTGTTGTCGCCACAAAATCCAAGCAACTGTGGTAAATGAAGCAAAGCGCAGGTAGCCGACGGTCCTTATTCTGAAAACTTTCTTCTACGCCCCATGGGTAGTGTCCGATGATGTGAGATCAGTTTCCAAACCCCTTCCCCTTGGTATCCCTACTGTAAAGTCATTTAATTTGTAATTACCTTGCAAATGATGAGCACCAAGGTTTCCTCTGAATACTACTATAGGCAGCCCAATCACCCCCACTTGTACAGGCACCGATTTCAGAGCCAGTCTAATTGAAAATGATCACATGGCAAAAGATTTTAATGTTTTGTTCCTCTTACTTTAGTTGTTCTAAAAGACATAAGCTACTGTGCATTTAGACCTGATTTGATCTGTTGGATTTGAACGCAGGTGTTTTATGTTGCACTTGAATGTATGCTAAATGTTGATGCAATGCAGACAGGACAACAATGGTAAACAGATAAAGTACATCTTCAGTTTGAAATGACTCAAAGTGCACAAAAATTGATGTCCAACTCCACAGTGTCAATCTTCAGTAAACATAAAGACAACATGGATCCAGCTGGGAAATTAGCAGCCAGATGTTGCTAATTAAATGCAGTTGATTTAAGTGACTATCAACAAGTGAGCTCTCTATAAAAGAAGTCTCGGCACCTTAATGGTCCGAAGCAAACAAGTTTGTGCTAACATAATGTCAAGGAAGAACGACATTGGCACTCGCTTAAAAGAAGCAAATCTTGCCAGCCGTTAATCTGGAAAGGCCCGTAAGGGTAATTTCCAAGCCTTTCAAAGCCCGTTCGTGTAAAATGAGGCCAATTATTCACAAGTGGAAAACATTTAAGGGTATACTATAGTTTAACCAGGAAGTTACCATAACACACAGCAGCATGTTGGGTGAAAACCAAAGACATATAAGCACAAATACTTTACAGCAATTGTCAGGCATGGTGAAGGGGGGATGGGTCAGTGATGATTTGGGCTTGTTTTTGCTGCCACAGAAACTGGGCACTTTGCGGTCGATCATAAACTCCTCTCCTCTGTGTACCAAAGTAGTCTGCACTCAAACGTGAAACCATCCGTTTGACAGCCGGAGCTTGACTCAAACTGGATCAATTATCAGGACAGCGATGGCGAACCAAGCAGCACATCGAGGGCTGACCAAGGAAAAAGGATCAAGGTCTCCAAAGTTCAGACCTTGATCTGACTGAATGGCAGTGACGGAGAATAGGAGAGCCGCACAAAAACCGCAATGAAACGACTTACTGCTGCAAATAAATATACCAAATAGCAACCGTCATCACAATATCAATCGCAACGGTCTCGTTTGGCGTAAAATGTTGGTGGGCTTAAAAACTCTAAAAAGTTTCAATATTTGTTTTTTCATAAATACATGGAAATAACCTGGGATGCACTTCAGAAGAACTTTCTTAGACGTCTGTGACTTTGCTTGTTAGCTCAGTACACTAGAGGGCATTCTGCAGGCAGCAGCATCACGGTGACAAACAGTGGGTCGCACAGGCAGCCCGAAATACTTCACATTACAGTCATCTTACGGACACAAGAGGACAGTCTGGCCTTTGTGTGGGACAACTGTATAAGAACGCACAGCAGGCTAGCGTTGAGGTGTAGAACTCCGTCTCACTCGGCTGCATGAATGCACAAGGAGCACACAGGCTGACACAAACAGACACACGCGAGCTCCAGAATCCGTCTCTCGTTGTGCTGTGGCTGTCGGCGCAGTTCACGCCGGCGTGACGTTCCCGCTCTAAAACCCTGCACAGCTCAGGTTAAGAGAAAAAGCTATTGCTGAAAGAAAAACCATAAGAAGTCTTCCTTGTAGTTTCCCCACTGACCATTTAGGGGTAACAGCAGAAACTTGGAAGAAGGTGCTCTGGTCCGGTGAGACCAACACTAAACCTTTAGACATTAGACCTAGACACAAGATGCTGTGTGCGCTGGAAAACTGTGTACATTACCCTGAACACACCAGCAACGCAATTAAACATGGTGGCAGGATGTTGCTGTAGAGACATTTTATTTTTGCATGGAGCTGAATAAAGGGCAATCCTGGAAGGAAAGCTGTTAGACCCTGAAACAGCTATATTCGCTGGAGGTTCATCATCCAGCAGGACGCCAACCCTGAAACGTCCAGCCAGAGGTACAGGCGAATAGTTTAGATCAAAGTGAGTGGCCCATTCGAAGCCTTGACTTGAATCCAATATGTATTTAGAGACCAGGCTTCAGTACATTTATCTTTAAATGTGTAGAAGGGCATCCCAAACACTGGCAGCGGTAACGACAGTTAAAGGTAAAGAGAAGATGGACACAAATGCGAGCCACAATTTTAGATTTTTTAAGGGTTTTTAGTTTCCTCTCACTTCACAATGACGCACTGCTTGGTGAATCTCATTTACATAAAATCCCCAGGGAATTGGGGAAAAAAATGTGACGTTTTACCTCCAGCTTGCGCATGAACACTATAGTAATAGTTTTCCACGTTGAATGATATAGACGAGTCCTCTTCATACTAATATAATACTTCATCTGGTCCCACAAATATGCATAGAATAGTTTCACAGTTAATTGTCCCTCTTTAGAGACGAGATGTTCACCTAAATGTTTTAATCTAACGTAATGTTTTACATTTCTAGCTTCCTGTGTCTTTATTAAGTCCTGTTTAAACAGCAAATATACTCTGTGTTGTGTTTTTTTTTTTTCTAGCTCTTGTCCCCGGTTTGATGTTTGTTCTATTTCTGGTCAGGCTCTGGAAGAGGCGGCGGCTAAGGCGGCAGAGGAAGAGAAAAAACGCCTCCTGACCCACACTGAACTCCAGGACCGCTACAGGGTTGAGCTGGAGAGAGAAAAAATGGTACGTCTGCTTTCCAGTAAAGCGTTGCAGTAGAGCAGCTGCAGGGCAAGGCAAACTTCTATTCAACTTTCTCTTGAGCTCCCCGATATTTACATGGACTTCAGTGGGCCAGGTTAAAAAAATGCGATGGGGAAAATACTTGACATCAGACATAAGCTACCTTAGATTAAAGGTTTATCTGGCTTAGCATTGTTTCTCATTGAGATAGAGTGGGTTTGGATTCTGATGGTAGATGGAAACATGGCCTGGTCTCTTAAATACCCCTTTGGTGATTGTAACAATCATGAAATGTCTCATCTAGCACGTCACTTCCTCTGAAACCAACACGAAAAGCAGAGTGCACTCTGTGGGTTCCATGGTTGGCTTTCTACAAAGATGAATATCTGGGTATTTCTGCTCAAACAGCCCACCAAGCTGTCTCTAACAAGACAGTGTTCACGTTCCATTTTCTTTCTTTTCTTAGCGATACGTCCTTCAGCCTGTGTTTTTGTTGCATCCAACAAATAGGATTCAGTGTTTCCCCTAGCATTATCCAGGGGGGTGGAGCGGGTGATCACTGCATGTAGTAATGTATTAAATGTCTGTATGTGTTATCAGTTAATTGTATTAAAGTCAGTAGCCTTTCTAAATAGCGCCAGATCACATCTTGAGCTTTTTCTGCTCTACATTCAGCTCTCCGTGTCTGAGTCACGCACGTTCGCTCTTTGCACGCAGGTAAACACCCTCTCTCCTGGAGAACGAGAGCACAGAGTCGCTGCACATTTTTACCCGCTTTGGCCCCCAATTTTTGAGGAGTGCTGAGTTTTTACTAACCGCAGGGAGTCTTTTATGACGGGGGAACATACGGCGAGCAATAAATGCTTAGATTATTAAGTTATACCCGACAGAATTTGTATCCCCTGCGTCAGGAGTGCAGAAGGGATACAATGGGATAAATGTGTCCTTTTCTGCTGTGGTGTGCTACAACAATGTGTTGATTTCACGTGGTACGAACGTGATTATTTGAACATACTGAGAACACTTCCCTAATATGAATATGAGGAGGATCGCGTCCTGTTTAAACTCGATTCATTTAAACATTGACGCTCAATATTCCACGTTTTCCACATGTGAACAGCTCTGTTGTTGTTTCCAGACGTCCTACAAAAATACTATTTGCCTCTGATTGTCACACATCTCCAAAGGTCTGTCTGCTGGAAACAAAAATCCACTTTTCTGAGTCCATCACTGAAAACAAATGGCTGCCTTCCTTTTGGAAAACATGCTTTTGTTTCTGGATAGACCTCATGAATGGATCATATGAACCAGATCCCAAATAAAGTAAACACTGAATAAAATTGCACTCAGAATTATTCTAAACTCTAGCAGATCTAGATTTAAAGAGATTTTCGTTAAATCGAGAAGTAGGAAGGTAGAGACATGTATCTTTAGACAGAGTTATGTCTAAAGATACATGATGGAGAGCGAAATATAAAAAGAAACAGAAAGGTGGATAAATAAGAGAAAGATGGAGAGAGACAGATGCCTGCTGCTCATATATATATATGGACAGTTAAGTGGAAGGAAACTCTTTCTATCATGGAACATGAGGGATTTAGAAAAGGAAAATTTTAGAGTTAAGGTGATAAAATACAGACTGATGCCAGTATAAAATGTCACCTCTGTAATCTTGGTAAAACGTTGGTTTACTGCTGCGGATACAGATAAATTATTCACCACTCATAACAGGGAAGAAAAAATATACCTTCTCAAAAAGAAGTCAAACCATTACAGAACTGGAACCACTTCCACAGAGACGTTTTCAAACAGGGTTTCATTTCTTGTTTGACAGGTGCGACAGGAGATGGAGGAGCAGGTGGCCCAGAAGTCCTGTGAGCTGGAGCAGTACCTGCAGAGGGTCCAGGAGCTGGAGGACATGTACCACAAGCTGGAGGAGGCTTTGGAGGACGAAAGGCGTGCCAGACAGGATGAGGAAACTGTTCGTAAGCTGCAGGCACGGTCAGTCCAAAGTGAGAGGACAGATATGATACTATAGACAGGAAACATCCTCACAGGCAGAATAAAAGCATGCTTCCATTTCCCAAGACTTCTGGCAAAGGTGGGACAACATCTGAATTACTAGTCTAGCATCAGTTTATGTCCAGAAAATCTTCTGAGCTCAGTCTGCTTCTCTTTTTTTCTCGTGGGAGTCTCACCAAGTCATTTATTCTTTTTGCCACAAGCCCGCCGTATTTCCTCTCTTGTCCTTCCTTCCTCTTTGCTGACATTAGCTTTCTTCCTTGCAGTCGGCCAACCAGCAAAGAGTGTTTCATTATATGTGCTCTTAAATCACTGTCTGATAAACAACAATCTGTCCTTAAGTTGCTGCTGAATTGATTATTTTTCCTATTCATATGAGCCAGTCTACCAGCGCTGTCGCTTTATCTCAGTGAAATCTCAGGTCAAGCCTACGGTTCAATAAAAGCAGGATTTATTGGTGGAGGTTGAGTGTGAGTTTGCTGCTACAAGGAAGTGTGACAGTCCTTATTCTGTTGGAGCTACACTGAGTTATATCTGTTCACTTAGGATAGTAGAGAACATTAATGACGACAGATAAATATGAGAACGTTTGCACTGATATGGAGCCTCACCGGAGCCAAGCTGACCTCGATTGCTTCATTTGTGCGTTTGGCCACAGCGCGGAGCTTTTGCTTCAAAGTAGACAGAATCAAACGTGATCATATCAAGATTCGTCACAGGAATTGGTTTTTTGTAACTTCCCGTTGAAAATGACTTGAGAAGCACCAGAACGGTGTTGATAAGGTGAACAGAATCTAAAGCCACTTCTGTGAACCTTGACAGCAAGGCCGGAAACATAGAAGGCACAGCAGCGCCACCTGCTGACGCCCAGTCATATTCAGCCTTAGTGAGCCACTGACATTATCACACAGAGACAATGTTTGTTACTCCACCAGCGCATTACAAGCAATATGTACCTTATTGGTACGTGGAAATATATACATGGGTGGAGTGATTTATAACTATTATCCTCCTCGGTCCCGCACTAGCGTCAGATGTGAGAGCAAATAGAGAAGCCTGTCTGTGTGAACGCTCCCTGCAGACGTGAACATGTTTACCGGCAGCCCTGCTAAAGAAATATTTGTTTTTGATGAACTCCCTGGTGGCGCAGTTATTGGTAAAGTACCAAAGTACCTTTAAAATTAACCCAACTGAAGATGTTTTGAAATAATTAATAATGCACGACTGTCTATTTCATTGGGGTGTGAATGTAACGGGACACAGAGGCCCATTTCTTCTAACTACAGGTCACTAAGCGGACCAGAACCCACATTTACACACACACACACACACACACACACACACACACACACACACACACACACACACACACACACACACACACACACACACACACACACACACACACGGAGCAGAATGGTAAGAGATGTCCAAAAAAATACCCCCAAACATTTTCAGAGAGCGGCCTCTTGTGGTCAGAGGTGGGTAGAGCAGTCAATAATTGTCCTCAAACAAGAGAAGCGTGACCGCAGGATATTATTACTCACCAGAAGTAAAAAGTAATTGCCAGTTTTTCAAATAAGAGTAATAAGTATCTGGTGAAAAGACTGCTCAAGTACTGACAAACTGTTTGTAAAGTCGGATTATTAGTTATATCATACAAAAATATGTAAAAAAATATCTGCAACTCAATTTAAAATGATAAAATAAAAACAGATTGTTCAAAAATAACAATACCTTGGTTTATCTGAATAGTGCAAAGTGCTCCTAGCAACAAGATGTTTTCCCCAAGCGCTCCATCTGAGATTTTGTTAGAAACAATTATTCCTTATCATGGGCTTTTCTTCCCCACTAACCAGACATACCCTCCATATAAGAAGGGTTTTTCTCCATTTTGCAGTGTGGGTCTCTGTCGCCGCAGTAAAATGTTACTTTATTTTGTTACCTCTCTTTACTCCTTTAGAACAGGGGTGCAGTCCAGTGTGTCTGCGTCAATGTTTTTATTGCATTGTGCGTCTGTGTGTGGAGCAGGTTGCTTGAAGAGGAGGCGGAGAAGAGAGCGGAGTTGGAGCAGATCCACCTGCATCAGCAGCGGGCCATCTCTCAAACCGAGGCGGAGAAACAGGAGCTGGAGAAGGAGCGTCTGGCCAAGGAGAACGCCCTGAAGGCTGCCATGAAACAGCTGGAGGAGCTGGAGCAAGAGAGGCAAGGAGCGCTGGAGCAGTACCAGGTCAGTCAGCGGCGAGAACCACCCAGAAAACGCAGTGTGAAGAGAAATGACCAGGAGCTTTAGCATGACCGGCCGCTTGATGCTGCTTCTAAATCCTATTCCGTTTACGTTTCATCCTGATCCGTCCTGTTTTATTTGCTTTCCTTCTTTGTCCAAACGACGGTCCCAGTAATCTCCAATCAGATGGGCGTGTTCTCCGTTTGGAGTATTTTGGTGATTGTACAGTATAAAGTTGACTAACTAGCCAGCAGCAAAGCATCTCTGCATCTCACGAGAACAGGATGTGAAACAGTTGTCTCACCACATTAACATCCTGAATTAGTAATGATCTAAAGTAAATATCCTGTATTTGTCTTCACTCCTAATAATCTGCTTTAGTTGAAACTAAACCTATAAAGCCAGCTCACTGTGGGTCCCTGTACTGTAACCTTTAATAGAACTTGTCATTTAAGCAGACATTAGGGTTCTTAATTCACTCTGCTCCATCAGACAAGGACTAAGCATTTAAGACCCCCATCACCTCACCCCCTTTATTTATACCGTGTACAAAGCTTAATCATTATCGTGGACCTTATCAAAAGAGTTGTTATTACCGCTAACTGTTGTTAACAAAGCCAAATAATAGTTGTGCAGGTTTCTAATGTAGCTTCAACTTGCTGTGCCTGACTCAGACGGTGATGAAAAAGCTGGAAGATGCAACTAACAACACCAGGACATGGAAGCACAAAGTGGCTGAACAGGAAGGGATGCTGCGGCTCATTCAACCAGGTAACAAGCCTCGAGGTATTTTAAGGTTGCTGCTCCATGATGGCTACGCTATGCTTGATGTTTGCTGATGTTTCTCCTCAGGTGGAGACAGCATGCAGCGCTGTCTGCATGCTGTCTCTCATACCTACACACAGTTACAACCACAAACTTTTGTTGGGATTCTGTGTGACCAATCAGCTGATTCTCTGACTGAGTGCTTTCCTTTTGGGTTTCCATGGACAGCCTTGTTCTTCACAAGACTGACCTTTTCAAAGCGAGAGTTATTGTTTTAGAGCCCAACCCTGCGTTAAACTGCTCCACAACGTTATGCCCAGTTTGTTCTTCTGTCTTCCTGATGCCATTTGCTCGCAGCTATTTTAATTATATGACATGATATTTAAGACGCCTTCATTTGTTTCGAGAGGAAATTGCTCACATGTGCACTTTATTTACCGATTAGGTGACTTCTGATATAAATTGGTTGAATTTGTTTATATTTAGGGATATCATAGTAAAAGGGCTGAATACCAATGCATAATAAGCGAGTTGCAGATTTTGGGTTGTGTGGTGCATTATGGGTACGTTCCTTTTTTTTCTTGGCTACCAAACAAAATTCAAAGATCCCAAAGCACTGTACGGGTTGACGGTCTGACCATCGATCGGACCATGATAAAATGATTTTGTATAGCGCACCTTACTGCGATGATAAAGAGGAATGTATCGTCGTGGTTTTTAAAGCAATGTCTGTAATGCTGATTATATTTCTGTAATCTGCTGAAATCCAGAGCTATACTTGTAAAGAAAACAGAGAAAAACTCTTTCAGTCAAATAAAGTCCCAATAAAATGCAATGATATTTGTTTTTGTAAAGTGACAAAATGTGAAACAGTTCCGTGGGTATGAATACATTTGGAAGGTGCTGTTATAGCGCCTCCTTTTGGAGAGGACCCACTGGTAAAGGCTGGGTTCCAAAACTTTTACGCTGACAGAGATCTGCATCCTCTGCTATTACGGTTGCTAGTAAATTGATACAAATATTATGTAAAAAAAAAAATCCTAATTAAAGTAAGATCTCACTGGCAATGTAAACTGCCCAAACAAACAAACGACTATTATTTTTAATTCATGCTGATTTTGGTCTTCTTGCAGTTATGCGAACAAATGCTGTCAGTAATGTTTTTTTTTTATCTTATTCAAAGTTTAAAATGAAAAATATTGTAAAGTTCAAACCCATCTCCCCCACAGTGTGGTCCCCACTCCACTCTGGCAGCAACTAGTGAATCTGTATTATGTAAAATCAGGAAAGATAATCAAACGGACCACACAAAACCAATAATCAAGCACCACTACCAAACAGGGATTTTTACCACAATTTTGTTTAGCTTGATTAACATTTCTGAAATGAAAATTATTTAAAAAGAATAAATGAAATATAGCAGAACCCCTAATAAACAATTTTGTTTGCTCAAACAGGCATTCTGGATCTTAAATTCTTTATGCATAATCAATTATTTGATCGAATTCATCCCTAAATCATGCAAAACACTCAGAAGGGATTATAGAGACATTATTGTATTGAGATACCACTGCTAAATGAGTTGCACTAGAGAACAATGATGAAACCACATTAAAAAATTGGTTTCTATCTTCTCCATCATGCCAGCCACACCTGCTACACCACCCAACACAACAGCCACGTGTTTCCGCAGCACTAGCGCCCCTCTCATCACTGCCTTTAGGAGTGCTGGCTGCACTTTATCACATCTTTAAGGGGCCAATTAGAAGACGTCTGACCCAGCCACTTGTTTGTGCTATGCCTAAAAAGGTCACAGAAACTGCAGATGTACAGAGGTTTCTGCACAGCGAAGCTCGTCTTTGCAAACATGCTCGGGAAGTGAGAACGTCTACCTCCGTCCTCGTTGTCTTCTTGTTGTGGCAGTGGTGGTTCATGCATGACTCGCCCCCTGGGCAAGCCGCTCCTGCTGCCACCCCTCACACACAGGACAGGCAGCATGTAGCAGTGACACGTTGGAGCCTACTGGCAAAGCAAAACCAGGACCGTTAGAGGGATACGCTCGCTGGGTCCTGGAGATCGAGACCGTTCTCCGGGACGTGCGTGTTCTAGTCGAATCGGGTTGAGATCGGCCTGTTTTTAGAGATTCCACTGTGTTTGATCGTTTAGAATATTTCACGTTAAGTACTCGTGTGATGCCGAGTGACGTTTTACTTGTCCTACGCAGGTTCTAAGGCGCCACAGAAGATCACCAACTGGGGTCCGGCAGCTTTCTCTGAGGCGGAGCTCAGTCTGCGGGAGAAGCAGTGGCAGGAGATGAAGAACCAAGCTGCGCAGGCTCAGTGAAGCTGCCGTCCGGCTTCGGTCTCAGACACGTCACTAAGTCTAAATAAGAAGTGTTGTGCTCAGTAAAACATGCAGGAGGTGACTGGAAAAAAACCAACCCTGGGGACTGGATTTTCCAATGTGATATAAATACCTGGTTTATTAGAAGACGGCGGTATTTTGATATCATTAGGGCATTAATTAATTGATACAATTGGTTCCATCCATTGAATCTTTAGTGTTGTCTGCGAGGTAGCAATAGAATAACCAGCCGTATGCCGCTCTTACTGTACAACACTAAAAGACCAGAGCTATAATCTCACATTATGTGCCAAGTTCAGCTTGAATCCAGTAAAATCGGCCCCCGGCGGGAAAAGAGTGCCGCAGAAGCAGCTTTGTTTCAGTGTAATTTGTTCGTAGCCGTGTTTAGCAGACAGTCCCAGGCTCTAACTGTAGGATGTAAATACAAGACAGCTGTTGTGCTGCAGTAGTAGGTGTTAGGGGTTATCCATTGATCTGAGATACCTTCACAAACACAGGTGTATGCGGCACACGGTCAACAAACTCAATCGGCCTAAAACCCAATCAAGTTTTTCTAATGATTTTCCTCCTGATCCAACAACATTTGTTCCCATAAGCAGAGGTAGCATCGGGCTTTTTTATTCACCCAGCACACTAATGCATTGGTATCAATAAAGCAAGTAGACATGTTATGCCTTTTGTTTATTCGGTCATTTTAGCTTCTACAGGGGGAATTTCCCGGCACCTCTTATTCAGATGCAGTTGCACAATCCAGAAATGACAACGTTGAAAACTAGTGTATTTAGGCAGAATAAAATCAGTGGTGGCGCAACTGTCCGTAGCCCTGCTCTCAGTGATTTTGCCAGCTTGGTATTCTTTTCCTCCTGCGACATTTTTTAATCAAATGGAAGCGTGAAGAGAAAGAGATCTTTGACCACTTCTCTTTGTACAGCATTTCCAGATCAGCCCTGGTCCCTCCAGCTGTCTTCAGCTGTTTAGACAGGATGCTCCATGGGGTGTAGGTTATCCCTGAGATGGTCGCGAAGGATAGTGAACCTGGTTTCTGACTATCTCTGTATTGACTGGTCTGTATGTTTTGGATCATTTTCTTGTTGAAAAGCCCAACGAGGACACCTGTTCAGTTTTCTAGTAGAGTCCCACCAATTTTTATTACAAAGTTCCAAAGATGCCAGCACATGATGCATTTTAACATCGTTTTAATGGATTTTGGAAGGTAGTGCCACGCATTTCTTTTTTTATGCCAATCTCACAATCTTAAACCTCCTTAAAATCATCCTTTTGTTCAATAATCTGGATGTTTATCAAGCCTCAAGCGATCAAATGAAAGACTGTGACGCGGAATTGGTGGGTTGAAGTTGGTCCACGAATATTACCCCTCTGATCCACCTGGGCGGATAGTAATAAACGCGTAACCACTATGAACTGTAAGGTTGTGGGACTTAAGTGAAAGCAAAGACACAGCAGCAGCAGCACAAAGTGGAGACATTATGTCATCCGCTCGGCCTGTCTGATTCGAGAAACCCGTTTGTCAAAGAAGATGAACATAGTAATATGCTGAGGAAGGTGTTCAGCACCTTACATGATTTTTTTTGGACAGGGTGCACAAGTATCTCAGCAACATTAAGGTCAGCTCTGGAAAAATACCCCACAGGTAAAAACGGCAAATATAAATTATGAATCTCTTTCTTTACGTAATCCCAGCCCTGTGATCTTGGAGGATCGCCTTGTGGGATGTGACAGGACAAAATTATCCATAATGGGGGATTCGTGGTTGGGTGTTTATTGCTGAAAAGAAAAAGAGGTGTTCTAGATAACCTCACCTGTGTATGTCTGTTATGGTAGGATCGAAACCTTCTTATTTTGTCTGGCATCACTCCTTAACAACCAGTTGGCATGTAGATAGTGCCTAATGTTTTGTGCACCCTTTGTTTTTTTTAAAACCAATTATTTCTGAACATTATTCCCACTGAACATTGTAGTCAAAAGGTTGGACTTTTAAGTGCGCAGTTTTCTGCCACAACCAGTGATGCTGCTGTTGCTTTAGGATCATGTAGGAGAAAGGAACAGCAAGCTAGTTAGTCTACCTGTCTGCTTCCTGCAGTGTTATGAGCTGTCCGTAAAGATGTTTTGCTTTATCATTACTTTCATCGTATTATTGTCGGATTTGTTGATTTATGAAGTGCAGCTAATTAAATGAGGATGTTGATTTCCATAATCTTCTAATCCAGAGACCCAAATAAAGAATTCAAGAAAAACCCTTTCAAAGACGGAGGAGTCGCATTTCTTTGAAACTTTGGATGCCTCGCATATTGGCTCTGATATGAAGTATTTTTAGGGAATGAGGGAAAATCGGTGTGAACTACCTTGTATCAGGTTATTCTTCTTATTCTTCTTCGTTCTCTGCTTGTATTTAAACAATGCGTTGTTTTAGAAACTAAGTCTGCCCAATGCATGGGCTCTTTGGGACAATTTTAGCATGAAAAAGAGACATTTTGTACATTTTAACATCAGCTTCATAACTTGTTAGGATTTTTATTTTTTGCGTTAACAAAGCAGAAACATAAATGGATGCCAACAAACTTTTCAATATTCTATCATCATCCGAGTGCTGTTTAATCTGGGGCCATTTAGCCAACGTCCACTACAAGCAGTAGACTTATAAATGCTGAACATCTCTACTGTATTCTTCCATTGACACTGTCCTGATTAACCCTTGTGATTGTTTTTCATTCATGTATACATTTGTTAAAAGGTAAACTGTAATAAAAACTATTTCTAATTGTTTTAGTTTGTTCTAGTTTTGGTGTTTAAATTTTCTCTTTTCATCCGAACCTTATATTTATTTTATAGCATTTTTTTTATGTGATTATCCCTGAGATGGCTGACACTGAAAAACGAACGGGGAAATAAAGACTGTTACAGTCAGCGATGGAGGACTTCTTAACGTAGGCAGACTGAGGTACCGACTGTCTGGGTTTTGGATCTCTCGCTGATTTGAGGATTCTGTGCCAGGAGACCCAAAGCTTTGAAATTGCTGCATTAATCCACTCCGTCCCATTAAAGACTGTCAGTTTGCCTGTCAGGCAAAGCTAGAATGAAGCTGCGACCTGAGGTTAATATATATATATTAACCTCAGGTT
Source organism: Fundulus diaphanus (assembly GCA_037039145.1). NCBI lineage: Eukaryota > Metazoa > Chordata > Actinopteri > Cyprinodontiformes > Fundulidae > Fundulus > Fundulus diaphanus. The sequence goes on from CM073134.1 coordinate 42,679,370, forward strand.
ATATATAAATATATAATATATATAAATCTTATTACTCGGTTTAAAAAGTATAAAATAATGAGAGGCAAGTTTGCTCGTTTAAATGTCGTTTGTCGAACGGTTTGGCTAGTTTTGTTAACTGTTTTTTTGTTAATGAGTTTTACTCATTTGCAATTTATGCCTAGCTATATCCTGAGCGCAACACAACAGTCAGCTCTGTTGTTAATTTTATAGAAGATAATTCATTCACTTGTTGTGGACAATTCATTTGACCAAATATATACATTAGCAGGCAAAACTGGTAGAAAATGCAAATTCTATACGTTTGGTTGTTTTCTTTTTCGCTTTAATACTGTAGGTAATAAGTGTCTGAATGTAGACATTGCTTAGGCACATATGAATGTGTATATGTATGTTTATATGTACAGTAAATTGATTTATTTGTTTATTTAATGGACTTTGAGTAGTGTGGACTCATAAGTAAAGTAGGCATCAGGAATAGTGTTGGTGTTAAGGACTATAAGAAGGAAAAGTTTCTCCAAGCCCCTTTTCAGACAGAATAAATAAAAAATTCTATCTATCTGTCTGTCTGTCTGAAAAAAAATGATTCATTTATTTATACTACAGATCATAGAAGACAATTAGCACATCAGTCCCCAAAGGTGGGTATAGGGTAGGCAAAAATTGACCTCAAGTAACAGAAGTATTACTTTCACATATTTCTACTCAAGTAGAAGTCAAAAGATGTCCTCCAAAAAATACTCCAATAAAAAGTATTTGGTAAATAGGCTACTCATTTATGTTCCTAAAATCTAATTCAATTTGGGGAATTTTAAAGATCATCTTTCCATTTTCTATACTTGTTTGTCCTTGTGGGGTCGGGGTCGTTGGGTTGGTGCCTATCTCCGGCAGTCATTGGGCCATAGACGGGGTCCAACCTGGACAGGTCGTCAGTCCATCACAGGGAAACCCAGAGACACAAAAGGTAATTCAGAGTAAACAGCTTGGGCCTGGAGTGAGGGGCGAAACAATGCATTCAGAAAGAAATTTACAATTTTATTTTAAAGAAGAAATAAAAAAATGACCTAAAAAATATTACATGCTTACAAAATATCAGTCACGCAGATAAGTAACATATTTTCTAATCAGATTTTTTTCACAACATAAAGCTTTTTAAATCAATACTTCTAATGCGTATATCTTTTAACATTGCAAAGTACTTTCAGCGTTTATTGTATGTTTACTTGATCACCAAGTGGCACAGCAGGCTCTGTAGATCGTCATCAGAATACAATATATTTTTATCTTCTTGGGCCAGTGGCACCCAGTACAATAGGCTGGATTTAGGCACACAACGTGATCTAACTGGCTCTATCCAAATGGTGTGGGCAGGCCAGCATCTGGACACTTTCTTTCAGGGAAATATACAAGAAAAGTGACCTACAGAGAGAGAGAGAAGACCTTGAACATTCCTGCTCTTTTCCTCAACCCAATTAAGAGTGTCTCAATACAAAAGAATACAATATTGAATACAAAGGCAGTTTCCATGAAATATAAAACAAAACAAATTAATGCTAACACAAAGGCTAACCGGTAAATGTCTCATATGGATTCACAAACAATAAGTAAAAGACTAATATGGCTTTAGACACAATCACAAAAGGCTAATTCCAACAGTACACACACAAAGTCTCACTTTAACAGAAACTCTGTGTATCAGTGACTGGGGCATCTTGGTTAAAACATGCTTGTTCTTCATTCACAGCAGTAACCCGAGATGGCTGGAGTGGCCAGACACGTACTCAATTTAGAGCAGCTTTATTTCAGCGCAATATCAGCTGGGTAGAAGTAATAAGTTCAGTGCTGTAAAACTACTTGTAGAAGTAATCCCCCCTCCCCAGTTAATACCAGAGCAGCAGACACTGATTAACAAAACCCTCTTGACTACTGACCAGTTCAATATTCCACAAGTTTACCTAAATTGATGTTATACTTTGATTGAAAAATGTTAATTTTTTTTCTTGCAATACTATATTATATTATATTATATTGCTATATTTTGCATGCCGAGATACAACTATATTTGAGAGGAAATGAAATTAATTGCATAAGCTTCTTACCCTGTTCCTTTTCCTAAAAGACTCAAGACTGATCGGATTAAATGTTAGCTATAAGTATTATTTTGCTTTCCGCACCCTGATAAAAAACGTTTTAAACATATATATGTTTAAGGCATATACAAACAACCATAGAGATCATATACGTAGACGCGTGGTTGGGCGGGTTCTGCCTATGCTGCGATGCGTCAGAGCGTCCGCCATGTTAAATGTGGCAAATCTGCAGTTACTCAGTCACTTAAACAGTATCAGAGGGACTTTAATCTCAGAACATACTTTGTATTCATAATATTTTTATTTTTGTAATATTACAAGTTTATTTTTGTATCCCTTTAGCTTCATTCTCCTGAATTTATTCTCGTAAAGAATAAAAATAATTAAAATAATCTAAATAACCCTATTACTCCAGGAGTGAAATAATTCTGCAAACTGTGAACATTCTGGAAATGTTCCCCCTTAATTCTCATAATATGACGTTTTTCTCATAATATTACCACTTTTATGTTTTTTTGTTTTGTTTTTTACTTTATTGTCCTAGGTCTTTTATTCTCATATTAGTAATTTTACCTCTTTAATACTCCCCCAAAAAATCTGTTCCTAAAGTTTCACATGTGACACAGTTTTATGAAATAATGAAGACCACAATGTTTAGATTTAACAAATTGATCCTTATATTCATAACTGTCAGGGTTTAGGTTTTGATCAGGCTTTTGTTTACTATTTTTTCAGTTTTTCCTCCTTGTTTGGGTTTTAGTTATGATTTGACTTTATTTTCTGTTAGTTTTCAGCTCCTCCTTCCCCTCACTTAGCTTTCCCTTCACTCCCTCTGCAGTCAGCCACACCTTAGTCATTAATCAGCCAGACTCATTTCACCTGCCAGCCTCCCTATTTAAGCCTCTCTCTGCTGTCACTCCTCTGCCGGTTCGTCATCATGCAACTCCTACTCCTTGCCTGTCTACCTGAGTGTTAGTGATGGGTTGATGAGGCGTCATGAAACGTTTCGACACATTACCAAACTGTATTGATACTGTGTCACTGAATACTGACACCTGCTGGACATTAAAAATCCCTACAGGCAACCTGGTTGACAGAGTTAACTGGCACTGATTTGATGATGACTGTTGGAGTCTTGTCAGGGGCGGACCAATATGGGAGAAGGTCGTCCCTGTCCCCGTAGAAAAAGTCCCACAGCTGATCTTCATGAAGGCGGGGTGCTCTAGCCAGACTCTCCTGAGCGGCAGCATCTGCGCCCGGCCGACTCACCGGGGAAAGGAAGGTGACGTCGGCCGCAGTTGGTGCGGCTTCAGCGGGGATGTCAGGCTTGGCCTCGGGTGATCTTCTGTGCCGCCGAGTCCGGCGTCTGCGCTGGGAGGAGCCGGGCGGCGATGAAGAGACTGCTGCTGACGGTGAGGCATCGGGAGTTGCAGCAGAGACAGCAGCGGCGGAAGTTGCAGGAGCGGCGGGAGCCGCAGCAAAGACGAGAGCAGAAGCTGAATCTGTAGCGGGGGCTGCGGACGAGGCAGCGGCAGTGGCGGCAAAGGCAGCAGGCGAGGTGGACAGACTGGTCGGCGGAGGTCTGGGTGGTGGTGATTTGCAGAGGAGCTGGGCAAGCGCTGCTTTGATGTTCCAGTCTAGCTCCTCAAACAGCCCAGACACTCCGAGGAGCGTCAGAAGCCCCATCTGGTTCTCCAAGCAGCCCCGCACGCGTTTAACCTCCTCTATCCGTTTCTTGGGAGGGCTGAGCATTGGAAAGGCCCTCAAACTTTCCTGGTGCTGAATCCAAAAACGCTCCGCCGCGTCTCGTAAGGCGAGCTCACCATGAGAGCTCTGTGTGGGCGTCGGGTTCAACCTTGGCTGGGTCATGCTGTCAGGATTTGTTCTGATGAACCCGAACACCACCACACACACAGAGTTACGTTTAAGGAGCTTTATTGAAGGCTTTGAGTAATGGAGATGGAGACCAGAGACTGTACCAGACAGGAGCAGACGAGTGATGGAGGAGATGGCTGAGGGTAGAGACACAGTGAAGCTGGAGCAGACAGTTGGCTGAGCAAGGCGTCAGAGGTAGGGATCTCAGGCTAGAAGGTGTGAGACTCAGGCAGGCAACAAGAAGTGAATGCAGATGACCCAGCGACGAGGAGCAGACTGAAGGGGGCTTATATAGGAGAGCTGGCAGGTGTATTGAGTCCGGACTTGATGATTGCAGCAGGTGAAACTGATCCAGCATGGAGTGAAGCAGGGCAGAGTGGATGGTGGAAGGATCTGGAACTGTCCATGGTGCAGAAAGGAGACCTGCACCCTGACGATTATCATGCAGGAAACAAGACAAAAAGCGATATTCAGGTTTATAGCAATTTTTGTATATTGTGATTTTTATTATTCAGTGAGATTTTATTTTGTATAAGTTTGTAGGAACAAGCTGTATTCTCATGTTACATTGTTTGATCATAATGCAAACAGTAAAGGAGAAGTTAAATAGTCTTTGGTTGTAATATAGTTGTTATCGGTATAAGCCTTTCTGCATCAATAAAGCCAATGTTATGTTTATTCAACATGTTCAATTTATATGTGTGCTATACACTTTATGGCACTACAATGATCTATACTGTACTTATTGGTGATTATATGCTTGTAATGACTATGAAACAATCTCAAAAAATAAAGTTAGGCTCATTTTCCCAAAGTAAGAGTTGTAGTATGAACTAGATGAAGTGAACTATGTATTCTACAAGTTTGGTGGCACTACAATGATCTATACTGTACCTATTGGCTATTATATGCTTGTAATAACAATAAAGAAATCTTAAAAAACTTAGTTTAGCACCTTTTCCCAAAGTAAGAGTTGTAGTATGAACTAGATGAGGTTTTCCATGTGTATGATGAGTTTGGTAGCACTACAATGATCTATACTGTACCTATTGGCTATTATATGCTTGTAATAACAATAACAAATGTCAAAAAATAGAGTTTAGCATATTCTCCCAAAGTAAGAGTTGTAGTATGAACTAGACGAGGTTATCAATGTATACTACAAGTTTGGTAGCACTACAATGATCTATACTGTACCTATTGGCTATTATATGCTTGTAATAACAATGAAAAAATATCAAAAAATAGAGTTTAGCGTATTTTTCCAAAGTAAGAATTGTAGTATGAACTAGATGAGGTTATCTATGTGTAGGACAGGTTTGGTGGCACTACAATGATCTATACTGTACCTATTGGCTTATATGCTTGTAATAACAATAAAAAAAATCTTAAAAAATTTAGTTTTGCACATTTTCCCAAAGTAAGAGTTGTAGTATAAACTAGATGAGGTTATCTATGTGTATGATGAGTTTGGTGGCACTACAATGATCTATGGTGTAGTCATTGCTCATTTTATACTTATTCTAATAATAAAATAGAGGTGCCATTTGCCATTCAGCCTTTGGGAAATTCCTCAAAAAATGTATTATTTTCAAATCCAATAAATGTGGTATGATATACATGAGATCAGATACATATTAAATTAATTTGATAATAATCCACCTTTCCTTGGTGACGCTGTTGAATATTTCTCTATGATTATTTTTCTGGTGTAGCAACTTGCACACGGTCCCTAAGTATCTGCGGAGCCGCGAGCTCTGCATTGGGTCCAAAGTAATTCTCCCTGCGCGGTGGGAGACTCGTTTTGAGGAAACTACGGTTGTAGCTGACTGTCTGCCTTGCTGTGGTTACAGAGAGGTGTCTGTTTTGTAGAATAAATCATCCGCCGATGAGTTATTGATCCGGAAAAGCCGAATCTGTCAATATCTTTCTAACTTTACCGAAGTGAGCAACTTAAGTTGCTCCATTTAACCTGCAGAAAATAACACGAACAGTAAACTAAAGGTCAGGCTTGAGTTTTTTAAACACAAGTGTTTATCTCGAAGAGATCTATATTTTCGATCATACACAGTTTTTGTGTTATTTTTTTAAATTGTTTCTCGAGTGGTCGACTGGTCGTTGCACTGCCTGAGGTTGTTGGCAGGTTTAGCCGTCAGCTTCAGTCTGTCCTAACGCGTCTTTTTACGTCGGCATTTTTCTGCCCAGCAGAAAGCAAGACGTATCCAGCCGCACCCTGCCGTCTCTTACATGTTTGCGCTTTATCAGACACTCACTAAGTGCGGACAGAGCGTTTCTGCAACGCGCCTTCACTTCAGTCTTTTTTTTTTTTTTTTTTTTTTTTTTTAGTTTACAGGATATTCCAGGAGCCTCTCGAGTCGCGAACCGTGACGTCACGTTGCCAAGTGACGCAGAGTCGCTTTGCCTCTATTGCGTCACAGTCGATGGAATCCCTTGACTCACACTAGAATTTCATTCAGTTCCCCTGAGTCACTCGGGCTGAACTTCTGGATCATTGAGCAGAACACTTTGGAAGAAGCAAGATGACTTCAGCAACAGAACCAGGAACTACAGAAAACGAAGAAACTAGCTACTCCGACGAGATGGATCCTAGGGAGCGTTTTCCATTCAGTTTTAACGCCATCGAACCGGAGATTGACAAATTGTTCGAAGAACTTAAAATGATATACGAATCTGATGACACGATAGACAAGAGTGTTTACAAGCTGGAAGCCTCTTGCCTTACCCAACAGTTTACTAAAAGACTGTCTCACTGGCTTTTCTTCAACCTAAAGTACCATAAAAAATACAAAGATAATTTTTACACAGAAAGCACGTCCACCTCTGGCAGAGACGAGATGAGAGAAACAGACGAGGAACAAAACAGGGACAGCGATAAGAACACAACACCAAAGCATCGTTTAAAAACTATAAGGGGATTTGCAAGGTTAGAAGCAAATCAATTTGTCACTCGATTCTTTGGGACCACGACACTTTCACCAGAAAAGCCTGACAGCCAGTATATAAACTCGGCAATCGAAGAATTACAAAAATCCCTTTCAGACTTTATCGATCGCCCAGGATACCGAAATCCAGGTGTCTGCGAGGATGACTTTTCGGACACGCAGTTGCTAAAAAAGCCTACTCCCTCTAAGAAAGACAAAAAGTTTCCATGTTTTCATTGTCCATGTAAATGCAGATGTAATCTGCCAAAAGCTGCTACCACATCAGAGGACAGCAACGTTAACAAACGAAAATGCAGACCTCGCAAGCATGTTCGTTTTGATCCCAACCTCCCCCGAAGATGGGAAAGCAACGAGGACAAAGTTCAGTACATCCAAGGAATCCCACCTCCCAGATCAACTTACCCCTTTGAGAACAGAGACAACGTTAAAGAGGAGAGCAGACACCCAGCGCCTGATGATGCTCCCATACAAATTCAGGCCAGGAAAGACATAGAGCCCAAACGATTAAGGGATTTGGAAAACAGTAAAACTGAGAGAGCTAGGGCTCTGGGCAACGAGCAATACACCTGCGTAACTTGCGGCGGCTGCATTCAACCCTACGACATCAGGAGGTTTCTCGCCGAGACGTCTGACAAACTTCATTGTTCGTTTTGCATTAAAAGCAGCATACCTTCTCTTGCTTCAGCCGTGATCGATAGACTTTTAGAAAAATACCCCTATCAATCTAAATGTATGTTTCTGATGGAACATTCTGAACGTTTGAAAGAGGAACTGACCATTCACCTGCGGTCCCAGTTAAGTAACAGAAAGAATTACGAAGTAATCCAAGAACTAGACATTGAGCGCTTTGCAAAGGTTGTAATTAAGCACCTGGTGGGGATTTATAGCTCCCCAATGAAGCTGATCAATCAAGCAATCGCGCTAACCCACTCGTTTCTTGACGACTTTACAACATTTGTTAAATTTGAACTTACGCAGAAAAGGAAATATAAAAGAAAAAATTTTTTTAAAAGGTCAATTTGTCCTTTGACAAGAGCCTTCACCAGGGCAGCAAATTATATTTATGATAGGTGTAGTACGACGACACAGGTGATGATCGACCTCAGCTGTTTTGGACATCTGTTTTTGTAAAGAAAATCAAAGTTAGGCGCTCCGGGGGTTGTTAGGAGGAAAAACAAAAATATATCCTCCTTTTACTTTTCTTTTTAATTGGACTTTTTTCGCTTTAATATTTGAGGCCTGAGGGGGCCGCAGTTAGCATACCATACGCAACACAATTGTTTAAATGAAGGTGAAACCTTCCAGTAAAAATTCAATTTAGGGGGGGTTCTGTTTTCTACAAAAAATCAATCTAATCATCTACTCAGAAAACATGTAGCCATATGACTAAAAAGCTTTCCCGTGGGTTCACTCCGGGTACTCCGGCTTTCCCCACTTGTGTTCTTTGGTTCATCCATATGATGGACAGAAACTGAGAATGTGTGGATACTTTCCATTCTTGGGTTATTTGCTATTGTTGCTGGCTTTAACTTTGCACACCTCCTTTTTCCTTGCCTTATGCTTGAATCTTTGCTCCTGTATTTAGCACTCTCTCTTCCTGCGAAGAAACCTTTCAAAGACGGAAGAATCAAATTTCTTAAAAAGAGTCGGATGCCTTGCGTACTGGCGTTTGAGACAAAGTCTTGATCTTTTAGGGAATGAGGAAAAAATATGGGTTCATGACACTATGTAACAGTTTCGTCCTCTTTGTCTTAACTCTCTGCTAGTATTTGAACAACATGGTTTAAAACCTAATTGCCAAGCATTCAATATATAGGCTTGCTGTTCGAACTGTTAAAAAGGGGCATTTTTTTTTTTAGTTTTGCATCAAAAAGTTAAAAAAAATATTTAAAATGTAATCTATCCAATGCCTGCATTATTTAGGACCATTCTAACATGAAAAAGAGACATGTTGTACATTTTAACACCAGACAACAAAAAATTAATAAAAGTTAAAATAAAAGTGTCGTCTAAAATAAATTCGCTGTAATGCAGCCCCAAATGTGGAACAGTGTCCTGTGTCCTACTTTGGGCCGGTCCCAAGCCCGGATAAATGCAGAGGGATGCATCGGGTAGAGAGAGAAGAGGAAAGGTAAGACTTTCGGACTGCCCCATATGTTCCAAACAGACTGCAGGTCTGCTGGTGGTTCCTACAGTCTCTAAAACAGGGGTGTCAAACATACGGCCCGCTGAACAATTTAGTTCGGCCCGGTGGCTAAATGCATTATCATTGTTCAACATTGATTTTTTATTATTTTTCCCCTGTGTCCTGTCTGGCAATGTGGCAATAAGAATTTTTGTCTTAATGCCAAAAAGAGCTCATCAGATTTGACTTTCACAAGTGGAGCAGTACTCAGTGCCGGCCCGAGCCTCTTGGGGGCCCTAAGCAGAATTTGATTTGGGGGCCCCCCTCCCACCACGCAGAATCACCTATGCTAGAAGATTATTGACACAAACGTCACGCTATAATGTAATAGCGAATATTAGAAACGAATACAGTGAGGTTATGTATCAATACAAAATAAATAAACGATGATTAAAATACTTGACTGTTTTATTAAATCTTCTGAAAACAAACTGTCACAAACCATATTAAATTTCATCATCATTCATTCATTCATTCATTCATTCATTCATTTATATCAGTGGTCCCCAACCTTTTTATCACTGCGGACCGGTCTTCGCTTGCCAATATTTCCACTGACAGGGGGGGATGGGGGGGGGGGGGGTTATGTATATATATATATATATATATATATATATATATATATGTGTGTGTGTGTGTGTACTAGCAGCTTCCTTGTAAAATTGCGCCGGCGTTTGTTTAGCATCAAAGTTTAACATCATCTCTGCACGTAAATGAAAATGCACGTGGAAAAATAAATAAAGAAGGGGAACCTGCAAATTCACATTTCTTTCATTATTATCTTAATAATACGTAAAAAAAAAGGTTTTTACTATAATTATAAAACACTACATGACTGTTGTTTTTAAACAGTTGAAATAAAGTTGTCTCCTCCTCTCCTCTCCCTCACCCCCTCTGTCGGCATCCAAAGCCGTAATGCTCTGACTCTGGTCACTATGGTAACGTTTAAACTTGCCGTCAAAGAAAGATACGGATACTCCAAAAAAGAATAAAAAGGGCATGAATTTTATGGTCACTGCCATACTGCCGAGAGAGAGAAAAGGAGATATAAACTAAGCGCCTGGGCTTCATCTAAATAATTACAAGTTCATCTAAATAATTACAAGTTATAAATAGTGATTATTAGTTGGGCTACGTGTAATTAACTCGCCTCCCTGGCTGTGTTCAGGTGGGGCTGAATCGCTGCCAACAATTAAGTCAACTTCATCTCCTGGACAGTTTTTGTAACTTGGCTTTTCCTTGCTCTCCTTTTTCCTTTTCTTTTCACTTTACCGCTCCACTTTTATGCTTATATGAAGCGCTCATGTTAACTTAGTAGTTAAAATGCTCCACGTGTTTTACAAACAGTTGCCAAGTGACCGAAGATGCCGTTCATAGACATTTTATACGTAGACGCCCCGTCACACTGATTAACAAAACCCTCTTGACTACTGACCAGTTCAATATTCCACAAGTTTACCTAAATTGATGTTATGCTTTGATTGAAAAATGTTAATTTTTTTTCTTGCAATACTATATTATATTATATTGCTATATTTTGCATGCCGAGATACGACTATATTTGAGAGGAAATGAAATTAATTGCATAAGCTTCCTACCCTGTTCCTTTTCCTAAAAGACTCAAGACTGATCGGATTAAATGTTAGCTATAAGTATTATTTTGCTTTCCGCACCCTGATAAAAAACGTTTTAAACATATATATGTTTAAGGCATATACAAACAACCATAGAGATCATATACGTAGACGCGTGGTTGGGCGGGTTCTGCCTATGCTGCGATGCGTCAGAGCGTCCGCCATGTTAAATGTGGCAAATCTGCAGTTACTCAGTCACTTAAACAGTATCAGAGGGACTTTAATCTCAGAACATACTTTGTATTCATAATATTTTTATTTTTGTAATATTACAAGTTTATTTTTGTATCCCTTTAGCTTCATTCTCCTGAATTTATTCTCGTAAAGAATAAAAATAATTAAAATAATCTAACATGGCCCTATTACTCCAGGAGTGAAATAATTCTGCAAACTGTGAACATTCTGGAAATGTTCCCTCTTAATTCTCATAATATGACGTTTTTCTCATAATATTACCACTTTTATGTTTTTTTGTTTTGTTTTTTACTTTATTGTCCTAGGTCTTTTATTCTCATATTAGTAATTTTACCTCTTTAATACTCCCCCAAAAAGTCTGTTCCTAAAGTTTCACATGTGACACAGTTTTATGAAATAATGAAGACCACAATGTTTAGATTTAACAAATTGATCCTTATATTCATAACTGTCAGGGTTTAGGTTTTGATCAGGCTTTTGTTTACTATTTTTTCAGTTTTTCCTCCTTGTTTGGGTTTTAGTTATGATTTGACTTTATTTTCTGTTAGTTTTCAGCTCCTCCTTCCCCTCACTTAGCTTTCCCTTCACTCCCTCTGCAGTCAGCCACACCTTAGTCATTAATCAGCCAGACTCATTTCACCTGCCAGCCTCCCTATTTAAGCCTCTCTCTGCTGTCACTCCTCTGCCGGTTCGTCATCATGCAACTCCTACTCCTTGCCTGTCTACCTGAGTGTTAGTGATGGGTTGATGAGGCGTCATGAAACGTTTCGACACATTACCAAACTGTATTGATACTGTGTCACTGAATACTGACACCTGCTGGACATTAAAAATCCCTACAGGCAACCTGGTTGACAGAGTTAACTGGCACTGATTTGATGATGACTGTTGGAGTCTTGTCAGGGGCGGACCAATATGGGAGAAGGTCGTCCCTGTCCCCGTAGAAAAAGTCCCACAGCTGATCTTCATGAAGGCGGGGTGCTCTAGCCAGACTCTCCTGAGCGGCAGCATCTGCGCCCGGCCGACTCACCGGGGAAAGGAAGGTGACGTCGGCCGCAGTTGGTGCGGCTTCAGCGGGGATGTCAGGCTTGGCCTCGGGTGATCTTCTGTGCCGCCGAGTCCGGCGTCTGCGCTGGGAGGAGCCGGGCGGCGATGAAGAGACTGCTGCTGACGGTGAGGCATCGGGAGTTGCAGCAGAGACAGCAGCGGCGGAAGTTGCAGGAGCGGCGGGAGCCGCAGCAAAGACGAGAGCAGAAGCTGAATCTGTAGCGGGGGCTGCGGACGAGGCAGCGGCAGTGGCGGCAAAGGCAGCAGGCGAGGTGGACAGACTGGTCGGCGGAGGTCTGGGTGGTGGTGATTTGCAGAGGAGCTGGGCAAGCGCTGCTTTGATGTTCCAGTCTAGCTCCTCAAACAGCCCAGACACTCCGAGGAGCGTCAGAAGCCCCATCTGGTTCTCCAAGCAGCCCCGCACGCGTTTAACCTCCTCTATCCGTTTCTTGGGAGGGCTGAGCATTGGAAAGGCCCTCAAACTTTCCTGGTGCTGAATCCAAAAACGCTCCGCCGCGTCTCGTAAGGCGAGCTCACCATGAGAGCTCTGTGTGGGCGTCGGGTTCAACCTTGGCTGGGTCATGCTGTCAGGATTTGTTCTGATGAACCCGAACACCACCACACACACAGAGCTACGTTTAAGGAGCTTTATTGAAGGCTTTGAGTAATGGAGATGGAGACCAGAGACTGTACCAGACAGGAGCAGACGAGTGATGGAGGAGATGGCTGAGGGTAGAGACACAGTGAAGCTGGAGCAGACAGTTGGCTGAGCAAGGCGTCAGAGGTAGGGATCTCAGGCTAGAAGGTGTGAGACTCAGGCAGGCAACAAGAAGTGAATGCAGATGACCCAGCGACGAGGAGCAGACTGAAGGGGGCTTATATAGGAGAGCTGGCAGGTGTATTGAGTCCGGACTTGATGATTGCAGCAGGTGAAACTGATCCAGCATGGAGTGAAGCAGGGCAGAGTGGATGGTGGAAGGATCTGGAACTGTCCATGGTGCAGAAAGGAGACCTGCACCCTGACGATTATCATGCAGGAAACAAGACAAAAAGCGATATTCAGGTTTATAGCAATTTTTGTATATTGTGATTTTTATTATTCAGTGAGATTTTATTTTGTATAAGTTTGTAGGAACAAGCTGTATTCTCATGTTACATTGTTTGATCATAATGCAAACAGTAAAGGAGAAGTTAAATAGTCTTTGGTTGTAATATAGTTGTTATCGGTATAAGCCTTTCTGCATCAATAAAGCCAATGTTATGTTTATTCAACATGTTCAATTTATATGTGTGCTATACACTTTATGGCACTACAATGATCTATAGTGTACTTATTGGTGATTATATGCTTGTAATGACTATGAAACAATCTCAAAAAATAAAGTTAGGCTCATTTTCCCAAAGTAAGAGTTGTAGTATGAACTAGATGAAGTGAACTATGTATTCTACAAGTTTGGTGGCACTACAATGATCTATACTGTACCTATTGGCTATTATATGCTTGTAATAACAATAAAGAAATCTTAAAAAACTTAGTTTAGCACCTTTTCCCAAAGTAAGAGTTGTAGTATGAACTAGATGAGGTTTTCCATGTGTATGATGAGTTTGGTAGCACTACAATGATCTATACTGTACCTATTGGCTATTATATGCTTGTAATAACAATAACAAATGTCAAAAAATAGAGTTTAGCACATTCTCCCAAAGTAAGAGTTGTAGTATGAACTAGACGAGGTTATCAATGTATACTACAAGTTTGGTAGCACTACAATGATCTATACTGTACCTATTGGCTATTATATGCTTGTAATAACAATGAAAAAATATCAAAAAATAGAGTTTAGCGTATTTTTCCAAAGTAAGAATTGTAGTATGAACTAGATGAGGTTATCTATGTGTAGGACAAGTTTGGTGGCACTACAATGATCTATACTGTACCTATTGGCTTATATGCTTGTAATAACAATAAAAAAAATCTTAAAAAATTTAGTTTTGCACATTTTCCCAAAGTAAGAGTTGTAGTATAAACTAGATGAGGTTATCTATGTGTATGATGAGTTTGGTGGCACTACAATGATCTATGGTGTAGTCATTGCTCATTTTATACTTATTCTAATAATAAAATAGAGGTGCCATTTGCCATTCAGCCTTTGGGAAATTCCTCAAAAAATGTATTATTTTCAAATCCAATAAATGTGGTATGATATACATGAGATCAGATACATATTAAATTAATTTGATAATAATCCACCTTTCCTTGGTGACGCTGTTGAATATTTCTCTATGATTATTTTTCTGGTGTAGCAACTTGCACACGGTCCCTAAGTATCTGCGGAGCCGCGAGCTCTGCATTGGGTCCAAAGTAATTCTCCCTGCGCGGTGGGAGACTCGTTTTAAAGGAAACTACGGTTGTAGCTGACTGTCTGCCTTGCTGTGGTTACAGAGAGGTGTCTGTTTTGTAGAATAAATCATCCGCCGATGAGTTATTGATCCGGAAAAGCCGAATCTGTCAATATCTTTCTAACTTTACCGAAGTGAGCAATTTAAGTTGCTCCATTTAACCTGCAGAAAATAACACGAACAGTAAACTAAAGGTCAGGCTTGAGTTTTTTAAACACAAGTGTTTATCTCGAAGAGATCTATATTTTCGATCATACACAGTTTTTGTGTTATTTTTTTAAATTGTTTCTCGAGTGGTCGACTGGTCGTTGCACTGCCTGAGGTTGTTGGCAGGTTTAGCCGTCAGCTTCAGTCTGTCCTAACGCGTCTTTTTACGTCGGCATTTTTCTGCCCAGCAGAAAGCAAGACGTATCCAGCCGCACCCTGCCGTCTCTTACATGTTTGCGCTTTATCAGACACTCACTAAGTGCGGACAGAGCGTTTCTGCAACGCGCCTTCACTTCAGTCTTTTTTTTTTTTTTTTTTTTTTTTTTTAGTTTACAGGATATTCCAGGAGCCTCTCGAGTCGCGAACCGTGACGTCACGTTGCCAAGTGACGCAGAGTCGCTTTGCCTCTATTGCGTCACAGTCGATGGAATCCCTTGACTCACACTAGAATTTCATTCAGTTCCCCTGAGTCACTCGGGCTGAACTTCTGGATCATTGAGCAGAACACTTTGGAAGAAGCAAGATGACTTCAGCAACAGAACCAGGAACTACAGAAAACGAAGAAACTAGCTACTCCGACGAGATGGATCCTAGGGAGGGTTTTCCATTCAGTTTTAACGCCATCGAACCGGAGATCGACGAATTGTTCGAAGAACTTAAAATGATATACGAATCTGATGACACGATAGACAAGAGTGTTTACAAGCTGGAAGCCTCTTGCCTTACCCAACAGTTTACTAAAAGACTGTCTCACTGGCTTTTCTTCAACCTAAAGTACCATAAAAAATACAAAGATAATTTTTACACAGAAAGCACGTCCACCTCTGGCAGAGACGAGATGAGAGAAACAGACGAGGAACAAAACAGGGACAGCGATAAGAACACAACACCAAAGCATCGTTTAAAAACTATAAGGGGAGTTGCAAGGTTAGCAGCAAATCAATTTGTCACTCGATTCTTTGGGACCACGACACTTTCACCAGAAAAGCCTGACAGCCAGTATATAAACTCGGCAATCGAAGAATTACAAAAATCCCTTTCAGACTTTATCGATCGCCCAGGATACCGAAATCCAGGTGTCTGCGAGGATGACTTTTCGGACACGCAGTTGCTAAAAAAGCCTACTCCCTCTAAGAAAGACAAAAAGTTTCCATGTTTTCATTGTCCATGTAAATGCAGATGTAATCTGCCAAAAGCTGCTACCACATCAGAGGACAGCAACGTTAACAAACGAAAATGCAGACCTCGCAAGCATGTTCGTTTTGATCCCAACCTCCCCCGAAGATGGGAAAGCAACGAGGACAAAGTTCAGTACATCCAAGGAATCCCACCTCCCAGATCAACTTACCCCTTTGAGAACAGAGACAACGTTAAAGAGGAGAGCAGACACCCAGCGCCTGATGATGCTCCCATACAAATTCAGGCCAGGAAAGACATAGAGCCCAAACGATTAAGGGATTTGGAAAACAGTAAAACTGAGAGAGCTAGGGCTCTGGGCAACGAGCAATACACCTGCGTAACTTGCGGCGGCTGCATTCAACCCTACGACATCAGGAGGTTTCTCGCCGAGACGTCTGACAAACTTCATTGTTCGTTTTGCATTAAAAGCAGCATACCTTCTCTTGCTTCAGCCGTGATCGATAGACTTTTAGAAAAATACCCCTATCAATCTAAATGTATGTTTCTGATGGAACATTCTGAACGTTTGAAAGAGGAACTGACCATTCACCTGCGGTCCCAGTTAAGTAACAGAAAGAATTACGAAGTAATCCAAGAACTAGACATTGAGCGCTTTGCAAAGGTTGTAATTAAGCACCTGGTGGGGATTTATAGCTCCCCAATGAAGCTGATCAATCAAGCAATCGCGCTAACCCACTCGTTTCTTGACGACTTTACAACATTTGTTAAATTTGAACTTACGCAGAAAAGGAAATATAAAAGAAAAAATTTTTTTAAAAGGTCAATTTGTCCTTTGACAAGAGCCTTCACCAGGGCAGCAAATTATATTTATGATAGGTGTAGTACGACGACACAGGTGATGATCGACCTCAGCTGTTTTGGACATCTGTTTTTGTAAAGAAAATCAAAGTTAGGCGCTCCGGGGGTTGTTAGGAGGAAAAACAAAAATATATCCTCCTTTTACTTTTCTTTTTAATTGGACTTTTTTCGCTTTAATATTTGAGGCCTGAGGGGGCCGCAGTTAGCATACCATACGCAACACAATTGTTTAAATGAAGGTGAAACCTTCCAGTAAAAATTCAATTTAGGGGGGGTTCTGTTTTCTACAAAAAATCAATCTAATCATCTACTCAGAAAACATGTAGCCATATGACTAAAAAGCTTTCCCGTGGGTTCACTCCGGGTACTCCGGCTTTCCCCACTTGTGTTCTTTGGTTCATCCATATGATGGACAGAAACTGAGAATGTGTGGATACTTTCCATTCTTGGGTTATTTGCTATTGTTGCTGGCTTTAACTTTGCACACCTCCTTTTTCCTTGCCTTATGCTTGAATCTTTGCTCCTGTATTTAGCACTCTCTCTTCCTGCGAAGAAACCTTTCAAAGACGGAAGAATCAAATTTCTTAAAAAGAGTCGGATGCCTTGCGTACTGGCGTTTGAGACAAAGTCTTGATCTTTTAGGGAATGAGGAAAAAATATGGGTTCATGACACTATGTAACAGTTTCGTCCTCTTTGTCTTAACTCTCTGCTCGTATTTGAACAACATGGTTTAAAACCTAATTGCCAAGCATTCAATATATAGGCTTGCTGTTCGAACTGTTAAAAAGGGGCATTTTTTTTTTTAGTTTTGCATCAAAAAGTTAAAAAAAATATTTAAAATGTAATCTATCCAATGCCTGCATTATTTAGGACCATTCTAACATGAAAAAGAGACATGTTGTACATTTTAACACCAGACAACAAAAAATTAATAAAAGTTAAAATAAAAGTGTCGTCTAAAATAAATTCGCTGTAATGCAGCCCCAAATGTGGAACAGTGTCCTGTGTCCTACTTTGGGCCGGTCCCAAGCCCGGATAAATGCAGAGGGATGCATCGGGTAGAGAGAGAAGAGGAAAGGTAAGACTTTCGGACTGCCCCATATGTTCCAAACAGACTGCAGGTCTGCTGGTGGTTCCTACAGTCTCTAAAACAGGGGTGTCAAACATACGGCCCGCTGAACAATTTAGTTCGGCCCGGTGGCTAAATGCATTATCATTGTTCAACATTGATTTTTTATTATTTTTCCCCTGTGTCCTGTCTGGCAATGTGGCAATAAGAATTTTTGTCTTAATGCCAAAAAGAGCTCATCAGATTTGACTTTCACAAGTGGAGCAGTACTCAGTGCCGGCCCGAGCCTCTTGGGGGCCCTAAGCAGAATTTGATTTGGGGGCCCCCCTCCCACCACGCAGAATCACCTATGCTAGAAGATTATTGACACAAACGTCACGCTATAATGTAATAGCGAATATTAGAAACGAATACAGTGAGGTTATGTATCAATACAAAATAAATAAACAATGATTAAAATACTTGACTGTTTTATTAAATCTTCTGAAAGCAAACTGTCACAAACCATATTAAATTTCATCATCATTCATTCATTCATTCATTCATTCATTTATATCAGTGGTCCCCAACCTTTTTATCACTGCGGACCGGTCTTCGCTTGCCAATATTTCCACTGACAGGGGGGGATGGGGGGGGGGTTATGTATATATATATATATATATATATATATATATATATATATATATATATATATATATATATATATATATATATATATATATATATATATATATATATATATATATATATATATATATATATATTTATATATATATATATATATATATATATATATATATATATATGTGTGTGTGTGTGTGTAGTAGCAGCTTCCTTGTAAAATTGCACCGGCGTTTGTTTAGCATCAAAGTTTAACATCATCTCTGCACGTAAATGAAAATGCACGTGGAAAAATAAATAAAGAAGGGGAACCTGCAAATTCACATTTCTTTCATTATTATCTTAATAATACGTAAAAAAAAAGGTTTTTACTATAATTATAAAACACTACATGACTGTTGTTTTTAAACAGTTGAAATAAAGTTGTCTCCTCCTCTCCTCTCCCTCACCCCCTCTGTCGGCATCCAAAGCCGTAATGCTCTGACTCTGGTCACTATGGTAACGTTTAAACTTGCCGTCAAAGAAAGATACGGATACTCCAAAAAAGAATAAAAAGTGCATGAATTTTATGGTCACTGCCATACCGCCGAGAGAGAGAAAAGGAGATATAAACTAAGCGCCTGGGCTTCATCTAAATAATTACAAGTTCATCTAAATAATTACAAGTTATAAATAGTGATTATTAGTTGGGCTACGTGTAATTAACTCGCCTCCCTGGCTGTGTTCAGGTGGGGCTGAATCGCTGCCAACAATTAAGTCAACTTCATCTCCTGGACAGTTTTTGTAACTTGGCTTTTCCTTGCTCTCCTTTTTCCTTTTCTTTTCACTTTACCGCTCCACTTTTATGCTTATATGAAGCGCTCATGTTAACTTAGTAGTTAAAATGCTCCACGTGTTTTACAAACAGTTGCCAAGTGACCGAAGATGCCGTTCATAGACATTTTATACGTAGACGCCCCATCACACTGATTAACAAAACCCTCTTGACTACTGACCAGTTCAATATTCCACAAGTTTACCTAAATTGATGTTATGCTTTGATTGAAAAATGTTAATTTTTTTTCTTGCAATACTATATTATATTATATTATATTGCTATATTTTGCATGCCGAGATACGACTATATTTGAGAGGAAATGAAATTAATTGCATAAGCTTCTTACCCTGTTCCTTTTCCTAAAAGACTCAAGACTGATCGGATTAAATGTTAGCTATAAGTATTATTTTGCTTTCCGCACCCTGATAAAAAACGTTTTAAACATATATATGTTTAAGGCATATACAAACAACCATAGAGATCATATACGTAGACGCGTGGTTGGGCGGGTTCTGCCTATGCTGC
Source organism: Fundulus diaphanus (assembly GCA_037039145.1). NCBI lineage: Eukaryota > Metazoa > Chordata > Actinopteri > Cyprinodontiformes > Fundulidae > Fundulus > Fundulus diaphanus. Next base: position 42,698,997 of record CM073134.1, read on the forward strand.
GATGCGTCAGAGCGTCCGCCATGTTAAATGTGGCAAATCTGCAGTTACTCAGTCACTTAAACAGTATCAGAGGGACTTTAATCTCAGAACATACTTTGTATTCATAATATTTTTATTTTTGTAATATTACAAGTTTATTTTTGTATCCCTTTAGCTTCATTCTCCTGAATTTATTCTCGTAAAGAATAAAAATAATTAAAATAATCTAACATGGCCCTATTACTCCAGGAGTGAAATAATTCTGCAAACTGTGAACATTCTGGAAATGTTCCCTCTTAATTCTCATAATATGACGTTTTTCTCATAATATTACCACTTTTATGTTTTTTTGTTTTGTTTTTTACTTTATTGTCCTAGGTCTTTTATTCTCATATTAGTAATTTTACCTCTTTAATACTCCCCCAAAAAGTCTGTTCCTAAAGTTTCACATGTGACATGGTTTTATAAAATAATGAAGACCACAATGTTTAGATTTAACAAATTGATCCTTATATTCATAACTGTCAGGGTTAAGTTTTGATCAGGCTTTTGTTTACTATTTTTTTCAGTTTTTCCTCCTTGTTTGGGTTTTAGTTATGATTTGACTTTATTTTCTGTTAGTTTTCAGCTCCTCCTTCCCCTCACTTAGCTTTCCCTTCACTCCCTCTGCAGTCAGCCACACCTTAGTCATTAATCAGCCAGACTCATTTCACCTGCCAGCCTCCCTATTTAAGCCTCTCTCTGCTGTCACTCCTCTGCCGGTTCGTCATCATGCAACTCCTACTCCTTGCCTGTCTGTTTTGGTCTGCCTCCCCACTTCGAGATCAAAATGTTCCCAAAGGTTATCTAAAAAAACCAAAAAAAAAAATTGGCATTTTAGTACATGATTTACAAACAACAAAGAAATAATGCTCAATATCATGCCTGCAGTGGGGGCAGGCAGCTGTTGTGAAGATGTTCCCGGCTGGGGCGCCTTTGAGCCTCCAACTATTGAGGCACATTCTGTTCGCAGTCTGCTGATGGCCTCATTGCAATTAGAGGAACTGTGGAACCCGAGTGATTTAAATCTGGGGTCTAGGAGTGTCGCCAGGGTCATCACACTTAATGACTCCAGGTTGGAAGCAGTGTCTGTAACTCGCCGCTTCAGGTGTTCATGTAGGTGTCGTGCTGTGTCAGTGTGCAAGGTTGAAGCATTACGCTCAAGTGCCATATAGAGCATTTTCATCATTGGGATGACCTTTGATCCTGACACTCGCCTCTCTGCAGACAACTCCACTGTAGCTTGATGGAAAGGAGCAAGCACAAGTAGTGTTTCTCCTATGATGGTAAACTCATCAGCTGTAAGTGGAGTCAAATCTGTTTTTAGAGAGGCCAGAGATACCCACACTGCTTCCTTCTCATCATGCAGCCTTGACAGCATTTCATATGTGCTGTTCCAGCGTGTTGGCACCTCATTGATAAGTTTCAGGGTTGGTCGCCCCATCTGTTGCTGCACTTGAAAAAGCTTCTCCTTGGCTGTAGTGCTTGATCTGAAGTATGTGACAATGTGCCTGGCTTTGTGTCTGATGGATGTAAGAGTGGGGATCTGATCACATGATTTTCTAACTAATAAATTGAGACTATGTGCAATGCAAATTGAGTGCCGAATTTGGAGCTGTCTAGCGCAGGCAATCATGTTTGGTGCTGCGTCGGTCACAAGACACTTTACTTTATTTGTTATGGCCCAGTCCTCCATCATGGCCCTTTTTACTTGGGCCAAATTGTCAGCAGTGTGACTTTGTGGAAAGTATTGCACACCTAACACAGATGTACACAGCTGCAAATTTTCATTAATGTAGTGACAGGTTAGAGCTAAGTAAGCCTCCATGTTCACAGATGTCCACATGTCAGCGGTTATATTCACTGCCACAGCTTGCTGTACTTCCATTTTCACTCGTTCCCGTTCCTCCTCATACTTTTTGGCCAGCATTTGTTTGATGGTCTGAAAACCACACCAAGTCAAACCAGATGAAAATCAATATATTTAAAATAAATTCGATAAATAAACTACCACTTTAAATAATTTCCACACAAACCTTTCTGGTTGGCAAAACAAATGAGGGCTCAAGGAGCTGAACCAGCTCCCTGAACCCTTCATTCTCCACAACGGCGAGGGGCTGGCAGTCCTTTACAATGAAATTAAGCACAGCCTCATCGAGCATCTGCTTCCTGGAAGCTTGATGGTTAAAAATGAGAAAGTATAAATTAATCGGAATTATCAATAAAACAAAATCAGTAAGTTGTAAAATACCTGTATACCTGAGTTTATCATGGGTGTATCATGGATTTCGTTCTCATGCTTGGCCCTATAATGCCTCAGCATTGAGGAGGTGCTGTTATTCAAATATGCAAGAAGTGTTTGACTTCAGTAAAGTTAGAAAGATATTCACAGATTCAGCTTTTCCGGATCAATAACTCATCTGTGGATGATTTATTCTACAAAACAGACACCTCTCTGTAACCACAGCAAGGCAGACAGTCAGCTACAACCGTAGTTTCCTCAAAACGAGTTTCCTTTAAAACGAGTCTCCCACCGCGCAGGGAGAATTACTTTGGACCCAATGCAGAGCTCGCGGCTCCGCAGATACTTAGGGACCTACCCATTGTCTTAATACAGATTCGACATACAAGAAAGAAAAATGGAAGAACTTAATAAAAAATGGAGGAAAATTCTAGTCAAATGGCTTTTCTGCGTGCAGAAGTAGCTGATTCCCAGAAACGAACGGCTGAGCTCGAAAAACAAGTTGACATGCTGAAGGAAGAAGTGAAAGCAGTCAAGTTGAGATGTGAGGAACAAGAAAGATATAAAGGAAGATGGAATCTTCGAGTGAAAGGATTGAGAGAAAAAGAAAATGAAGATACCAGAGCAGTGGTAATCTCACTTCTCTCCAGGATTGCTCCAGGAGTGGCTTGGAATGTGGATGACATGGTGGACTCCGTCCACCGTCTGGGGAAAAAAGAGCGAAATCACTCAAGGCAAGTGATCATCCAGTTTGTGAAAAAAGAATGTAGAAATCAGATATGGAGGCTCTCCAAAGACTGTGATGTGTGCAAACAGGCCGGTATCAGATTTGCTGAAGATTTAACGAAGGACGACAAAGCTGCTAGAGAAAAGCTGTGGCCAAAAATCAAGGAGGCGCGGGAACAGAAGAAAAGAGCCTACTTTCGGGGACCGCTCGGCTTTATTGAGGATGTGCAAATATTTGCATAAAATGTCCCAAGATACCAGCAGGAGAATTTCACAATGACGACGCACGAAAAGTTTAATAAGAGGGTCCAATATATATTTTCTATTTTCCTTTCTCTAGGTTTCTAGACTTTTATCAAGGCAAGTTACACTAGCCTATTTATATTAAACTGTTCGATTAAGTTCTATGAACAATTTCAGTTATAAATGTTCGTTTGTTTCATTAAACACAAGGGGACTCAAGGATAACACCAAAAGAAAAGCTATCTTTTTATTTTGCAAAGGACTAAAGGCACAATGTGTTTTTCTACAAGAAACTCATTCCAGTGAAGAAGACACAGCTTTTTGGAGAAATCAATGGGGCGACATAATCTTATTCAGCCATGGAACTAACAAATCTGCAGGTGTGGCCATTTGCATGAACAACTGCCCAGGAAATGTTTTGGAAACTAAAAAAGACTCAGAAGGTCACTGGATTGCTGCGGTATTGAATATTGATGGTCTTCCATTTATTCTACTAAATGTTTATGGATATAGTGGAGAAGCTAAAAACAAACTATTATTAGAAAGAATTTCTGAGGTTATTAAGAATCTTAAATTAAAATACACAACAGATTGTATTTTAATAGGAGGTGATTACAATTGTGTTCCTGATGAATGGTATGATAGATTCCCTACAAAATATCTCGACCACAAATTTAATCAAACAATTACAAAATTTTGCAAAAACAATTCTCTTATTGATATTTGGAGACAGTTTAACCCCACGCTAAAACAGTTTTCATGGTTTAAGCCTAATGGCTCTTGTATGTCAAGAATTGATTTCTGGTTAGTAACTCAGGAAATTTTAAACTATACCTTTACAGACTAGTATTTCTGCTGCCCCAGCAACTGACCATTCAGTTGTCAGTATCACTCTAATGTCTAAAAAAGATATTACATGCAGACAAAAATATTGGAAATTTAATGCAAATTTATTAAAAGATGATCAGTACTGTAATATGGTTAAAAAGATTTTATCTGATGTTAAAACAAATAGAGAAATTACCAGCAAAGGAAATAAATGGGAATTTTTTAAATACAAACTGAGAGAATATTCTATTAATTATGGTAAAGAAAAAAGTAAGAAACAAAAAGAACAGGAAAGAAAATTGAGCCAAGATATTAATAACTGCTGCAAAAACTCCTTGTCAACAGAAGCGGAAAAAAAGAAATATATCGAATTACAATCAAAATTGGATGAATTCTATCAAAACAGAGCACGTGGTGCATTTATTCGATCAAAAGCCAAATGGATTGAAGAAGGAGAAAAAAATAGTTCATATTTTAGTAGATTAGAAAAAACCCGACAAAAGAAAAATATAATTACGTCTCTAAATATTGGAAATAGATTTTTAACAACATCAAAAGAAATATCTTACGAAATATTCACATACTATCAGAATCTATACTCTTCAGAATTTTCAGTTACTCATTCTGACAACTTCTTTAAAACAGTCAAACCATTTATTAAACAGATAGATTTGGATTTTAAAAAGACTTGCGATACTGATTTAAAAATAGAGGAACTAGATGCAGCAGTAAAGAAAATGGCTTTGGGTAAATCACCAGGACAAGATGGCTTAACTACAAATTTTTATCAGTTTTTCTGGTTGGATATAAGAGAACTACTGTATGAAGTACTGAATGAATGCATACAAAACAACACATTATTAACTACAATGAAGCAAGGGTTGATTATATTAATACCTAAACCAAACAAAGACAAAACAATTATTGAAAACCTAAGACCAATTACTTTATTAAATATAGATTATAAGATTCTTACACATGTCCTGGCTGATAGACTTAAAAGTGGAATAAACACAATCATCAGTGAAAATCAATCTGGCTTCCTACAAGGTCGATTAATACACAATAACATCCGCCTAGTTTTGGATCTGATGGATTACAAACATTTTATAGAAGATGAAGGTATCATTTTGTTCTTAGATTTCCTTAAAGCCTTTGATAAAATAGAACACCCTTTCATTTTACAGTCGTTACAACAATTTGGCTTTGGGAAAAAAATTTATAAACATTGTTTCTACATTATATAAAGATATAACAAGCTCGGTTCTACTTCAGTCAGGAACTACAAAGAGATTTGATGTAAAAAGAGGTATACGACAAGGAGACCCAATTAGCCCGCTACTTTTCATAATAGGAACAGAATTATTAGCATTATACATTAAAAATAACAGCAAGATAAGTCCACTAAATTTCCTCGGTACAAAAATTGTTATCACACAGTTAGCAGATGATACAGCATTGTTTTTAAAAAATGCTGACCAAATACCTGAGGCTTTAGAAGCAGTTTCGTTCTTCTCAAAAGCTTCAGGCTTAAAGCTTAACATGGAAAAATGTGAAATTTTAACTATTCAAAATAATCAATCCACTTTAATTCATAATATCAAAGCAAAAAATGAGGTAAAATATTTAGGTTTAATGATTAACAAGGACCACACTGAAAATGACAAAAATAAATATTCAACCCATCCTACAAAAAAATCAACAAATATTTAACAGCTGGCTCCAAAGGAACATTTCAATTTTTGGTAGAATATTGTTGACAAAAATGGAAGGAATAGCCAGATTAATTTATCCGACATATACCTTAAATATATCAAATTCTACAATAAAAAAAATTAATCAAATTCATTACAATTTCATTTGGAATAATAGACAACATCTGATCAGAAAGAACGACATAGTAAAATCTGTAGAAAAAGGAGGATTAAACGTTATTGATTTTGAAGTAATGAATGCCGTAATAAAATTAAAATGGCTGCAGACTTTTATTAAGAATGAAAAAAGTTTATGGTTTAGTTTCCCATCACAACTATTTCAAAAAATTGGTGGAATAAAATTTCTCTTAAAATGTGACTTTGATCCTGCAAAATTACCAATTAAATTATCAGACTACCACACACAAGTTCTTAAGTATTGGAAAATGCTATACAAGCACAACTTTACACCACATTATATGATTATTTGGAACAACAAATATATTCTATATAAGAGAAAATCTCTATACTACAAGGACTGGGATGAAAAAGGAATTTGGGCCATAGTACATCTAATGGATACAAGAGGTAATATTCTAGATTACACAGAATTTAAAAGAAAATATCATTTAGATTGCCCACAGAGACAGTTTCTATCTGTGATCAAGGCAATTCCAGCAACCATGATAAACTTGGTCAAAGGAATGATTCAATATTCTGATGTAACACCGATCTTTCCCTCTCTTCTTATAGATAAATACGATTTCACAGATCTCAAATTCAGTAACAAAATGATGAGAGAACATATAAATAACGAAATTTTCCCTCTCCCAGTTAAAAAGAATTTATCTTTAAACGAATTTTCAGAGATGGATGTGATTAAGATTAGAACCAGATTTTTCTCATTTCCTGTGTTACCCAAGATGAAAGAAGTTCATTTTAAAACTATAAATAATATTTATCCCTGTGCAGAGTTCTTAAGCTTAAGATTTAAATTTGATGTTGATGTATGTAATTTTTGTCAGAAAGATTTGGAAACACAAGAACATCTTTTTTACAGTTGTTGTGTGGTTAAGTCTTTGTGGGACAAGATTCATGATTGGTTATCAACGAAAAATGTGATTCCTAATTTTGAATATAAAGGAGTTAAATTTGGCATTACTTTTCAAGATAAAAGGGTAGAATTTCTGTGTAATACTATATTCATTATTGGAAAATTCTTTATTCACAAATGCAAATTTTTTAAAATTTTTCCAAATTTTCAAGCATTCCAAAATGATGTAAAGAATTTGTCTGCTTCGATCAAATTACTGGAAAGTAACAAAGCCTTAAAGTTTTCAGATTTGATAACAGTATACTTTAGCTAAACCCCTGTGTTATTTGTTTTTTCTTTTTAATTTTGATTTAACTTTAATGAGACTGTTTAAGTTTATTTTATTTTTTGTCTTTCAAAAAAAAATCTGTTATGGCTGCCATATGTTTAATTGTATTGTACTTATCTGATATTTTGAAAATTGTATTTTGGATTTGCTTAAAAAAATAAAAAAAAATAAAAAAAAATAAAAAAAATCTGTCAATATCTTTCTAACTTTACCGAAGTATATCTTTCTAACTTAGGGTGACCAGACGTCCCCGATTTCCGGGGACTGTCCCCGTTTTGGACCACCTATCCCCGGCTAAAGCCCCGGAAATGTCCCCGAATTTACCGAGGGAAAAAAAAGTTGCGTTTAGACGGTTATTACGGTAGAGCTGTTGCGCGCAGAAACAGCTATTACGGTAGCTGGTTGCGCTGCTGATAATATAAAGATGAGGAATAGAGCGCACCACTAGATGGCGGTATTGATCCTTTTGGATTGCAAGCTGCCATTAAAACACGAAGAAGAAGAAGAAGAAGAAGAAGAAGAAGAAGAAGAAGAAGAAGAAGAAGAAGAAGAAGACGAGCGCATCACTTTTAAAACAGAAGAAGAAGTGGAAGTTCGTTTTTCACAACCTGCGGCAACTGATGGGGAGTTACCCTGAGTTATGGTAAGTGTGTTAATCGATTCATTTTATTTGGATAGGGCTGGTCCTGTGATAAATGTTTAGTTGTGTCCAGGTTAAAAAATAATCAATAAAAAGTAAGACAAGACCATGAGTTGCTGCTCGCCTGAGTAAAAGACACTCAGATAAAATGTTACAGAATGATTGAAAACTCTTTGTAAAGCGCTAATCTGGTACGCTGGTTCTCCGGGACTCAACAAGGGTTCGTCTAAAGATGTTTTAGAACTGATTGGTGACCTTTAGTTTATATTTCAGTTATTATAAGTAGAGTTATTACAAGTTGTTTTGCTGATTTATGGTTGTGATTTATGAGCATAGACTTCCAGGCTTAGGTTTAGCTTTTTTACTGCTCAGTTTGGATATATGAAAGTTCCTCATGAAAAAATAGGAGTCAGTAACAGGAAAACTGAATGAGACAAGATCTGCATGATCTGAGAATGATGGAGGAAGAGATAACCACCTGTTTAATGTTCATTTATTATGTTGTTTTTGCTTTTAGCTCCTAATATTGTGGTAATTAGATTTTTAGTATTTAATCAGATGAGATCATAATAATAATAATAAATAACAATTGGAAGTTTTCATGTTGTACATTGTAATGTTTTTGGAAGTGATTTGAATTATATAATGTCTGTTTTAGAATAATGTAAGATTGATACAAGAGGAGAGAGGAAGAAGATAGGAAGACAGGAAGGAGATTAAATGAGAGTGGAGGAAAATAGGAACACTGATGGAACGGTTGACAAGAAGGGAGAAAAATTTACTTAGAGTATTAATAAAGTTCAAGTGATAAAGTGTTGACATGATTTAAGTGATAAACTAACGTATTGAGTAACGTAGTGTGCAAAGTATGCAATGTAAAACAGAGTGACTTTATACTCAGGTTTGAGTTGAGAAGCCCAATTGTCTGAGATTATAACCTCTTTCTGAGTCTCTGCACTGAACATGAATTTCACTGCACTTCCCTAGCTGTGGCAGAATGAAGAGGCAGTTTAGTTGTATTTTTTTCTTGTGTTTTAAACATTTCTGTTCTGCTCATAATATATCCTCTTCTCTTATTTAATCCAGACCTCTGATTACCGTGGCTGATGGCTCTTCAGACACAGAAGGCCTTGAAGAAACCAGAGATGATCTCATGTTAGCTGACGCACTGACCGGAGTTAACTCACCTTATAGGAGCAAACAATATACTTACACATCAACTACTACCATACACATAATGTAGTTATACACACTTTATGTAAGTTTATACATGCTCATGCTGCACTACACACACAATCACTTGCATTCATGTCAAGGGGATTTCCAAGTCTGTGCTTTTTTGAAGATGTTTAACACCTTTTCACCTGACATCACCACAATACATTTTCTCATCCCAAACAGGCTCTATGCACAGCTCCACCTCTTCCTGAACTTCAGCATCTCCTTTGTTTCCGGCCTTTCATTACTGGACAGACTGATTAATCCAGGTGTGTTTTACCTCAGAAACCAGCCAGACACACATGGATTAATCAGGAAACAAAGGAGCTGCTGAAGTTCAGGAAGTAGTGGAGCTGTGCTTATAGCCCATTAGTAGGAGAAATTAATCTGCTACTTTGAGATGCACAGGTGAGGCCAGGTGACAGTAGGAAACATATCAACCTTTACCTGCGGGTTTGACCACTGCGTCTTTTAGATGGTAATGCAGAAAAACCTATTTCTCATAGGTATGTAGATGTGAACAAAATAAGTATTTGTTGCACTTTTTTGAAGAGGTGGGGGAACTCTGTCTCCACAGACAGCCACGGGCTAAATGTTTGTATTTACTGGTTTTTCTTTTTCTCATGTCACTCTCCCCTTATGGGGCGGCAGAGTTTTTTGGGCCCCACAAAATTGGAAAGCCCTCCTAACCACCCTTGACCCCTCCACTCCCACCCCCACCACTTTGCCCCAACCCAGAGACACAGTTCTAGTTTTCTATTAATAACACTATTGATCTATTCATTTTATTAATCTTAGGATATAATAAGAGTGTGGAGAGGCACAATACTGGCTTTTACACATGCTTTTTGTTGTTTAAATATTAATAAATATGTAAAAATAAATGAAACCATTACTGTCCCCGTTACCTAATTTCATCTTGATGAGATGTATTGATTTTTATCCACGAGCTAGAAATGTCCCCAGATTTGATTTCAGAAATCTGGTCACCTTATTCTAACTTTACGGAAGTGTGTTGGGGGGAGGGGTGTTAGCTCCAGCGGCTAATGGGCGAGAGGCGGGGAACTCCCTGGACAGATTACCACTCCATCACAGTCTGTCAACCTCCTCTCTCTGCTCATATTATTCTTTAGGAAGAAATTGGCCTGAGTTGGAGGAAGTCCACCATTTAAAGCAGCTTCTAGCTTCAAGCTCTAGTTGTACCTGAGAGGCATAGACATTCAAAATGTAGACGTGCTGGAGCGCATTCTGTGTCGCCGCCATTTTGGATGGGTCTCCTACTCAAGGCTGGCATAGGAGGCGACGGGATTAAACGCAAGTAGGAGGAAATCCTCCCTCCTACTTGAGTAAACAGATTTGCTCTGAAAATGAACAGACAAGAAAACCCCTGCCCACTGTTTGAATATAAGAACATGAAATAAATCCTGAAATTAAAAAATGCTTGAAATAAAAACGGACTTGAAAAATAAATCCATAAATTAGCTTTACTAAATTAAAGCGTATAAATTAATAAATACACCTTGAAATAAATACATATTTAAATATTTAAATTGATATATATTTGTAAACAAATTGTTTTTCTCAAATTAAATAAAAAATAAATATTTAAATAAATAAAAAAACAAAATTGTATCTTTATATATATGTATTTATTTGTTTTTTCATGGGGACAGTTATTTATTTGATTGAATATATATTAATAATTTATTAATAACCGTATTTACTTTTATTATTTTGGATGAAATGGCTCTCCATATTTTACTGTTATTGTCTTTTTGGTTGCTTCTGGAAACCCTTCATGTTTGCCACCGATAGTCCCTTTTTAGCTTTAAAAATGAATGAATAGTGGTGAACAAGACTGTAGTCGTGTATGTGTGTTATATAGAAGGTTCCGTTGTTTTCCCGCCTCGGAGGTCCCGTCTTGTTCAGACCGGCAGCTGCGCAGATAGCCAGTAACTGCTGGAAGCACCGTGGACGGACATGGACTATCTCAAAGAAATCGATATCGAAAACTTCAAGTCATGGCGTGGGAAACAGGTTATCGGACCTTTTATGCGATTTAGCTGTATAATAGGCACAAATGGTTCCGGTAAGTGAAACTGTAAATACTTTTGCTAGCCTTCTGGTTAGCTAACCTCGAGACACAAAGTGCATCGTGATGGCGTCCCGTTTTATGTTGGCCTCCTCGGTTTATTAGCAGGAAAATGCACTATGAAGATAAAATATAGCCTAATTAGAGCCTCGGGGGTAAATGGACCCAACTTATAACTTTGAGACGAAATAAATATATCAGTTGAACTTATTTAATTAAAAAAACGAATGAATGGTCGATTAATAAGTTATTAATCGACCATTCATTCGCTTTTTTTTCTAATGTGGCTTGGCATCCATTTTAGTAGTGTGTGGTTTTGCTGTTGATGTATCGTGGTTGTTTAAGATACGTAAAACACGTGATACCGCTCAAAGGAAAGTCCAACGTGATGGACGCCCTGAGCTTCGCCATAGGCGAGCGGGTCGCCTCTCTCCGGGTGAAGCACCTGAGGGACCTGATCCACGGAGCCCACGTCGGCAGACCCGTGTCCGACTCCGCCCGTGTGGGCCTGCGCTTCTGCACTGACGAGGACCTGGAGACGGTCTTCTCTCGGACAATAACAGGTTAGTGTGGCAGGTGCAGCTTAGCTTTCTGTGTTTAACCATTAAAGTCCGGCTCGATGCGCGGAGAGCTAAACTGTACCGAATGACGAGGCAGTTTGTTTAATTTGAGACACTGCCAAATATATAAGAGAACTAAAAGTAAGTCATTTTCTTTTTTCAAATGAGTGTATTTGTTCTTGATTTGTGCAGCAGGTAAGTAATATTATCTGTCAATGGAAGACGTATTTATTTATACCCCTAAAATAATATAATTAGATATACCGCACTTGAAACAAGATCCAGTTCCTATTTTAAGTGCCAAAGTCGTATTCCATTGGCAGATGATCTTATTTACCTGCACAAATCAAGGACAAATACTTTACTTTCAAGAAAGTTTTGCTTACTTTTAGTCCCTTTTTGCAGCGTAAGAGGTCCCCACGGGAACACAACCAGCCAGCAAAGGGAGTTATTTATTTTAGTGAATGCGTTACCTGTCAAATATAGGAAAGTGTCTAAAACACAAAGCAATAAAAAAAAAAAACAAGAGTTGGTACGGCCCTTGAAAGAGACTTTCAGACCTTATGGTCCACAGGCTGTGGGAGACTGGTTGGACTGGGTGGGGGAGGATTAATGCAAAATAGAATGAACCAATACGAGACACTAAAAACATTAATCACATGAAAAACTTGGCACTTCCTGATATTAATAACCATATCTTAACAAAGACATTGAAACACCAATATAAACGCGCCTATGCCCGATTGAATCGATAAAAGCAAAAGGCAACTCCTAAAATCTTGTTGGCGAATTTTCCTATTAAAAAATTGTAATCTTTGAAAAACATCGCTACATTTGACTAAAATGTTGATCGATGATGAAATATTTGATCTCTCTTCAAACGCAGGGAGATGTGACAGATTTCTGACAGACAAGTCTGGATGACTCCAAACCCGATCAGGTCTACTCCCACTCAGAGAAATGTGGCTACATGATACGGGTTTAATTCGTGTCTCCTGTTAACTCTTCAGATAACCGTTGAGAGGAATTTGTTATTTGCTAAAGCTACAGATTATGCAGGGAAAAAAGAAACACTGTGTGGGAATGAGAGAAGGAACATGTTCAGGATGTTTAGAGCAGGGGTTCTCAAACTTTTCGTTAGTTTTCCAAGGACCCCTTTAGATTCCTCATGTGGATAGTATTTTCTAACAGCCTTTTGTACTGTTAAATACATTAAGAATTATGTATGTTATTAAAAATATATATAAATACACCTAATATTAGAGATTTGGTGGAGATTGTACGTAGATCCTCATTCTCCATAAAGCCAAACTCGATGTAACTGTTGTCATACTTCCTAATTTTAGCTGATTTGGCTTTTACCTTATTTGATGAAGAGGATGGGGTTAAATATGTGTCCATTGTGTTACTTAGCTCAACCCCGACGCATCCTCAGCAGTGCCTCCTCAGGCCCGACAACATGCGTTTCACGGACCCCCAACCCGTGGGTCCAGGGACCCCAGTTTGATGGCTGCAGGTTTAGAGGAAATTAAACTTTATTTTCTGTCAGAACAAATGCACCTCCAAAATGATCGCTATAGTAAATAAAGACAGAAAAAAGACCCTGAAAGGTTTTGATTAAACCCATATTGTCTTTGATAGAGCAGTTAGCAGCTCTCTCGTGAGGGTAAGGCTGTTTTATTTTGAAAGTGCTTGAACATTATTTGGTCATTTTATCTGCTGAAGAAGAATTTTATTTGATAAAGTATGTTATTGAAAAATGTCAGATAAAATCAGCTGTCTCACATGAGGAAAGAAAGTACTCACAACGTTAAGCCAGTCTTCTCCTACTCAGCCTTATGGAGCCATAGGAGTGCCATAAAATGTCCTTCACTGCTTTTCGTTGTATTTTCAGGGGACTCTTCTGCATACCACATTAATGGCGCTCATGTTTCGTATTCCACGTACATCGCGGAGCTCGAAAAGATCGGCATCGTGACCAAAGCTCAGAACTGTCTGGTGTTCCAGGTAAGACGTGAGGCCTCCGCGCTGAAGTTCCCGCAGCTAGCTCCATCGGCCACAGGGAAGGCTGCGCCCAGGATCGCAAATTCTGCCGTAGGGTTTACGCAGGAAAACAAACTTAGTGTGAAACGAGGGTGTGCTGTGAGTAATGCTCAGACGTCTGTCACAGCAGCACGCTTTTTCCTGAAAGTCTCTGGCCCTGCTTTATAATCATTCTTGGTTGTCTTTGGTTGTAAGATTGCTAAAAGGCTGTCTGTGATTTTCTTTTAAAACAAATTAGGTAACTCTGAGAAATTACAGTAACGCTGGTTACCTGTTTGAAATACAACCAAGCTCATCTTTAAGTTTTTCCTCTTGTCTGACAGGTGCTTATACACAGGATAGAAATGTTTTGAATGATTATGACTTAAAGTTAAATTTGTAAAAAAAAAACGGATTAAATGTAAACATTAAAATTGCAACAAACAAAGGGGAACTACAGACAAAGCCAACATGTAATTCTTCGTGGTGTTCACTAGGGGGCGGTGGAGACCATTGCTTTGAAGGACCCAAAGGAGAGGACTAAGATGTTGGAGTGCATCTGTCAGTCCAAGCAGTATGCTGTAGACTACAAGACAAAGAAAGAAGCCCTGCTGAAGGCTAAGGAGGACACACAGTTTCACTTCAACCAGAAGAAATCTGCCACGGTGGAAAGGAAGCAGGTGTCCCTGGAAAAAGTAGAGGTAATCTAACACATTGGATGGTAAAATGACTTGATGTACATATTTGTCTTTAAGTAACTACAACTCCGCAACTAATTTACCTTCAAGCTACTTGTACAAGGACCTGTAAACAAATTAAGTTTCCTAGTTGACGTCTGGTGATGCTGCCTTTGCATCAGTTTTAAGGAAACAAAATAAATAAAAAGAAAAAACAATACTCGCAAGTTATCTACTACCACCGTGTAGTAGTAGGTGGGTACATCCACACATCAACTTTGGACGGGCCCCAACCTTCATTCATTGGATGAGCCGTTGCTAAGCAGCGACAGGGTACCTGAACAGAACAGAACAAAGTGTTGACCATTGTCATAGGAAAGCATCATTCACCCGAGACGCAGCCACTAATGTCAAAGAAAACAAAGAAAGGTCCCTTGATAAAGCCGTGTTTCCTCCGGAGGATTGTCCACAAGCTTGAGCAGCGTGTTAAATCTCGTGACTGTCGTGGGTTTCTCATTGGGATAAACAGTTGGGGGCGGGGCTTACACTTCAGACTAAACTGTCCTCACTCATGGTTCAAATTTGTGCAGAACCAGGTATGGTTCCTTTAAGAGGCCGTGCAAACCATTCTAGGATCAGCAGGTGAATCAATATTAGTACAAAGTCTGGACAATAGTCTACACTTTGATGTCATTTTGGCCAAAAAAAACCCAACAGTGGAAGATGCCTCTGTACCTTTAACAGAAATGTGAATGAGGGAGCTCAGTGAAAATGATGCTCTTTTTCCTCCTTTATTCTTTGTAAGTTACGAATTCTGTAAAACAGAGGTTGCGTTGCTGGTAAGACATGTTATCCAATGTGCACCTTGCAAATAGTGCACCTTGATTTTCATTTTAACGTATTTGGAGCATTGCATTACCATTCCAAATTCATTTGTATAGTCTTTCTTTGAGATTTGGATCAAATCTGTCAGATTTTTCCTAAGAAGTTGGGAATGTTCCCTTCATGCTCGTCTGTGCAGTTAAACTCACACTCTCCATATTTCAGGCCCAGAAATACCAGGCGTTGGTGGATGACCTAAACCAGAAACGTCTGCAGCTGAGTCTTGTTGAGCTTTATCACAATGAGAAGGGTATCAGTGGCATCAGCGATAGGCTCAGCGGGAAAAAGGAGAACGCAGCAGAAAAGAGCAGTGAATTAGTCTCTGTGGAGCAAAGTGTCAAAGCCTTCAAAAAAGAGCATGGCCGCCTCGCTAGAGAGACGCAGCACATGGAAAAAGAGATCCGGTGCGTTCGCCACAACACGATTAAAAAAATAGTTTTTTTTACTTTACATCTTGTGAATAAAATAACTTTTTCTTTGCATACGAATGATCTTCTCTACTATCATTCTACTGCAAAGTGGTCAGGACCACATCGTGGCTCAGTCCCGGTCTCAGTACATCAAAGCCAAGGTGAACACGTCTCATCACATGAAGAAAGCTGCAGAGCTCCGCGAGTCTGTGAGGAAGAATAGGAAGACGTTGGCTGGTAAAGAGCAGGAGCTGGCAGAGGGTCGGCGGGAAATAGCTGAGCTGGAGGAGACGTGGAAGAGGTACGAGGAGCAGATCCAGGAAGAAGGAGTCGCAAGAGGAAGAGACATCAGTCTAGATGAGGATCAGGTAACGATGCTTGTTTACTATGATTGTAACTAAACTCATGTTTGGGTTATCAAACATGAGTTTAATAATAAATAACTTTGTTCTTATTTATAGCAGAAAAAAACATTTAGAAAAAGAAAGTTTTAAAAATCGAAGTAGAAATGAACAAAGAGAGAGTATTTGCTGTATAACTGAAATTCAAAAAATAAAATAAAAAAATGTAAATATTTTCCCCAAGAACATACTTAAAACATTTTCAGCAAGAAAAAACCCCACAAATAATTGACAGAAAACATTAGGACTCCAGCTAGCGATTATCTTAATAATTGATTAATCTGTCGCTTACTTTTTTGATTATTTGGATCATCTAGAGAGATGCTCTCTCTAAATTAACAGGCCTCAGTAAAGAAGCGTCTTGAATTAAGCAAACATTTATTGCACATTTTAAATACATTGTAAATGGCAAAAGCATGAAAAAAACTAAATTTAATGCTCATGGAAATTTGGCAAAATAATATAAAACAATATAACTAGGGCTGCATGTTGACTATTTTTCCGATGAACAGATTAATAATCAGAGTTCAAATAATGCTTAATGGGAGATTTTTTTATTTTATTTTACAGAATTTGAACCAGGTGAAGCTAAAGGTGTGTGTACAGTTTTAGCTTAATTACTGCTCTGAGTGGGTTGTCCTTTCAGGGAATGACGTGAAAATTCGATTACTAACTTTGCACTTTGAGCCGTCTTGCTGCTGAAAAGTGCTTTATAAATCAACTTGTCTTGCCTCGCCTACTTAATTGATCATTATTTCAATGAACGATTATTGATGATAAATGCGATTAAGCCGTTAAATTGTTACATCATTTTGGAAGAAACTCTACTATAGATCCAAACCAGCAGGAAAATAACATATTATTCTACAGCTTTTATAAAACTCCTCTACTTCATCCGCTTTCTTTAAATGGGATGGCTGCTCCAGTAGAGCAACGACCGTAAAGAATCGTTTCACACTCCAGGTACCGTGGACCTGCGAAAAGCCTGAACACTTCTGAACAATAAGAGAAACAATAATGCCTAAAGTAACCATGTTTTGTTTCGTCTGTTTGTCTCCGCTACAGTTAGATCAGTATAAGGAGCTGAAGGAGTTAGTCCAGAAGCAGGGGGCTGTCCTCTTCCAGCAGGCTGAGAAGTTGCAGTGGGAAGTGAGAGCAGACCGTGAAAAGGTGGCTTTTGACCAGCGCAGAAAGAAGGAGATAGAGGTACTTTTACATTTCTGTAATCGCTACACTTCCTTTGTCCCTCTAGCAGAGCTTCAATATGTTTTGACAACACTTACATGGCAATACATTTCTGGGATAAATAATAATAAATGATAAATATCTCCCTAAATAGTCACCTGGCTCATCCTCACCTTGTTTCACAGGTTTCCATCAGAAACAACCAAGGTCACCTGGAAGAATTCATGAGCAGAGCAGAGAAGCTGGAGGAGTACACCCAGAAATGCAGGTAGCTCAAATGTATCATCTAAATGAATACATTCGCAGTTACATAATGTTTTCATTATCTGACAGAGACTTTTCTAAATTACATTTAGAGGTTTTTTATTTGTTCTGGGTCGTGTTTTATGTAACATTGATGGAAAGCAGTTAATGTGCAACAAAGTATTATGTGACTCAGGGAGTCCCTTGAAGATTTTCATCAGCGGGAGGAGAGCCTGTCTGCAGAGCTTCAGCATGTGGTTGAGCGTAGCGAGGAGCTGAACCAGGAGCTGGGCCAGGTGGCGGAGGAGCTTCGTAACGCTCGTCTGGACAGCCATGAGAACAAGCGTCAGCAGCAGCAGCGAGAACTGCTGGAGAAGCTCCGCAGACTCTACCCAGAATCTGTTGTAAGACCGGAACCAAAACCCCCATGACGTGCACAGCGTCCCACAGCGTTTCCCTTCAGGGTCAGATGACTCCTAATTACTAGAGTGTACCGGGAGCTGCGTGAAGCTGGCACCCCACCCATGTAAAAAACTCGGGTAAATAGACTGAATGGTTAGTGCTTCGTTTGTGCAGGTTTGTGCCGTTAAAATTAGCGTTTGTGCTTTTTTGGTTTTGCAGATATTCTAAGTTTTAATTTTGGCTGATGACGTCGTCATAGCCCGCAGCTGCAAAATAAAGCGGAGCGCTACGTTTTTATTCCTTTGCTGGTGCTGAGCTGGATCCAAAACAAACCGGAGTGGTCTACTTCTTCAGTGCCTCGTTGGTGCAGGTTTGTGCTGCTTTCATTTCCGGTTCAAACTATATGCTGTATACTTTCAGGAGATCACATGACCAACTAAACTGCACAAACGAAGCACTAAAAAAGTGGACCAGCTTGGTTGGCTTCGGAGTAAAATGGGGGAATGGTGAACTCCATGACATTAACAAATATTTTTTAATATTTCAAAACTCAAAGCTTATTTACCCGAGTTTTTTTACATCATGTCAGCTTCACTCAGCTTGTATAGCTGAGTGTCAGGGGTGAATGGGGGGAGGGGCCACGGTGCCCATCTCCAACCGTCATTGGGCGAGAGGCAGGGTACACCCTGAACATGTTTATCACAGGTCAACGCAGACACACATCCATATCTGAAGGCAGTGTAGAGCAGCCAAAAACTGTACCCAGCTAAGAGTAGCACTCCTTTAACATATTTTTACTCAAGTAAAAGGAAAAAGCAGCCAACAAAGAAATTACTCAAGTACTCAGTAACTGGTCATAAGTTCTGATTTAATATGTAAAAATGAGAGAGACAGACAAAAGTATAAATTTATTGGTAAATTCTGGTATTTTATAGACTAAAAAAATGCATTATTACAAAATAACATCCAGGTAGAAAGAAACACTTTTCCAAATCAGTTTTTTTTTTACCACCAAACATATAAAACCAATGCTAAATACTTGTTAGGACAGCAAACACTTCCAGTGACAAAATATAATGCCTGCTGTATATTCACTTGATCTCTAAATGGTAAATAAAGCTCAGGGGATATAATCTAAAAACAAAGCTTGTGTACAAACAAGAAGTCTCACTTTAACATAAAATGTCTCTCTGGCACACTTTTGGTTAAAACAAGTCAGTTCTTCATACAGCAAAGTTATTCATGGTGGATAAAGTAGCCAGAACCTTTACTGTATACAACTCAAGTAAAAGTAAAAAGTACACCGAAGTAGGGCTGGACGATAATTCAATAACAATATATATCGATCGATAGACGTGTGGTGCGATAGGAAAAAATAGGGTTGATAAAACTTCGATAGAGAGTTTTCCTTCCTTCCTTTCAGCCTATCATATTAGTTCACTACTTCCTCTCGACCAATCGTAATCGCGGACCCAGGCACGTCGTCACAAAGCGCCGCCCTCTCAAACCACAACACAGAGCATGTGGATATGTCGCAGGAAGTAGCGGCGGAGGAAACGGTCCCAAAACGGGGTTTTACTAGTTCGCCAGTCTGGCAGAAATAAACCAGTGATTTGTAAAACTTGCACGGAACCGGTAAAAACAAAGTCTGGTAACGCAACTAACTTGTTTCATTACGTAAGCCGCTGACACCCGCAGCAGCGCGAGCCCATTCAGCCCCGCGCTGCTGCGGGTCTTCTTAGGAATCTTATGGAACTTCTTCCAAAACAAAGCAGGTATAGCAGCTAAACTGGGCTCCCTTCTTTGTGATAAAATGAAAAAGCGTCCAAGCGGCATAAGGATATCACACATGCAGTAACGTGCTTCCAGGTTTTTCAGCTGCAGACGTATCAATCACTAGATTGATATGTCTGCAGCTGAAAAACCTGGCTTCAAACAATTACCTGCCACTCTTGATCCGCGATATAAAGTTCCGGGACGCATCTTTTTCTCTAACAGCGCTCCCTAAATTGTGCAACGAGTGCCGTGAATCAGTGCAAAATGAGCTGCAATCTGTGTCCTTACACGCCACAACCTCAGACCTCAGCCCTGCGTCAGCCTCTCAATTGACTAGAAATAAAATGGACCCTGAGGAGCAACTAGTGTACTATTCCCACCTAAATAGGCTATTTTATTTATTTATTTGGTATATTTATTTTGGTAATTTTACTGGTCACTTTAGTTTATTCTTTGTCATTATTTAATAACATAACTCAGGTCTCTTAAGTTATTTTTCTTTAAAAAAAATCTGTTATGGTTAAAAAAGTAGGTTAAATAAAGATTTAATTGGAATTCTGTGTTTGTGTTCTTTATTAAAATTAAATCATTTAGCAATATCATAAAATGTCCAGGCAGAGCTGCACATAAAATATGGTTTTAAATATTTTCAATAATTATCGATATCGATCAATATGCATTTTTTTTTATCGATAAGCTTTTTTTCTATATCGTCCAGCCCTACACCGAAGTAAAACTACTCCTAAAAGTATATTTTCTACAAATGGTTTCTTAAGTAAATGGAACGCCGGGTTAACGAGGCAGGATAATTAGTCCGCTTTTTGCCCCAGTCTTGCCCTTCCGACATGCCCCAATTATCAGGAATTCTCTTAGGATTTTTTTAAACTGTGGTGGTGTTTTATTTTTAATACATACATTTGGGACCCACATTGTCTGAATCCACACTACATAAAACAAACTGTACCAAAAAGACAGCTATGAGAGGCACATAAAGTGAATAAGTGATTGAAGCTGTGTGTGAATCAAATTCAGGGACAAAACGGTTTCAGAGACAAACATTTTTTAAAAACTATATTTATGTGACAATTCAATTCAATTCAATTTTATTTATATAGCGCCAATTCATGAAACATGTCATCTCAAGGCACTTTACAAGTTAGGTTCCATCATATTATACAGATTGGGTCAGATTATACAGATTGGTCAAAAAATGTTCCTATATAAGGAAACCAGTTGATTGCATCAAAGTCCCGACAAGCAGCATTCACTCCTGGAGAAGCGTAGAGCTACAGGGAGAGTCGTCTGCATTGTACAAGGCAGCGGCATCTGTGGTGTGCCTGTGAGACAGCGCTGAGATAGTAGATCTCACTGCTGCCTCAACAGGGCTTCCAGAATGACTAGTGCTGTCGGTAACGTTGCCATTAAAACAAAAAATAGTCAATAAAAGTTGTTACTAGCCCTTTTTGAAAGAACATTGCTAGGGATATCTGAAAAGTCGCTAAATATAGCAACAACAACGCTAAAAGGGCAACAGTGAGTGGACTGTCCTCTCTGGTTTTCCTTCCCTCGGTGCGTGGGGTGTGGTGCTCGAAACGTGACTGGACAAATGGCTTGATTTTGGAGACACGAAATGTAGAATAAATTCTCATTGCAAGGCAGCTGGAGACAAACAGAAACAGGGTTAATGACTTTGGAAATCGGGAAAGGGACCAATAAACCTGGGAGCCAGTTTCTTGCAGTCAACACGTAGAGGTAGGTCCTTTGTATAAAGCCAGACCCTTTGTCCGGGGAGACAAGCTGAAGCAGGAATCCTACGGCGATTTGAAGATCTGATGTAACACTGAGACATCCTGATCTTTCTCCAAACTCGCTGGGGTCGTAATGCAGCTGCTCGTGCCAAAGGGACTTTTGCCTCTTTCTCTTGGATGGAGCAAACAGGTAACCTGACTCTAGCCAGACGGATGTGGCTCCGCCTAGCTCCACTCACATCCATCTGGGACCTCTCCATAGGAATGGCCTTTTTTGAAGGCTGGGCCTTATCAAAAATTCTTGCATATGATTGGATAAGCCACTTGTCTGTCATCTTTATCAACGTGCTATTTCAACCACTCACACCGAAGCTAACCCGTGACGCTGTGAGAGCGACGCAGGAAAAAACTAAACTTTTTTTAATTTATTTTTTTTTTATGTGTTTGCGGCTCTAGTGGCACGCGTTTTATTGACAGTGAGCTGACAGGAAGAGGGTGGAAGACAGGCGGCAAAGCGCCGCGGGTTGGAGTTGATCCCGGGCCGACCGCGTCGAGGACTAAAGGCCTCCTAACATGGTTCGCGCTAACCGCTCCGCCACGGGCGCGCCCCGGAAAACAAAACTTGCCAAATCCGGTCGGGAGAAGGGCGAAAACATCGTTTCCACCAACAAAAGCCTTCAGAGGCGTTCTCTGATGTTCTTTTAATGAAACAATATTAGGTAGATTGGACAACACGGAAGAAATAGCAGCATCAATGTTAACGCTTGCTTCCTCGATGCGAGCCGCCATTGTTGTCTAAATCAAAACAGCCTCACGTCACGGTCGCTATCCACTACGTCACATCTATGAAACTCCAGCCCTGCGCCCTGATTGGCTGGACAATAAAATTGGTTGGAGAAATCACTCTATGGGAGATGTCCCAGATGGATGTGAGTGAAGCTAGGCGGAGCGACATCAATCTGGCTAGGGTCAGGTTAGCAAACAGGAGGTTGGCAGCTGAAAACCTCTTAGAAGGGGGACAGACCAGTGGTACTGGAAGCCAAAAGGCAAAGCTCTCGATTTACCGGTCGATCTACGTTCCTACCCTCATCTATGGTCACGAGCTTTGGGTCGTGACCGAAAGAACGAGATCCCGGATACAAGCGGCCGAAATGAGTTTTCTCCGTAGTGTGTCTGGGCTCTCCCTTAGAGATAGGGTGAGGAGCTCAGTCATCCGGGGAGGACTCAGAGTAGAGCCGCTGCTCCTCCATGTCCAGAGGAGCCAGTTGAGGTGGCTCTGGCATCTGGTCAGGATGCCTCCTGGACGCCTCCCTGGTGAGGTGTTCCGGGCACGTCCCACCGGGAGGAGGCCCAGGGGAAGACCCAGGACACGCTGGAGGGACTATGTCTCTCGGCTGGCCTGGGAACGCCTTGGGATTCCCCCGGAGGAGCTGGCCCAAGTGGCTGGGGAGAGGGACGTCTGGGCCTCCCTACTGAAGCTGCTACCCCCGCGACCCGAAGAGGAAGCAGAAGAAGATGGATGGATGGATGGAAAATGATGTGGGTTTGAATACATTTTTTACACAACAGTGCACCGGATCCTTCAAAGGCTGCAGCCCTGAATTAACACCTTCAGGCCTGACTTGAAACTCTGTGTTGGATTGATTTGGTCTGGGTAAAGAAGCAGCCAATCATGCTGCTCGCCCCGCCCAGTTTCTCTTGATTGGCAGGCGAATGAATTCTGCTGAAAAGTGTAGTTATGAAATAAAAAGGCCATTGTGAAAAACACCATTATGACATAAAAGAGGACTTTTTAAAAAAATGACAATTTTAAATAAAAACTGATGGCATTAAATGAAAACACCTAATTTTATATTATAGTGAAAAAATAGTATTGTGAAATATTTTCAATTATTACACACGTTTAAAGAAAAATGGAAAATATTTCATCGTAAGCATTCAGTTATCTCACGATTTCATTGAGACGGCATGAATCTTTGGTTTGACCGTTGCCTGTTCTGTCGCAGTTTGGCCGACTGTCGGATCTGTGCAGCCCAGTCCATAAGAAGTACCAGCTGGCTGTCACCACAGTCTTTGGCAAACACATGAATGCCATCGTGGTGGCATCTGAGAAGGTAGCCCGGGAGTGCATCTTATTCATCAAGGAGCAGCGAACCGAGCCAGAGACATTTCTGCCCATCGACTACCTGGTTGTAAGTGGCCTCATTGTCCTGCGGGTGGTCGACGGCGGTCGTGGACACACTCCCACCTCTGTCTCTGATAACCAGCCCTCCTTTGTGTGCAGGTGAATCCGCTGAATGACCGACTGAAGGAGATTCCTGGTGCCATGATGGTGGTGGATGTTGTGCAGGTTAATGCTACCGCGGTCGCTGCTCAACTGAGGAAAGTGGTGCAGTTTGTCTGCGGCAACGCCTTGGTGTGTGAAACTATGAAAGATGCAAGGAGCGTGGCCTTTGACAGGCAGCAGCGCGTTAGGGTAAGCCGGAAATTGTATTCTGTTGTCCTGTGATTGCGTTTCTTTAAGGATATGCGCCAATCACTTGTGCTGCGTGCAGACCGTCACCTTGGATGGGACGCAGTTTAAAGCGTCGGGCGTGATCTCCGGAGGTTCCAGCTATCTGCGGACCAAAGCCCGCTGCTGGGATGAAAAGGACATGAGACGTCTGAAGGAACGCAAGGATGAGTTGATCTCTGAGATGCGCGTGAGCAAATGTTTCAAAGCTCCATGAACACAGCTGTCTGTGCATTAATCTTCATTTATGGATTCTTCCGGTTTCTTCTTATTTCACACCAAGCTATCTTCACATGTATCTTCACACATGGTTTTGTTTCCTTTTGTTTTTTCACAGGATTTGATGAAGCTAAAAAGGAAGGAATCCGATTTAAAGCAAATCAGGGCAGAGGCTCAAGGAGCTCAGACCCGTCTGAAATACACTAAAACGGATTTGGAAATCCTTCGGAATAAAACTATTCCCAAATGCCAAGCGGTAGGAACATAGAAGTGCCTTTATATCACATTCAGCCTGATAACTTAACACAGATCTCCTGTTTTTATAAAGATTAGCAGGGTTTCCTCCTGAAAACTAGCTAAGCCTGGTGGTAGTTCAGTTTTAAAGGCGTTTGCTTCTGATGCCTTCGTAGCCGTCAGCTGATGAACATTTTCCTGCATCAATCTGTACCACAGCAGAACGGAGCATTGCGTGCTGCAGCACTGCACGGCACGACGGGGGAGCTCAGGCCGACAGAACCTGGTCACTGGGCTGGCTCTGTCCGTCACGCTAATAACGGCTAACATTAGCTTATCTATTTCGGCAGGTTTACTGCTTCACTGTTGCAGATACAGGAGCTGTTAGTTTAGCATGTAGCACCGTTCAGCGTCTTGTTTTGGTTTGTCTGCCTGGGTTGAGTGTCTAGTGCAACAATTTGGGCAGATGTGAATAGATCTGTTAATATAGATTTTGACGCAAATCAGTATCTTTGAATAATTCATTTTTTGATGTCAATTATATCGAGGCATCGATTATTTTGACATCCTTACTGAACTCGCTGTGTCTGACTAAAACCTTCATGATGGTTACATGACGATCGTAAAGACTCTTGATTACTGATTCTTGATGTACCATCTTTGGTATCACTGTTACTGATGTATAAGAAAATTATTTAGAATAAATATGATGCAGTGCAGGAAACCCTGGATTAGTCAGTGAGAGCCCAGAACTCACAGTTCATAAGATGTCTTGATGAATCAGCAACAATGAATTACAAATAACTTTTTATTTTGTCTTTTCTGTGCTGCTGATGGATTTTTAGGAGATCTCCCGTCTGCAGAGTGAATTATTGAACCTTGAGTGTCAGATTCAGATGCAGGAGGAGAATCTTGAAGCAAAAACTGCAGAGATGAAGAGGATTAGACAGCAGATCGATCAGGTACAGCCTTTCCAAACATGTTCAGATGCCCTACTTGCTCCAGACTGCAAGAGAAGCTTTAAAATGAACTGATTTAAATTGAAAAAAAGAAAACTTTTTAGATTGCTTAGCCCTTGAAATCATGGATTTAAAAAGATCCTGTTTTCAGGAATTAGTGCATGTCTTCTTTTTAAACTTGCATAAAAGCTACATGTTTTTTTACTTATAGCTATGAGTTTATACTCCCTCTGTCACCTGGGTCATGGAAACTACAACAGGTTTAAATGGAGGGCAACCGGACTGTCACTCGGTTTTTCTGACTACATTTCAGCACTTGTCTTGGTCAATGGAAATGGAAATACGCTCAGCCCATTGCCTTCGATTAAAGCCTGTTGTCGTCATTGTGTGCGGCATTACTTTACCACTGTTTTGCACCTGTGTAGGCTTCAACTTATAGATGGTGTGTTTTTAGATCGACGACATGGTGTTTGCAGACTTCTGTGTTCAGATTGGTGTGGAAAACATCAGAGAGTATGAGCAGGAGCACTTGAAACAGCAGGCAGAGCTCGACAAGAAACGGTAAAACCAACCACACGGCAGCGTTTTCATGCTTGTGCCTGATATTTAACTGAGCTAATCTGTAAGGGTTTTTTCTGACAGCTATGAAGAATTAAAGGGGACATATCTATGCTAAATCCCCTTTTTTAGCCCTTCAATACATTTTTTTGTGTACTTGGAGTCTCGAGGAGTGCAGAAAATGTGAATGTAGTGTGTCCCGGTGCTGCATAGATATCTTTATATTCTGTTTGGGTCGTCAGTTTTCTCTGTTCTATTACGTTTTTGAACAATTAGGTCACAGTATTTGCTGTGGAACTGCTAAACAAGGGCAGGCTTTCCCCCAGTGGCTTTACTTTACACACCCACCCACACCCCACCAGGCCAAGCGTTTATTTTAAATAAGTCTTTTATACACCAGTAACAGTGATACCAAGGATGGCATAGTAGGGTTTTCAGAATAACCGATGCCTTAATATAATCAATACTAAAAATGAATTATTCAAAGATAGACATTTGCGTCAAACTCTATATAAACTGACCCATTCACATCTGCCCACATTGTTGCACTTCTTCCGTCAGCAGTGCACAGAGACACTCATCCTTTCTCCCCCTGCAGCTGCTCACCAAACCCAAATAATGAGCTGCTGCTGGAAATCTAAAAGTCTGCTAACGTGGCGAAGAGCCAGAAGAAAACACGCAATCCTCTTTATAGACAAGATAAACATAAAAGTGTAACTTTTGTCCCCGACAGACAAGAAAAACGAAATGCTGAACGATGCTACATGCTAAGCTTTAAGTTCCAACATTGGTATTAAAAACGTACGCTCTCTGTGGCTGACCGTGGACGAGGAAAGCTGGTTAGCCAAGAAGCTAACTTGCTGTGACACAGGTAGCAGCTTGCAGCTCAGCTGTAAGCCGAAGAGCAAAGTCTCTTACAAGACCTGTTGTCCATGAAAACTAAGCAGGACAGGATTCCGAAACGTGTTGAGGAAGTTACGTAGTTACGTGTGCAGATTGAAGAGAAGGAAGAAGGATGTGGACTTGGAGAAGAGAGTCGAGGATTTGGAGCAGTACTCCAGAATCAGTGATTTGGTTGTGACAGGACTCAAGAGTAAATATAAAAAGCAGTTTTCAAATAATGATGTCCTTTATTAAGAAGAAATACAGTAGCTATCCACACCTCATGTGAAAAGTAATTGCCCCCCATCGCTCATAGTTTTAAGTCACGAAACACCTGATATTAAGCAAATGTGTTGCTTAGTTTAACTAAGCACACCCCGGCCCGATTACTGCGGGTACTATACAATCAAGAAGTCTTCTGACAGCATGAAGTAGGCAGAGAGATCTTCAAAAAGCAACGCAAAATGTTCTGAGCTAAAGAAATCTTTACTATAGATGTGACATCTATCAGTAGAAAGAAAAGCCTTTATTATCATATTTGCATAAGAATATAACAGAAACATCATCATCTCTTATCCTGTAGCAGCCACAGTGTCACTAATGAATATCAAAGTGCAGTTTAGATGTTATATGAATTGTCAGTGTTAAAACTAGTACAAAAGCAACTCAGGGGGGTCATGGTTCCTACAGCAGTCTCTTCACAGCCATGAGGAAGAAGCTGTGTTTCAGTCTGTTGGTGTTGGCTCACATGACTCCAAGTCTGCCAGAGGGAAGGCTGGTGGAAAGAGAGTGTCCTGGGTGGCCGGGGTCATTCCAGATCTTTGTGGCCCGTCTAGATCTCCTCTAGACGAGGGAGTGGAGTGCCTATGATCCACTGGGTTCTGATGACCCGCTGCAGTTGTTTCTTCTCTGGTGAAGTGTAGCTGGCATACCACGGCGTACATCCATAGGTCAGGACACCTGTAAGCAAAGAGGTACAGAGCCATTTCTAAATCTTTGGTACTCCAGCTAACCTCAGTGAGAGCCATTATCCACAAATGGAGAAAGAAACGCAACAGTAGTGGATTTTCTCAGCAGTGATCAACCAACCAAAATTACGACCCCATTGTCTACTCATCCAGGGCGGCAAAAAGATCCCCGACCCTCTTTTGCCCCAGTTAGGTTTGGTCTGCGTGTTTCCAGGGGCTCATACGTGCACACAGAAAAGTATGTCAAACCCCTTGGTGTGAAAATATGGGACCTGCAAAACTTGATAAATCATGGAAGCATGATTGATCCTCTCTAGCATAAAGTCCTGAAGGAGAATGTGTGACCATTAATGTGTGAGCTGAAGCTCACTTGGTTTATTAAGCAGGACAGTGATCCAAAGCAGGCTTTTAGCTAGGAAGTTCTGAGAGGGAGTGCACTAACCCAGTGTGGTGTAATGCAGAGAGGCTCACACCACAGAGAGGCTCACACCGAGGTTAATACATACAATCAGGGAGTGTAACTTAAACTTGCTGCTAAAGGTCAAACTTGATTGTTAAACATACAACAAGTTGAACAGAACCAACAAACCGAAGCACTTTACAACACAATCTGCAAACCAACAGAGAAAAGTGTAGCCAGGACTGGCAGGTACGTCTTGCATTTCTGTGTATCTACTCTGTTAAGAACGCAGCTGACACTGGGGGCACTGAATATATTTCTAAAACTTGATTGTCACAATTTCATGCATCTTAGTACATGTAAACTGGAATGTTGCGCCTATAGGCGGTTATACCGGCTTTATAGTTACAGATACAGACACAGTTGGATAGATAGTTGCAATTAGCCTTCTGGCAGGAACTTGCAAAAAAAATTTAAATAAAGTACAAATTAGAAAAGTTAACTGAGGTCGTGTAAATGTCTTGTTCAACAAACTCAACTAAAGCATTGACACTTTCTTTTCCAACGACTTCAAATGAAGTTTTACAACTTTTTCTGTCTTAGTCTAACAACAATATAATGTTTCATAACATAAGAAGTAAAGAACACAGCTGACTCTTGAATGCACTGAAACTATTTCTTATACTAAAAGGTGAAACTTCATTGTCACATACAAACATCATCAGCTGCCAATTGTCAATAAACTAAAGAAGATATAACACTTTTATCTCTATCAGAAAGCATCACCAAGGTTAACTGAGGTAATGCAACATTCTTCTTCGAGTTCATGTGAGGTAGCCCCTAAAACAAGATTAGAAGCGCCTTGGGGTCTGAAGGTAAATGTCCCTTGCTGACTTTCAGTTGCCAGAGACGGTGAGTTTTCATAAACATTGTCAAAGTTTCAAGCTTAGCTGTGAGCTGCGTGCTTCTTCCTGCAGGTAAAGTTGTCCGTAGGGACATTAGCTATTCAACCAATAACAGCGCCCACCCACGCTGCGTCACACGAAAAATGGACAATGAAATGCGACTCTCGCGATTCGCCAGATGTGAGCTTGGCGCGAGATTGCACGAGACTTGAAGGGAAGATTCTAGATGGCGCTCTGTGAAGGCCGGATCGGCGAATTTTGAACATTGAGCGAAGTTTCCAGGGAAAATTTAGGGCACACCGAAGGCGTACATCCCAAAAACAGGGCGTACATTTTCTTAATATTTTTAGTACAGGGCGTACGATGTACGCTACCTAAAAGCCTGATCCAAAGCAAACCAACAAGTCCACCTCTGAGTGGCTGAAAATAAAAAGTAAAGCAAAGGTTTATCACAAACGCGGGATGGCACTTGTTGCCATCCAGGGTTGTACAGCTAGTCGTTACATTAAGGGGACAGCTCCTTTTTACATTGGGTCAGGTTAGTTTACATACTTTTTAATAAATGAAATGTTATTGACTTTTTGATATTAAAGTCTGTTGATGATCTGAAACAATTCTTAGTGGCGAAAATAGCAAAAAGAGAAGAAATCCTAAACGGATTAAATCCTTTTTTCTTTGCTTTAAATATGTGTCAAATCAAAATTTCCGTTGGCCACTGCTAAATATAAAACAAATTCACTTTAACCTTCTTCTTTTTTTTTTTTTTTTAAAGACACCT
Organism: Fundulus diaphanus; assembly: GCA_037039145.1. Lineage (NCBI taxonomy): Eukaryota > Metazoa > Chordata > Actinopteri > Cyprinodontiformes > Fundulidae > Fundulus > Fundulus diaphanus. The sequence continues at coordinate 42,728,801 of CM073134.1, forward strand.
TTTGTTGAAAAGATTGTGCACATCGTGGACTGAACTAATACGTCGGGTTCTTCTCTGTTGGGTATCTCTCGCCTAAGGCTGGAGTTTGAAGGTCAGCGCACCCGCCTGAACGCACAGCTCGAATATGAAGAAGACCAGCTGGCGCAGGAGAGGAAGAAGCTCAGCATAATGGAGGGTACCGTTAGTAAGGAGGAGCAAGCCATCGTTAAAAGCAGTGAGGTAGCCTTCTCTTGCTTTAAAAGTGGAGTTTTGGGCTCCCTGGTCTTTGTAGCAATGTAGAAAAAAAGGAGTGATGAGAGGGAAAGAAGTCATACAAACAGCCTCTACACAAGTGGCACAAACTTTAATTTCCTTCCTTGGCTTTTATTGTTGTAAAGTAGCTTACTGTTGTCAAAATGCATCATGTTACATGTTGTCTAACATGCTAGCAGTTATGCCCGATAACCATTTTGTCCCCTGGATCATAATACTGTAACTCACCTATGCGTTTAGTTAAACTTTATTTTATATCCCCCTTTGGCTGTGAAAACAAGCAGATTTCTTCATCTGAGTTTTTACTGTTTTTGCGCAGGATGAGAAGAAGCTGTTGGACGTGGTAGACGAGGGTCAGAATAAGCTTCTGGAGATGAAGAAGCAGCTTCTCCTGAAAAAAGGCCAGGTGGCCTCGGCCAAAGCTGAGCTCAACCAGAAAACTCAAACTCTTCAGGAGATGAACAAGTAAAAATCCCCCGAATTTCACCCCTTTGCTTTGGTTTGAGTTTATCACTGCTAATGTGAATGCATAGACATAGACTGATAGGCATTAATGTGCAGATTTTTTTTAGTCTTTAGCTGCTCTTTTCACTCTTTTCTGTTCAGTCCTGTACAGACAAACGTGAAAAATATCAACGAATGACGACGAATGACTGTACTGCAATGTAAAATGTACATTTTTGAGGCATTTTAAACATTTGCTTGAAATTAAGTATCTCTCTTAGAACAGATTATACACGCAATCTAGATCTAGAAATCTTTAAAATGTGCATAGGTTTACATAGGTATGAATAAAATATAAAATATACTTGTTTTCCAGGCTTTTTCCAAAATCCTCCCTCCAATCAAATCTAATCTAGTGTTGTTTTCCCCTGGGTTTTCCTCTTTCCCCAGTTTTTTGCTGGGGAAAGCAAATGCTCACAGTGAAGTTTAGGATTCCTACTTTCAAAATAAAACGCTTTTAGTTATGTATGTAATGTGATATGGAGTTCCACCTCTGCTTTTTTAGCCATCAATCATTGGATTGCTGGAAGCCTGTTGATGGTTATAGAAAAGCATGTGGGTGGTGAAATTTACTGAGGGGCGTTAAACCGATTATTAGTGGGGCTGATTCCAGCACATTATTAGAACCTGTATTCAGAATTATGGTACAGTGTGGATAAGAGAAAAACCTTAATAAATTCAGCGCAGCCATTTGTTTTTCAAACCATTGAATTACTATCATGTAAAAGTCCTAAATCTGAGTCGGTAACACCTGCAGAAACCCTGTGTATAATCATTCTATCCTGCCAATGGTGCAAATTCCAAAGTATCAAATAAAAGGCAATCCTTTTTAGTTTTTTTAAACAAGCCATTGGAACTGTGTCAGTCATACTGCTTGTTGGCTTTTGAGTACTTCACTAGGATAACAGTGTTTCTGTTGTGACTTGTGTAAGAGAGCTGACGAAACTTCAGCGAGAGGTCATGTCTGCAGAGACGGCTCTGGAGCAGAAACGCTTGGCTCGACACAACATGCTGCTTGCCTGCAAAATCCAGGACCTGCCGATCACCCTGTTGTCAGGCAGCCTGAACGATATCAGCGAGATACAGGTGGGACACAAGTCTATGGATGGATTTTATAGGGCTGGACGATATAGACAAAAAGCATATCGATAAAAGAGAAATCATATTGATCAATATCGATTATTATCATTATCGACAAATTCAAAACATATATTTTAAGTGCAGCCCTGGTCATTTTATGCTGTTGCTTGGCGACCTATTTTTACATTAAGAATGCAAACACTGAATTCAAACTCAACCCTTTATTCAACCAACTTTTTACCAAAACTGCAATTTTTTAGAAAAGAAAAAAGAACGCATGCTCTCTGAACTCTTTGAAGGGGCGGAGCTTAGTTCCTGGGTCTGCGTTTGTGATTGGTTGTGAGGATGTAGTGATGTAGGGGAGTGGTGGCCTAGTGGTTAGAGACTGCTCCCCACAGTGGCAGCCCACTGCTCCCCAAGAGGATGGGTTAAAATGCAGAAGTGAATCTCTCCATTGTGAGATCAATAAAGTTCAATTATTATTAATATTAACCTACATGATAGACTAAAATGCCAAAGGAAGGAAAACTGTTCTACTTATATTCTTATTGAATTATCGTCCAGCCCTAGGATTTTATTTTGAATGATAATTTAACCATGTTTGCTAATTGATATCAGTTTCATCTTAAGGTGTCATAATGTAACTAATAGTTATGGAATAATAATAATAAGTTATGGTAGAATTAAATGACAGATTTTTCATTGTGCAGCTTGCGACAGATTCAGAAAGTACCACAGCCACAGTGGACATTTATGAGAGAGAGGCTCTGATCATCATTGACTATTCTGAGCTGGCAGATGAGCTCATGGTGAGACATCATATGACGTATTCACAATTCCACTTCAATATTCAGCGTCCATTCAATAAATGCATTTGTTGATAGAATCTGCACGATGAGAAGGAGATAGAAACTCACATGATGAAGCTGAAGGACTCAGTGTCCGCTGTAGAAGATGTGCTCAATCGCTCCACTCCACCCAACCTGAAAGCTCTGGCGAAAATGAGGGAGGTGAAAGATAAGTTGCTGGGACTTACTGAAGGTATTTTGTTTTTCTGGTTAGATTTTTTTTACTTTTGTGTTGTCTGGAACATGAAGGTATTGACAGGTGTGCATACAAAGCGTAATGTCTCCCAAGAACACTTTGCCAGTCTAAATAAAAGTGAAAAAAAATCTGTTCACTTGTTTGGACTTTTTGTAAGGACGACAGAGTATATCATATCTGATGTCATGTAGATACACAGTATTTGGTGTTAAAAAATGGGGCTTGAAAGGGCACATGACTTTGCAATGCATTGTGGGATGCTGAGTTTATAAATGTTAAGTCTTTAAGGGCTCGTGGACAAAGCAACTTCGGGTGGGTTCAGGATCTCAGAATCTTTCACCATAAAAATTCAACTTGTCATTTCAGTGGTAAGTAAACAACACACTTTGACCTCACAGTGCTCCTCCTCCACTCCGGTGTCTGCCGGAAAAATGTATTCAAAATGATTTTAAGGCTGGCATCCATTCTACATTTATGATGAAAATATTTAGGAGCTTATCGGTTAATTTATTTATGAAGCAGGGTGTTTTCACAAAGGGTCTCCTTTACTTTTACTTTGTCTGCGGCCCTCAGTAAGCTAGTCTAGCGCTAACCTCCTGCTAAAAGCTCTGTGTAAAACAGCATAAGAAGCTTTGAGAAACACACATGCTCTCATTATTACTTTTAAAATTACTTCAGTTATAGTGAAATATCACAGTTAACCTCCAAGGAGTGAGGACAATTTATGAATGAATCTTCAATCCCTGGAGGAAATAAAGTCTTCTTTCTACTTTGTTTGCTACCGTTAGCTGGCTAGGGTAGCACTAGCAGCCCGCTAAAAGCTCCGAGTAAAACAGCACAACAAGCTTTGATTCAGACTTACTAGTCTGAAAATCCCCCGAACACACGTATCGGGATGTGGCGTTGACAGTGAGGTTGGGTTGTCTCACGGCTGCTATCCAGAGTCCATTGGTTATCTATTTGTCGATGCAGAGATCCCAGCTCCTTGGCTTTGATTCCACGTTGGAAAACTGAAAAATCTCAACTCGTTGTTTTTTGCAAAGCAAAAATGGCACAGCATGTTTGCACCATGTTTTCAGCTAATTAGAAACAAAAGATCAGAAAATAAAGAGTGTTGTGGATGAAGACTGTGTAAACAAACGTCAGCCGGTTCCCCGATGCCCAGGTATCCCACAATCAGTGTTGGGTAATTTACTTTAAAAATGTAATCAGTTACAGTTACAAGTTACTTTGTTTAAAATGTAATTGTAGTGTAACTTTTTCGATTACTTTAAAAAAGTAATGTAACTAATTACTTTGATTACTTTTTGATTACTTTAAGGTTTTAATGAGTATTGACCCATGTTCAACATTTAATTTTTGAGAACTGAATGTGAACCTTAAAAAAGCGTAATTGGGAATTGACACTTGTATGACTCTATTCCTGTATATCCATCAGTAGTTAAAGGACAAGAGTCAGCAAATGCAAATTCTGCCCTGTAAAACAATGACAGCACAATTGTTGCTGTATGATCTGAAGCCCCATTTGGAGCTTTTAAACAGGCTTTGAAAAACTTTGATAATTTGCTGCTGTAATATTATAGATTTTTTAGAATAAAAAGCTAGCAGATGTGCATAATCAAAAATAACAGAAATACAATTATAGAGCATTCAGTATTGTAAGAAAGCCCACACTGTTTCTGGATAAATACATTATTGTATGAGTTAAGTTCTGTTCCGTTTTCTGCTTTTTTCGTTGTAAAACTGAAATGTCCCATGCTCCTGAATGCACCATAGCTTTCCGACGCTCACGAACGCAACACTGTGAACGCTGAGCTGTGTACGCGCGTTTGATTTTCCGCTTAAGACAAAGTTTTGCAGTTTCACAACACACGTCGGCTGTCACGGTTTATTGTTGTGTGTGAATAACAAGAGGTGGCTGTCAACAAGCTTGAAGGCTGTCATTTTTGATGCGCTGCTTGAGCTGAAATAAAACCGTGAAACGTCCGCTCGCTTGCTGTTCTTTCAGAAGGCTCCACCAGCACAGGATGGATCATCAGAGTGATAGAGACAAGGAGCCGTAGCGGGGAACGGCGATACAGGGCGCGAAGCAATAAAAATATCATTACATATTTCGCAAAGGTTTTTCTTTATATTTTTTTAAAAATGTAACTAAATTTGTAATTTTTAATGTTTTCGGAAGTAACTGTAACTGAATTACATATTTTCTCATTGTAACTGTAACGAATTACAGTCACTCTTTTTTTGTAATTAAATTACGTAACGTCGTTACATGTAATCCGTTACTCCCCAACACTGCCCACAATGCAATGCGGTTGTTACGTCACCCTTTCAAGCTCCATAAAAAAGTGTTCAGGTTCAGATTTGGCTTTAGTTCTGTGGTTAAGGATGGGTAGTTATGTCATATTTTGTATTCATTTCGTGATAAAGAAAGTGACATTATAAAGTATCATAAATCTATCACCTCATGCAGTTGGCTCTTTACCAAAGAAATGCAGTGGAAGGGGGGGGGGCAAGTAAAGGCCTCTAATGCTGTGTATTTCAGTCTCTGTTGTGTTGAAGTTGTATTTGGCAGAATATTCCAACATATCCAAAAATCTGTGGCGCAGTTTAGGTGGTTATTAAACTGTGTTGCTTCGGTATGTGTAACAAGTGCAGCTGGAGTGTTATATCCTTTAGGAAGGTGTCTTCCTGTGTCCCTGAAATGAAAGGCAGATATGCAATAATGTGACTGGCTTTTACATTACATACATGTTTTTTCCTTGGCAATATCACCATAAACGTTTTGTTTAATATACAGAACAATGTGTTCCCATGGTAGTTCTGCATTTTCTGTCAATAATAGTTCTAAATAATGCTACTGAAATACATTTTTGGTTTGTTTTGTTTCACTGGAACCCGTGAACAAGTTGCATGCTTAGTCCTTCTCTTCCTCATTCAGCTTTTGATGCCAGCACCAAGGCAACCAGGAAGTGTAACCAGGAGTTCGAGCAAGTCAAAGCTCAGCGCGTCCACCTCTTCAGTCAGTGTTTTGAGCATGTGGTGCTTGTAATCGATCAGATCTATAAAAGAATCTGCAGAAACAGCAGTGCTCAGGTGAGTCGACAAAGCACACGAAAAAAACCAGACCGAAGAGAGACCTGAAGTGCCGTCAAGTGTAAAAGGCAGACACACATTTCTGCCAACAAGTGGCTCATCTTTTCTCGTACTGTAAGAAACACACTCACACACTGCTCATGTTTTCTCCAAGGAAAAAAACAGCGAGCAGAAACATCTTATTAGGAAAATCTGGACCTGGTTAAGTTGCTGGTCTGGCTTAAATGACCAGGTCTGATCAGCTGTTACCTTGCTGGCTTCCCTCTGTCCTCATGCATTAACATTCAGCTCGCCGTTACCAGTCTTTGCACTGTGATCATTTCAGATGTTCCTCATGGAACAATTCACAGTAAATAGTTTATTCCAGATATTGGCCACCCTTAAACTGGATACTTTTTATTTTTCTACTCGAATTTAATAGAATAATCTGTCATTGAGGGTTTCAGTGGTCTAGAAAATTGGGTTTGTTGAGGAATCAGAATGTTCTTTCTGCAGCTCTATCCACCTCAAAAGATTCCTAGGCACGTTTTAAACGAAACATGTTCCCATAAAATCCAGTTTTCCCATAAAGCCTTTAAAATTCTGTGTGCTCCAGGCCATTCTGAGTGCTGAAAACCCGGAGGAACCATATTTGGGGGGCATCAACTACAACTGTGTGGCTCCAGGGAAACGCTTCATGTCCATGGACAATCTGTCCGGTGGAGAAAAGGCCATAGCTGCTCTCGCTTTGCTATTTGCTGTAAATAGGTAACCCAGTACTTAAAATAAACAAGTTTTCCCCACATATCTCGCCAGTCAATGCAGCTTTACTATTATTATTATTATAATAAACTGATTATTGGTTCTTTAGCTCGGTTTTGTCAGACCTCTGCTAGGAATCTTGGTTTTACTTTTGATAGTTGTTTAAAGCTAGATAAACAAATTAGCTCAGTCGTCAGATCAAGTTTTTATCACCTGCGTATTTTAGCTAAAGTTAAATCTTATTTTTGTTAAAAAGACTTTGAAGGACTTATCCATGCCTTCATCACATCTCGTTTGGACTACTGTAATTCATTATATAGAGGCCTGGAAAATTCACAGATGCAGCGACTTCAAATGATCCAGAACGCAGCGGCTCGGCTTCTTACAGGAACCAGGAAGCGTGACCATATAAGGCCCATACTGGCCTCTTTACATTGGCTGCCTGTTTTTTATCGAATAGATTTTAAGATTCTTTTATTAACTTATAAAGCTTTAAATGGATTAGCTCCCCCTTATCTTCTGGAACTTTTAAAATTTCAGCCCATGTCCAGAACCCTACGTTCTAATAATCAGCTTTTACTAACAGTTCCTCGGACCAGACTTAAGAGGAAAGGAGATCGGGCTTTTTCTGCTGTTGCTCCTTCTCTATGGAACACTCTACCTTTCCAAATTAGATCTGCCCACAGCCTGGATCATTTTAAATTGCTTCTTAAAACTTATTTTTATTCTTTGGCATTTAATTAAAGTAGTGTTTGATACTTTGTTTTATTCATTTCTGTTGTTGTCACTCTTGTACAGCACTTTGGTGCAGTTCTATGCCTGTTTTAAAGTGCTATATAAATAAATTTGACATTGACATTGACATTATTATTAATAATATTACACATTTCTCCATCTCTAACTGATTGATTGTTGTGCTGTTTCTTCTTTTAGCTTCCGCCCGGCTCCTTTCCTCATCTTGGACGAGGTGGACGCAGCTCTGGACAACACTAATATTGGCAAGGTAGGAACTAGAGGTCGACCGATACGTCGGCCAGCCGATATTTTCGGCCGATATTTGAAAGAAGTTGATATTTTTGTGATATCGGTATCAGCCGATACGTGCATGCTTTGGGGCGAACCATTAGCGCATTCAGCAGCCATGCCTTGGCGTCACGTGAAGCATACGTTGCCGTTCCCTCCCTGGCAGAGAGCGGCTGGTAATGTAAGACTGGTTGTAAGACAACAAGAGGAAGCTTTCAACTTTTATTGTATTTTTAACTGTCTAATTTAGATTTATTTGCCTTTGAATATCTGCCCCTCTGTGTGTGAGCGGGCTGAAACAGTTTCTGCACAGGTCATCTGAGTGGTGTGTTTTTTTTAACTTTCACTTTGGCGCTGAAACTTGCGTGTCAACGTTGTTGTTTTTTTGTAAATGGTGGTGGAGCCACTTAAAGTCGGTATAAAACTCCTTTTCCACTGTGTAAAAAATAAGCTGCCACCGCTGCGTGTGCGTTGCCATGAAATATCATGCATGCAGTCACCAAGCACTACGTGTACAGCATCTAACTTTACAGCAAATAATGTCCATGTGAAGCGGTGCTCTCTTTTTTTCTCCTCCTCCACACTGTCTCGCTGTGACGCGGGTTTTTTCGGTCCATCTTTTCCGTGACAGAACCTGTTATCAGGCTGTCTGTGAAGCTAATAACAGCTAGCGCTAGCTTACAGCTCTGTGGTCCGTGCGGGTTATAACTTCGCTGATGCATGTGAGCTTTATGTTGCTCTGAAACTTCTGTGTCGTCCTGTTAGCTTAGCACGTAGCACCGCTACGCTCAGTCTAATTTCAGCGTCATTTTGACGACTTTCAGTGTAACGGCCGGTACGCTGAAATGCTATGATAAAACTTTGCTGGTTGGAGCTGCTAATTTACCCCATTCATCCTCCCAGGTCTGTTCCACTTTATTCAGCCAGTTGTGGATGCAGCTGTGTAATTTAATATGTTTGCTTACCAGATTAAATGTCAGTTGTCAGTTTTGGATTGTGTGAAATAAACGTCTAAATAAATGCGTATGGTCCGGTGCAATTTATACATCTTTTTTTCCTCTTTATGACGCATTTTTTGACTGATGCGACTTATAGTCCGTAAAATACAGTATTTAAATGTTCTACATTGTTTGCTATCCATTGTTTATATATTATGGATTTTTTAAAGTTGAATTGCGCAAGTTTGAAGGTTTTTTTTTTCCTTTCTTTTTTTTATACATGCCTGATGTAAAGTGAGTTTTCCTCTATTTAATGCAGTTGCCTCAACAGTCAGTTCAAGTCATGACGCCTCTAAACAGAGGAGCTGTGCAGTCGCAGCGGCAGATTCTTTTCCTCTTACATGCGCAACACCGGCCAAAGAAAATTGACCCCGCGTATCGGGTATCGGTTTGCCTGATGTCAAAATAATCTGTATGGGTATCGGCCTTAAAAAACCTGTATCGGTGGATCTCTAGTAGGAACCCTGATGCAGGCCAGATGTTGGGCTTTATCTGTCGATGCACTGGTCGGTTATCAAAAATGTGCTGATTATGTGAGAGGAAAATAGGGAAAATGTTTGTAATAAAAATGACTCCATTTAACTTGTAGATCACTGAAAATGTGACCATGCTCTCCATCGCCAGCGAATGTTTTATTGGTCTTGATTTCTCCAGGTGACCAGCTTTATGAGAAAGGAGTCCAGAGAGAACATGCAGATCATCGTCATCTCCCTGAAGGAGGAGTTTTTCTCCAAAGCCGACGCTCTTCTTGGAGTCTACTCTGATGTGAGCTACGTTCGCAGCGCCCTGCTACTGGACAGAACATTTTAGAAATGCTTATTTGGTATAAATAGACTTTCACTGATGTTTTGCTTTTCACAGTTTGATGGATGCATGTTTAGTCGCGTTCTGACCCTGGACCTGCGTCCTTACCCGCTGGTTGAAGATGAGAGCAACAAAGAATCGGACATGGAGACTAGAGCAGACAAGGGACCGGATTCTTGTAGCCTGGATTCAGCTTCCTGAGGACAGCGTTTGTTTACAGTTCAGCTATGTTCAGAAAAACTTGTTCTAAGAGTTTTTATGTCCTTCGGGTGTTTGACGATGTTTACTCCTTATCAGTAACAACAGCCTTCTGGTTCTATTTTTACTAAAAAGTGTTGTTAGTTTCTGCCATTTCCTGAGTCTTCTGGGATTGTTTAATCTGCAAGTCTTTGCTGACAAGTTTGATTGAAGCATTTGAAGAACTGGCTGTCTGGGTTCAACTTCCTGCTTTGGTTCTGCCATGTTTTGTCAGTAGCATGACTGAAAGAGTTCACGCCTGAAATACAGCCACATAAATGACAGCATAGTGCAGGTTAAAAAAAACGAAATACTCTTGTTGTTTTTTTCAAAACTGTTTTCATGTTTGTAATGTTTGGCATTCAGTTCATGCTTTAGACATAAAGCTCGCTCATTAAAAGTACGTTGGAAGAAATGATGGTATTTTTTCCCCCAGCATGTCCCTGTTTGAGAGCTTCTATTTCTGGGTTCATAATTAAATATTTTTAGAATGTGGGAGATAAACAAGTAGGTTAATTCATTCATGGCATTCTCTTTTGTGTTATTTGACATCTACTAAAAGTGGAATTGCAACCTTACTGTGAAGCAGTCGCAGTTCCGAGGCTCTGATGGCTTTTATTGTGTGCGATGACACTTCCGCAGCAGCAGGGGGCAGTAAAGAGGTTCATCCGGACCTAGTATCTACGGAAGTAAGCGGATCATAGATCGAGTCTGTTGTGTTTTTGGTGAACGGGGCATGACAGATAGTATTTATCCTTTCACATTGTGATTGCACGTCTTTAATAGTCGGACAAGCAGTTTTTTGGGGTTTTTTGTTCTGTTGCTGCTGAGCTGCCGCAGGACAGACCCCGGCTGCTTCTGGGTGGTTTGGGAATAACCGCAGCACGATGAAGGTCCTCTCGTAGTTAGTGTGTTTAAATCCTGTAAGGGTTCCACTAGCTCTGGTCACTGGAGACCTTCATCTTGTGTCGCTGTCTCCGGAGGCCTTAACTGGGTGGAAAGTGCGGCTGACGGTCGGGTGTTGGCACCATGGGAGCCGAACAGAGTGGAGATGCGGAACATAAACACTCCGATTACAGCTCATCTGGTAAGAACCCTCCCTGGTTTCCACGCCTGGTTACGTTCTAGCTGGCTTTGTTACAAATGGGCCAAACTAAAAAGAAGGAGAGAAAAAGTTTAGCCAACATCGAGTTCATCCTGATGACTGATCATTGCAGCGGTGCCGTCCCCGGCGAGGCAGAAGGCAAAGATGGATGACATTGTGGTCGTGGCCCCGGGGACTCAGTCCATGAGGAATATCCACAACGACCCCGACGTGATCAAGCTCCAAGAGATCCCTACGTTTCGGCCGCTTCTTAAAGGTACCATGCACCCCTAGTTGGATGTTTGTCTCATAAAGGTTGGGATCTAGTGCCAGACAGAGTCAGTCCCTTGGTGTAATATACCAGAGCAAAGGTGTCATGATGAGAATTGGGTGGAATAATTAGTGTTTGGGATTTATAGCAGATAGCGCAGACAGACTTACGATACTATATACCTTTATTGTAAACCCAAGTCTGAAATTTAGAACAGAAAGAAAGCAGGACATTTAAACCAGAAACATCAAAATGATTTACTGGGGTAAAATTTCAAGTCCAACACAAAGAAATGCATCATGTTTAAGTGGGAGGCAAATTAAGCAACGTTTTAAGCATTGGTTTACAATTAAAATAAAAAAAAATAGAAAAAGAAAATGAGAAGTGTTACATATTGTTATAAGGCCACTTTACTTTGATACTCCAAAATATAATTAAGGGTAAACAAATGTCTTTAGAACTCGCTGAATTATTTAATAGAGTCTACTCTTTGTCATTCCATGCCAGTATAAATATGGATGTTCTGCTCACGTCAGGAGTACAACTGGCAGGATTAACAGGATAGACTGCAGACCAACCAAGACATGGCTGTCCACTAAAACTGACAGACCTGGTAGCAGAGAATTAATCAGAGGAACAGACAGGAGGCCCATGGTATCTCTGGAGGAGCTGAAGAGATCCACAACTCAGGTGGGAGCATCTGTTAACAGGCCAGCTATTATGCGCTAAACGAAACGAACCTTTGTGGAAGAGAGGTATGAAGGAAGCCATTAGAGATGTTTTTGACGGGTGGTCACAAGTCACGCAGGATACCAATGGAGGAAAACATGGAGGAAGGTGATCTGGACAGCTGAGATCAAAATTGAACGTTTTGGCCTAAACGCAAACTGATGTGTGTGCCAGAAAACGTACACTGCACATCTCCCTGAACAAACCGTAACACGGGTGAAACATGGGGGAGGTAGTATGACGGGTTCTTTTCTTCAGCAGAAAGGGATAAACCGGAAGATGGTTTGAGCTGAATACAGGTCAATCGTGGAAGCGGAGCTGCTATACACCCAGGAAGGTTTCTGGCTCCAGCAAAACAACGACGTAAACAAGCACCCAGAGCTAAACTAGAACGGTTTAGATTTCAGAATGTTAGCTTCAAAGCCCCCAGGCTTAAATCTCTCCATCCTGTCTTACTTAGCTTGAGCTCTTTTCCAAATAAGACGGGGCAAAATTTCCGATGGGGAAATCTGGTGAGGACAGCCAAGGGTGGTTCTGCGCAGTAGGGGTAGGGGGGCAGGACACCAGTGCATGACAAGCTTTTGGGATTTTTATTGATCAAAAAGTGTGGAAAAAAATTGCATCCTTTTTCCTTCCACAATTACGCGCTACTTGGTGAGGTGGTGCCCTGATAAGACGTGTAACAGTGTGTATAAACCCCTCTAACAAAGGACTGTAGATGTTTTGGATCCCCTCGGGTCAACTAGCTTGTGTGCAGCATGCCTCGGCAGTTCTTTTGCTTTCTCTCCGCAGGAGTGCTGAGCGGTCAGACGTCCCCAAGCAGCGTGTGCCTGGAAAGGCTGGACCCCGCTCAGGTTCTGCAGCTCTGCATCCGATACCAAGACCACCTGCACCAGTGTGCTGAAGCCGTGGCCTTCGACCAGAACGCTCTTGTTAAGAGGATCAAAGAGGTAGTTGTCCAGCTGGGGAGAGAGGAAGTTTACAGGCAGATGACGGCGTGGGCTACACCAGACCATTCCAGAGGAGCGGTTCCCTTCATCCACGTTCTCTCCCATCTCCGTCATCAGATGTTCCAAAGCACCTCCTGTGTTTTCTCTCCTTTCAGATGGACCTGTCAGTGGAAGCCTTGTTCAGCATCATGCAGGAGCGCCAGAAACGCTACGCCAAGTACGCCGAGCAGATCCAGAAGGTCAACGAGATGTCCATGATCCTGCGCCGCATCCAGATGGGGATTGACCAGACGGTGCCCCTGATGGAGCGCCTCAACAACTTGCTGCCGGAGAGCGAGCGCCTGGAGCCCTTCAGCATGAGGCCGGACGGGGAATCCTCTGCCAAGTAGCCAGCCCAGATGAACCGGGCTGCCTCAGGGCGTCGCGGGGCAGGTCCTGAATGGGGGCCGCTTTCATCAGCTCCCCAGAGGGTGAAGTTCTGTTCAGTGCCGGATGTTTTGTGGAACTAGTAGCAGTAAGCGGCAGCTGCATGTTTGTCCACGCCAGTTCTAACCTGCTGGAGAGGAGAGACACAGAGAAGGAACGGTCAGGTTTTACAGCTTCCTCTTGGAAATAAAACGAGTAAAATCATGTTGGAGTAGTTGTACTGGAGATTTGGGGACAATGACCAAAAAAAAAACTGCTGAAGGACTACAGAAGAACATTTGTTTCTTTTTTTTCTCACCTCACCAACCCTGGCTGAAATTTGTGACTGCTCCTACTGGTGTTATGTTCTGAACATCATAATCAAGGCTGAACTGAAGGAGAGAACTGAGAATGTTGGTGTAGGACACAAACCACAAGTGAAAGAGGAAACGTTTGCTTGCAGAGGAATCAGTACAGCTTTTCTTGAATGGTTTTAGATGAAATGCTTTGCTCTCTGAACCATTAAAGGTAATAATCATTGATTGAATAGACTGCAAGAAATCCAGAGATGAATGAAAAAATAAACACTAAGATCTCTGTCTGCAAAATGATTTAGGAGCTTATTAAGAAATTCCAGCATTAATATTGTCTGCTTGTCAGCGACAGCTGAGCTACTCTCACGGCAAAGACAGAACTGAACTACCAACAGGAAGTGGGAGTTAACAGAACGTCCTATTTATACAGGAAACCAATCAAGCAAATTTCACTGCTTCTTAGGGCTGGGTGATATGGTTTAAAAATAAAATATCCGATTTTATTATGCCAAATTTGATCCATTTTTTTTCCTCCTTTTTGTTTCACAATAGAAAATAAAGAAATTATTTTAAAAACTTGCTTTTCTTTCAAGCCTTTCCTCTGGGAGTTAAAAACAAGCTGTGAAACAAGATGGCGGCCCTGCCGTTGTAAACAATGACATTATAACTAAATGTTTGCTGCTAGTGGCTTTACACTATGAGCTAAGAACAGGCTTCACTTCATTAGTTTAACTTCAAACTGACTTAAAAAAAGAGTAAATGAAAGTGCCTCGAATTAAGGTAACAACGTTTCCTCTTTGCAGTATTTTGAAAATCAATTAAATCAATTAATCGCCCAGCCCTACTATTTCTGTTAAAATCTTTCTTGCTGTTAGGCCTGCTTAGTGTCCTCAGGGGAAACCGAAGGCTTTAGTGTGAGACCAGAAGTGTCTGTAAGCGTTAAACTGTTGTGCCAATAAAATGTCTGCTTCGTCAGGAGGAAGTACTGGAACAATTAACACACATTTTAAGACACTGAAATCTTTTGGTATCTTGGAACTCTCTAAAGGTGAAGAACAAAACCTTTTCAGGGTTAGTCCATTTCTTTACCCACCTAAATAATGATGCATCTCCAGTTCGCTCATACAGCACTGTGGAAAAAAGTATTTCCCTCTTACAGATTTCTTCACTTTTTTTATTTTAAATACCACTTAAAGTTGGTCAGGTCTATTAATGATGGATGCAGGTCTTTACATTGTCTGGTCTATCTTGGGACCTCCTGGAGGAATCGGCGGTGCGCTCCAGACTGATAAATATCAATGCCTGTTTCTGCATGGCTGACTTCATGTTGTCACACACAGATTGTATTTAGGGATTTCTACATTCCCCACATCTGGCAATAACCAAGCCTGACTGAAATTGAACTCCGCTTTCCTAAAAAAAAAGAAGAAAAAAGGAAAAAAACATGGATTAATCACAGTTCAGGGCCAGGTTGGTTTGGATAGCTTTGATAAATGAACTCATGATTTAAACGCTGCTTTTTGTACGAACAGGTCATCTTTGAGACCAAAAATCTGAAACATTGAAGCGTGCTAAAACAGAAGAGATCTGTCAGGGGGCGAATCATTTTTCATAAATTGCCAGATGTTTGGATCCTTTGGATTCTGTCTGAGGAAGAAGGAAAAATGCAGGAATTTTGCTACTTTTTTCCAGATAAATCCTGATTATAGTGAATATTTTAAATATCATTTAATGTTTTCCCAAAAGTACTAAAGTATCCGAGTGAGTGGCCCTGCTCATAGTTCTCCCTAACAAGAATCAAAGCGTCTCCCAAGAACAGCTTTTTTCAACAGTCCAGGCCCAATGAAGTGGAAACTGGTGTACCTTCTAATTATGATGGAAACGTTTTTACACGTGATTAAATGGCTTTGTGATCAAAACACTAAAACGTGGGATACTTAAACAGAAGAGTAGCTGTAATCAACCTTGTGAAAAACCTGCTTTCAGTTCTGAAGAAGCAGGTGGGTCTGCAGGAGCCAGCTCAACACACCGATAAAGGATGGGTCAGTGTTTGGCCCAGGTATTAAAATACTGTAAGGGATCACAGAAGTCGTGATGCTGTAAATATTGACTATTCCCATAAATTTGTTTGCAAATAAAGCCTTTAAAACGAATAAAATGTCCTGAATTGTTTTCTCTTCATAAAAGTACTGTAGGTTAATAAAGCACACACTGGAGCGTCCCTTCATGGGTTGGATGGTTTTTCCACTAGGTGGCGCCAAATATTAATCTTTAGTTTGCCTTGTCACTTTATTTCTGAAGCGCTTTAAAAACACCAGAACAGCTGACCAAAGTGCTGCACAAGATATAACAGAAAAAACAGGATTGACCTCGAAAATAATACAATGGATCAAATTTGAATAATATGGTCTTTACGATCCAAAATGCTATAATTCAATACACTTGAATATTATTGAAAAGTTTGTTTATTTCAGTAACTTAATTCACTAAGAGAAAGACATGACATGGATGAATTACACATAGACTGATGTTTCCAAGCCTTTTTCCTGTGAATTCTGATGATTTTCCACTTGACAGCCAATGTAATCACAACATTTAAGATTAGAATATTTCACCTGACCTGTTAAGAAAAAAAATACAAAAATGTGAGCTTAATAAAAAGTATGTTTAATACCAGCTCAATCAGAGCTAGTATTACTGAGTATGACTGTGCGGAGCATTGACGAACACCGACATTGACACAGTGTTTGTTTTTCTATTTAAAGGTGCATAGCCACATTATTTGACATTTTTTTAATTTATACGTCAGTAACTTACTCCGGTTGCATACAAAGTTTTTACGAAAGATGATTGTGTCCTGCTGGCGTATTAGTTGTTATTTTTGCCGTTTTTTGCTTTGGTTTTGCTCAGTTTGTCAGTAAATAAAACCCTTCATATTTATTTGTAATAACGGAAGTATGACACTGCACATGTGCCGGAAGCAGCTAATGGCTATTAGCATCTCCCAGCGAACTGTGAGTAAACGTCCTTATTAATACTGTAATAGTAGTGATAGCAATGCTCTTCTTAGCCTCATAGTTGTAAGTACAAACAACATAAATTGATTAATTGATTGGTTTTTACCTCGATGCTGTGCCCCTGTATTTCTTCAAATGGGTGAATGGGAATTTTCTTCTTGATGTTCTGATATGAGGCTCTTTGAGTTGCTTTAGATCAGTTTATGTAATTAATATTGGTTGGTCTTCGATCATGCCGAGCTGCTGAAATCCTGAGGCATTTCATAGGCCTCAGGATCTGTTTGGTATTACAAATACAGCAGTGCAGTGGCTCCATCTAGTGATCTAGTTCCACTGCCAATCCATCCTCCTCACTCACTCTTCTCCAGGCTTGGTCCTTTCTGGACTTGTCTGGATAGTAATAATTGGTGGAGTCATAAACCGCAGGCCGACCACAGACCGCCACAATGAGCTTATCTTCCATGTTGAATGAAAACTGCTTCGTCTCTGCCGCAGTGCTTCACACCACGAAACAGCCGCATCCAGTTCCATTGGTTGTCGCAGTGCGACAAGACACAAAAGTTTCACTTTTCCAACTCCAACAACGAGTAAGCCCTGACTGCAGACCGCTGATCAGGGCGTGGCTCAACGTTGAGGCCATCAAAGACTATCAAAACACTATCTGGAACGGACGCTTGGAGTATCATAATAATACTAATACATCAAGCTCATATAGCGCTTTTTTTTGGGCACTCAAAGACGCTTTCCAACATGAAGAAAAAGAAATACAGAAATATACGAAAAATCATACTACAGAAAAGCAAGTTTAAATAAGTGAGTTTTGAGATGAGATTTAAAGTTCTGTAATGAGTCTGAGTTCCTGATGGTTTGGGGCAGTGAGTTCCAAAGGGTGGGGGGCAGCAGCAGCGAAGGCTCAGTCCCCTAAAGTCCGGTGTTTGGTGTGGGTGATGGGTGTTAAGAGATTGGTGTCTGCGAAGCAGAGGGAGCGGGAGGGGTGGCGGGGTTTCAGGAGGTCAGTCAGATATGGAGCTTGTACTGGATGCGGTATTGGACAGGGAGTCAGTGAAGCTGTTGGAGGACAGGGGTGACGTGATCTCTGGACTATGTACGGGTGAGTAGGCGGCCAGCAGAGTTCTGTATGTATTGTAATTTTTGGAGATGACTGAAGGGAAGACCATAGAGGAGGCTATTGCCATAGTCGAGTCTGGAGGTGATGAAGGGCATGTATGAGGATTTCAGCTGCAGACTGGGAGAGGGATGAACGGAGGCGGCGAGGTGGAAGAAAAATGTTTTGGTGATATGGGTGATATGTGTTTGACAGGGAAGAGTCCAGGATGACGCCGAGGTTACGAACGGAGGAGGAGGGGGAAACATTGTGACCATCAATAGTGATGCTGAAGTTTCAAACATAAGGGCGGAGGGATTTTGAACCGGTAATGAGGAGTTCTGTTTTGTTGCTGTTGAGTTTTAGAAAGTTATTGAACATCCAGGTTTTAATGTCTGAGATGCGGTGATTGATAGTAGAGAGAATGACTGGGGTGATTGATTTTGTTGATATGTAAAGTTGAGTGTCATCAGCATAACAGTGAAATTGGAATCCATGATGGCAAATTATCAGGGGTAACAAATAAATAATGAAGAGGAGGGGGCCCAACACTGAACCTTGGGGAACACCATGAGTGACGAGGGATGTATGGGACTTAACGTTGTTAATGGAAACAAAATGGTATCAGTCAGAGAGGTAAGAGGTGAACCAAAGGAGTGTTGTACCGGAGATGCCGATGGACTAAAGACGGTGGAGAAGGATGGTGTGGTTTATTGTATCGAAAGTGGCAAGAGGTCAAGGAGAAGAAGGATGGACATAGAACCACAGTCAGTGGCGAGGAGGAGGTCATTGGTGACTTTTGAGCAGGGCAGTTTCTGTGCTGCGGTGGGAATCCAGATTGAAAAGTTTCAAACAACTGAGAGGTGTGAAGATGTTGGTTGAGTTGGGAGATGACTGAGCATTCCAGGACTTTTAAGAGTAACAGAAGATTTGCAATGGGTCTGAAGTTGTCAAGTTGATTAGGATTGAGGCCAGGTTTTTTCAGGAGGGGTGTAATGGTAGCAAGTTTCAGTGGGGATGGGACAGAACCTGTGATAAGTGAAGTGTTTATGATATGAGTTATGAGAGGGACTAGGGTGAGAATACAGGTTTTAAGGAGGGGAGACGGAATGGGGTCAAGATGAGAATTTCATGTTTCTGAGAAGTTTGGTGGTGTCTGAGAAAGACAGGGGAGAGAAAGAAGTGTAGGTGAGGGATGTAAGGGGGAAACTGTAGCTAACAGTGAATGGTTTGGATTTTTGTATGAAAAGATGCCAGGAAGTTATTGCACTTTTCTATTGTGAATGTGGAGGTAATGTTATCTTGTGGTTTGGTGAGTTTTGTAAATGTAGAAAATAAAGTGCTGGTGTTTGAGGAATCAGAATAGATAATATCTGTGTAGAATTTGGAGCAGGCAGATTTGAGTGCTGAGTTGTAAGTGTTGACAGAATGTTTATAAGCTTGGGCATGGACAGTGAGACCAGTTTTTTTATAGAGACGCTCAAATTTGCTGCGATTCTTTTTGAGTTCGTGGGGTTCAGGGGTGTACCATGGGGCTGAGGTGGAAAAAGAGACTGTAGCTGTTTTAAGAGGGGCTAACTGATTAAGGCAGGAGGAGAGGGTGTGGTTGTAAAAATTGACCAGATCAGTGATAGTGGGATCAGAGGGAAGAGAGGAGCTAGAGATTGCATTGGATAAAGAAGAAGAGAGTGTGTCGGGAGAGAGTGACTTCAGGTTCCGGTAGGTTATTGTCCCTGTGTGTTTGGCGGGGGAGTGGGGATGGTAATGTCCAAGGTAATTGCCCGATGGTCAGAAATTGTGAGGTCAGTAAGTGACAGGTTATTAATGGCGACTGAGGGAGTTGAGCAAACCAGGTCCAATATGTGCCTGTGTGTATGAGTGGGTGAAGTGACATGCTGTGTGAGCTGGAGACAGTTTAAGATGTCCAAGAAATCACATGTTAATTTGGCTGTGGGGGAGTCGATGTGGATGTTGAATATAGCTTTATTTTATCATAATCACCTGGTCTTTTTGGTATAGGCATATAACGTGGCTATATACCTTTAAAGATGATAAAAAGAAAAACCTGACCAGACACCAGGCTCTCTGCTGTCATTTATTCAAATAAGTCTCTCAGCCTTGCCTCAGTTTGATAGTTGTTTTTTATTAGACAAGTTTTTTTTGTGATGACACCCTGGTGGTTAACAAATCCTACATACATTTTAATATACATATATACAGTACCGTAAATGACAACATGGCTTTACATCTAAGCTTTCATTCACCAAAATCCAAATATATAGAAGCGGCAGCAAGTTTCAGGTCTTAATTCCTTTTCTAAAAGCCTGTATGACTTTCCTGGATTTCAGGATGTCTTTAATATTCACAGTTTTCCTCCATTTACCTGCAACAATATTACCAAAACTTTGCTGAATAAATGCTGAACTTCAATTCAGTTTGTTCTATATTAAAGAGAAAGTAAAGAGTTAATGGCAGCTGTAGCTCTTTTAAAGGCTAGGAGAGAAACACAAAATAACAAAATCTCTGAGCCTATGGGATGAAAAGTATGGAAGTATGTTTTTACTTTGGTAAAACATTAAATTTAGTTAGTGGTGGCAGGTTCTTTGGTGGCTGCGTCCTGGAGAGAGAGACAGGGCCAAGCATATTATCTATAGATGGAATAAGTTATTGGCTGCAATAGTTCTGCCGACAGCATCCTCCAGGAAAGTGTCCCAGCTTCAACTCGGAAACACCAGGTCAGGTCTAACTTCTGCGAGGAGAAAAAAAGAGACAAAACATAAAGTTAATGGCATTAGTAACTGCAAATCATGCATGAATGAAGACTGGTAGTGGTAGCACCAGTAAACACATTTTTGTGTCACTTCCTGGTCAGGATATTTCTATTACTATTTGGCAACATTGCGTTCTAGGTAAAATAAAGATAACAGCGTAAGTGACTGACTGATCAGCGTGTCTTTTAAAGACTCTGCTCCAAAGACATCAACTTCTGTCTTTTTTAAATTTAAAAGCAGAGAATCACATGTCACCCATTCTTCTGTCTTCAAGACATGACTGTTTTCTACCGGACCGATTATATTCATCAGAGGTCATTGATAGCTTTAGCTGAGCATCATCAGCATAACAATAGACATTATATATATATATATATATATATATATATATATATATATATATATATATATATATATATATATATATATATATATTAACTAAAAAAAATTGGCCCAAACACTGCTAAACCCTGTTGTACACCACCAGTGACCACTAGTGTTGTAGACCATCAATGTGGAAGATTGACAATTAACATGATTAATCTGGATTCGGTTAGATAATTATGATCTGAACCAGCCTAGCCCCTACACCATGTTTGTTTAAGTCTTTCAAAGAACTATGATCAACTGTGTTAGATGTAGCAATGAGCCCTAACAGGACAAGTATAGATCCAAATCCTTTAGGCTGTAGGAATATTTTTCACTGGTGTTGTTTCAGTGTTATCATGAGCTATGAAGCATGACTGTCCCCTCCTAAACAGCTTATTACTTCGAAAATACTTACACTCAAACTCTAATATTTAGAATAAGATTTTGTTCTAAAAAGTCGTTCTTTGTTTATACATTGTATGAATTTTGTTATAAAGCATAGACATAAAATTGTGATTGTTGTTTTCCAAATCTGATCTTGCCACAAAGTGGGCATCACAAGCAGACGACACCTGTCAGTACCTGGGAACTGTGGGTTAGTCTTTTAGAGATTTGCAGTCAAGATTCATGGGAGAATATGGCTCTTTGAATATATCTGGAACAGACTGCACACAGGGTCATTCTTGTGTCAGCAATATGTGTACTTTAACTTAAAAATATGGAATTAAGATTCTGCCTATAGCAGTTCAATCATAAGATGAAAACCTACAGAGGTCAGCTTCGGCGCAGGACGGCACCCCCTTAACTCAAAAATCAAGGCTTGGCATCGTTGGAGGCTATCTCAATGCAGCGAGGCATCAGGTTGAGACTCTCTCACATGTTCGCTTACAACTCCATCCTCCAAGATGTCAATGCTTGACCCCCGGGGGAGTGGCGACTATCAGGCCTTCCTGCATTCTTTACCTCAGTCTATTGAACACTTATGAAATTCACCTTTGTGTGCTGTTTGTGCCACAATTACCCACACAACCACATTGTCTGAATTATGATTGAAGAAGGAGAAGCCATCCCACAGCAGTGGGTGGCCAAGATGGTGACCTGCATGAGGAGGAGATGTCAGGCCGTTGTGGCTGGGTACAGTTCTTTAAAGGTCCCTACTTGTTGAGTAAATAAACTGTTAAATTCTCCATATGTCTCGTTCCTTCAGAATTCAATCATCCAGTCCGATAGACAACGGCAAACGAAAGGCGTAAGGTGAAGAAACAGCGTGGCATCGGCAGAAAGGATTTGTCTAGTTCCTTATGGGTGGAGCCCACAAATGCATTTTCCTTACAGCTGTGGCACCATTTAAGGAGAAATAAACAGCCTTTCCAGCGGTATAAGATTTATTGCCAAGAAGCACCGTTACAACAAAGAAATAATCAACCAAACACAAATTTCCACATTGTTTTGCTACGTGTACGGAATCATCACGCACGTGCATACACCTGGTCAACTCCTAGCTCGTTCTTGTACCTCATGAAAGCCATACTTTTCTAATGCGCCTAAAACTGGCTCATCCATCAGCATTAATGTTGTTGATCCATTCCACGCTCTCTCTCAACACAAATGAATACAAAAGCTTTTTTTTCCTGTACTGTTCAGACAAAAGGGCTGTTTTAGAGTGAACTTCCCCCACAAATTATGTCCATCTCTGCACGAAAAAAACAGTTTGTGTTTTAGCGGACAGCAGGTTGTTAGTCACTTTATACAGTATCTGTGCTGTCACACAGAGAACCAGATCAGTCGTT
Source organism: Fundulus diaphanus (assembly GCA_037039145.1). Classification (NCBI taxonomy): domain Eukaryota; kingdom Metazoa; phylum Chordata; class Actinopteri; order Cyprinodontiformes; family Fundulidae; genus Fundulus; species Fundulus diaphanus. The sequence goes on from CM073134.1 coordinate 42,751,385, forward strand.
TTCATTTCCTTAATTTTAGGAATGGCTGGTACTTTACCCAAAAAGGACGATCACCTGTCTTCTTTTTTGGATTTGTTGATATTTACATTTGTGTGAGCCAGTGCAGTGTGATTAGGAGGTTCTACATTGTTACTTTTTGAATCGGGGTACAACGTCCAGATACCCATTCCACTTGTATGAGGATCCCCCTTCCTTCCACACTCAGTCAGCTGCGTTGACATATGGAACATATAAAGCAGAGGCAAGTCTTTGCTGGAACTTCAAGAAGAACTCCTTTGATATGTTATCGCCTTTCATGTGCAAATTAAAATTGGGTAGAAATGTCTTAAATAGCCGGGGGGGGGGGGGGGGGGGGTATTGTTTGAACATTGGAGCAGCAGCGCAAATTGTCACAGCGCTCTGTGGCACGGAGGTGTAAAAGTACCTCCGACTCTTACGCAACGAAGGAGTTGCTCCTGACGCTTAGAGGTGGATATTAACGCTGCGAGATGATTCAATATAATCTGCAGCCAGGAAATTCATTCTCTGAAATGAAAGAGAAATCCAATTTCCCCCTGTACACTTCTCATTTGAATATAAATCAAAGCCTGGTTTGCTGCCTCCCTCCTTGCCGGCATGCACGCTTGAAATTAAAAACATGAAAATATGTTGGAGCTTCTTTTTATCCCTTGCAATCTGTCGGTTGAACTGCAGCACTGGTTAGGTCTCTTAAACCTCACCCCGCCCCCCACTTGTTACTGAATTGTGGAGAAAAAAAGAGTCTGTGCAATCTGGTTTAATTAGGTAATTAAAACACTTATAAAGCGCTTAACCCCACTTTGGCTCCAATAATTGATATTGGGAAAATTCTCCCTTTTCTCTTCCGTTTGAAAGCTTCTGATTGCTAAGAGGTTGATTAATATTTTGTTACTCCTTTTTTTAGATTTCTTTTCAGGTTGGTAATTGATACATTTATTATATATAAATATACATTTATATTGTTTTTTTAATTTTAAACAAATAAAAAAACAATAACACACTTCTCTGCATATAGAGCAGTTTTACACCAAATATCCACCCAAGCAAGGAAATCAAAAGAAAAAGGAATAATTGAAACCTGAAATTAAGCCCAACTAAACATTTTTTTTGACAAAAACTGTCATAGGAGACACACTCTAGTTTCTTCACTGAACATCTGCTTTCTGTTTAGGACTTTTGAATAAAGATGGAATCTGTCATGTGCAACACGCAGGAAAGAATAGAAGAAGGCATGCTTACCATGGCCAACATCCTGCCTATTTGCTTCAAATTAGTTTCAGAACTATAAAGAATTGCATTTTAGCAAGAGGACTTCTGCAAACTGCAAGACTTTAAAACTTCATATTTACATCTGCCTACCCTTTCAAGCACAGCCTCAATTTGATTAAATTTATCGAGAAAAAAATGTATCTTATATTATAGTTGTTTTTTACAACCTACAAGTCCCTGTACATTTATTGCCATCCTAATATTGACGCTCTGTACAGCCTCCTCCTCCTTCGTCCATAACACAGCACTTAGTCTTCTCCTGTTACATTTCACAAGGTTGGAGCAGCTAGAGAAACAGATCTTTAACCATTTCTTTATGCACAGCCTAGGTGGCTCAGATTCCTGGCTCCTCTTATGTGCTGTTTTTCTCTTAAGATCACAACTTAAGAGTTTTTTATAGGATTTAAGTCTAAGGACTGAGGTGGTTATGGAAGAAATTTCTGGAAGCAGGAATGTGTGCTTGTGTACTTGTACTTGTAGCTGAGTGAGAATATGTTTTGCCCATTTTACTAGTAAAGTGAGGATCTTTTCTTGGTTCTTGTAACACCTCATTATGTAATGGCGCAATATGTAATAAAATCCTTGAACGCATTTTGAAATGCGTTCTGCTGATTATCTAATAACATTGTTACATTTTGCACAGATTATTACAAAATACGGATGTAGCACTCTTTTTTTTTTAGAAATGATATTGCAATAATGTGTTGCATTATGTAATAAACAATCACAAACCAGCGTTTGTATTCACCCTAATAAATACACTTGTAATAATGATCATGTCCCTGATACTACACATTAAAATCTTTGCAGTCAATTCAGATGACTGTACATTGTGGCTCTACGCTCTTTCAGGAGGAGTGAATGCTGCTTGTCAAGACTTGATGCAATCTGCTGGGTTTCCTTAGATAGGAAACTTTTTGACCAATCTGTCTGGAGGATTTGATTGAATTTGACTTTGTAAAGTGCCTTGAGATGATATGTGTTGTTAATTGGCGCAATATATATAAATTTGATTTGAAACTTTGTTCAGTAAATGCTAAACTCTTTAATGGTTTTCTTCAGCAGACAAAGAAATGCTGTCAGTGGCAAGTTTGTCCGTTAAGGTTGCATTGTGCTTTTTGAACCCCAGAATTAGTTGGGGACTTGTCGAATTATAACTACTGGTTGTGTTTCATTTATCAAGCTTCATTTTTGTATCAGTTAAAAAAACAAAAAAACAAACAAAACAAAAAAAACAGAAAAATAAAATACACAGAATGACAGAATTTGTGTGAAATCCAGCTGAGTGATAGGGGGCGTGTACGCTGCACATTTGTGTGCTTTTACCAGCATTTAACTTCTCCCTGCGTCCAAGGATTTTATTACATTTTGCGTCAATTACATAATGCGCTTTCAATTATGTTTTATTGCATTTTGAAGCCCGATTTATTACATTATTACATATTGTTTCATTATTATATAATGTGGCGTTACAGTCCTCGCTTTTTTCTGGGCATAGGGGTTAGGTTTAGGACTAAGGTGTCTAGTAGGTTTAGGTTGGGGTTAGGTTTGTAGGGATAATGGTTGGGTTTAGGGTTAGGGTAAGGCCATAGAAAGAGTTCAAAATGCATGGAAGTCAAAACACAGTCCTCAGTAAGTATTTAAAACAAAGATGTGTGTGATAGCTTCACACTGGGCCTGGAGTTTTGCAGCTCTATGGCACCACGGGGATTCCATGAAAATGGGGTAATACGATGCATTGTGGGATTCAGAGTTTTTACCAGTCTCCTTTGGTCTATGTGTGCAGTTCCATCCTTGTTTTTGCCCATGGCCAGGCCCAGCAAGCCGAAAGATTCATTAACAACCAATTTTCAGTTTAATATCAGAGTCCAGACTCCCATTTAAACGCTGTATGGCATATGGGTTACCGTGCGAGGAAGTAACAAATCCAGTGGAGTTGAATATGGAGCCTGGGCAGCAGACTTAGATGAAAACAGCAAAACAGAACTACACTACTGTTTCCCCCTCACCAATGTTTGTCATTTGGACAACAAGATGGTTTTTTTATTGCTACAAATATAGACACCACAATTACACTACAAAATAAGAGAATACAGCATTTTGTCATGTTTTGAGTTTCTGCCTTAGTTTAAGTTTTTGTTTTGGGTTCTTTCTTGTTTGATTTCAGATATAGTTTATGTTCTGTTTCAGTCTTAGGTTGTATTCTATCTGGATCTCGGCACTGATGCCAGGTCTGATTACTCTGTATTTGTTTTTCCTGCCTGTCCTGACTGCCTGTTTTGCCTGACCTTGTTCTGTCTCTGGATTATCCGAGCTTGCCTTGACCCCTGTCGGCTCTCCCTGCTTGCCTGTGTACCGATCTGGATTGTTATTTGACCACCGAGATTGCCTGTCCTCGTCCAGCTTGTCAGCCTGTCCTTGTACAGAACCTGATTCTGTTTCCCGACTGTGAGCCCGGATTCTGTTTTGGACAATCTAGCACAGTGGTCCCCAATCCTGGTCCTCGAGGCCCGTGTCCCTGCAGGTTTTACATATGTCCCTGATCCAACACACCTGACTTACTTCCCCAGTGTGCTGTCAAGTTCTCCAGAGTCCTCCTAATGACCTCATTATTTGACTCAGGTGTGTTGAAGCAGAGTAACAAATAAAAGTTGTAGGACACCGGCCCTCGAGGACCAGGATTGGGGACCACTGATCTAGCACTTCTGATTACCTGGTTTTGACCTTGGACTGTTTATTCAGACCATCGAGCCTGCCTGTCCCTGTTTTGCCAGTCTGAAAATAAACCATCTTAATCTTACCTGCTGTCTGGTTTGAATACTGGGTCCGCTGTCTTGATTTGATGACACATTTTTGCTTTTGACCACCTCTACAGAATTGTCTCTGAATCCGGCCCTCATTCTCTCTTCCATCCAGACAGCAATCTATATCCTAATGATGTGCTGACAATTTGAGATAAACCCTGAGGCACCAATGAAAGTAATGGAGACCACCCATCTGCTAGTACAGCATCTGGTTACCATGGAGACTGAGCACATGATAGTGGAAAGAAATTTCTTTGTGTAGGGTGGTGCTTCCCTCCCCAGAGCTGTTGTATCTCCCACGTCTGAAGGAAGATGCTACTATTTTGATGTCTTCCGGACAAAAGAAGCTCGATCTATTTTAATTGAAGAGCTTTGATATTAATGAAAACACAACAAATCACTTGTTACTCAAAATGGGCTTTAAGTATCTATGAGAATCTGTGAAAGAATACTTTATAGACACCAGATTTGTTACTTAGTTTAATGATTTATCCAGGTCACAAAACAACCCAAAACAACATCTGAAACACCAAAGACCCCAGTTCCTTCAGCCATGGTCAGTGTTCAAGATTTAACAGTAGGAGAAAGGCTGGCCAAAAATGCCATCCAAGGGAGAGCTCTATGTTCAAATCCGCTACTGATCACAAAGGCCCCTGTTGATCCAGAAGACTTGGGGGAAATGTGCACTGATGAGAGCGAGGTGAAAGTGTTTGGAATGCTGGTCAAACATGGGGGTGATAGTATGATGGTCTGGGTTGCTTTGCTGCTTCAGGGTGTGGAAAACCTGCTGTAACTGATAATAACAGAGAGAGTTCTTCTCTCTACCAGAAAATCCTAAATAAGAACGTCCCTCTACTAGTTTGTGACCTTGATCTGAGGTGAACTTTGGCTATGCAGCGGGAGAACCTCTTCATACCCCTTTTCAGACAACTCACATTAATCAATAATCAATGTCAGATATCAGGGTAAATATACTGACAAATTTATTTAGAGGAACATTTTGTTTATCTCATTTCTATTTAAGTTCAAATGATTTAATTGAATTGGAATAGAAAATTTAATGAATGTTTACCAATTACTTTTTTATGTGGTACTTGGTTGAAGTATTTCTGAAATTGATTTATTTGTTATTATTTGTTAAATTTGTTGTGTGAAATAAATTCCTTTTATTCATTCATTCATTCATTCATTCATTCAATGTCACCAACAAGACCCCTCTGAATGGGTCCAAAATCAAAAGGAAGGTCTTAGTGTGGCCTGGACAAATTCTACAAGAAAGAGTGGGCAACAGTTGGTAAAAGCTTAATTGCCTGTTTTTGCAAATGCTTGATGGCATTGTTTGTCAGGTTTTTTTTGTCCATTACCGACCTGGAAGCAACAAACACAGAGACAACAGATGGTTAAAGAGGTTTTATTAACAAAGATGTAAGTGGGTGACGGAGGGGATCTGGGGAAGGGTTCTGGTCGTTGACTGTAAAGGAAGTGAAGAAACCGGGTGAGCACCAACAGGAAACAGGAAGGTTAGATGATGTAGCAGAGGCTGACTTAAGGATTGTTTAGAGATGGATGGGTGGAAGTGATGTGGCGGCAGCAGTCGCCGTCCAAATGGACTGAGAGTGGAGTGTGGCTTTCTGGAAGGTGGACAGGCCAGATAGTGGCTGGTGACGAGGAGCAGGGGTCGACAGGAGTGCCATGAGGGCTCTTGGGATCCGGACCTAACATTCGGACAGGTGATCTTCTCAGAAGCACGAGAACGATCTGACACAGGTGTCAACGGAACCAGGTCTGAGGAAGGAAAGACAGGAACGTTAGTACGGAGTCAAGGAACCAGGAAAGTCTTGGAGCTAGCTCAGGTACCGCTCAGGTGAGTCAATACTCTGACGCCCTCCATCTGTCTCCAGTCGCCTTAAATGCTCCTCCTTAATTGCCGTAGATGGAAAACACCGGTGGCTGGCGTCAGCCTGTCGCACCCTGCTGGAACCAGGTGAGAACAACCCCACACAACCACAGACAGTCTAAGACATGACTGCATACCTGGCATTGTTGGCTCCAAGAGTGGCACAATGACCTGGTAAGATTAAGGAGAAATTTCAGTTTCACATAGAGAAAATTGGTTTGTATAGATTTGTTTCCCCCTCAATAAATAAAATCATACTATGAAAACTGATTTCTGTTTTTGCCTCTGCTACACCATCTAAGATATCTGGGATACCTTTGTGTATTAAAATTAGTTTGATGATCTGAAGCATGTGTAAAAGAAAAGCAATTGAATGAATAAACTGTAAGGGGTGGGGGGGGGGGGGATACTTTTACAATGCATGGTATCTCAATTCCAGAACGCAACATTTCTGTCTTCACATATATTTTTGTTTGGCTTCACAGTCCAGATGTGACCGATGCATTGCAGCGTGTCGGGAGATGTGAACTCTGTTCTTAAAAAGGCTAAATTACTGGCACCTTTCATTTCTGTTCATTTATCGCACTGCATTTATTCTACACGTGTACCATCTAATCCTACACCCCCTTTCAGGTCAAAACGGTCTGGCCTGGAGCTGTAAACACTGTAGTGAGCAGATGGAGGGAGCGTTGGATGATTGCTTGTATCGACTGTATTGAGTTTCATCCTGTAAAATTACCCGGCGCGGCTTTTTATTTGACAGTCAGCCACCTCCAGTGACAGATACCTGATGGAGCTTCCCTCCTCGTTTTTGCTCTCTCCTTCTCCTCTTGCTCTGGAGAAGTGAATTCCTCCTCAAACTAAATTTAACTCGGAGCATCTAATAAAGCACGTTGTTGCTTCGGCGCACAGAGAGGCTCTGAAGGCCACAGACCTGTTGCAGGAGACCAGAAAGTGACATGTCCTTCTACGGAATGGCCATCTCTGCGGACACGATCGGAGAGCTGCCTGATGGAAGACGCAGAATGAGCAAATTATCCTGCCATTTGCTTTCTATAACACCGGCGTCCAATGTCACAAGAATCATATAAGACCCGAGCTTTGAAGGTTGTGGTTGGTGTGGAGCGTGTCCCCCCTCGGTTATCAACATCTCGTTTTGAAGTTCAGATTAGTGGGCAAATGACATCTCAAGATGGAGAAATTCTCAGATAATAAACACATCTGCTGAATTTAATTTGCTGCTGAGTTTAAATTAAAAAACAAAACAGAAAATATACACAAGTCCGGCTCTTCATTGGTCAACTTAAGCTCAAAGCAGCAAAAATAAAGCAAAGAATAAAGTCGGGCACTCGCAACTGTTGGAGAACTCGCGACAGCTCCGATGTGTGATGGTGTGAGACTCAGATGGTGATTCAGTGCCACAGAGGCAGCTGCCATGAAATCCAACTGACAGCATCATGTCTCATCTGAGACACCCTGTAGCCAAACAAACAGCAGCTCATTAAAGGCTCCCTTTGGACTGTCTGCGCCGAACCGGGAGAGAGGTGACATTGGCTCATAATGGGGGTGGAGGGAGGTGTGTGGGCTGAGGGGGGGGGGGGGGGGGGTTGTGTGTGGTTATAAACCGTTAAATTCTTCTTTCGCCTCCACAGTTACGGTCTCTTACCAGTTGTACTTGAACTATAGATGCACTGCCTCTGGAGTACCTGAGCGAGTCAAACTGGTGCTAAACCACCACAAGGCAATCTGTCTGTCCAGGTGTGAGGCTCACGTGCAAAAAGGGTTATTTTCTGTTAAGCATCCAGTTTCTAATCAACTCCCTCAACAGGCTGCATAGACTCTTAGGGTTGTGTGGACCTTTGTCAGATACTCTGATCACATATTTAATGAAGCTTTTTTGTTCAAAGATAGATGCAGGGCTTAGGATCCTGAAAACATGACTGGATTTCATCTGTTCTGAAAAATCTTTGAAATGTAAAGTTTCAGGTTAGTTACCAGAAGGTGGAAGGACGTTGTTACAGATAAAAGATGTCTGTGTCAGAGTGGAAACTTTTGGCTTTTCTTTCCTGGAAGACACTTGCAGGTTGGTCAGGCCAAGCAAAGACATCCCTGACTCGTGCACATCAAATGTTCATCATCATTAAAACCGTTTTTTTCAGCATATTATACCTTGCTTGTGTAAATATTACTTAATTATGCAACTGTCTATGCGCATTTAGGGCATTAAATCAGACCTGACTCAGATGCAAAGTCAGTTCTTCTGTTGACTGCTTGTATCTAAACTTGCAACTCTCCAGTTTATCATGTCTCCTTTGTTTGGCCACTAGGAACAATGTTTGGACTTGTTGGATATTTTTTGTAGCTAATTTTACCAAGGTTATACGGCTTTAAGACAATTATGAACAAACTACAAGGTGCCTGGTGCTTTGCTTTCTTTTAAGCTAGGCAAATTCACATCTATTTAGAAAACAGCCTTTAAGCTGCTGTGCTTTGGAATTTCAAAATTGAACAACGAGTTCTTTATAAATCTGTATGACCAACCAAGTGTTGATACCTGCTCATTCATGCAGTGTAAGGAATTGAGGGGGTGGGTTGGGGGCTGGTACCTACATCCAGGGCTCACTGGGCTACAGGTCGTGAGTTCATCACAAGGTGACACAGAGTAGCTGAATGACTTTATGACCATACTGAATGACCATACTCCTAGCTGATTTAACTGTAAAGGGGCATTGTGCAAGTTTTGAAGTTAAATATTATTTATTTGCTTTCCCGTACATGCCCTTACAATTGCCCGACGTGTAAAATTAGTAATCCTCTATTTTCCGCTGCATTAGTCAGTTCATGAGAGAGTGATTTGGGCCGAATCCTCTGGGCATGGGCGTTGGTGTAACACACTGCTCACTCTCATTCACCTGGCTGCTTTGTTGAGTCTCTGCCGCCATTGATGCTTAAGCGAAAGAACACAGGCCAACTTCAATATTTTTAACTTTCTACCCTCAGAAGACATTACGGCTTTAAACAAAAGACCTGTGCAGTCGCAGCGGCAGATGCTTTTCCTCTTCTCTCATACACGTGCACAACACTGGTGTCATTTCAACTTGTCGCCAGAGGGGGCAGATGTCAGCAATAATCCTTAAACTTATGCTATGCTCCTTTAAGGGAGTTATATGACATCTGAGAGTGGTATGTTTTGCGGTTTTGAATTGAATCTCATATCGTTTTTTTCAGTTTTTTTTCATCTTCTAGTCATGTTTACATAGTTTTAGAGGTTGGTTTACGACTGTTGGCAACTCTTTTGGCAGTTCCAGACAACTTTATGTCTTTTTGGTGATGCATTTTATCTGCTTTGTGAGTTACATTTTAGTTATTTTTGGGATCGAATGCAATTGACAGTCATCAGCTTCATTTTTACCACAATGGAGCCCTGACTGTGCTAAAAGGACACCCGCTGCTGTGTGTGCTGAAAGAGAAGGCAGATTTTATGAAGACTTAACATTTCATCCATTATTCATGGAGACGTGGAGGAGACCCAGTGAGACAGGAGCCACTTCCATCACTGCTCTGTTATGTTTGACTCGTTCAGATGAGTGAGTCAAATGAACCGCTGGGACTTCCTTGCTCTCACAGTGCAAAAAGCACACTGCTGCAGGACATTTTCTTTCTGTTGTTTTGCTTTCAGGCGCACAGCTCTTGGTTACGAATGCGGCTTCTTTTCCACTGCATACAAGGCTGCTCCTAATGAAATGTCCATTTCCCATAAAGCATTTTAGAAACAAATACTGGGCCGTGGTGCAGGACATGATGCTTTCTTTACAGATTTACAGAACTAGGATCCGTGTTCTCTATGTACAGATTCACTGCGTGTCTGAGCACTGCAGCCAGAGAGCAGCATGTTCTTCTCTGTGGCTCCGTTGCAAAGGAAACACGTGTACTGTTTCATTTTGAACAATAACAAGTAGGAGGAATCTATTATTTGCTCTCATTCATATGCAAACCTATCCTCTACATGAACATCCTCCTCTTCAGTCTGCTCTCAGTGGTTTGTGCTGCTTTGTTAGGTGTGTGTGTGCGTGTGTGTGTGTGTGTGTGTGTGTGCGCGCGCGTGCATGCTTGAGTTTAAGGGGAAAAACATCATCCTATATCAATTATGTTCAGTGGCCTCTTCAGGCTGATTAGCACATAAGAGGCTGAGCCAAATGCTTTGTTCCTGAAGCATACGGGGACCATGAGGGGTGTGTGTGTGTGTGTGTGTGTGTGTGTCGACGGAAAAGCTGCAGAGGACCATCGAGGTTTGCTCAGAACCAAGCACGCTGGCTTGGAGTGAAACATCCTCTGTGTTTGGATATTTTCCACAAAATTGACAAATAACCAACTCGTTTAGGATAATTGCTATCATTTTCTCCCCAGGGCCTCATTGCTTGGTACTTAGCTCTGTTGCCTCGTTGCCATAAGGTCTCAATTTCAAAACCCAACCAGGTTTTTTCTTTGTGTCATCCTCAATAGCACTCTGTCCTTTACCTCTCATGTCAATAACATCATCTGTTCTGTCTATATTCATCTATGCAGTATCAATCGTCTTCATCCCTCCTTTTCCCCTCACTCTACATCATTTCTTGTCCATAGCCTCGTCACCTCCTGCATCTACTAGTGTAACTCTCTTCTCTTTGGCCTTGTTCAAAAATCCCTCCATAAGCTACAAGTAGTCCAAATTCAGCTGCTCGCATTGTTTCCAAACCCCCTCATTTCATCACATCACTCCAGTCCTACAGCAGCTCCACTGGCTCCCGGTTAGATTCAGAATAGATTTCAAAATCCTTCTGTTCACATTCAAGGCATCCATAACCTCGCTTCCCCCTACTTGCACTTTAAATTGTCTTGTTTCTGAAAAGTACTGTAAGGCAGTTTAAGCTGTTATGAGCATAAAAGAATGTTTTTTGTATTTTGTTTTGATTTCTCCGAGCCTAGTGTTAAGTCAGTAAATGCAGCGCAGTCATCTAGATAAAAAATGATAACAACAAAACTCTTGCGATAATCTCAGGTTAAGTTGTAAAGGCACTCAACGCTCACTGTATGGACACTGCTAAAACGCTGTCTGTGCCAGAGCGAGAGGCCAAAACAATGCAGTGTATCAACCGTCAGCTGTGTCTGTAACTCACCTGTTGCCGGAGCAAGTAAAGTCCAGTTAAAGAAGATTTCTTGTCGTGTTCTTCATCAGAACATCCACGCACCTCCATGCCACTGGAAGGTAAAACACAACAGTACTATATAAATAAACATGCCTTACCTTTTTGATCTTCTTCACATCGCTACTCCTTCCCGCACCCTTAGATCCTCCTGTTCTGTTCACTTTTCCTCCTTCCCGCCTCAGCACCATGGGGAGCAGAGCTTTCTCCTGCTCTGCTCCCAAACTCTGGAACGCTCTCCCTTCAGACATCCGACACCGAAGCGGAAGTCCGTAGCTTCCTGGGAGTCCACATTAAAGATGACCTGACCTCCAGCACAGTAACTCAGAGGAAAGCGCTCCAGGGAAATGCTACAGGGCATTAAAAACAAGAATCAACCAGTTTAAGAACTTCTTTTATCCAACAGCAATTACCACCATCAACGCTGATAAACACATCTGATGGGCACTATGCTGCAATATATGTGTGTGTGAGGGATGGTTATTTGTAGTTTTTAAATGTGGTGCACGGACTGGATGGCACTTTTTTAATCTCGTACTTGTTACAAGTGACAAAAAAAGGATATTCTATTCTAATCTATCAGTTCAAGTCTAAACCTAAAACCCATTTGTTCCTAAGTGCATACTCTCTGTCGTTGCCCGTTTGTTGTAACTTTTATTTTTTGTTGTCTTATCTTTATTGTATTGATGTTTCTGTACATTGTCCTTGAGTGTTCTGAAAGGCGCTTTTTTTTTAAAGAAAATGTATTGTTATCAATATTTGTGTGGAATTTGTGATTTCTCCTCGAAATGTGTGGGTTCCCTCTCCAGCGTTCTCCCACAGACCAAAAGCATGCATGGCACAATAACTGATCATTGTGAATTGCTCTGATGTGGGAGGGAATGTGCACGGTCGTGTCTCTGTTTGGACCCTGTGTTGAACCGGCCTTGCCTCTTACCTCACTCCTCTTATGAACAACAACCATGAAACCAAAAACTGAACAATCATTTAACTCTGAGTCAGCCTTTTACTGCAGGGTAAAATATAAGAAATTGGCTCTGGCAGCAGTATTCCAAATGTTTACATGTTTTATGTTTCTTTTTTTTTTTTTTTTTTTGGTCCTTATGGACTGTGATGCCATCAGATCAGCATTCAGGCCAGTGAATAGGAAGGAGAGAACTCTGTAGCTGAGTGAGAGCTAAAGAACCTCAGCATGCTGATGTTATAACAACCTGCTAATTGCAATCAGGCAATGATCAGTGAAGAGGTAAAATGAGCCAAGCTCTATCATTTACTGAAGTAACAGATCAGGTCATAACAGATTGTTTCATGGATATGGGACATGTTGGCACCCCTTGTAAATATATGTCAAAAAGTATAGAATGAGCTCATCTTTTGTTGTAAAAGCTCAATATCACTGACATTTTTAAACTGTCCAAATTCTACCTTTTCCTTTCAGTTTGTTTAATCAATGTTTTGTACAACCCTCTTATGCTCATAAGACAGCACTTAATTTTCTCCTACAACATCTCACCGCGTTGGGGCGTAAAGAGAGAAGGGTCTCTGAGTGCTCCTCTTTGCACAGTCTCTTTAGATCCTCCACAGTTCCGATTCATCCATCATGATCGTCCTCTTCAGCACAGCCCACAGGTTTTCTTAAGCATTTAGGTCGGCATGGAGACCGAGAGGATCATGCTAGACAGCTGGCATCCATGTCTCATTTCTGTGAAGATTTGGATCATTATACTGTTGAAAGACCCAGTGACCACGCCTTTTCAGTTTACTGCTACAATTTATCAGATTTTCCTTTCAGTGTCTGACGTTTTAAAAGGTATCCCAGGCTTGGGTTCATCCTGTGTTTATCCTTTTGTACTGTGAGTGTTTGTTGTTAAAAAAAACTCCCTCTGCCATGATGTCTAATAACTAGTGACATCTAAGGAGACCTGTGGAACAAAAGAGTCTCCTCATTGCTGCAGCTCTGGAAAAATGAGCTTAATAGGTTGTTTTGCCTCCTTCTGATCACTGTGCGCTGTGGCAACAAAAATAAGGGTCCTTGTCGTGCCCCGTGGCCAATAGCTAAAAGCATTGGCCACGGGGCAACACAGAGGCCTGTGTTGCATCACATTTATAACCCAGGGAAACATAAAGTCACGATTTACCTATTAAAAGTTCCCAAAATCGCTGAACAATTAAAAAAGATCTGCATGCAATAAAAAAAAAAATACTTTCATTCCATATATTTTAAGGGGGTTATCAGGGTTACCAAATTTAGTGTAGTGGGTGATTATCTGGTTTTGAAAACAAGTATTTTTCTGTTTTATCCTGATAAATTGTACTCAAGGCAAAGTATGTTTTTTTCTGAGATAATCAATGCTCATTTTATGCCACTACAATAAAAGATCAAATAAGATCATCTTTATCAACTTTGCCATATTTCTTTTTAGTCTGTATGTTCAAACACATTTCTTCTTGCCACTGCAGGCCATTTAAACATTCTCCTAAATAAGTAACATATATAACTAGGTACATAGGCATATGTACATATTGTTACATTAAAGTGTAGAAGAAAATGTGTATATATAGACATAACCCAAAATGAACCTTTTTATCTAAGTTCTGATATTTTAAATAATAAATAATTATTGAATAATGTTAGAAACATGAACATGTTTATTTGACCCGGTTAAAGAGCTACAATCTAATTTGATAAATAACACATTTCACAATTTCTGAAATATCTCATATCAGAAGAATCTCTTGAAAGGCTCTAATTTTCATAACCATTTTTTATATTCATATTCAAATTTGGGAGCATACAGTTGTCAAAAATATGAAATCAGTCTTTGAGGCTCAGCAGCGACAATAAGCTGAAGGTAGAAAGTGTTCAACTCGATAGGCTAAAGGAGAAAGGAAATCTTTTAAGACATCCAGGGGTCTTTGTCAGTTTTTTACTTTAAAAACAATGTAGGATTTAGCCAATTTGGTCATCTCAAAGTGTATTGCTTGAGTTCTCACCATTTGATTTTCTGAGAATGTGTAAAATAATTTGCCAAAAAGTAGTGAAAGTAGTGGGAGAAATCAATACTGTTCTCTGTTTAATTAAGATGATTAAACTTTGGTTTGCTGTAGTGTCACGTGTGTGGGCGCAGTGTGATTTTTCCCGTTTCAGACTTGATCATCTTATGGTGAATTTTCAGCTTGGACAGTGAGTTTACTTCACTGAACTGTTAATGGGGAAAAACTGGGTTTTTCTCCCGCCGCTTCCACATGATTAAAAAGGGAAAGCAGCAATTGGCTGCAACTATTAAACAGCTATTGATTGATGTATGATAGGCGAGAAAAAGACTGAACAAGTATGCTTTGTTTGCATGAGTTTCTAGCAGACTTTGGTTTACTAAGCTGCATCTGAATTAATCACAAGCCTTACTGAACAATGCCCTACGGACAGATGAGACCAGGATAGCTCCTAATGCCAATTGTCAAGACTTACTCTAACCTAAAGTATTAGTATAAACAGCTGATAAAAACCATCAGGCATGGTGGAGGAGGTGTGACGAGTTGCATTTGCTTTGCAGCAGTTCCTCCCAGAAGATGCAAGAGACTAGTGAAAATCACTACTGTAAGTTGATGCTCTTACTTACCGTGTACTTCATTTTCCCAATGAAATTAACAGGAATTTCAAAGTTAACAAACAAGACGCAGCTACTTAGGCATAAAGTTAAACCTTCACAGGTTTTTCTACTTTCTATATTATCCACCTTCTCTGGTAACTTTAAAACATCACTAAGGGTAAATCTGTTTTGTAAACTATTCATTTCTTGATTTACTTGATGCTGGAAAAGTCTCAGCTCCCCTCACCGTAAATCCTGAATCTCCACATTGGGAGTCTGAATAAACATTTAGGATTGATTTTAAGGTATTTATTTTGCAGCAGAGTTTTAAACCCATTACTGAAAAATATGTCTAATTTTTCTCTCTTCTAACCCAAAGATGACGAGTGGCTGCTCTCTGAGTGCGCAGGAACCCAGGGAGCTCCTGCAACCCTTAGAATTATCGTTCTGAAATATTCAGACCTCGCCTCAGTGGGAAAAGAGCAGAGAGACAGCAGGATTCGTGCAGCTAATTGGCTGTCAGAATATCCTTTAAATGCCTACAGTAACTGCCTTCACCTTTCACACACACAAGGCTGACATTAATGGATACCCTTCAAGCCTTTCAGGCATGTAATTATACCCTATTCTGCCAGAGTCCACTGGAATCAGAGTTTTATCGTTGGGAAGCATTGTATTTCAGTATGTATCGCTACAGATACAAGAGCCCCAGCCATAACTGCAGTTTGAAATGATGATGGGTCTCTGCTAGAGACACAACATAGACCTCTGATGTAAGATTGAAATGGTAATGACACTTATGCCTATGTTCTGTGGTTCATGTCTTTATAAAAATGAATCTGTAAAAGTGCAAAACCTTTGCTGGCTTTTAAAACCTCACATGTTGCAGTGCTCCATCGGAGGCAGGCACTAAAACATGCAAGTTCATGCAGAAAAAAGGTATACCCTGTTTTATATAAAAAATATATGAGAACAAAAGGCTTTAATGTGACACAATTTTTCTGAAATTCCAAGGCAGCAACATCAGTTCAGTCAGCTTCAGTGTTTTCAGATATGTGACCCCGAATTCTTTGTTTAGAAACTGTTGTATATAACTAGAGCATTAAAGTGTAAGTATAATTATGAAGAAGAGGACACCTGGAGTTGTGGCCTTTAACCCCCGTCTTGTTTGTGACAAACATTTTAGAGATATCTGTGAGCAACAATAAAGGTAGTAAAAGTTAAAATGTAAGTAAAGGTTCGTTCACACCCAACGTGAACAGGGTGAATGAAGCGAGGGATTTACATGTTATCCCTAGGAGCAGTCAGGAGCGAATTAACAGCCTGCGATGGGAACAACGCATGTCGACGATGCGAACGGCGCAAATTAGGTGACTAGAGAGAAGTCAAACAGCGAACAGTGCGGCAGACGCGCGAATAATCCGCACGAGTTCAACAATCTGACCTTTTCTGTCAATTCGTGTTGTGTTAAGGGTCCTTCTTGTCCATTTATTTAAGTGCCTAATTTTTGTTTATGTGTTCCATATTTAGACAGTACAATTAGGCTGTATTGCTATTGAGCAATGATGGATAGACTGACTGAAGACGTATGTAGTTCGTGTCCTGGGGGGGGGGGGGGGGGGGGTGATCCATCCCCCGACGCACAGCAGCAGGTCCTCATACTGGCTCCTGGATATACGGAAGTACCGCTGACGTAGCTACAGGTGGTGGTACTCGCCAGACCGGGTTTGTCTCTGGAGGATCTGGTGGACCCAAGGTGCCAACGCCGTTTCTCTGGGCTGGGGGAAAACTGCCTGTGTTGTCAGTGCTAATTGTTTGCAAGAGAGAGGCGAAATGTCAAGTGACAAACATCAGGCGATCAACGCGAAAACTTTGCCTTGTTCATGTTTGCTATGTATTTACCTTAAGATTGTTAGTGTTGGTTACATATTCCTCCTAATAAAGCTTAGCTCTGAAACATACACATCCCCACTGAACCTGTGATATCGCTGCATAATGTTTTTGTTATTGGTTTCAGTTTTATTCTTATCTGTTCTTTTTATAGTTAATTAGTTTTACTTGCTCTTATTTTAACTAATGAGAACCATTCCACATTCTCCGTGACTTCTCAGAACATCACCGTCAGCGGAAAAGCTTTCCGTCGTTCGCCGTCAACATACGGAACAAGTCTATTTTCTGCTCCGTTCCGGTCCAACGGGCTGCAGCCAGAGAGAAATAGCCCACTATTTTCTACTGAACTCTCTATAAAATAATCAAGTGTGGGTTGAATTGTCTAAAAATGTAAGCTAAGACGCAATTCAATTATTTTAAATACAAAAACA
Organism: Fundulus diaphanus; assembly: GCA_037039145.1. Classification (NCBI taxonomy): domain Eukaryota; kingdom Metazoa; phylum Chordata; class Actinopteri; order Cyprinodontiformes; family Fundulidae; genus Fundulus; species Fundulus diaphanus. The sequence continues at coordinate 42,768,467 of CM073134.1, forward strand.
CAAGTTTTTGGTGGCCCATGTATTCACCCATACTTGATGGAAGTAAAAATATGCAGAGTCGATGTATAATCAGCCACAGAGAACTGTACAAAGGAAGAATGAGAAGTTTGTATTGTTTCCAGCTCCTCATCCCCTTTTTTATGCCGTGAACTCACGGAGGCGGTCTGGAACGGCGTGGACAAGTACAGGAGCGGATGATGTGGGATTTGGGGGTTAGCCTTTCTTATAACTCTTGTCCTGTAGAGCGCCACAAGAATTATCCCTCTGGTTTTGGTGCACATCTTTACGATACTGATTAGTCTGTACTTGTTTTTCACTTTTTTAAGGGATTCAAGCTGACAAAATAAAAGAAAATGATAAAAACAGACTCAATAAAACAGGGATACAATTCTGTTGACATTAAAACTTCTCAATTTCCGATAAAAAGACATATGCTGGTGAGCCTTTGCATAGACTGCATTGTCAAAGGTGTACAACTTCAACATCCATCCATTTCCTAACACTTCCATCCCTTGTGGGGTCACGAGAGGTGCTGGTGCCTATCTCCAGCTGTCAGTGGGCAAGAGGCGGGGTACACCCTGGACAGGTCACCAGTCTATTGCAGCAACTTCAACATTATTTTTCATATTATTATCTCACTCTCAGTTAACACTACTACCAATCAGTGTTATTCTAGAGCTGACTCAAACAGCAGATTTGCAGTGAACATTTAAAAACACATTTGGACTTGATCTACCACAGAAGTGTACAGTATTTATAAAGTTGTTTTTTACAAAAACAATACAATTCTTTTTTTAAATCTATTGACCAATTTTTAAATTGTAATTACTACAATGTAGAATTTCAAATTTGGCCCAGAAAAAACCTCACATCTTATAAAGACCGCGGCTCTTGCACAAATGCTGTCTGAGCTTTGCCTGCTAGATGTTTAAAGGTGGGAGGCATTGCGTGACACACTGTGGGAGGTGTCACACAATGCACATAAGACCATTTCATGCATCCCCAGTTGCATTAAACAGAAGATGCACAAGCCTTGTCACCAAAAATACCCCTATGTCATAAAATGAACACAAGACATTGGAGTTCTCCAGCCACTAACACTTTCCTCCACAGTTTCATTTTGCAGGCTCCAGCAGTACAACTCAAAGACAACAGATTGCATGAGCTGTTCCAAACATTATGCCTGATGCAACAGTCAGAAGGCAGGAGTGTAACAATACATACATCCCCATCGGTATATCAATTAAATGATTAACAATTCAATTAAATCGATGCAAAATTAAAATATTGATCATATTCTTATTTTTAAGATATACACAGAGCTGGTTTTGAGAGTTTATTGCAAACGATGGATGATGGATGATGAGAACCAGAGACAGTTACCAGACGGGAGTTGAAGGGTGCAGGTGCTGGCTGACAGGAACGGAGCGGAGATGATTGTCAGGAGTCGGAGGAGCTGGGCTGCTGCAGAACCAGGAGTGTAGACCAGAGAACATGAAGACGGAGACGAAGGAGCAGAATCCAGCAGTGCAGCAAACAGGTACTTAACTGAACAGGCGGGGAGCAAGACGTGAAAGACGAAGACTGGAACTGACAGGCGAGGTGTTGGATTGACTGAATACGAGCCGGCGACGAGGAACAGACTGAGGTGAGCTAAATAGTGGAGTGAACAGGTGGAGCCGGTCCAAGTTAATTGCAGCCTGACAGGTGCTCCCAATCAGAGCTGCACTGGGACAGGAGGAGGCAGGAAACACGCAGAGTGCAGCCATCCAGGCTGCATCATGACAACTATTATTATTATTATTATTATTATAAAATTAGAAGAAAGCATTTTTTATTTAAGTGCCTGACGTCTGTAAGAGCTTAAAAATACAATGGTCAAATCATGTTTGTTTGTTTTTTGTGAATTGACATCAATGTAAATAAGTATTAGATGGGCAGATAATGGATTAATCGGAAATCGTAAAAGACTTTGTTATATCGGCAAAAATCGAATCGTCATCGAAACAAATCCATATAACATCATATTGTGACAAAGCTGGTGATTTACGCCCCTAACAGAAGGGTATATGTTACTTCCTGGAAATAAATGATACAAAATAGACTTTGCAGCAATCCCTTCATCTGAACAAGCATACGGTGACATGGTAAGTCCTTAACTTTGCAAAGAGTAAATATAATATTAATGGCAGCAATAACTGCAAATAACGCATGGAGAGTAGTAGAAGAAAGTAGCAGTGTGGGGAACACTGGTCAGCATGTCCTCCACCTGCCTAAATTTATAGAAGCACAACAACAGAGATAAGTAAGTAGAAGCAAAGCCACTGTAACTACAGGCTTTATTAAAATAGACTTTTTTCCAGACTAGTTTTAAAAGTAGACAGGGTGTGTGCTTCACAGACGAAAACTAGGAGCCGGCTCAACAAGAGAGGACCCTGATAAATAGAGTTCTGCCTCTCGTTCCAGTTTTAGAAACTCTCCTCTTCAAAATTATGTGATGTGATTTTTGTCTCTCACATAAAATCCTAATAAAATCCATTGTGGTTTGTGGCTGTAATATCATAAAACCAGGAGAAGTTTAAGGTTATAAAAACTTTTGCTACACACTGTTTTCTAAGTAAACCAGAACATGCCGGCTGACTTCTGAAACTGAATTTCCTCTTCACCTTTGGTTAGTGTGCAGAAAAACACGCAACACACATTTAAATATAGTTTTTTTTGCTTTTCCCACCCATGTTTTGATTTGGTCAAAGTGTTGAGAGTGATGGCTCCGCGTGCATTGCCTCTTTAAGGCAGGCAGTCCAGAGAGGGTGGTGATGGAGAAAGAACAGGGAACCAATGAGAGGCAGTGGATGCAGACACTCTCTGTTTGTAACACCTTGTGGTGGAGAGTGAGGCGGTGTTGGGAAGGTGTGTGTGTGCGTGTGTGTGTGTGTGCGTGGGGGGGGTTTCTCTGCTAGATGGGGGTGGGGGATCAAAGCAAAAGGAGCAGACAGAAAAGGAAAGGCGAGGATGGGAGACAGCATCACTGCAGCGAAAGCGAGCTCTCTGCCTGTCTTGGCAACGACTGTTTACTCTACTCCTCTTTCGCTGAGAGCCGGCTATCTCTCTCCCCTCCTCCTACGTGAGTCATGGAAGTGATTTAGTGTAGGTGAGCGTGGACAGGAGCAGCAAGAGAAAGCCACAGTCCTGCTTGTGTGTCTGCGTCGTGGGCAGGTAAGCTCGCTCTGCATCTCTCTGATTACGGATCTTCCACTCCGCTTCCCCGCCTCTGCCTCTCGAGAAGAGGAGCAAACAACTTCTGCAGAGTTTGCATCCCCCTAGCGCTCCTCTCTGATCTCCCCCAAATCGTTGCCCGGAGTCAGCGAGTAGTTGGTGATCAGCCTGGCGGCACTGTACAGTCTGCAAAGTGAGGTAGGCATGCTGCAGATCTTCGCTGACAGCCCGAGGAGCGTTCAGTGCCTCCAGGTTGACAGGCAGAGTCAGAGGGGCTGAGGTTTGGAAGAAGATGAGAGGGAGATGAGTCAAATCTCCGCTTGAGGGACACGGATGGTGATGGCATCAGCGGTGATGATGTAAATCTGTGTGAGAGCAGTGAAACAAAAGCTGTAGGCTGATGATCTTCTTTAGAGGGGCTCTAAATGTTTATCATATTCTACACTGTTGTGCTTTTTTGTTGTTGTTTTTTTTTTGGTTCTGTAACACATCTGAGGCAAAGTATGCATCCAGATTGCGTCCACGCTAGGAAACCCCCACTGCGTCCTCAGCTGGAGTTTCTCTGGGCATCCCTTTCTGCCCATGTGGACTGAGTTGGCGGGGTCTTTCTGTGCCTGATGAAAGCAGGTGATGGTGACATTTTGGGTTTAGCCCTCTCTGAGCGACAGTTGACTTCCATCGCAGATTTCACCATGACACGAGCTGTTAAACTACAGCTCAGCCTGTGACACTAATCCCCGTCCCCGCAGCCACCGGAGTGGGGGTGGGAGTAACCTGCCTTCATCTCACGGCTGGATTAGAGTGATTTACACTTGCTCCTCGTATGCCCGCCTGTGTTTGTGTGCGGTTTGACCTGTGATGGCACCTAATGGCATCATATGTCATCCACAAGAGGACACTGTCAAACAGGACGCCGTCCCCAGTCACATTCAGCGGTGATATGGCAGCTGTTATTAATGCTGGCTCTCCTCATGACCCTCATCAAAACCGCTGCCGGCAGAGGAGCTGGACGAGAACTAATGGAGCCTTTAAATTTAGAAATTACTTTTATTGTCAGCTAAATTTATTGTCACTTAGGAGTCCGCTCACTCTCTCTGAGGATATTTTATCTGTGTTGGCTCCCCCCACAAGGTAGTCCTCAACAGCAGCTTTAAGTGAATTCACCAAACATTGGGGTCATCGCCCTGATTAATCTTCAAAGCCTTTCTCCATCTCTGCTGTCCGGCAGCTTAATACATCATCGATCGTCTCCTTCAGTGTACCTGCATCCCGGCTCTTGTGATTGGAACAGATTTAAATTGACGAATCAATGAAGGAAAATGGATTCACCTGGACTGACCTCGCTGAGGTGCTCAGCGGGGGGAAAAAATAAATTCTCTATTTGATCTTACGTCCAGTTTAGTGTTGTTTGCAGGTCTGCGTGAGCATCTGTAGCGTTTCAAAAGCCTGAGCTGGCTCGTTTTAAATTCAAGACGTTGTTGCAGGGTTTTAGTTTCGCAGTACGTGGAACGGCTCCCGCTCAGGGATCAATAATCGCACAGAAGCAATACGAGGGGGAAGCATTGCAGCTGGTAAACAACATTAACAACCTCTGCCCCGGTTCTTACAAACTGACTTCTGCAGGAAAAGAGAAACAACATTTTTTAGAGCACGCAGTGACAGCCTTTTAAGAGCAGCACAGAGTTTAGAGTAGGAAGCCCCAATTTTATGCACGCTCACCTAAAAACTTGCTAGAGTTGGTTTCTCCAGAGAGCAAGGCTTGGCTGATTGCACGCAAAGTTTACCATATTACACGCTCTGATGTGGTGATGCAAAATCTCTTTGGGTTGCAAAACTACTTAGGTGAACAAGTTTTTGGTCTTATGGGAGTCTGGGGAATTTGAAATTTGGAAAAGTTGTGTTTACTACAAGTTACACTGAAAAGGTATCAAATATTTAGGACTATGTATCACGGTTCACTTATTAGAACTTGATACCGGCTTTGGAACGAGTTTTCCTTTTGAGGGATTATCTATCTATCTATCTATCTATCTATCTATCTATCTATCTATCTATCTATCTATCTATCTATCTATCTATCTATCTATCTATCTATCTATCTATCTATCTATCTATCTATCTATCTATCTATCTATCTATCTATCTATCTATCTATCTTTATACACACACATATATACATATATATCTATACATATATATATATATATATATATATATATATATATATATGTATAGATATATATATATATATATATATACAGATAGATAGATAGATAGATAGATAGATAGATAGATAGACCCAATTTCCTTTGTTATACATGGTGTTGGTTTCAATATTGTTATTATTAATATTATTAATAATAATAATAATATTAATATTAATATTATTAATAATAATAATAATAATAATAATAATAATAATAATAATAATAATAATAATAATAATAATAATAATAATAATAATAATAATAATGAAGGCCTAATGTTAAAGGACTCAGGTCAGTATTGGGAATGAAAAATCATAATCGTGACATACATGATACCAGCAAAAATGAAACTGTATCATGTAAAAGTATCATGCGCTGCTCTGTTCAAACACATCTCAGTGTCTAAAATAACCCATTGCTATCAATGATCAAAAGCAAAAAACTACAGTCATGTAAAAAAAAAGAACCTTAAGATAGTCTGTGTGATATTCTAATTTTAACATTTAATATAAATGGCATTTATATAGTGCTTTTCTAGTCATACTGAACTCTCAAAATGCTTGCACTAGAGCAAAATTCAAAACTCAAAAGAACATTGGTAGGCAACCCGGGGTTAAGAGCCTTACCCAGTGGCACATTAGCCCTTTGTCAGGAGGAAGTTGGAATTAAACCTTTGATCTTCCAGTTGCAAGAGGACTTTTCAACCCGCTGTGGCACATTCAACCCATCACTGACAATATATACATTTTAACAATACAGAATATTAAAGGTATTAAAAATAAACAACTCAAAGACAAGACCTTGATTTTTTTTTATATAGGATGCAAAAGTCAATTATTTTCTGGTGAGGAATAAACAGGGCAGCCCGACATTTGTTCCAACTTTAAACTCTGCACAGATGTCTCACATCTGGTGCACATTATAAGAGCACCATTAATCAGAATCTTAAAGTAGGATTGCTCTGTTTAAACCTAAGACATTTAGTTTGGTGGTGTCCTGATTGCTGAAGTGAGAGTAATCAACACAATGAGGTGGAAGGAACTGACTGAGGCCTCTGAAGCAGCTTATGAGTCTGGTGAGGGTGTTTGAAGAGGTCTTAAAAGAATTTAGAAATCAGCAGTTCCACTGTATGGAAAATAGTCTACAAGTGGAGGATGTTCACAACAATTGCCAGCATGCCAAGATCTGGTCATCTAAATGAGTTTATCTTGAGAAAAAGTCGGAAAATACAAAAAGAAAAGAGTCTCCAAACGCCTTAAATGTCACCAGGGGAATTACAGCAGACTCTTATACCTGTTGATGGCCAGGTGTATGGTTGTACCGTCAAAAAGTTGGAGACGCACCCTACTGCAGTCGCACCTTTGCAATCTATGCCAGAAGTTCACACCAGAAGTCTTGAACATTTCTTCTTCTTCTTCATATAATATGTGGAGACCAAGAGAAAGGTAGCGAAACCTAGACCTAAGGTCAGTGGATTTAATACCTAAACCTCCTGTAATGACTGCGGTTTATGTTGGGACTGGCTTCCAATAATTTCAGGAGCGACTTTAGGGGGTTTTGTTAGACTTCTGGCATGTATTTCTGGCATTGATTGTAAAAATTTCGGTTTCCTGTACCTGCAGCAGGGTACTTTTGGAAAGTTGAACTTTAATGGAAGGTATGCAAAGGAGGAAACGTTTGCTCTCCAAGAAGTAACCTGAAGGCAGAGAACGCAGACAAAAAACAGAAGTACTTCTTGAATGTTGCTTGGACAAATCAGTCTCAAACTAAACTGTTTCAACACCAGAACAAAGGAGACGTCCTTGGCATAAACCAATAAAAAAAATTCCAGGAAAATAACCTACTGTAAAAGATAGAGTTGGTAGTATTGTGATTTCGGGATGCTATCACAGCAGGACCATCACGTGATGCAACAAGATAAAGACCCAAAACCTTCCAGTGGTTCCACCAAGGACTGGCTTGGAAGTAAGGAACTTAAGGTCCTGGGTCGAGTCAAAGCCCAGATCTTAATCTCACTGAGATGCTGTGCAGTGACTTGAAACAGGTTGTATGTGGAAGAAACCTGTTCAAACTTCTCTGAGGAGTGGGACAAACCTTCCCCAGAGCAATGTCAGCGACTGGTAGATGGCAAGTTAGTTCAGTTTAAAGCTAGGTTTATACTCGATGCATTGGGGCATGAGGGTGTGCACAACAAAATTGGCACAATCGTGCTGTCCCTGCCCCACGCGCTGTTGTGGTGCGAGGTTGCGCACCTCCGAATTTTAAATCCATATAACTTCATTAAAAATATTCCCCGTCTTCACATATGCAGCACTGGCTAAAATCTGGTATGCAAGAGGTGAACATACCGTCTTCTAACCCTTCATTAGAGACATAGAAGATGGCTTATTTCTGTTTAGCAGCTGTAAACACATCAACTATTCTTAATGATATACAAAATGTGTACATTTTGGGTATTGTACTTGCAGCTGAGCTCATTTTACTAGTACAGTGAGGACTTTGATGAAAAGTGTGTGTAAAATAAAAATGTTTAATGTGGTCTCCTGATGTTTCACTTGACTAAGAATAATAAAGTAAAAACAGTCAAATCAACGCCATCAGATAAAGGTTAGACATTTTTTTTCCCCCCCGAATGTATTCTCATTAGTCTCCTTCTTAGCTTCACAGTTCATGAAATCAAGTGATAAAAATATGGAAGGTGGGTGGATGGAGCCTACTTTTAAGGAACAAGTCTACACGGCCATCTGCTCGCAGCAGAACTTCCTTTTAATCACATCGACAGCCTCTGAGGAACCAGTGATTTTCACTCCTGCAGTTTACCATCTTGTATTAAGCGGGAACAGAACACACAGCATAACATGTTAGGCACATCATATCCAAGCTGAAAGCCAAGCTTAGTGACTTTCATGCCACACGCAGATGCTGCATTTGACAAATGAAACAGGGACTTGCTTTTAGCTTGTCCGTGTAAAAACTTTCTGAATGGCTGCTTTTGCCTTATTTATATTCTATTGACTAAGATGGAAACGTTGAATTGTTGCATTTTTAATATAGTTTCAGCACATTTTTTAAATCTCATAATCTCAGACCTAATAGTCCATAGTCTAACGTGCTTGATCTTGCACAGTAGCTCTTAAAGGTGATCACAGTGCTGTTCAAATCCCAGTTTTTCTGATGTAAAAATAAGCCTATGATAAATTATTTTAAACATTTTACTGATATTATTCTTTCAGAGATATATAATTATTATATTTATCTTGCTCTAATTAAATGAAAAAAAGGCAACTGTAAGTCTGCCCATCCATAAGCAGATGGATAACTTAAACCCCTTGGACTAACTTCCAGCATTCAGTCTTCTTTATTTGGAGTCCATCTATAAATGCCACATCTCCACTTGACCACATTCGCCCACCCTACCTTTTAAAAGCTGTCTAAATATATATCAGATTGGGAGGACTTTTCTTGCCAACAGCCCTCTTCAGGTGGCTCACCAGAGTCTCTCTTGGATTTAGTTCTGGACTCTCACAAGGCCATTCAAAAACATTTTATTTTCCTCTCATAAGGTTATGTTTTTGCTTATTTGAAGGGTTTGTTTTTCTTTATCATCACTTTGTCTCAGTTGTACGGTGGTGTCTCACTAAGCTGCTGATTAGTGATGTCACAAGTATGCCCTACTGCTCTGTGGAGAGTTATGGGAGAGCTTTTAGATTTTGATCCCCCTAACCGAAAACTAGCATCACAGGTTGAGTTGACTCGCATCATGTACGATGAGATGGCAGCCGTCCCGCTGAACTTGTAAGGTTGATGACGGGTGTGTTTGACAAAGGGCAGGAATGTCAGGTAGACAGCTAGACGCTGTCGGCCAAAACCGTCTGGTATTTGCAACTTTTCAGTTCCGTTTGAAGAAAAGTGAACACAAAGCATGGTTTCACTGCTGCCTTCCTGCACTGTGGCTATGGCGTTCTTTGGGTGATGTACCTTTAGGAATCATACCCTGACTCAAGGTTTGGTTTCACAGCACTCTCCAACATGCCTTAGGAGATTTTGGCCAGTCCTGGATGTTTTCTTTGGAAAAATATATTTTCAACCCAGCTCCTTAGTCCAGACATATAAATACATTGGATTAGTCTGACATTTAAAACAGAAGCAGTTCTGCTTTCAGCCTCTTGGCAGAATCTCGGACCAGCTTAGACCTTCTCCTTTCTCCCTTTGGAGTTGCCCTATTATTAAGTCCATTATCAGTTACTGTCTTTACTGCGCAAGACTGTATATGTAATGTGCTGTAATTATTTTTCTACAATTTCCCCCAACTCGTACAGTTGCACGTTTTGACGTTTCTTTAACCTCTCTGCAAACTATGGCTTTAGCCAAAGGATGTGAGTAAGCAAATCTCATCAAACGTTGTTCAACAAAGCAATGTTTTAGGGTGTGGACCGCAGCAGCTTTTTATTTTCTATGGCTTCTCCCCCCCCCCCCCCCCCCCCCAGCACTATTTTTGCTTGTTTTTCTACTGAAATCTACAGCATAAAAGTATCATCATATGTCTAAATATGGAAAGACATTTTTAAAAATGTGTGTATATATATATATATATATATATATATATATATATATATATATATATATATATATATATATATATATATATATATATATGTAGTGTGACTTTTACTTGTAATCTCTTAAAGGAAGAAAGTAGCACAGATTTAGAGTTAATGAGACTCTGTTGTAAAGGCGCTGGATAATGAGCTTGTTCTGCCTGAACACGGACGCATTGTGTTGGAAAAGAACATTTTCACTGAAGAATGCTCTGTTTGTGAGAGTCTGATGTTCAAGGCTGACGGAACATGCCATCCTTTGTCTCTAATGGACAAACAAATCATTAGAGGATGTGGAGCTGAAAACGTGTGAGACTGTTTGGAATGATGAAGTAAAATGCAATTGTCTTCTATTCCTTCTGTTGTTTGTGGTGCTTTACTTTCAGACTGGCACATGCTGTGACCAAAGGATCCGTGCCAGCCCAGTGAGAGCAGGAAAAAAACCTCTTCCACAAACAACATTTAGTCTGTTCACGTCAGCAGGCAGGTAAGTTCTGCATAAAGACTTATTTTTTCAATGTGTCAGAGTCAAGCACATGGGACACTTTCAAGCATTGACGTCAGATTATTGTTTTGCACAAGTCAGCTGTCACAAGAGCAGCAGTTGTGCGACTTATCAGACACCCAAACCGTTAACAGCTTTAAATGTGTGAGTAGTGTTTGTACTGAGCTTGTGTGAGGTGCATTAGAAAATGAAAAAGGGCGAGCTGCAATCTTCACTTTGTCCAGTGGGTTCATTGGAATTCATCAAATCCATAAATCCAGCGATACCCTGTTTCCATTTATATCTATCTATCTATCTATCTATCTATATTTATATATATATAGAGATATATATCATATACAGTCATATTCACTAAATTCGAAAATGGGTTCCAGTGAGGCTCATTTGTCAGTTAAAAGTACCCTTTCAGCATATAATCCTTTGAGCAAATATGTAATTATATTATTTGTGGGCAAAAATCATTGCTATTAACAGAAATAAAGGCTTTAAAACATCAATCTGTGAGTAAGCAAGAGATCTAAAGTTTACCTTGGTTACTGTATTAGGGTTACTGAAACAAACTGACTCTTTGATAATGTTCTGATTTATGACTATATATATTATATTTATGACTATATATATATATATTTATGACTATATATATATATATATATATATATATATATATATATATATATGGTATTATAAATACTGCTGGGGTTTTGCAACTCTGCCCTTCCAGGTTTTTTACACCTCCATGAGCTCCTTTGACTGATATCCTGCTTCCACATGAACGATCCTCCATGTTTAGAGGAGGTGTGAGAGTGCAGAGAATGACACCTGGTGCTTGGGTGTTGGAATGGTGAAAAATTGGAGTCTGTGAACAGCTGACAAGTGAACATACTTTCTAAACAGAAAATCAGCCGTTTCAAGACAAGTGGATTTCCCTTCATGTCTTTTACCACTAAGAGGCAGTCCTTTCATACAATATCCTTTCATGTGTGATATTTCCTCTTTATTGCGAGGGAGCTTTTGGCCAAATCTCTTTTCCTTGTGTTACTGACAGCTGAAACCAACTGTTTGCATGCACCATATAAAATCACATTTTCTCACTCTGCTATGGAATCAGACAAGCACTACCCTGTTTTAGGGTTGTTAGGATTACCAAAATCCTTTCTATTTGTCAAAATTGACTTTGAGTTGTCATGTTTGGCTTGATATGTTTCGCCCACATGCAGAAAACACTCGGGAGAACAGGTAGTAAGAAAAAGTTTTATTTTACTAGAACCACGGAAAGAGTACAGTCTGAGTGGAGTTGAGTCGGGACGGGAACCAAGTGGATGTATGACCGGACCAATCTGAGGAAATGGGAGAAGGAATTAACAAATGGAGGGGACGAGGGGAATGTGCTGCTGGACGTAAGCTTACCACTGGGTTTGGAAGTCGGACCGGGGAGGAGGAGGTGTGGACTCAGCGCTTGCTTGGTGACGGGGCCACAGGTGTCCGAGAGACCAGTGAGCGAAGGCAGAAGTGGGTCCGAGCAGCACCGAGATGTCCAGGGGTCCAGAGCAGCGGGAGTCACCAGTAGATGTCCGGAGGGAGTGGATCCCAGAATGAGGAACTGTTTCGAGATGAACCCAGAGGAGCTGGCACGAGAGGAGGACTTTGAGGTGACTGACACTGGAGGTGGATTTCAGAATGAACAGAGGAACCTGGGGAAACACAGAGGTAAGAACATTTAGTTTCTTTGCTTGAGATCATAAAGCTGGAGGCCACGACTGGTTGCATACCACGACGGTAACACTCTGGCATCTTCCCGCTGTCTGTGAGCTGCTTAAATGCAGCAGTCAGTGCTGCTCAATCATCCGCAGGTGTGTGGGCTCCGCCCACTGGTCAACACCGAACACCTGTGGAGAAAAAAGACAAGAGCAGCAGAACCGGTAGCAAGCTACACAGCTCTGCTGACTGAGTCCTGACACCACCCCCCCCTCAAGGGTCGCCACCTGGCGACACAGAGGAGGAAGTCGAGGGACGGGAGGCGATGAAGGCGTCAATAAGTGATTGGTCCAGGATGGAGGAGCCGGGGAGCCAAGACCTATCCTCCGGACCACGACCAACCCAATCCACGAGGTACTGAGTACCTCTACCCCGTGGACGGGAGGCCACGATCCTCTGGATCAAGCGTCCCTGGTGGTCCTGGGTGGGTGGAGGGGGTTCGGCCGGAGGGCACAAGGGACTAGAAACGACGGGTTTGATCTGAGAGACATGGAAGGTTGGGTGCACACGAGAGTGGGACGGGAGACGAAGACGAACAGTGGTGGGGCTGATGACTGATGTGATCTCATAAGGGCCAGTGAATCGGGGAGACAATTTTCGTGCAGCTGCTCGGGAGGGGAGGTCTCGGGTGGACAACCAGACTCGCTGACCAGGGTGGTAGGTGGGGGCTGGGACCCGCCTCTGGTCAGCGAATCGGCGATTCTGCTCTGCAGTATCTTGGAGGGCTTGGTTGGCTTGGGTCCAGACTTGACGGCAATGGGTGATGTGGTCTTGCACAGAGGGAACGGTGATCCTGTTGTTGTCCTCGGGTAGGAGTGGGGGTTGGTAACCTAGGGAGATCTCAAAAGGTGAGTGACCGGTGGCAGTGGATACGTGGCTATTGTGAGCATACTCGATCCAAGGGAGGTACTTGCTCCATTCGGTGGGGTTCTTGGATGTGAGGCAACGGAGGGCGGTCTCCAGCTCCTGGTTCATCCTCTCTGTCTGACCGTTGGTCTGTGGATGGTATCCTGAGGTCAGAGTATACCGGGCCCCAAGGGCCGCGGCAAACTCTTTCCACACCCGAGATGTAAACTGGGGACCACGGTCAGACAGGATCTCACGAGGTATACCATGGAGTCGAAAGACATGTTTAACCAGGAGCTGGGCCATGACGAGAGCGGAGGGAAGCTTACGGAGTGGAATGAGGTGACAGGCCTTGGAGAATCGATCGACTACAGTGAGAATGACTGACATGCCTTGAGAGGAGGGGAGTCCGGTAACAAAGTCTAGGGCAATGTGGGACCAGGGACGCTCAGGGACTGGTAAGGGCTGAAGGAGGCCGGCGGGAGGTCTGTTGGATGGTTTGTTCTGGGCACACACGGGACAGGAGAGGACAAACTGCTTGACGTCTTGAAACAATGTGGGCCACCAGAAACTACGGGCCAGGAGAGTCTGAGTGCGATGGATTCCGGGATGTGCAGAGAACTTTTCAGAGTGGACCCATTGAATAACTTGAGATCTTACGGTGGAAGGGACGTAGGTACGATTCGGTGGACCGGTTCCGGGATCTGGATCAGTTGGTAGGGCACGGGTGATGAGGTCTTGAATCTCCCACCGGAGAGCACCAAGCACGCAGGAAGGAGATATGATGGCTTCTGGTTCCTTCTCTGAGTCGGGGCAGGAGTACAGCCGGGACAGGGCGTCAGGCTTGACGTTCTTGGAGCCCGGGCGATAAGAGATGGTGAGGTTGAAACGGGAGAAAAACAGAGACCAGCGGGCTTGACGGGGATTTAATCTTCTAGCGGTTTGAATGTATTCCAGGTTCTTGTGGTCTGTCCAGATGAGGACCGGCTGCTCGGACCCCTCCAACCAGTGACGCCACTCCTCCAGGGCGAGCTTGATGGCCAACAGCTCCCTGTCCCCGACGTCGTAATTTCTCTCCGCCGGGGACAAACGCCTGGAGAAGAAAGCGCACGGATGGAGCTTCTGGTCAGCATCGGACACCTGGGAGAGGACGGCTCCCACACCGGTGTCGGAGGCATCAATCTCCACAATGTACTGCTTAGAGGGGTCTGGATAGATAAGGATGGGTGCCTGGGAGAACCGGTTCTTGAGGTTGACGAAGGCAGAGTGGGCGTCGGTAGACCAGATAAATGGGATCTTGGTGGAGGTGAGTGCATGAAGGGGGGCGGCGATCTGACTGTACCCACGTATGAATCGTCTATAGAAGTTGGCAAAGCCCAAGAAGCGCTGGAGGTCCTTTCTGGAAACGGGTTCGGGCCAGTCGAGGACGGCACGGATCTTCTCGGGGTCAGATCGCACTTGACCTCCCTCCAGGATGAGTCCAAGGAAGGTGACGGAGGTCTTATGAAACTCACACTTCTCTGCTTTGACGAAGAGTTTGTTCTCGAGGAGGCGTTGGAGGACTAATCGGACGTGCTTGTAATGATCGGAGGGGTCACGGGAATAGATCAGGATGTCATCTAGGTAAACGAAGACGAAGACGTTGAGGAAATCTCGCAGGACGTCGTTGACCAGGGCTTGGAAAACGGCAGGGGCGTTGCACAGGCCGAACGGCATGACCTGGTACTCGAAATGTCCAAGTGGGGTCTTGAAAGCTGTCTTCCACTCATCTCCCCGGCGGATCCGCACCAAGTGGTAAGCATTACGTAAGTCCAGCTTAGTGAAAATGGTGGCTGATTGTACTGGTTCTAACGCGGAGGAGAGGAGGGGAAGAGGATACTTATTTTTAACAGTGATGGCGTTTAAACCACGGTAGTCTATGCAGGGCCTAAGGGAACCGTCCTTCTTGCCCACAAAGAAAAACCCTGCCCCTAATGGGGAAGAGGAGGTGCGAATAAGCCCCGCAGCTAGGGACTCCTTAACATATTTTTCTAATGCCTGGCGTTCGCTCTGGGAAATGTTGTACAGGCGACTGGACGGCAACGGGGCACCTGGCAGGAGATCAATTGCACAGTCATAAGGACGGTGCGGGGGAAGGGAATTAGCCTGCTCCTTGCTAAAAACCTGCCCCAGGTCGTGATATTGTTTGGGCACTTCTTTCAAAACTTCGGGATCTACCTGGGCGCAGGGCAGAGCGGGTATCTGAGGCGAGGGAACAGCTGATTGTAAACAACTAGCGTGACAACTAGGTGACCAGGTCTCGACCCTGCGGCCGGCCCAATTTATCAAAGGGTTATGATGTTGAAGCCACGGGAAACCTAGGACTACGGGTGCCTGTTTCACAGGGAAAACGAGGAACGAAAGACGTTCACGGTGGTTGCCTGACACCACGAGTTCTAAAGGGATAGTTTTGTGAGTAATTTTCGGAAGATCTCCCCCATCCAGGGCAGAAACCTGGAGGGGTGAACAAAGTGCAATCGTCTCAATCTCGGCTTGTTGAACAAATGTCTGATCTATTAGGTTGAAATCGCAACCAGAATCAATTAAAGCTGACATCTTGAACGTCTCTCGGCCTGAGACGATAACTGCAGATAAACAGAGGCGTGGAGGAGAAAACTGATGTTGGTCCGCAGGTTTCTCCTCTACAACCGGCGGACTGGCTCTTTTGGCCGATCGGGACAGTCCTTAATGAAATGTGCAGGTGAGGCACAATAAAGGCAAAGCCGGGAGCTCATACGTTGCTGCCTTTCATCAGGTGTAAGTCGGACACGGCCCAATTGCATAGGTTCTGGTGGTGAAGGAGGTGCTACAGCGGTTCTGGTGGGGGTGCGCTCACTAAGAGCCGATCGAAAAACTGGCGGTCGCTCGGGGCGGCTCTTATTGCGCGCCCGTAAGCGGTTGTCCAATCTGACCGCCAGAGCGATGTATTCATTCAGAGTATTGGGCTGTTCAACACGTGCGAGTTCGTCCTTAAGGGACTCATCTAAAGATTGAAGGAACACTGATCTTAATGCTCGCTGTTCCCAGCCGGCAGCCGCAGCCACAGTACGGAATTCGATAGCGAAATCCGCTACTCTTCTGCCCCGCTGACGTAAGGTAAGCAGCCGTTGGGAATCCTGAGCTTCATCTGATTCGGCCGCGAAAACTGTCTTAAACTCCAAAATAAAATCGGTGAAAGAACAACCAAACTGTTGACAGTCTGGAAAGCGGGACTCCGCCCACCTCAGCGCACGGCCCGTTAAAAGCCGTAAAATGTACGAAATCTTAGCATCGTCATGGGCATAAGTACGCGGGGAGCGATTAAACACAAGGGAACATTGAAAAAGAAAACCACCACATTCTCTAGCCTCTCCAGAGAATCTTTCCGGAGATAGCGAAGAGGGCTCCGCAACAGACGGGGACGTAGTAGCTGACGTAGATTCAGGGGGAGGGCTCGAGGACGCGGAAGTGGCTGGTTGTTGAGTAGCACTAGCCATATTCACTAGCTGATTTAGCTGGGAAGCTAAACCTTGCAGCTGCCCTTGTAAGCCCACTACCGCGGCTTCTAAACCCCTAATCTGGTCCTGTTGTGTTGTTAATGCTCGACCGAGTGTATCTGTTGTGGCTGTTTGGCCAGAGTGTTCTTCTGTCATGTTTGGCTTGATATGTTTCGCCCACATGCAGAAAACACTCGGGAGAACAGGTAGTAAGAAAAAGTTTTATTTTACTAGAACCACGGAAAGAGTACAGTCTGAGTGGAGTTGAGTCGGGACGGGAACCAAGTGGATGTATGACCGGACCAATCTGAGGAAATGGGAGAAGGAATTAACAAATGGAGGGGACGAGGGGAATGTGCTGCTGGACGTAAGCTTACCACTGGGTTTGGAAGTCGGACCGGGGAGGAGGAGGTGTGGACTCAGCGCTTGCTTGGTGACGGGGCCACAGGTGTCCGAGAGACCAGTGAGCGAAGGCAGAAGTGGGTCCGAGCAGCACCGAGATGTCCAGGGGTCCAGAGCAGCGGGAGTCACCAGTAGATGTCCGGAGGGAGTGGATCCCAGAATGAGGAACTGTTTCGAGATGAACCCAGAGGAGCTGGCACGAGAGGAGGACTTTGAGGTGACTGACACTGGAGGTGGATTTCAGAATGAACAGAGGAACCTGGGGAAACACAGAGGTAAGAACATTTAGTTTCTTTGCTTGAGATCATAAAGCTGGAGGCCACGACTGGTTGCATACCATGACGGTAACACTCTGGCATCTTCCCGCTGTCTGTGAGCTGCTTAAATGCAGCAGTCAGTGCTGCTCAATCATCCGCAGGTGTGTGGGCTCCGCCCACTGGTCAACACCGAACACCTGTGGAGAAAAAAGACAAGAGCAGCAGAACCGGTAGCAAGCTACACAGCTCTGCTGACTGAGTCCTGACATGAGTAGTAGGGACTCATAAGTAAAGTAGGAATCAGGAAGCTTGTTGATGTTAAGGATTAAATAAGTTTCACTTCTTCATACCCATTTTCAGACATAATCACTGAATTATACATATATCAATTAATTTAAATTTATACAAGTATATACATATACCATACATATATCCTTATTTGTACACAATGTTTGTTTCTGTAAAATGTATAATTTTGCTGGATTGTCAGAAATGAATCACTCATTCATTCAAATGTGATTATTTTGGAATTATTTTGGCAGAGATCATTTCGTAGAGCATCCTTTTTAAACTCAGAATTTTACTTAGGTCTTTCCCCTAATATTCAGTAGAATTACCTTTCACCTGTGCACCTTTGGTCATATATTTTGTCAGTCCTTCCAACCCAGTTTACTGGAGTTTTGGCTTACTCCTCCTGACAGAACTGGTGTAACTGAGTAGCTATGTTTACATGGACAAAAGTGATCGGAATAAAGGGCCAATAAGAATTAAAATGCGTCATGTAAACAAGCCAATCGGACTATTGTGATCAGATCAAAATCAACCGAAATATCATTGTATTTTGACTGAGAGGGATCATTTATGCTGATTGACAGTCCGATCAGTATGCATGTAAACGTTTGTCAGTATCCAGTCATTCTGAATGTGGCAAACTAACCATGTGAGCATGTGCGCCCCATGTCAGTGTGACGTATTTCTGCTTTGAGTGGCGGTAATATGTTGGGAAGCAAAACTGTTGGGGCTCCCAATACAACTTTCTATTCAAAACATTAAAAGAGCTCAAAATTATTATTTATTCAGCAACGTTTCAACCATAATTAGAACCTGGGACAAGTCAAGGCTGGGCGCTTGGAAGACAAACAAACTTATATAATACTGCTTTGTTCTACTTCTTCAGGTTTTTTTTTTTTTTTGGGGGGGGGGGATTTCATAACTCTGCGCATGTCAGAGTGGGTTTATTCTGAATCAAGCCAGTTCCATATAAACACACTTCATGATTGGATTAATTGATTGCGTGCCCATATAAATGATACAATCCGATTTGTTTTTGTTTTTTAATCCAAATACATTTCAATCTGATCGTGGATTTGTGTGCATGCAAACATAGCTATTCAAGTTTGTGTTACACGCACCTTTTCAGATTTGTCCCTACTTTTTCTGTTGGACTGAGATCAGGGCTTTGTTATGGCCCCTCCATCACACTGACTTTGGCTCCTTAAACCACTTCATACCTAATTATCTAGTATGCTCAGGGCCAGTGCTCATTTAGAAGACTCATTTATAAACAAGCTTTAAATTCTTGGCTTATGTCTTGAGATTTTGTAGATTTTATTTGTATGTTGTCCAACAACTGTGTGATTGGTCAGAAATTTGTAGTGGGCGTGATATAATGTTGTCATTTCATCAACACACAGCAGGCAAATGCGACCCAAATCTGATCCTTTTGCCCATATGTGACCCATATGCAAATCCTTCATGGAAATGTGAAAGGCCCAATTCCGATCTCCCTCCCAAAAGCGGGTCGCTTTTGGGTCATGAACTGTTCAGACAGAAGTCTGAATCGGATTTCAGGAAAAAAATCAGAAAGTGTGAATGTAGAATCGTCACAGTTTGATGTATACAATTTTTCAATCAGAACCAACTTTGTTCTTTCGACTGAGAGCACTCAAACGATGTACTCGGTTCCTGCAGCATATGTACAGGCCCAGAGGCCAGTCCTGGTGTGGCCATCTTCTACCTATCTATGACAGGGTCCTGCCCATTTCTATCAACTCTGTGTAGTTGTTTTATTTTTATTTTCAAAATTTATTTAAGTCTTAGAATTTGGACAATTTGAGAAGGCTTGTCTTTGAAGTCAAAATAAGAAAGCGGTAAACATCCTATACGCCTCTCAAGGTAAAGGGTGGGTCATCAATGTTTTTCTCTCACTGGTCATAGAATAACTTTTCCTTTTTTTTAATTCCCAACATAATAACTTTCACAGACTTTCTGTGGTCAAGCAAAATATAATAACGTAGGGACCAAAGAAAAAAAAAGGTTAATTGGTAAAGATGTAGAACTATAAAAAAAGTTTGAAAACAAGCATGCAATACCCCCAATTTTAAAGTCTGCACAAGTTCTTAAACCCTAAATTATAGTTCTGGAACACATCGGGCTTTGAAGATGTCTAGTTTGTGCTGAACTCAGCGCAAACAGATTTCCTCTCAGATACCTAACTTCTCTGATCAGGCTGCAACCATTAATCCAGCTCAGAAGACAATAGGTGAGTTACTTACAGTTTTGGGAAAATAACCAGTCTTATTGCCAAAAGATTGAACATGCTTGTTTGTTTATTTTTAGCAAATAAATAAAGTTTTATTAGTCGAAGTACAAATATATAGAACTCATTGAGAAAGAGGGACAGCAAAGGCTTTACTTTTGTTTGATGCTATCTGTAAAATGCTGAAGATGTTTAACAGAGGTGTTTTGGACTGTTTCAGCTTGTTTGGTCGCATAAGGGAAGCACAACAGAACACTGAGAAAAACAGAGAAAGCTGCTAGTAAGTTGCTGGCCGTTAGTGTGGATAACTTGGAGCTCATCCATAAACTAAGACCCCTTAACGAGTTGGAAAGTATAATTGCTGCTCAGAAGCATCCACTCATCACTTCTTTTAAACTGCTAACCTCAGGTAGAAGGTACTGCTAACCCAGGCCTTTCAAAAAATAGAACCAAACAGTCCTTTTGGTTTCGTAAAAACAATGTTTGATGCAATGTTTTTTTTTAACTGTCTTTTTAGGTCAGCAGGTCTGAACTGGTAAAAGTTTCATGTTTCTTTTATGAGTTGTAATCAGTTATATATTTATTGTACTTTTAGAAGGAAGCCATGAGCTGCAGAGGATGCTGTTGATGTTGATTTGTGTGGTTGAGTCGTGATGGAGATTGTGTGACTGATTATTTTTATTTTGTTTGTAAGCTACTGCAGATGCCAAGTGACACGTGTCCCCTCGCTGAGCAAAATGTCCGTATTGGGACAATGAAGTATCCCAGTTTAGATGTCGAATTAGAGACTAATAATGGCAGTCGGGCTCCATAAAGAAACCCACTGAAACAGCCTTTTGGTTTCAGGAAACTCCGAGGCACGTGCCACCTCCAGCTTCCTTAGCGACTTACTTCTGATGAGATAAGTGTCTGTTGTCCTTGTGCAGTTGCACAGTGTAATTTCAACGAGGTGGATCTTGGATTCTATTAGTGACTAGTTCTACAACAATCATTCATTTTCAACTCAGGTCTCAGGATTGTTCGTCTCAGATTAAATACATTTTTATCATGTATGCTGGAAATCTTGTTATTTTTTCTGTATGCAAGTATGCCAAAAAGAAATCTCTGATTAGGAGCATCATTCACTACAATTTCCTTAGTGACACAAAGAGTTTTGATGCATTACGTGACCCTATAAACTGCACCTTTTAATGATGGGATTTTCGTGAGTCTTTTTCATTCCCTACATAATCTGTTGAAAAAGTTGCACTCTCAACCTAAATGTAAAGTCTTAGTAAAGTAACAGCTATCTGGAGGATTTCAGGGCAACTGCTTTAGCCACCACATGTCTGCTCAACAAACCCCGAGTTTATGGAAGGTCTCTTTTTTAGTCTATGGCAACTAAACCTTTTTTAATGCTTCTTTTGGCCACTAAATTGTAATTATTCAGTCAATTGCAATTTAGATCTTCTGATTTGGTCATAAAATATTTGTATGTTTATTAATATTTATTAGTGTTATCATAAGCTCATTAGTGAGAATGCAAGAATTATTGCATGATTCGACTTCTGGTTAAAACTGGTTGGAATTCACTTTAACTTAATCATATTTGTGTTGATTTGGTAAGAGAGTAAAATATAAAGACTTTATTAGCAATCTGTAACTTGTTTTATCCTTTAGATTGGAAGCACTTCTTCAACTTGCTGGTTGTAATGGTTTATATGGAAGGATAGAAATATTTTTATCCCTTTGTTAGAACATGAGTAAACTTTTATCCATTATACAGAATTAGGGTCAAAGTAAAGGAAACCATCTTCTGCTGTCTGGCAGATTATCATTTTCATTTCATTGGTTTCGAAAGCGTTTGATCTGCCTCCCACTAACTTTTGACAAGTAAGAAAAGAGGGGCCTACAACGGTCCCACAAGGCTTAATTATCCTTCTGACTGATAACAAGTTGGAAAGGAGGGGGAGGTCGGCTGAAACGAGAACAGGAAGGAAGGAGGGTGGTGGGGATTAATGCAGATTGTCTGATATTACCTGGCCGCTGATCAAAAGACTGTGTTGGCAGGCGGAGCACATAATCCTCTCAATTTCTCTTTCTGGTGCCATAAAACATCTGGAGCTGTGTAGAGCAAGCTATTACTGACCAGCCTGGTTCCAACGGTGAAGGTAGAAATCACACTCACGCTGACATGAGGAAGCACCTGTCAGGGCTTCAGCAGCCGATCACTGGGGAGAGTTTTATATTTGGTAGAGATGCACCAATCAGCATTTTGTTGCAGATTTCTAAATGCTGGCTTCTATATAGCTTCATGCCAACACCAGTTCCATTATCCAATTTCTCTTTGAGAACTATAATATAACAAGTATAGGAACAGCTTTGATATTTGTTTTGAAAACAACATCAATTATTGATATATCTTTCTAGAAAAGAAAAAACACTATTGCAGAGTTTGCATCTGAAGCCACCCTGAGCATCTTATATTAACAATTAGAGGAGTTAATTTAGTCACCATTACTGAAAATGATCCTCACCCTAGATTCTAGTGTAAGGATTTACATTCTCTAGTCCTGAGGATCCTAAAATTATTCCTTACCTCAACTGTGAGATTTCCAAAAGGTTGCAAGTTCCATGGCAGACAGAGGTTGAAATCTCAAAAGGGTCAAACAGAGTAACTTTGCTGTATCACGTACAGCCTTACATTTATTTGGCTCTCACGATTTAAATAAACCGCAGACAAAACAGAAGTTCCTATTAAACATCTTCTTCTTTGTGCCTCCTCTGAGTTCTTTTCATTGCCAACAGTGTCCACCCCAGAGACTGTTAGCGTCAGTGTGGCCCTTTCGACCTTTAGGTTTGATGCTGTCACATAAAAATAAATCAATTCAGAAACATTTCTGTCGCTAGACATTTTTTCCTTTGCATCTCTGTTATTTAGTGCTGAAAAGCAGGGCCCAAATTGAACCCTTAAAGAACTAATATTAAATTCTGTGTTTGTCTAGAGCTGACCGGTTCTTTAATCTTCTGTGTTATTGATTCAAATATTGAATATGGCACAAATATGTGCCTTTACTGGAAGTGTCAAGAACAATGCTCAAAACCCTCAAAAATCTGATCATTTTCTCAGACTACTCTTCAAAGTCTCTCAGGATTCTGGTTATACTTCGCTCCATAAATTAGATCAAAGTTTACAGGGCAGCCCACTCTTTAGGTGGAGGCTGCTGAGTGTGCTGACCCAGCAGCCTGCAGCGGCACCAGGCGCACTCATGCAGTCCCCCACAGTCTGCCTTCTGCAGGAAGGATCCCCAACATTTGGAGAAACGTCATCAGTATGAATATTTTTTTTATGAAACTTGTTTCTAAATTCTTTTACATGGCTAACTGAATCCACATGTAGCCAAACAAAACCAGCCAAGACAGAACGTTTTTTGAACTCTGGATTTCCTGCATGAAAAGAGTCTCTTCTTTTCTAAGGTGATAATTCCTGCCTTGTGGTCAACCTAACTGTGTGCTCACCCTTGGAGCCTATTTGCTGAGAATTTGGGCCCCCTGTTGTTTTCTAGGACTCCCTCATGTCTGAGAACAGCCATGATTTTATGAAGCAGTGGGCTGCATTCGCTGACGGCGAAGATCATTTCACCATTTAGAGGCTGGCGCCAAACACACATCAGCCTCACAAAGACAACAGGTCAGATCATGAGCACAGCGAGGATGCTTTTTTTTTTTTTTTTAGAACTAGAGGAAGGAGGGATGTGCTGTTTACCCAGTTTGGATAATTTATCTCTCTGGGACAACAACAATAGAAGCACCAAAGTGATATTTTGAAGAGATCAAATTCTATTCTTTCTTCCTAGGTGTTTTTCTTCTGCTACTCTGAGTGAAAACTGCATATCTCTGTCAGTGCATTCACGCTTTGCCAGAAAGGCATCAAGAGTGTTAAAGATGTTCTATTCCTGTGTTTTTCATGCCTTATAGTTGTTTTACATCATCCAAACTAACCCTTTAACCTAAGGTTAAGGCTCAAAACACTATTGGGTCCAACACACTACAGGTTCATCCAGGGGGCACATTCTTGAATTTTACTTTTTCGAAGTACTTGTTCAAAGCCTGGCAAAAGTCCCCTTCACCAGGCTTGGTTTAATTATGGGGGACAGAGCCTCTTGATCAGCTGCACCTCGGCTCTGAAATAGCCTCCCTCCAGAGCTGAGAGAAGTGCAGAGTCTGTTTAGGAAAGCTTTACATTTCTAACTTTACTCCTGTGTTGTTTTATTCTTGTGTTTTAATTGTAAAACTCCGAGATTAATTGGAATTAAATAAAATAAAATGTATTATCATTACCAATCGGGAACAAGCCACGAGCAGTCTCAAACTGGAGTAGCGAGAGCAGAATGGCGTCCTTCTGCTCTGGCAGAGCAAACAAATCCCCCTGTATGCACAGGCTCCTACACGAGAGCACAAAATGAACTGAAGTTCTCCCTCTCTCCAGTCAGCCATGGATTTATTTTTCTCTTTTGTTTAACAAACTACAAAGTAAAAAAAAAAAAAAATCAAAATGTGCTAAAACATGGATTTTCAGCCTACATTAATGGGAAAAACTAAAGTGAAAACATTGTTTTAGGTTTTCCTGACAGCACTGTAACACGGAATCAAAGCCTTAAAAAGCTAAAAGTTCATCCTGTAACACAGGGGTCAAAAAGCTAAGCAGCTTAACAGACAGAATAAAGCCGCTTTATGTTCATACTTGGCAGTGCTAATCTGTTTCCCTCCCAACAAATCTCCTAATTTTGTGATATCATCAAACACTGATGGACCTCTGTTCTAATACGTAGCATCAGCCTGACAGCCTGGTCCGGACCACACGGAGAAACCTTCCCACAGTGGGCCCGAGGCTCACTGAAGGTTAACTTTCCGAGACAGCATTAAACTGTAACGGATGATGAGATGGCGTAACAGAAGAGGCGAGCTGAGTCTGCGGCTAATGGATAAAATATCTGAAATAGTTTTAATCATGATGAGGGCGCATGGAAGAGCGGGATGAACCATCCACAACAAGAAACTTTCAGATTTATCGACAGGATTTTTCAAGTGATAACTAACTTTGTGTCCTTTTAAGCTTTTGAGTTGATGAAACAGCATCTCAGCAGTATGTATTCCATAATTTTCAGACTCTTGTCAGTGTTTTAGGATGTTTACATCTAAAATATTTCTTCTTTTCATGTATTGCATTTGCAGTTTTTTTTACAGTCTAAGAGATAAGAAATTTTATGCATCCATTCATTGTCTATACCTGCTTGTTGTTGCAGGGTTGCAGTGGGGGTGGGTGGTGTTGTTGTCCCCAGCAATCATTGGGGAACACCCTTGAAAGATCACCAGTCCATCCCAGGGCAACACAGACACACTCAGGATAGACAACCACGCACATTCATTCCTAAGGGCAATTTAGTGAAACCAATGAACCTAACAATCATGTTTTAGGGCTGTGGCAGGAAGCTGGAGTACCCAGAAAGAACCCATGCATGCACTAGGGGAACATGCAACCTGAAAACATAAAGAACCTTAGAAAGGTTTCACACCTGGGACCCACCAACTCCTCCATTGTGCAGCCGTCCATCTATGCATTTAAAATCATTTAATAATTCAAAAATTGTGAAATAATATGAAAGTGGAAAAGTTAACAAGCTTCTGAAATATCCTCGACAACACTGTCACTATTATGATGATGGCCTCATTAAGTCATAATTAGAAAATCTGCTTTGAAAAAAGTGCCAAGATGACAACAAGATAAAAAGAAAACCTCAAACAAGTAGAAAATGACTGAATTTGCTTCACTCTGGTGAGCTATAAAAATAAGGACAAAGCTCCGGATAAAAAGAACAATGATCTAGAATAATGAATATGAAATAATAGAATGTAAAAAGATTGCTCCAGAATACGTTAAATTCATCATTATATGTTTCATATGGTGAAATATTTTAACAAAAAAACAATGTTTCCTAGAGGAGCATAGTTTTTTTAATCATTTGATAATTCTCTCACACTGTCATTGACTGATTAAAAGTTCCTCTGTTCACATTCATAACCTAAATGACCTGTTAACATTAACTAGTTGAACTACCAATTGCATTAATCTCCCCCGAAATGGGGAATCATTTTCTCCTTCATCTTTTTCCTATTCTCAATTTATCTTTATATCCTACCATTTATTTCTGAGGTGTAATCCTGTATACATGGTATACCAGTCATTTCAGCAGCAAGTGTTAAAATCAAGACATCAGTCAAGGGATCAGTGTCCGTACTGATAAAGATTCTCAGTCCTCTCAGAAAGCTCCTATCTTAGCCTAAAAGTTCCTACCTAGGAGTCTCAGCTTCAGAGGGATTCAGTTGCTGCTGAGAGCGATTCTGAGTAAGGAGATGACAGACATTATGATCTTCATGAGGAAGTGTGGTTGACCTCATTGTTAAGTGTGATGCTGTCTTCTAAGAGCTGTGATTGGTTGATACAAGGAACAACAGCAAAACCCCACAAATCCGCTCCTAATGATCACTGGAGAGAAATAAAGCGATATGATGATGAAATTTAACGAAATTACATAGATGTCACAACACATCAAAATGTTTGAACACACCTAAAATAAACCCTCATCATTATTTTTATTTGCTTATGTTTACTCGTACTGGTCATTTTTCTGCTTCGTCTATTTGATATGAATGTGTCAGCCTTTTACTGGGATTGCCTGCTTAGAAATGGAGACTAAAAAATGTGGAAAATTAACAAGAGGAGCAGCGCCTCAGTCAGCTCAGCTCTGGGAGGAGAATAGAGGAGTGTTGAAAGGCAAATTGGTCCATAGACCACGGTGTAAACAGGCGAACCTTCAAGTGCATTACTGCAGATCAATGCATCTTTTTCTTCACTTTTACACACCAACCTAAAAAGCCAGATAGGAAAAAGCATCACACAAGCAAATTTCTAGATGACTCTTTAGGCTGCTGACATCATCATGTACAATACAGAAAATACTTCCTCACCTCTTTTACATCTTCCCTCTATGTACATAGCATGAATATTATTGTACTTACTACAGTGTATTTATGTATATATAAGTCTGCAACTTCTTCCAGTTCTTCTGAAATGTTTCTGGAGACTGTAAATAATATAAATGTTATAACAGCAAACAGGCTTAAATCGGAGGCAACCGGACTTTTGTTCAGTTCTTTCTGAAATCGTTTCGCCACCTATCCAGGAGTCTTTGTCAATTCTGGTGGCTCGCACTTGAGCACTTGCTCTCTGTCTAAATTCTCCAACATTGTAGGAGACTTTGGGGTTCGCAACAGGCTGTCATTTGTGCAGTGGCGGTGAATATTGCATGTTGCTTTACTTTTCCAGATCTCCTGGCTGTTTGGAAATGATCCCACGATCAGTTGATCAAGCCAGTCGGTACAGACGGCAGCCTCCACCAGCGGAGTTTCACTTGGTAACAGATGTTGTAGGAGCAAGAAAACTGTGACTGAAAACGGTGGAGTTGTTAGTCTTGTTCAAATGCCTGCCAGGGCCTTTCTGCATGCAGGGAAGAAGTATGTGTGGGATTAGAGAATGAATGCGTGGATGACTGACAGACCACTTTGTAATAAAACAATGATTAAAATTCTATTACAAAACACAGTGGAATCTTCATTTATCCACTGCACTTTAATTTACAGCACCCATGTAAATGAGGCCAGCACTTTTATACATGCTGAAGGAAACAGCCTTTAGCTCATCATCATGTTGCTGTTTGTTCATAACAAGCACTGTAAGGAGGTGTGTGTTGACTCATTCTCTGTGACAAAAAATACACAAATCAGTGATAAAAAAGCCTAATTTTGCAGTGTGAACATTAAAAACAACGGACACATAACGGCTGAATCATCACGGCGTGTGTTTAGGCTAGGAGAGCTTGCAGAAAGGAGTGAACTGTGAAGCGCATGCAAGTCACATTCCAGAAACATGCTCCGTTGGGTGTTCATTCAGATCGGGCTTTATTTTCCTCATTATCACGGATTTGCTTCTCTTTGACCAGAAGTGAAACACGTACGTGGTTGGATCAGCGAAGCCTTTGACATTCATAACTCGCTTTTACCCGTTTATTTTACAAATCCCAGAGGATTTCGCCATAGACTTTCACTGCCTTTACTCAGCTCGGTTTTCTTTCCTCTATTCTTCCATCTTTGTTCTCCAGTTGTTGGCAGTGTTGGGTGAAATATCGTCATAATCTCCATGTGTTCTCTCTGTCTGGTATCTCTTTGACTCGCTTGTCGTGTTTCATGTGTTTCATACCTGGTAGTTTAGCTTTGAAATGTTACAATATGGCTGCATGGTAGAGCACCTGGTAGCACTGTTGCCCTGCAGCAAGGACGTTCAAGGTCTGATTCCCAGCTTGGGGTCTTTTTGGATGGAGTTTGCATATTCTACGTGTGCACGTGTAGATTCTCTCCGGGTTCTCTGCCTTCTTTCCACCATCAGAAACATGACTGTTAGGCGAATCGGTCTCTCCAAATTGCCCTGAGCTGGAAGTCTGCGTGCGCCTGGTTGTGTGTCTCTGTGTTGCCCTGTGAGGGACTGGTGACATGTCCAGTGCAAACTCCGCCTCTCGCCCAATGGCTGCTCTGTGACCCTGTATTTATGAGCAGGTATAGACAATGGATGGTTGTTGAACCATGTTGGCCTGAAACACTGGGCCATTACAACGAGGCAGCTGTGGGAAGGTGGTCAATGCCTTTGATATTTTAAAAAAAATTCCTATTAAAAAATAATCCTGTCTTTTAAATGATTTGCTTTTGCTTAGAAATCATATTCTGAAACAGCTTTTCCCTTTTGTGGAATTATTTTATTAACAAACTAAACGTCGATATTCGGTCCACAGAGTAGGACATCTCAGGACATGATTTTAATGGTGCAAAGTCTACATGTACAGTACCTTTAAAGAGAACATTTGTAGGTTTAGTGATTCAGTTTAAAGACACTGCATAGCAAAAGGTAGATGCAATTGGTTATATTCAAGCTCAAAATACTGTGGAGAACTACCTGTAACCACTCTTTGAATGTTGTTTATGCATCACACACATCATTAACGTGATAGCTTCGGTTTTTGACGTGAGGTTCCAATCAGTAACAGTTGTCTATCCTTTAGTAGAAAGATACATTTCTGTGAGTTTGTAGAAAACTGTCCATAAGTGGGGGAGGTTAACAGCTTGTCAGAGTAGCTCAGTTGATATGAGTGATGCAAAGAACAAAAGCTGGTTTCTGCCTTCATAAACATCTCCGATCCCATTTATAACATGGCTTCTAAAACAAAGTGTATTAACTGGATCCCACCAGAGTATCTGATGGAAAAGTAGTCATGAATGTACACTAATCCCTAGAAAAGAAAATAATTGAACTGGACTTAAACTACAAACATTAGCATTGTTTTACTCATTAAACAGAAAAACAACATGTTTATTGTTACAGAACTACTAATGCACACAGTTTTAAAAGCACAAACTAATCCTTTAACTTTAAGTTACTGTGCCCCAATACATGTGACGGTGATGGAATAAACAGTCACACCACCTGTAAAAGTCTGCAGTTTTGCGCTTTAAGGTCCTCATCGCCATTCTCGCCATGGCTGAGGCAAAAATGTCCTCCTAAAGCCCTAAATTTTAACTCCATAAGGCAAACTTTGGAGCAGATCACAGTGTCTTCTCCCCCCTCCGCTTTTGTTTGTTCTTTCCTGACACTTTCCTCTGATTTTTAGATTTCATTAGATGTTCCTCTGATGACATCATGGTTCTGAGCAACCGGGAACCATAAAACAAATATCACTCAGCGCTGTAGATGTTGATGTCTTCTAGGGGTTTTTGAAGTTGGAGATTATTGGCATTTGCTTTGCAGGTTAATGAAATTGACAAGAGCTGCCACTATTCATCCATTGTCTATACCTGCTGATCTATGCAGGGTTGCTGGTGTGGTCACTGGGCAAGAGGTGGTGTGCATCCTGGACAGATCACCAGTCCATCACAGGGTAACATAGTGACACACATGGGACAAACAACAATGCACCCCTAAGGGCAGTTTAGAGTATAGACATGTTTTAGACTGTGGGAGGACTACCCAGAGAACATTCAAACTCCATACAGAAAGACCCCAGACCCCACGCTGGGATTTGCACCCAGGACCTTCTTGCTGCAAGCAGAGCTACCAACTTTACCACTGTGCAGCCCCAGTTTAAACTGCTTTAAATATAAATACTTGGAACAGTCTGCCTCTTACTTTTTCAGATTAATTTACACATTTGGATGGAGTTAATGATGGTGCTCTCACCAGCAGCTTAGGGAAGTAAAAAAAAAAAAAAAAGTCTACCGCTAACCTGACACTAAAAAAAGCCAGCTATTTTATAATTGTTCTGAGGTTCCTGCATGCAAGATAATATGAAATATAACTCCCAGGATGTTGAAAGTGTACCAGCAGGCAGCTATATCGAGCATACAGCTCCTTACATCCTAATAAGCTAAGCCTGTCTCCTCTGAGCGTGGCAGGTTTGTCAGATCCCCACTTTTCAAGGTCCTGGTGTCGGGCGTACCTGACAGAAGCTTTTGATTATTGTGGATGGCAGCAACATGAAACAAAAAGCATCTTAAAGATATTTTCCTGCCAGCATTAAGTCTGTGTCTCAGCTCTTTCTTTGATCTACTTTAATGTTGCAGAAGGGGGAAAGAAAATGAAAGAATAAGTTGACTTTAAAGAAATTACGTTGGCATTTGCATTTGAAAATTCTTCTTGTCATTTAGGGAAGATCCAGTTGTCCTATGAAGGTCCCCCTTGAAAGGAGAGCTATTGATCTATTTCACATTTTATAACTTTATGTGATGTCATTATTTCTTTGCGAACAAACATCACAAAGTAGTGAATAATTGCTATGTGGATAAACATTATAATATATGGTTTTCAAAATATTTTTAAATAAAAATCTTAAAAGCATGCCTGCCATTTGTATTCAGCCCCTGTGCCAGTCAGTACTTTGTACCACCTCTTGCCGCCTGTACTGTCACAGATTCTCAATAATAACTAGGTCTGGACTTAGGTCGGTCTAACTCTGTCCTCGAGGGCCTATGTCCTGCAACGTTTTGATATGTCTCTGCCTCAGCACACCTGAATCAAATAATCAGGTCATTTAGCAAAACTCTGAAGAACATGGCTACATAACGAGGACGTAATTTAGTCACGTGATTCAGGTGTACTGGACTAGGTAAATACCTCTAAGTTACAGAGCACCGGCCCTTGATGGCTACATTTTGACACCCCCGCTCTTACTCAACAATTTCTGTTAACATAAATCTTTCATTTGTAGCTTTGGTTGTATTTTTATGTCATCTGACATGTTTTGGTTAAGTTTCCAGACCGAGACACAGATAACACAGAGGACACAAACGTCAGTAAAACAAGATATTCAGTTTAACACTAACTCTCTGAATGAAATACAATGAAGGACGTTTGGTTATTTGATGGAGGAGAGGCATCTAGGAGGAAGAGGAGAAGAGCTTGATGATAGATATGTCAAGTGTAAGAATAGCTTTTACTTGGGGGTCTGGCTTTGATGACTCCAGCTCGTTGGTGAGGAGAGTCATCTTAGCTGTCTGCTGGGATCCTGGAAAGTTGTCTTTTCCATGCAAACAATCTGGGCTTGAGTGCAAGCTGGTGGACAGGCCGATGGTGAGATACGCCGACTGGTGACAGATAACAGGATAATCGGATAATCAGATGCCATGCAGTCGCCAGACAGCACCTTCTAATCTGAAGCAGTTTGATTAGATGGTTGCCAGGTGTGACTGCAGCAACTTAAGGTTGACTGCAGCAACCTTAATTTAGAAAAGATGCACATTCCACAGCATGATGCTGCTACCAAAAAAAAAAAAATCTAGATCTCAGCTGCCTGGACCACCTTCTTCTCCATGTTTATTATATCATGTGGCATTCTGCAATCATGACTTCATATAACTTCCTTTCAACAGCAGCTTTCTTCTCGTGCTCTTCAGTATGTCCTGTCAGGTGATTCTCCCACCTGAGTTGCAGAGCTCTGTGGCTCCTCCAGAGTTGCCATGGGAGAACATGGCTGCTTCACAGGTTAATGGTCTCCTTGCTAGGCCAGTCATTTTAGGTGGATGGTAGATATGCAATTGTGTCTTACCATTTTACAGTAAACCGAAGAGTGTTTAGACTGAGTTTTAAAGCTTGAGTATTGTTTTACAAGCTAACCCTGTTTTAAACTTTCTCCCTGACCTATCGGATGTGTTCCTTAATCCTCACGATGTTTATTCCCTAAAGCTCTCTAACAATCCTCTGGGTCCTTTGTAGACTGGATAGATCAAATTACACACAGACAGATTCTATTTAGTAATTTCATAACTTTTCATGTCAGTTGGCTGCTTTTGGCTTTATTTAAGGGTATCAGACTGAATACCAATGCTTACTATACTTAACATTTTCATTTGTAAAACAAACTTCTAAACCACATTTGCAATTCGCTTCTCAATTATGCACTACATTGTCATAACATAGAATCAAGTTTGTGGTTTTAACTTAACAAACTGACAAAAAGACAGTGGATCCAGAGCTTTGTAGACTGGTGCCAGCAGAGCTGGTGGTGGACTTTCACAGATGCAGACCCACCTCACTGACACAGGTGAACACCCATGTAACTCATGTTGATATGGTAGACTCTTATAAGTACCTGGGTGTTCATCAGAACCATAAACTAGACAGGACTCATAATACTGATGCTCTTTACAAGAAAGGACAGAGCAGACTCTACCTACTGAGGAGGCTGGGGTCTTTTGCAGGAGGTGCTTCTGAAGACCTTGTTAGACTTTGTGGTGCCATCAGCCATCTTCTATGGTGTGGTTTGTAGGAGCAGAAGCTTATCTGTAGCTGAGTGGAAGCGGCTGGACAAACTCAGGAGGGCCAGCTCTGTCCTGGGATGCCCCCTGGACCAAGTCCAGGTGGTGGGAGACAGAAGGGCTGTAAGGAAAATCACATCACTAATGGACAATGTCTCCCACCCCCCCATGCATGGAGCTGTTGCAGAGATGGAGAGCTATTTCAGTGACAGACTGCTGTATCCCAGATGCTTTAAGGAACGTTTCTGCAGGTCATTTCTCCCAACTATTTACATCATGTTAATGATTAACCTGACCCTAGCATGACGGATGTTGCTCCGCCTGGCTTCACTCACATCCATCTGGGACATCTCCCATAGAGAGTGATTTCTCCAACCAATTTTATTGTCTAGCCAATCAGGACGCAGGGCTGGAGTTTCATAGATGTGACGTAGTGGAGAAGCGACCGTGAGACTGTTTTGATTCAGACAATGGCGGCTCGCATCGAGGAAGCAAGCGTTAACATCGATGCTGCTATTTCTTCCGTGTTGTCCAATCTACCTTATATTGTTTCATTAAAAGAACATCAGAGAACGGCTCTGAAGGCTTTTGTTGGTGGAAACCATGTTTTCGCCCTTCTCCCGACCGGATTTGGCAAGTTTTGTTTTCCGGGGCGCGCCCGCGGCGGACGCGCCCGTGGCGGAGCGGTTAGCGCGAACCATGTTAGGAGGCCTTTAGTCCTCGACGCGGTCGGCCCGGGATCAACTCCGACCCGCGGCGCTTTGCCGCCTGTCTTCCACCCTCTTCCTTTCAGCTCACTGTCAATGAAACGCGTGCCACTAGAGCCGCAAACACATTAAAAACAAAAAAACAAAACCCTGCGTCGCTCTCACAGCGT
The DNA here is from genome assembly GCA_037039145.1 of Fundulus diaphanus. NCBI lineage: Eukaryota > Metazoa > Chordata > Actinopteri > Cyprinodontiformes > Fundulidae > Fundulus > Fundulus diaphanus. The sequence goes on from CM073134.1 coordinate 42,802,078, forward strand.
CACTCTCACAGCGCCACGGGTTAGCTTCGGTGTGAGTGGTTGAAATAGCACGTCGATAAAGATGACAGACAAGTGGCTTATCCAATCATATGCAGGGATTCTTGATAAGGCCCAGCCTTCAATAAAGGCAATTCCTATGGAGAGGTCCCAGATGGATGTGAGTGGAGCTAGGCGGAGCGACATCTGTCTGGCTAGAGTCAGGTTAGTTAATGATTGCATGGATTCTGATCCGATCATTAACCGTTTACACTGTTCCCCAGATGCTGAGCTAACTTGCACACGCCTTAGCTACTTTGGTATCCTGCTGTACTATCATGCACATTGCATGTTGTAGTATTGTGTGTTATGTAAATAGGCTGGAGTCTTTTCCACTCCTAATATTTTTTTTTCCACTGTGCAGCATTTATTTACTCTAGTATTTACTTTTTTACCTTCTACTCTTAGTGTTTCTTTAGAGCTAATTTTAGATTAGACTAGTTTGTTCTGTCTTCTTCTTTTTCATTGCTAATAATTGTGTGTAACTGTCACACCTGAATTTTCCCGCTGCGGGACAATAAGGGAATACTTATCTTATGTTAAAAACTTAAAGTGGTATAGCTTCTTTCTGGTGATTCACTGTACCTGCAAACTAAATGTGAATAAACTCCCTGAAATGGACTAAATATATTGTCAAACGTTAAAGAGCAGTATTTTAATTTCCATTTTCTCTTCAGTTTTGTAAGAATTTTTTATGACTTTATGATAGCCTCTCTCAAGAATAATGGACTAAATCACAACTCATTACAAGGGTTAAGTGTGTCACATAATGGTATATAAGAAGAAAGTGTGTCAGTTGTGTTAGAGCAAAGTAACAGAGTGACATTGATAAGATAAATTACCAAATCAAAGATTATGATCCCTCTCACAACATTGCATTTTAGCCCTTTACATGCTTGAAATGTTCAAATAAACATGTAGCTGAGAAAAACGGGGAATATGAGAGGAGTATTGACTTCAGGAACTAAATTAGAATTGATTTGGTGAGCGAGTCAAAGGTGGTTTATATTTCCTGCAGCGAATTGTTATGCTGGTACTCAAAGTCAACCTCTGGCAGTTTGCCTCTCATTATTCTTCCTGGCAGGCATGTAGCCATCGGGTTAGAAATCAGGGACACATCCAACGGTTCAAAAATCTTAATTGATGTAGCCGAGTCTCATGTGGAGTTCCCTCTCTGTCACATGCTCTTCTCATCAAAATGTATCTTGTCTGGGCAGAGCAAGAGGGGAGATAAACTGCCTCAGCTTTTGTAAAGAGATAAATCCAGAATCTGAAATCAAAAAGGTATTCTTCCGAGTATGCCTGTATCTCAAAACCTGAGGTCTCGACTTTCTCCTCTTTACCCAAGAACGCAAGATCCAATGGTCCATGGAGGTCTAGACTTAAATAGAGGTATAGATCTGGTCAGAATGTGACATAAGTTCCGTTTTACAGAAATTCTTAAAATTCTAAATGTAGACGTGTGTTAGCCGTGAGGTCAGCTAACATATTATGTTAGCTGACCTCAAGACCTCTCAGTCGTTAAACACATCTTGTCTAGGTGAGCACCCTGTTGTGTCATTACGCATTGTTTTAAGTTATTTAATGTTTAATAAATAACTCTCCGTCTGTTAGGTATTGTCCGGAGAATCAGCCCAGACAGCTGATATTAGGACAATAGGTGAAAGGAATGATTTGACCACTGCCATTCCTTTACAGCAAACTCTGCACACATGGAATAAAGGAGTGAGAACTTCTCTTCAAGTTCAACAATTTTCCAACAGAAATAAAATGAACATCCAGAGACCAACACTGTAGAATGCTGTTTATCTGAATTAACACTATTTCAATCAACAAATCCTCTCTACTAGGCTCGTGAAACTTAACTAGACTTCTAAGCAACATTAAGATAAAAAATCGAAGGAACTATGTATACACAAAAGAAACAAAAGGACAAATAAAATAGTTTAAACCCATCGTCACAATGATTAAGTGAATCATTGTTCACTGCAGATCCAAGTTAGAGAACCAAAGTTCATCTTAAAGACTGTGGAATGAGATCAAATTAGCTTGACTAATTTAGAACAACATTTTGTATGTGTTTCAAAACATTATTTGAGAAAATAACATCTTAAAGAAAGATTTGCTCAGTAAAAATCTATATCTTTAGAACCCTTGATTTTATTGATGCAATTATTCGTCATCAGACCTCTCAACTTTTATCAAAAGTTAAGAGTGAGATTATGCTAATTTTGGGGGCGGGGCTTGTTTCAGGGTGGGCTAACTGGACCCTGGAAGAGGTCCAGTTAGCCCACCAGACATTGAAGTAGACATGTATTACTTTTGTTAAAAAGAGAAAAAAACGTGTTAATACTTTATTGTTCAGTTAGTGGATTAAAACACACAATTGTTCAAATAATACTGAATAAAATAAAGTAGTTTTAAGTTATTGACCGAATTATACAAAATCATTTATGGGTTTGTTTCATTGTAGATCTATAACCTGATTGGTGAATCAGGCTGAGTTTCATCAAGCCTATACGGCATATGGCTTATCCGACAGTTTCCCCTCAGCAGCAACACTGAAGCTCACAGAGGTTCCCGCTGCGTCTTTACGCACGATCCAGCTGCTGATGTCTCCCTCTTTTCAGCTCAATGCACTTCTAGACTGTTACAGTTTATAACCATTATCATCACCTTTCACAGTGACAGGTTTCTCATCTCAGTCGCCGCGCTGACCAGACAAATCTGTATTTGTCTGGTCAGCGCGCTCTGGGCGGTGAGGTGGGCGGATTTTACCCCCGTTGGTGCGCTGCGTGCGAGGGATAAGCAGTGGGGAAAATGCATAAATAAAGACTGTAAAGGGCTCCTTTAGAGGAAACAGGGGGACTGACGGGTCTGAGATCAAGCCCCTGATGTTACAAGTTCTTTAAAATGACCCTTAAAAGTGCGCACCAAAATTACATGTAACATAATTTTGCGCACCTGAACTAAAGCGCAAGGCAGCAGCCCACCGAAGCGCCACTGATTCTATGTTGTTAAAAACAAGAGCATGAAACACAGCTACTAACTCTCCTATTGACTTTAACTGGCACACTTTGCTACAGATGTCAGGACAGTAAACGTAGTGATTCACGTTTTGAATGGTGAGAAAAGCAACTGGGTCCGAGGAAAAGGAGGGGGCAGAGGAGCAAGCGCTGAGGCTCAGAAATACGGTGCATGTAGTTAAAAAATGCAGAATTAATAAAAACGAAACTTATAAACAGACTAAGTGGCGTTTTAAACTGCATCTGGTTAGCAGAACTGTTTTATGATCCAGCGTGCAGCCATGCCTGGTTCTGAATGAAGGCAATATCTGGCAGCAGCTCTTCCCCCACCCCCCACCCCCTTTCCTCCTGCGTACGCAGTACAGGACTGTACCGGCTTACTTTCACCACTGGTTAAGACTAAAATTATTCATAACTCTGATCGCTCTGTTAACACAAACTGCAGCAGGAATTACGGATGGCCACAAGCTGTGAAAGAAGCGAAAAAGCTCAGCAGAAGGCGGAGTTTTGTCGTCCGCAGCCCAGATGGGCTTTGTGATTTTTATGCGTGAGAAATGCCATGTTTGCGTGTGAAATGCCATGTGTTGCGTGTGAGCGTGTGAAGTCAGTGAAATGCGTGTGTCACACGGTCAATGCGTGAGAGTTGAGAGCTCTGTTCGTCATGGATGTTAGGGGGCGCTGTAGCGATCGGTCGTTAGCTTGAGGGGTAATCCTATGGTTACACAAAACACCATTAAATCGACATTAATCTTCCCTATTAACGTTGTACTAATGCTCATAGCACTATCGAAATGATGACGGAGCTAAACAAACAAACATTATGTTTAAAAACAGACCATAGTTGTGTTTACTAGGGCTGTAGCACTAATGTTACCTGGAAAGCTAATAGCGCTAATACTAGCAGACATTCGTCGCTAATTTAACAATACTTATAAGCTCTATTTGGCCGCCTGCAGCCCTCTGCCGAAGGAGACACGTTCCACTGTGTGTCCACATTTCAAATGAGGCACACATGTGCAAAGCTGCCACTGATCCTTCCCTGGTCTACAAAGCGAAATGTTAACAAACAATAAACATATGTATAGCTTTTTTTGATCTCCTACTTAAATAAGTGTAATTATGGCCCGATCCAGGCACTTTTGACTCAGTAATTTGTGTTCTCCTTTTATCTGAAAGAAATCAAAAAGATCGAAATACATGTTGTTACCGGTACCAAAATGTTGGTATCGTGACAACACTGAAATAAACCATTTGACTTTCCCTGCCTAACTCTGCCAAACCTGTCTGTACCTCTGTGTCAGTTCGGTTGACTTTGGGCATCCAGCTGGTAGACCAGGCTTATTTTATGGTCATGAATAAAAAACAGCCAATTGTCACCTAGAGACTTAGGGTCAATGACCATGTCTTCTGTTTTCCTGGCATTAATAACAAGGTGGTGGCCATTGCACCATTGGACAAAGGACTGTACCTCATTAACATATGATGAGGGGTCCATATCTTCATGCAGCAAGCCGAGAATAGCAGTATTTTCCAGGGCAGCTGCTGATGCAATCATTTGTGTAAATAGTAAAAAGGACCAGAGAGGTAACACAGCCCTCAGGAACCCCAATGCTGATGGACCTTGGCTCTGACAGGGTGGTGTTAACTCTAACAAGTTGAGATCTATTTAAAAAAAAGAAATAAAACCATTTAATAAGAAAAGGATTAAGATTCATCTGCTGTAATTTCTTGATGAGCAGGTGAGGTTGTAGGGTATTAAAAACAGAGCTAAAATCTATAAACAAAAGGTGGGCATAGGTCTTTGGGTTTTCAAGTGTTAGGTGTGTGATGCCACTGACGGCATCATCTGTACCCCGTTCATGTCTGTAAACATACTGGAATGGGTCAAGACCAGGATTTATTGCCGATTATAAGCGGGACACAACATATTTCTCTAGGCACTTCATTACTACTGATGTTAGACCCACTGGCCTAAAGTCATTATTATCAGATTGCCTTGATTGCTTGGTAACCGGTGTGATAATAGACCTTTGCCAAGAGAAGGAACAGTATGTTGATATTACAGAATTTTGATCAGAACCCCGTGATCAGTAGCCATGTCTCCATCAATGATTTTTTACTCGCATTCTGAAATATTGCATTAGAAAAAGTTTATGGAAACGGCAAAATTTTAAATAACTTTCTCAATTTCACACACAGAAAAAAAAATTATATTCACTTGAGGTGGTTTTCGGATTTTGCGAAAAAGAGTTAATGTATAAAACAGAAGATTGAAACCCATTTGCTGAATAAACTCTGACATAGCGAACATTTACCTCACATGACTGATCAGCTGTTTCTGTGGTCGTCGTCTTTCTTCCTCTATGGACTGCATGTAATGTCGCCAATACTAGTTGACATGGCTGAATAATTAAAACTTGCCCAATAGCAACACATTCCTGAAAACATTTCATGTTCATAGAAGTGCGGTGCATGCTGGCTTGTAACCCATACTTCCTGTTTATTACGGCCATGCATAACATCAACTTCTGATGAAATTACCCTTTGCGTAGCCTGGTTAATTTGCTCTAAACCAGTAGATGGAAACATGCCTAAGTGGCATTTTGCTTTTTTGAGACATTTTACAAGTTTGATCAAAATTCGAGTGACAATTCGAGGCTTGGGGATGGGGATGCGGAGATTAGATTCATGGATTTGCACCTGTAATCAGTAAAGCAGTTTTTGGATGGAATCTCCACATATCACCTGTAAAATGTTTCCACAATCCAAGCCATTCTGATAACAGATGAAAGTTGTTCTTTAGGAAGAACTTCTGTAATGCTCCTCTGCCATTATTCATGCTGGTGCTGTATGTCCAAGAGAAGTGTCTGAGGCTCTGCCTGGAGACCTAACGACGAATTGTATCAGCATTGTCAAAACGTTCGTAGAAATGTTTAGCTAAAACAGAGTGAAACAAAAAGTGTCATGCTGCATTCAGATCGAACGCGATTTGATCGTCAGGGGTGTCTGGTTCACATGTAAAGTCTATGGTGGACGCGTGTCTACATGAGTCAAGAGGTCCTGCGGCGCATTTCACGCATGAGGTGTGCCACGTTTTGAGATTTCAAGTCTCCAAGCAGCAGACGCTAGAGTTGGAAAATCTGGACTATTGCAGCTGGACGCTGAGTTTTCAATATTTACATGTAAGATTAGAAAAATCTTTTATTTTACATCAGATTCATGCAGAAACTAAAGAAGACTCTGTCTTTCAGTCTGTTGTTCAAACTTGAAGTCCTATCGAACAGTATGTTTGCTTTTTGTGTCAGATGAATGACTATGAAGTACGTGTCTGAAAAAATTACACTAGAGCATCTCTTGCTATTCTATCTGATACACCAGCACACTACACTGGGCCTTATTAAAAATTCTTGCATATGATTGGATAAGCCACTTGTCTGTCATCTTTATTGACGTGCTATTTCAACCACTCACACCGAAGCTAACCCGTGACGCTGATGATAGCGACGCAGAAAAAAAAAAAAAATAATAATAATGTGTTTGCGGCTCTAGTGGCATGCGTTTTATTGACAGTGAGCTGACAGGAAGAGGAGGGAAGACAGGCGGCAAAGCGCCGCGGGTCGGAGTCGATCCCGGGCCGACCGCGTTGAGGACTAAAGGCCTCCTAACATGGTTAGCGCTAACCGCTCCGGGGCGCTTCCGCGTCCGCCGCGGACTTGCCCCGGAAAACAAAACTTGCCAAATCCGGTCGGGAGAAGGGCGAAAACATCGTTTCCACCAACAAAAGCCTTCAGAGCCGTTCTCTGATGTTCTTTTAATGAAACAATATTAGGTAGATTGGACAACACGGAAGAAATAGCAGCATCGATGTTAACGCTTGCTTCCTCGACGAGCCGCCATTGCTATCAAAACAGTCTCACGTCATGGTCGCGTCTCCACTACGTCACATCTATGAAACTCCAGCCCTGCGTCCTGATTGGCCAGACCATAAATTTGGTTGGAGAAATCATTCTCTACCGGCGGTGTCCCAGATGTATGTGAGTGAAGCTAGGCGGAGCGATATGCATCTGGCGGAAGTCAGGTTAAAGCATGAATGCTTTGAAATGGCAAATATGCCTCAGAGATATGCCACTGCTCCGAATGTTGCAGAGACCCAGTAATGACAATAATTTCATGCTCTCCTGTACAAATGCACTCCCTGCGCTGATGAAGGTTCATTTTCTGTGGCCTCTCAAAAACTTCAGTTAGCTGACGCGGCAGGGGACCTGACCCTGTTTTCTTTTTCTGCCCCCACTTCTTCTGCCGCAGGCTGGCTCCGTTTAGAGTCAGGTGTGGTCCACTCTGCTTCTGGTGGGATGGATAGAACGGCGACTATCCTTTTGGTTCCAGGAGTGGCTTTGTTGAAGTAATGCAGATTTGCCAGGTGTTATAAAGTTATGTGAAAAATCCAGTTACAACTGTGGTTGCCAAAATATTCGATACCTCGATATATTCGATACAAAAAATTGTTCATCAGAATAAATACAAACTGACCAGTTCAAATTCCTTCAAACTCTCGCACTTTTTCCGACCGCAGCGCTGCAACAACAGAGGCTCCCTGCAGCCGCTCTTCTCAACAATGCTCTGCTGCTGGAATTTTTTAACTCTAACATGTCGAGTACAGCCAGAAAAACACACGAGACCGTCTTTAGCGACAAGACAAACTCAAAACTGTTGTTCAGAAGAACTTTCCTATAAGGCAGGAGGTCAGGAAAAAACAACATGCTTAACAGTGCTACATGCTAAGCTAACACCACGAAACAGAGGTCCACAGAATAGAGACCCCTACTTACTGATTTTGCCCAAATCAAGAAAAATTAAAGTTAGTTGTTTGTAAAAATGTAATTTTTTTGGACTTAACCAGAAAAGCCCCGTGCCTTCAAAAATGTTGCTGCAGTTTCGAAAATGGTAACAACCATTGACTATTTTTTAGCATCGTAACAACTCTAGTTACAACGCAGCTAATAATTTAATAACTTTGAATAATATATTAGAATTGTTTTCTGTATAGGGCTGTACCATCATACAACAGACATCTTTAATAAATTAAAAATATGAATTATAAGCTAAATTCTTGTGCTTCAAATATGCATACAACCCCCACTACTAAAAGTCCCTTAACAAGAGGCCCCTCGACCACTTCTTCATTTGCTCACTAACTGGCAATGGTAGTTTGACTTTAACACAGAGACAGAATGTCAACGAAGAATTTTGAAAAAAATACAATATGTAAAAACTTTTGGATGGGATTGCATGTCATTGAGTGAACTATATATTTGATCACAGCATGACTTAGAGCTTGATGGAAAACAACAACCACTTTATTATTCAGCACAGCACAGGTATTTTCTGAAGCAGCTCACCAGGTTTTCATACATCTCAGCAGGGTCTTTGATTTTCTGTTTACAAAAGCTCTTTTCTGGAGGCTGACCAGACCAGCCAGTCCTTGATGTGCTTCTTCTTTGGCTAATCTATTGTTCTTCAAGCATTGTGCCTAGATTTATTCTCATACTAGAATAGATTTATCATTAAATGAACTTGCATTTGCCCCTAAATGCGATAAAAATTGCCATGTACTCTGCAGAAAAACAGCTTCAAAGCCTCATGTTTCCACCTTCCTGATTGACAGCGGAGAGCATGTTCTTGGGATACTTTTCTGAATTTGTGTTCCTTCAAAAGACGGCAGGTTAAAGGGATGCGAAAGAGTTTGATTTTGAGCTCTGCATATTTTTTTAATGTTTTCTGGGAAACCCAGGACAGACCTGTGGATGTCCCTTCAGTAGCTGGGGGATGCACATTTTTAATTCATTACAGCAAAGTGTGTTACCAGTGGTGTTCTTGACTGTGCTCCCATCGACTTCAGATCATTAACCAGCTTCTCCCATGTCGCTGCAGGCTGATACCTCAACAATCTCATGATCATTCTCACCCTACAGTCAAGACTTTGCATGGAGATACAGGGCAAGTACGACTAACAGCCCTTTGATAATTTCCCCAATAGTCATTCAAACAGCTTTCACGTTCTCTCCAAGCTTCTAGCCGATGTTGTTTTGACACCATTTCAGCCTTATGCATATACTCTGTCTGTGGCTGACATCTTTTAGCAACTCTTTGGTGGAGGAGAGGTCGGAATTGAAGAAATGTGTTCCGTGTATTTTATAAACAAAAGTTAAGACCAGGAGTGTCTGTAAATGATAAAGTGATGCTTTGTGGGCAAAGGTCGGCACATATCTAATCTGTGGGGGCTAGATTTTTTGTAGGGGAAAACATGGTTTTTAGCTCAATAACATGTAAAACAATTTGTATCTTCTATATAATGCATATTAAGTTAAACAACCACAACATTTAGAGCCTGTTCTTTTGTTTGTGAACAAACATAGAAAATCAACAGTGGATCAAATACTTATTTTCCCCCACTGTAGCTACGGGTCGGGGATAAAAGTTTACTGTAAGTGTGTCTTACATGTTCGAGGACCAACTTTAATGTGTATTTATGATCATTATCACAAACATCCAACTGTGTCTAAGTATCAACCAGTTGATATGAGATAAAGTTGAATCTTTAGGATGGAGTCATTCTTTATTTTTCATCCAATTTCTGCAATGCAATGCTATTGCTGGTAGCAAAACAGCCCCCAAAGCCTCAAAATGAGAGACAGTTTTTATTGTCAAGTCGGATGTTACACAGACTTTGGTAATTGCTGCAGGATACAAAGTAAGCTCAGGTGTGGATAATGGCGATTGCTCATGAGGGTCATTTGTGTGGTGGTTGACCACAATCCCACAAATTATGTTTCGGTAAAAAGTAAAATCTAAACATAATTACAAAACCATTAAGTATGTAGTTATATATACCACAAATATGCAATATCCTTCCACTTACTGGTGTACAACAATTGCATCCCATCATGTAAAAACTTTCCCGCCTATTCTCGGTTCGTTTTCATGAATAACAGATGGGGAAACCTGCCTGTGGGTCAAACCCATCTATGCTCATGAACAAGAAAAATTCAGATGAGCATGCTCATTTTTGTAGTATGCTGGGGGACGGTGTGATGAATTGTGTGGGTTAATACACTACACAACCAACCATTTTCACTTACCAACTTGTAGCTTCAGAATCCTTCAGCTTGGACTACAAAATTGCGGCTCAGAAAATAAAAATTGTGGATTCGTAAAATTGGTAAGCTGAAGGTCTATGACCTTTTTTAGCTGCTCTGCAGCAAGTGCTGTAACAAATTGTTTAAAAAAAACATAATAGAGAATAGAGAAAACTGAACTGCTCTAAAGATATGACACAATCAGAGTAAAAAAGATTTCTACGCAGTACCTTCTGTGCTCCTAGAGACTCCAAGAACACAACAAAATGTATTTTTGGGGGGGGAAAAAGTGGATTTTGCATGATATGTCCCCTTTAAAACACCTTTCAGGGGAGAATATTAAGCAGGAGAGCAGTTGGACTGTTTTAAGCTCAGCATGCCGTAAATCAACATAGCATACGGGTGGAGGCTTACACGGCAGTAACAATTCAACCATGACAAAGCCAGCTGATACAGCATCTGCAGGGTATTAGCGACAAAGTAATTGACACGTTTTCCCAGAAGAAGAACGACCATGCTGCATTTCTGGGCTTCACTGAGAGGAAATAATGCTTTTATTGATGCTACTTGTCTGTTATCTGTTCTGTTACAGGCTTTGGTCACTGTCTGTCAGCTGTCAAGGCTAAACACTGTTGTGAATGGTGCAGTCTTTTAGATTCTGAGTTATGTAGGGACTCAGTAGTCAGTAGTTAAACTGGTGAGGTTAATCATTGTTACTGGTTATTGATGTTTGCATGTTTTTCTGAAAAATGTAAATGTTGTGTTGTGGAGTTTTTAGTGATGCTAAAAAAAACTGGAAATATGTCAGCACTGTGCAATTTAAACGTCCATTTAATGCTTAAAAGGTCTCAATTGAAATGTTCTGAGGTGGCTGTGATGTGGGTATGGAGGAACATTGTACTCTTAACTTTATCCATGTCCTTTTTGTTATTCTTAAACTTTAAGTTCTAAAAAAAACAAGATAAAAACAGCACTGGGTGGGGGAAATGAGGTTTTCGACGACAAACCTCAGATTCAGGAGAAGTCTGGCTTTTGTCCTCCAGGTCAGGGGTCAGTCTTCTCTGCCTCATGTCAAGGAGCGTAGGTATCTCAGTCTGTTGTTGACGGCCGATGGTAAAATGGAGTAGAAGATGAATAGCCTCTGCCTTAGAGACAGGGTGTAGAGCTCCATCACTCACAGGGAATGGCTGCTTCTCCACATTGAAAGTCATCTAAGGTTGTTCGGCCATCTGAGTGATCTAAGTGATTTTAAACTCCGATCTCTGCTCTTCAGTAATTATTAACCATTCGTTTAGTCTATTCTTTATTCTGAACATTGAAGCACCTATCTGTCGTCATGCCGTTCACACACTGTTTAAAAATGTCTCCCTCCCCATCACACTTCTATAATATTATACAAGCCGAGTCTGAAATGGGGCAGCCTCTGCTGTTGCGTGAATCAGGATCGGTTTTCTGTGATGATCATATCTCTGAATCATTCACTCTGTACAAAAAAAATAAAACTTGGAATGTGGGATGGGTTTACTGCAGGCATCGTTTGAGAGTCACAAAGCTTCTGGGCGTCTCAGCGCTGTTCTGTCACTGAGCTCTCACTGATGTATCTATTGCACTTGTCACCATGGAGACCAACATCTTATCCCCCATATTTTCTTGCATCTCTAAATCTCTCAATTTCTCATAGAAAGATATACCCACCCCCCCCCCCCCCCCACCCCCCAAAAAAAGAAAAAAAAAAGA